>JAWZYU010000005.1:90362500-90987500 GCA_038380435.1 Ryuthela nishihirai | reverse complement strand
CTACCATCTGTCTCCCAACAGCTGTTCCAGTGGGTCCCCTTTTCCAACCTTCTCTGAGCCTTCGGGGTCCTTGTGACCTGGCCATTTAGCCCATGGTGTGCAAAAAAGTGCCGCTCAGAGGTAAAACAACCCAACCCTGTTTACATCCCCAAATATTGGTCACGCAACTTTGACAATATTTAACTAATACGGTTGCTAGAGAGTCAATACTCCCAACACCCCTCTAGCACTAATGCAGGCCTGACAACGTCTATTCATGACTTCAATAATCCAGATAATAGATCAATAAAGAGCTGAACAATAAGAGTAATGAGATCCTTGGGACAAATCTTGATTTAGGCTAATATATACCATCCATTTGATTACCGTAGATTTGCCAGGACATCCCATAAAGGTTCTATGAGCTTGTGATCCGTAGAGAATGTAGACTACACTTCATTTCATACTACACCTTCTTCCTCAATATATTGGTTGGCCAGTCTTGCTCTGTGTGGATGGACATTATCGTTTATTAGGAGGAAATCGTCACTTATTGTGCCAACATAGGTTTTTGCATAGGGATCAAGAACCTCATCGTGCTAATCTCAGAGCATTCAAAGAACCTCCATCAAACACACAGAGGTTGGTACGGCCACGTAATAACGAAAGCCGGCCAATACAGTCAGATCTCCACTGCCAAATGCATATCTCTCAGCGATGTTATGGGGCTGGTTGCAGGTTCCTACCATCCTCCAGAACAATAAACTGCTGTACGCCTGTGGAGAGCATCTCGTCCGTGCACAGGACATGACTCCATTGTTCTCAGATCTAGCACTACATAATCATAGCACCATTTCAAGCGGGCCTGCTGGAGGTTAAAGGGAGGCATAGAACAGGTAGACGATCATAGAATCCAACTTTATCTTTTATCAGAACCGTAAGCAAATTTCTTGAGTATAGGAGCTAAAATTATTTTGCTACGTATTATATAGTTCTTTTAGTCATTCAAATCAACTATTATAACCAATTGTGTCGATTAAAATTAAAATGAAAATGGTTGGTTTTTGGTTACAAATAACCTGTTATAGAAAACTAAAGCAGAGCAGAATTTTTTTTTATGATTTTTAAAATAGTGCCAACTTTGTTGTCTTTCCACTGCCTATTTAAAGTTACTCCTCGACCTGTAGGTCGTGTAACACTGTTCTAGTCAACATCGTGAAGAAGGTGTGCTTTTTATCACCCTCATGCCCTATATTCACCACAAACTTTGATCCACTGGCATCCAAAATGCTGTAAATCATGATTTGTTATGTAATTGCAACAAAATAATTAACATACTAGTAGGCTGTGGCAGTCCAATCTTAGCATTTGTAGGGCCCCTTGTTTCTCTTTTGAGTTAGTAACTTCGGCGGGAGGGGAGCGCTTAAAAGTTTTTTTTCTTCTTCCTGTCACCTTGCTTTCCTTTTTTTATTTGTTCGTCCCGTGGCCCAGTGGTTAGCGTGCTTGACTACTGATCTAAGGGACCTGGGTTCGAGCCATCCTCACAGAACTTCTACTGTGGCATATAAACTTGACAGGCTCCTCTCAGACCTCTGTGGCAAGCAGCTGCTTGAGGGTGTATTTATTTTACACCCTTTTTTCTATTTTTTACGATTTTTTTACGATAACTAATTTTTATTTATTGCTGTAACGCGGGGACCACAGCAGTACTACTGATCCGCAGCCCAGGCTAACCGTTACTCAAGGGCTGGGCTGCGGACCAGTAAGTAGGGGGAAAATGAGAGTTTTAACTCAGAGGCGGATCAATGTTAATCATGTGGGATCCACCTCCATGTGTTTCAAAGCGGACGCATGCCTTTTCGTCACACATACAGGTCATCAATACATATTACCCCTCAATAATTTGCATAATTTCAAATAATTTATTTTTAAATCATAGATTTTTTTCTTTTTGCCCGTTTTCTTTATTTTTTTTTTTCATTTTTAACCAATAGCATTTTTTCTTTTCATTTACTGCGGGATAGTCTTTTAAATCAGTTTCTGCGGGATAGTTCTTCTTCTAGTATAATTACGACATCCATCAGTCAGAATCCTCATTCTGTTTTCAGACGTTGACAGTGACAGTTCTCTGCTGCTGCGTCTCCGTGATTTTTTCAACTGTTAGAATCGAAAAGTGATAGTTCTCGACGTCCTCGTATAGTATAAATCAGTTATTTTACAAGTCTCTGCTTCATAATGTATCCGTGTGATAACATGGATACATTATGCTCGATGAGCACTCTGTCAGCAAGGAGCTCATCAATGTTGCAGTGGCGGAGTTGACGGACTGCATCGTCCATGCAGCTGCCTCTACTATTCCTCAGACCTCGACTCGGTTTCCACGGTTCCCAAAACCGTGGTGGAATCCTGACTGCACCGCAGCTCGTAAGGCTCAGAACAAGGCTTGGAGGGTGTTTCGGAGATATCTGACGTCCCCCAACCTAAACGCGCCAGGGCGTTAAAAACGCCCAAACGCGCCAGGGCGAAAGCCCTTTTCATCCGGCTCCAGAGCCAGAAGGAATCTTGGATGAAATATACGTCTTCTATCACCCGCACTACCAGTTCTAAGGTCGTGTGGGATAAGGTCCGGAAGATGGGTGGGAAGTACACATCCCACTCATTATCGACCTGGAGCACAATGGAAGGCAATTGCTGATCCTCGAGCAATTGCCGACACTCTGGGGAAGTTATTCTCCACCATCTCTTCTCTGTCCTACTCACCCGAGTTTCTGGCCCAGAAGAGCAGGGGCGAACGCTCTCCACTGTCCTTCCATTCGAATGGCCTGGAGTCTTACAACAGGCCATTCACAGCAGAGGAGCTTCGCCTTGCTCTGCACACTTCTCGTGCATCTGCTGTCGGTCCAGACAATGTCCATTATGCCATGCTCCAACATCTCTCACCATCGATTAAGGATCGACTGCTCCGACTCTTCAACCTTATTTTCATCGAGGAGCAGTTTCCGGACTCCTGGTGGGAGGCCATCGTCTTGGCCTTCCCCAAGCCAGGCAAAGATCCCAAGATTCCTTCCTATTATCGTCCAATTGCGTTGACGAGCTGCGTCTGCAAGATGTTAGAAAGGATGGTAAATACCAGGCTGGCCTGGTATTTGGAACATCACGGCCTTCTTTCCAACACCCAGTGTGGCTTTCGCAGGCACCAGTCTACTTTAGACCACCTGATCTGCCTCGAATCGGCGATCAGGAATGCGTTTTTACGGCGAGAGCACCTGGTGTCAATTTTCTTCAACTTCGGAAAAGTGTACGACACGGCATGGAGATTCGGCATTCTTCGTGACCTTCACAGCTTCGGCTTGCGAGGTCACATGCTGATCTTCATCGCAAACTTTTTATCTTCTTGTATTTTTCGAGTTCGTGTCAGCAACACTCTATCTCGGCCCTTCCCCAAAGAACAGGGGGTGCCACAAGGCTGCGTCATGAATGTTACGCTTTTCGCTGTCAATATAAATTCCATTACGCGGCAACTTCCTCCAACTGTAGGCAATGCCCTATATGTTGATGACTTCAGCATCTTTTGCTCATTGTCCAGCATGAGGGCCATTGAACGACAACTGCAAACTGCCCTGAACAATCTCTCGGTTTGGGCGACGGCCAATGGGTTCCAGTTCTCCCCACGAAGACTGCTTATGTGCACTTTTGCTGCAAGCGTAGTCTTCATCTGGACCCCGAGCTGCGGTTTAGGGGTAACATCATTCCAGTTGTGGCGGAGACCAAGTTTCTCGGTCTCATCTTCGACTGGAAATTGACCTTTTCACCTCATATTCGACATCTCAGGTCCAAGTGCACGCAGGCATTTAACATCATCAAGGTCCTCTCCTCCCTCTCTTGGGAGGCGGACCGATGTTCTTTGCTCCGCCTCTACTGTGCACTTGTCCAGTCAAACTGGATTACGGATCCCAGGTGTACGACTCCGCCCGGGATTCGATGGTGAAGGTGCTGGGCCCACTCCATCATGAGGCCCTCCGTGTGTGCACAGGGGCCTTCCGCACTTCACCGGTCCAGAGTCTCTACATTGAGACCGATGAACCTTCATTATCTATTTGCCGTCAGCAGTTGTCCCTGCAGTATGCAGCAAAATTGCGATCCCTGCCAGGCCATCCCACTTGGGACTGTGTTTTCAGTCCCAGGTGGGAAACGTTATACCAGAATCGGTCGACTGCCATTCGTCCTTTCGGTTTGCATGTCCGAGGTTACCTGCGAGACATTAACACCAGTCTCGATAGCATCGCACAGTTGACAGCTAAGCCACTTCCACCTTGGCTCGCTGTTTCCCCTTCCTGCGATTTTTCCCTGTGCAGGACGGGGAAGGCGTTTACACCTGACTGTGTGTATCAGCAACTCTTTGCCAGCCATCGTGCTGCTCACCCACACTTCTTACCTGTCTTCACAGATGGTTCGAAGTCCGGCACTTCATGGTCTGCTGTGATGTAATCATTGCAGACCAGATCCCGCAGCAGTGTTCCATCTTCACTGCAGAGTTGCATGCTATCAGCGCATTGCCTTGGACCACATAGCAGCTAAGCATCATCGTCGGTGTGTGCTTTACACCAACTCGCATAGCTCGCTACAGGCTTTGATCTCGTTGAGGCATCGGCCTCACCCTGTTCTCTCCAAGACCCGCCAGCAGCTCCATCGGCTGGCAGCCACCACCACGATTCTCTTCTGTTGGGTGCCCGGTCATGTCGGAATCAGGGCCATGCCCTTGTCCGACTTTCTGCTGCCTGTTCCATATGTGGACTTCTGGAAGCGTTTTTCCACCGAGCTCCGGGCACTGTGGCAGAGATCATGGTCTGAACAGGTTGCTAACAAGCTCTTCGAGATCAAGCCCATTGTCAAACCGTGGCAGTCTTGTTTTCGCAGTAATCGCAAGGAGGAAGTTGTACTTGCTTGGCTCCGCTTAGGTCATTCGTTTATAACTCATTCATTTCTTCTCAAGGCGGACGACGACCCTAAGTGCGAGTTTTGTGACACCATTTTAACGATCAAACATATTTTACTTTCATGTCCCACTTTTAACTTTGAACTCTATTTAAACTTTCACGATTTTACGTCCGAGCCACTTACACTCGGACAACTTTTATCCGATTACTCACTTTTAACACCTGTCTTTGATTTTTTACGTTTTACTGGGTATTTTACGCGTTTATGAACCTTTTTTACTTTGTTAACTTGATTTTACACTTGTTTCCGTTTTTTACTGGGTCCTATACACCCATTTTAATTGTCGATTTTTACACTTGTTGTTACTTTTTGCCATTTTTGCTTATATTTCTTGTGTTGGTTATGTTTCTGTGTCTTTTAAATTTGGTTGTGGGTTAAATGACTTTTATCAGTTTATATCTTTTTGTTTGGCACAATATAGCCCTGTTGCTCTTGCGCCAAAAAACCCCAAACAACCAACCAACCAACATAGAAAGTGTCATAGACACCACATATTCATTTCTTCCCCTCAAATTAGGAAGAAGATTTAATTGGGGGGGGGGGGGGGGGGTCGATGATCGTAATGCGTTGTTTCCGATGAAAGCTCACAACGTCCATCATAAAATAGAAAATACAACAATTTTCTTCTCCAAAGCAAGAGCAAGCCTTGAACCGGGGAAGATACGAGTTTGTTGAAAACAAAGTCCCTTACAACTGAAAAGCCAAAAATAAATGAAACAATGTCAATGATGAAATCGCTAAATTAATATTAATTTCAAAGAAGATAAGGCGCTGGAATTGGTTTCTCTTATCAGTGGGAATAAAAAGCTGTTAGTGCCCAATCTACCTTTAAAGCTAATATCCATTGAATAAATGATTGCATCATTCGCATTATGTTTCTTTAACTTATTTTTACCTCTTCATTTTTAACTTTTAAGAACACACGTGGGAAGAAATTTTTTTAATTTACACATTTTTAAGTAGGTTTTTAAGAAAGATTTGTGCTAACAAAAGTATTAAGTTTTTTAGTGCCGTTAATAAGTTTGTTAATGGAGGTATTTAACCAAATAACGCCATGCTATAAGGGAATGAAATAAATAATCGTAGTGGGACGAAGTATATAATAGAGAAAAACCCTTTCCAGATATCACTATTGGTTCAGGATTTAGAATTAAATATTATTATTATGGCTGTTGTATGATGCTTTGTAATTTTTTTTTCCTTTTTTTCTTCTAATAGGCGAATGTAGTTCATCTTCAAACTTGAGAAGTACTTTTGCACACAGAAATACACTTGCTAGACAAAAAAATTAGGAAATTTCTTGATTATTTCATTGGCAATCCATATTCGATAATCCGTAACCTTTAAAAATAAGCTTTTTTTTGAGAAATGTGACTAAAGATAAATTCAAGATCTAGATCAAGGTTATTTAAAACCTGAATTTCAAAAATGTTCAGCCAGTATTTAAAGAGAGAAAGACACACTAAGCTGGAATATGCACAGTCGTATCAGAATAATATGACCACCCACGGAATTACAGTGTACCCGCCAAAGCGCGTCACAGAGTTCACATGAGAAGTTTGACCACACGCAGATATAAGCAGGCAGGCAGGACAGATGAGCCATAGTGTGTAACGTGAGCACACTGGGCAGAGGTATTGATGGACATTCAAAAGGGAATGATCATCGGCTACCACGCCAATGGTGGAAGCATCTCGGAAATAGCAGTCTTTGTAGGCTGTTCGCGAGGTGCTGTAGTAAGGGTGTACCAAGAATGGACTGCTGGCACACCGAGTACCTCCAGATGTCAAAACTTGGAGCCCCAAAGGCCATCGACCCAGAGGAGAACGTCACCTCCGTCGACTGGTAAAGAGCAATCGATGTGCAACAGTGCAGAAATTGACCACTCAAATGAACGCTGCAGCACACAGGTTCGGGACCCCAATAACAGTAGAGCGAACCCTGTTACGCATGGGTCTCCGGAATCGATGCTGCGTAAAGGCGTTCATGTTAACCAAGCTCCATCGGCAGCGACGCCTGCAGTTCGCACGGAACTACTGTCATTGGACAGTGGAAGAATGGAAAAAGTTTGCCTTCTTCAACGAATCGAGGTTTCTACTCCACAGAAGTGACGGGTGGTGGCGGATACGGCGTCAGACACGAGAACCAACACCCAGACACTCTTGTCATCAAATGCAGGCTGGCGGTGGCAGTGTGCATGTCTGGGGGATGTTTTCCTGGTATGACCTGGGACCGCTGATACCACTGGATGGGCCCCTGAACGCCAATGGCTACCTGTCCCAACAGACTTCAATGTGGATGCCAATGGTGGCGTGATATAAAACTTCCTTCCATATTCGGATTAGCATGTCTGGTTTAACGCTTGAAACAGATGCAGTTATTCTTTCCGTTAAAAGCTGTGAATTTCGATTTTTTTTCGGAATACATGAAGTTTTTAATGTATCCCTAAAAGTAAAAATTCCATTGGTGTCAAAATCGAGACTTCTCGGGGCTCAAAGATCAGCCCACCTGTACCATTCTAGAGATTTCGAAATTTTAAGACATTGCTTACAAGCGTCATCATGTAATTAATAATTCCACGCTATCATAACAGGAAACTTTAAGAATTCATTGACATTTCGAACAAGCAATTGCTTTTGTTATTTAGTTATTTAATAAAATGTAACATTTTAAAAATGGGTATTGTTTAGTAATGACCATGTATATGAAATATGTACCAGAAATCAAAATAATAATCGCGTCAACGGGTGGAGAGTTATTGAGAATCAATCACACGGACGAGAAAATGTAAATGTCGACTAGAATCGGATGCCTTACTTATTCTCGGTCAATTAGAGAGTGGAAAGTAATGCAAATTAGAACAAGATTGATACTCAGTCATCGATAACAGATATTTCTTCATCTGCAAATTCCGATTTTTTTTGTAGCAGCTGAGAACTGGGGAAGTAACGAATTAGATAAAGGATTGATTTTTACTTTCTGTATGTAAATATAAATTGCATATCTGTCGTCAAATAAGTCACATGCTGATTTGAGTTATTAATACCTCTTCGATTAATTCCTTGTGAAGGACTTTTTATTTCGTTTTTTGTTAAAGTGATTGAACGGAGACCGTTGGTGGTATTTTTTTTTCTAGAATATTCCTTCTTTCTTAGGAGTGTTAACAAAGTATTAATGCAAGAAAGTGCAAGTGTCCTCGAGATATTATCCGGCTTTAAAAAGTTAATTTTCTGTTGACCGAAAGATCCTTCGCAAACTAGAATAAACAGGAACACAGTGTCGTTAAGCAGCAGCTCAGAATTATTGTAGCTTAATTTTTTTGGCTCTTTATAAAAGATCGTTGTTGGCCGATTTAACGAACAGCTGCATGATTCCTATGGAATTAACAATAAAATTCACCCAAAAATAAGCATTTGCAAATTAGCCATTTTCAATGCTATTTTAAAAGCTTTCCATTTCCCCATCTTCTCACTCCACAAAGTTTGCGGCTTGGAAAATCAAGGTTGAATGCTTTCCCACAAAAACTGCCATTCGAATTCGTTGGGACTTTTAAACAGGCCATTCATGCCTCATGAAGTTCACCTTTCCCATGCATTTGAACCGGACAGTATCTATTACGCCATGCTTCAGTAACTCTCACTATCTTCTCAGGATCAACGACTCCAAATTTTTTTGTATCTATCCTAGTAGCACAACAGGATTGAGGAAGGACTACACACTGGGCAGCTGTCAGAGATAGATGGGACATTCCTGCGACAGGCATGATATTACAATGCTGAAATTATTTCTGCTTCTGTCGTGTGCGAGTGAGACTAGTTATCTGTGAAATTGCGCAATTGTATATTTCTTACATTTGTAAATACATTTTTTCTGTTTTCACTTTTAATTCCATCGATATTTAATTTTCCTTCTACTTATGTTTGTTAAATTTATGTATAAAGATTTATCAAAAACCCAAGAAAATCTATCTTCATAATGATAAATCGTGGTAGAAATTAGATCAAAGTTATCATATGCCTTCAAATATTAAATATAGAATATGTAACAGTATATGCTTCATTATAAAAAGAATACCCATATTTTAAAGCGCTATATTTTATTGAATAACTTCCCAAATTTCCGCCTTGTGTTGAACAGAGTTCAACATGGTGGAGTGATCCTCAACTTCCATACTCAGCATGTCTGATGTAATACTTGCAACAGATGCAGTGATTCTTTCCTTTAAATGCTGTAAATTACAAATATTTTCGGAATACAAGTTGTCTGTAATGTATACCTAAAAATAGAAGTCCAAGATCCTTCCACGTCTACCAATCCAGAGATTTGGAAATTTGGCTTTTTTGAGACATTGCATGCCACCATGTGATAATAACTCCATGTCATCATAATAATAATGCTCATTATTTGTCTTGAAATTAATTTCTGGTAAACCCCCACTCTACCTTCAGTGAGAAAAAAACACCGATGGGTTTGGAAAGACCATCATTCGTTGGATGGGACGTTAAGCTTTGGACGGGAGAGCCACACCTGGTGCACGTTAAAGAACACACCGGATGACCTTGACGGGAGGTTGTCCTTTGGGTTCACTTTTCCCAACCTTCTCTGAGCCTTTGGGGTCCTTGTGACCTGGCGCCATTTATGCTTTGTGTACACAAAAGTTCAGCTCAGTGGTAAAACAATCTAACCTATAAGCATATGATGAATTCCTGTAGTGGTGTAGCGTTTATCTGATTCTTAGACAGAGTCGTTCTGCTTTTCTGTCTGTGCTTTGTCTGGCGTAATCTCTTTTGCATTCTTATGTCGTGATTACGAAACAAAACATCTCAAGTTCATAATTGTTTTCTTATTTTAATATCCTATTCTGATTAAAAAAATTGTGGCATAATGACAAACAAGAATAACGATCTATTGCTGCCACGCTTTCGGAATGTCTTTTAAATAAACTTTGCCTACAAAGTGCTCGTAAACAAGAAAGCTCTGGCAACACTCTCATTGCTTATACCTCCTGTTTATAAGCTCTCATTCGTGATGATGGTTCTGTTTAGAAGATTATAAACTGCGATGTACAATAATAGCAGATGAGGGCAGCAAAGCCCAAGAGTGCATAGTCCTGAGCCATGCATTATGCAGCAGCAGGAAGGACTATCGATTGACAAACATGCAATACGGCTACATACTCTCAACAGCACGGTTAGCAGCAGCAGCCGTTGCTAGTGATTCTCTACGCTTGTGCTAGTCTCGTAGCCCTTCTCCGAAGCAGCTTATTGAATAATTTCGCTTCGCGACAAGCACAATTTGAGCGGATCGTCTCTATGGAGCTCCGCTAATGCTGAAACCTGCGGCGTGCTGACTACGGTTGGGTACATCGCCACATGGCACACATGACGGACGCGACCTTTGGTGACTGCCAGCGAATCACTACTGCTAGAACGGTAAATGGGGTATTAAAGATAGCACTAGACAGTATAGTTGATGATAGACTTTTTATGTGATAGACGTGCTTCCCGATAAACAGTTTCGTTTTTTCTTTCCCCTTTCTTCTCTTATACCATCCTTACAACTTATTGTCTTCACTCTGTAACATGCTCCCGTTTTTCATTCTTTTTCTACCAAAGCTTTACCTTTAAAAAGAGCTTCTTACTCAAGTCATCCTTTTCATCACTAATGTATGTTTTCCATGCGCTGAGAATCTTTAAAGTTTCCCAATATAGTTATCCTGAGCTCAAGAGCTCACAGTCAAGCACTGCCTGATGTTTGAAATATTTCTGTTTTTGCTACTCTTCCGCCTCAATGGTAGATGGTTCAAAGGAGCTGAAATCACGACGGATGTGCATATTAATCATTCATGATGTTATTTTAATATCTGGTCCTCAGCCCTTTAAATAGGGAAAAAGCGAAAGTAGATGACTGAGTCTGCTACACACGAGAAAGATATTTGTTTTTCCTTCTCGGATTGTTTTTTAAAAAAAAAGTTTCGAAATTATTGAAACGTTTTTTCAAGCGGAAAAACTGGTTTCGAAAATATATCTCTGCTAATGTTAATCTTTCTTGGCTTCAGTGCTCTTGGATTTTATAGAAAGATACAACGTTTATTTGTTTTCTTAAGCGAGCTCTGTCTCAAAAAGTGAAGTGACAAAAAAGCATACGGTTTTTAGTTTCGGAAATCAAAACAGTCTGCACGAATTTTTAAACGAGTATGTTTATAGTAATATATTTTTAATGGGACATAAAAAAATCCTCGTCGGTTCCGAGGAAGATTTTATAAACAGGGGTGTCTCATGCGCTTTTATTAGTGGAACCACAAAATTAAAGGCAATCTGTAATTTTTTTTTTTTTGCCTTTTCATTTTACAAATTTGAGTTCATGTGGAATTTCTTTATTCCAATATTTTTTAAAGAATTAAAATATTATTTTGAATGGTTTTTAATTGTTGAACTGAAGCTGCAACTTCAAATTATTTCTGAAGGTATTCTAATATTTAGTAAGACTAATAGCAAAAGACTGTTTTGACAACCCTTAATTAGTAGTGCCCAACATTTAATAAAATTAACCAACTGTTATACTTTATCCCAATTTAACTTGATTAATTCTAAGATGTTATTTGTAGTCAAAAATTATTAATCAAATATTTGATTTATGAATAAATTATAAATCAAAATAAGTATATTCTTTTTCCTGTTTCATATTCATTCCATCTAATTTAATATTGATTCGTTTATCACCAATAACTGGCGTAGTGATAATTTTTTCTACGAAATTTGAATATGCCCTTTATTGCAATTTTTTAAATATTTTCAACACAAACATGTAATTTCTTTGTAACCAAATTAAAAACCTCATCATCTGTATATCAAATGTCTTGGCCATAGCATGAAAATAATGCTGTATATTAGCCAAAAAATTGCATGGAAATTATATATATAACATTAAACAAAGACAGACTAAAAATACCTCCCTAAAAGGTTCCTTCTCTGAACTCCAAGCTATCAGAGAAATGATTTCCACGTAGAATATTAACCTTGTTCTTAACGTATTTGTTAATGGATTGGCATATTTCCCCCACGTTATATAATATGTGCATTAAGCTGTTCTGCGAAATTTTATCATAAATTTAATAACCACAAGTTTTTTTATAATATATTCTAAGTTCTAAGCCTGTATATGATATACTTCATGTATGATAAATATGAATTTATCATATTCATATGACTCTTCATATACCCTTATAAAACCATAAATACATGGATGCATCAAATTATGAGCTTTTAAAGCTTAGTTAAATCTTTTAACTGGGCTTAACTCACTATTCTCACCATAAGTTTGATCATGTTTCGAAATCAAAGAGATAAATCTAAATGCATATATTTGAACTGGGAATTTTCCATGCTTTAAGACAAAAACAATTTTGATCACATTACAACAGGCAAGAAATAAATTGGTGTTTCAAATATTGTTTATAATTTATAGGAAATATTCTGTCCATCTTTTGTGTAAAGATTTAATAAATTTATTTTTTTAGTCCATAAATCTATTGCCATGGTTGCAATGGAGAACAAAGAACAGATCTAAAAAATTTCAAAAAATTATTTATGGTTGAATTAGAGTAATTTGGCAGAAAGATTTCTATTTAAATCTATCCTTTGTTTTCCTTTTTACAAATGCTTCATATATCGTAGAATTATCCCAGTCTCTGATATTTTAGATCTTCCCATTCTCCTTTCCCGCCGCCTTCTGAAGCATATCGGTGGCTCAGTCGGTAGCGCGCCAGGCTCGTAATCTGTAGTTCCCAGGTTCGAGTCCCAGCTGGGTCAGCTTTGAGATTTATCTCCGCAAAATTCCCCGTCCTGCCCACGGTCAGTAGGAGACACCGATGGGCTTGGAAAGGCCGCCATCCGTCGGATGGAACTTTAGGCCGTGGCCCCGTGTGCGGGAGAGCCATACCCTGTGCACGTTAAAGAACACACTGGATGGCCTTGACGGGAGGCTACCATCTGTCTCCCAACAGCTGTTCCAGTGGGTCCCCACCCCCAACCTTCTCTGAGCCTTCGGGGTCCACGTGACCTGGCCCTTTAGCCCATGGTGTGCAAAAAAGTGCCGGTCAGAAGTAAAACAACCGACCAATCAATCTGAAGCATATCAATCTATTATTCCTTATAATGTTATATGGAGTTTATGTACTGGCCTTTTCTTTTATCACTCATTTTTAAAGATTAAATATGTAAAAGCTGTTTTAAAAATCTCTAAGACACAACTAAAATGTTAGATTAAAATGTTTTTTGATTTCGGCTTTGTTTTCCCCGTAAAACGGAATAAAATTTCAAAAAGCTTAGAGGGGCAGGAGGGGCTAAACCGGTAGCGCAGGCTCATAATCTCCAGTTCCCATGTTCGAGCCCCAGATGGGCCAGCGTTGAGATTTATCTCTGGGCAATTCCCGTCCTGCCCTCGGTCAGTAGGGGACATCGATGTGTTTGGAAAGTCCGCCGTCCGCTGACTGGATATACCCTGTACATGTTAAAGAACACTTTAAATGGCCTTAACGGTAGGCTACCATCTGTCTCCTACTAGCTGTCCATCCCCAACCTTTTCTAACCTTGGGTCATTGGGATTTGGTCCATTTAGCCCATTGTGTGGGGCGGGAGTGGCTCAGTCGGTAGCGCGCCAGGCTCGTAATCTGTAGTTCCCAGGTTCGAGTCCCAGCTGGGTCAGCGTTGAGATTTATCTCTGCAAAATTTCCCCGCCCTGCCCATGGTCAGTAAGGGACACCGATGGGCTTGAAAAGGCCACCGTCCGTCGGATGGGATGTTAAGCCGTGGCCCCGTGTGCGGGAGAGATCCATACCCTGTGCACGTTAAAGAACACGCTGGATGGCCTTGACGGGAGGCTACCATCTGTCTCCCAACAACTGTTCCAGTGGATTCCCTCCCCCAACCTTCTCTGAGCCTTCGGGTCCTTGGCCTGGCCATTTAGCCCATTGTGTGCAAAAAAATGCCGCTCAGAGGTAAAGCAATCCAATCCAAGTCCATTGTGTACAAAAAATGCCACTCGGGGTTAACTCACCTCAACCCAACCCAAAATGCTTAGATCGAAAGCAGCAGAATATTTCATTAGTATGCTTAAATTATTGATTCAATGTATAAAAATTTTTAGTTTATTAAATTATCTAATTTTTAATTATACTATGTGTCATGAGATTAAGCTTACAAGTAATAGTCTTCTAAATATGTCAAACACTAGTGTTCATTACCTGTAATTACTCTTTGCTCTGGCATGAAAGTTCCACTTAATGTATATTCGTAATAGAATGAGACGAACACCAAAGCAAATGAGTCTTATTCTTACACAGAATGCCATATATGAATATTTTTTGTTCCTCTGATAGTAAAAATTCCTTCTTCTGTATTTTTAAATATTTTTGTTTACCAAACTATCATCTCAGTGTCAGAGAGATTTGTGGATTTAGCTTCAAAGCAAAGGAATTCAGATTAATATGCTGTAGAAGGCATAGATGTCTGTGGGTTTTATCGCTGAGGTGCCGCAAGTGAGGGCAGAGGCTGGCTTGTCCGGTAGCTCATCAGGCTGGTAACCTAATGATCCCAAGCTCCATTGTACCTGCATCGAGATTTTCTTCGCTAATTCCCGCTTTGCTTTCATCCCTGACAGGAGGTTTCTATGTTTCCTGAAATCCCCAGTAAATTCCCTTCTCCTATACATCCCTTAGCATTTGAGTTCCTTGTTCCTGGCTACTTAACCCGTCGTGTGAACGACGGACTAAATGGCTAGGCACAAAGCAAATGTTTCGTACATCAACGAACAGCCCCCCCCCCCCCCCAAAAAAAAAAAAACCCCAATAATTTCAGCTTCGCAAGCATTCTCTATGACTTATTATACTGATAGCCCCTTATAAAATTTCTATGATAAAAGACTAACTTAGGAGAAATTAAATTAAAAAAAATATATAAAATATTTCTGATATTTTTCCTACTTGAATAAAAATTTATAAAGGCACATGTCGTTTATTTGAAATCGTTTGAATTATAATTTATAATATTGTTTATCCTAATTGTGTTTAGATGAAGTAACAGAGTATATTAGAAAACGTCGAAAACGTTTCTTTCTCTCACCTAGGCTAATGCAGAAATTGTCAAATTTCTGTTCTCAAACTTATTTTTCTTTGAAGTATGACTACGTGAACAAACAGAATAAGTACCATTATAAATCAGCATGCTGTTGACTATTTTCCACGTACGCGAAAATCGAAATGCTGGAGACCCAAATGGCTTTTCTTGTGTAAATATTTATTCGGCTGGCTGCCAAGTCTGTGTAATGTTCGCAGAATAGTATTTGCCCAAGTCTAACATCCACTGACAATTTTTAATTCCTTAGGCGCTTTCCGGGCCGTTTTAAACAAATACGTTCCAATTGCGAGAGTTACAAGCAATTTCGAAACGAGAAAAATAAGTTACGAGTTGTTTTCACAGTCAAAAGCTGCCTTTATTTGCCACCAACACAATGATGAATTATTAGATATTAATGAGCATACCAGAATAGTTTTGAGAGTTTGCGTTTGGAAGATTTTTCATCGTGTTTAATTATGAAGCCTTTGTGTATTAGGGAATGTTATTGCTACAAACTACATTTTCAAATGTTTAAGTTTATATATAACTGTGTGAAGTTATAAATTAATAGTAAAAAAAGTAGCATTGTTATATTAAGCTTCTTTATTTGATGCAACTAGGTAGTTAGAAGTACATGTAGAATAGCATTTCGCAGAAAACAAAATTATTGTGTGTCCAAATAGTGGTTATTTCTTCTCTGGGCCGGAGGCCGACAAATAGATTTTCAAGGGAAATCGCAAAATGTCTGTTTTACGCTATTTTCTAGTGACTCCATATTAGTTGATGTACAGTGAACATTCCTTAATTTCGCCAACCTCTTTCTTTATTCATTTCCCTAACTAATCCATATTCACGAGAGAAAATTTGGATCATTCGCGAACATTTCTGATCTGGTTGTTATTGAGTGAGCATCATTTTTCATTCAGTTAATGAGTGAACATCATCATCCTGCTGTTCGCTGATGTTGGTTCAGTCGGTATCGCGCCATGCTTATGATCTACAGTTTCCAGGTTCCCAACTTTGTCAGCGTCGAAATTTATCTCCCCTAAACCTCCCACTCTGCCCTGTCAGAAACGGAAACATATGGGCTTAGAAATGCCGCCGGATGGGACTTCAAGCTGTGACCCCATCTACAGAGGAGCCATACCTTGTGTACGTTAAGGAACACGGTGGATGGCCTTGACGGGATGCTATTATCTGTCTCCTAACAGCTGTCCAGTTGGTCCTCTTTCCTCAACCTTCTGTGAGCTCTTGTGTGTTGCTTGAAACCTGGCCGTTTGGCCCATTGTGAGCAATAAAAAAAAGTGTTGCTCAGAAATAAAACAATCCATCATATGAAATCTGGGAAACAGATAAAAAAGTAGTTTAGCTATATGTTCAGTATAAAGAAAGAATTCTTTTGAACCGGATGGTGTACGGACTAGTGACTTCCATAAATCAGGAGGTATTGGATTCGTATCCCACCTGTTAAGACAGTTTTTCGTGCATACTGAAGATTGTCATTCTACTTTTTCAGATATATGATAAATTGCTGACATAGTCGGTATCCATGCATCGAGAAAATATATAGGGAGTGTTTGATGCAAAATCAAAGTTTCCTTGAATATCCCAGTAATTCTGATTCAACAAATTAAAGCGCAAAATTGCACTGCATGATTTAAAAAGTAGCAAAGGCTTCATCTTCCAACAAACTCTGTGTCTTTCATAAACAGATACATAAAGTTCAAAGAACAAATAGGATGTATCATGCTTAAAGCAATGTATGGAATTTTCCAGAAGTCACCAATCCATAACAATCTTTTCAAGCAAACTGCAGATGATCTTTAAGTTCCATCTTACTTATTGGAGCGAGAATTTGTTCAATCGGTAGCTCGCTAGGCTCATAATCTATTGTTCCCAGGTTCAAGTCTCACCTTTGCCAACGTTGAGATTTATCTTCGTTGAGCACACAGGTGTACTTGCGTATTTGTGTTTTCGGTTGAAATTTAGCTTTTTTCCCAAAAGGAAGTCCTTCCTATTTTTGCAGCACCTTTTCTCAATACATAACCTTTGCCTATTTTTAGTTAATATTCTTAATGCACTTGTAATATGCTATTCTTGTAATAAACATTTTCTTTTTGTCATATATGGGGCGGGTGTGCCGCAATCGGTACTGATCCAGCCTCATAATCTGCAATTCCCGGTTTCGAGCGGACTAAGCGGCCGCATAGTGCCCGGCTACTCAGGGCCCCCAAATCGTTCCGTGAATGCTTTCATAATTGTAGAAGTCATTTCAACTACACACCATAGGGCCAGTAAATGTTTTCCGCTTAGTGCCCTGGACCTCTAAATCCGCCACTGAAACTTGTTAGCGTAATATATCATAGAGAAAGTCCGTAACGCATAATTTCAACCGGAAGACACCAGAATAGAAATTTTCATGCCTTATCCGAAGCTTGTAAGTTAAAAACTCGTATCTTTCATTTAATCACGCCTTTTACTCTTGTATGTCATATACAGATAAAATAAAAAGTAGTTTATTTTGAGGCCCCTTTGAGCTTGAGGCCCCTACCAACCTCCCCCCCCCCACACACATACTTCTCTGAAAAGGGCCCTGAATGTATACAGTATAACCAATTACTGCTATCTTGCGAAGCTTAGTATTGTAAAGTTGTTCTTTTATGACGTGAGTAGCTCATTGTTTGTTCTTGATACACATGGAAGTTGAAAAATCTGTTTCTTAATTGTAGCGAAGCTTTTTATCAGAATTTAATCGTTTTTTTTCCTGTAATGGAAAATAATTTCACTCTTGTACTTAAATGTCGAATTTAAAGCACAAATATGTTTTGAACATGAAGTTAAAATATGTATATTATTTTTTTTCTTAATAAAATTGCCTACAACAAACTGATATTTTCTGTTGCTTAAATTTTAACCAAACTCCGAAAATGTATCGGCAAGTCAGGACTTTTTCCAATTGTTTTTGAATCTGTGCGAAATTCAAAGCGATTTTTTTTAGTTAAAAATGGGAGAAGGTACACCCCTACTACACAAAGGACGGAGATAACTCGGAGCTCTATTGACCTTGTCCTGGCTTCTCTTATGACATACAAACACATACACAGGGATATGCCCGCTGGTTTAGGAGTCAGGTACGCTAATCACTCGACCAGGTATGGGCTAATGATTTATATGTGAAATACAGATATACTGTATATAAAACCATGGAACTAACTTGTTATTATTTGACAACCTACTCTGAATTTTACTTTTTAATTCATCGATTGAGCTCTGTATTTTACTTTGTAAAGTATTACAGAACAGTTACGCTTCTGGAATTGAATCAGTAATGATTACCATATTACATCTTCAGTTAGTTAGTGTAATAAATTTAATTTGTCGATGTCTTCTTGAATATCTCTACCGAATACAGAAACTCGCGCACCACAGTATATTCATATCAAGATACGCACATCGAGGAATGAAAAACTCCCGCAGGAAAAGAATTTAAAATCGACATTAGCTTATTTTTCTTTATGCTCCTTCATTTTTCACTCATTCTTCCGCAGGTCTCTGGGAATGACATCTGGCCGAATTCTCTCAATGAAAATGAAATATTTCAGGCAGTTTAGTATTTGCGGGCGGTGCGCTTTATTAGTTGCGACTCTCCATTAAATGGGATTTATACTTTTCTTCTTCTTCTCCTGAAAAGTCAATTTTACTGTAAAGCAGCTGAATCTCCCCTGAGGCAATGGGATATAATGGCCTTGACGTCGATAGCTCGGAGCACTGCACAATGGACAGAAATAGTCAAATAACTGACAGCCGTCATCCTTGAAAGAATATTTCATTCGTTTCTGTAATTCTCTCCCTGCTGTGCGCGAGAGTACAAATAGGCTTTTGAAAACGTTAAATACACGATTTTGGTTTTTGCGAAATATTCGAAGAATGGTAGATTATTCGACTTGCTTTCTTTGAGTGCTGCGAACGAAGCTGAAGTTCGCGGCGAAGACACGCAGAGGCGGCGTCCGCATTAATTTCATAGTTTTATGTTTCTATTAAATGAATAACACCGAGATGAAGTCCGACACTATTCCGTGGGAGAAAAAAGAGCCGATACGAAATCAAATGTGTACCACGTTTTCTTTTGCTATTGTTTCATTCTATAATTCTCTGCACGTGGCAGTGCAGTAAGACGTAAAGGAAGATTGTGCAGTTCGTGCGGCTCCTGCTCTCTTGCGCAATTTGTTGTACAGCTAAGAAGAGAAAATTATCGAAAAGAAATGGAAAAGGAAATGTCCTCGAGCAGAAGCTTAACATTTTCCAAAACTTTGCGAGATTCTTTTAATCAATAGCAATGTATGTTGCTAATATCAGCTTTAGTAGTGTTGCGGTAAATAAAAATTTAAACCATGTTAATTGTGTAAAAATAAAAACTATATTTGCTCTTTATGATTAGAGAAGCGTAAATGGCTGCGAGAGTTGAAAAGCTAGCCAGTAGCAATTCGTTACTCTAAAATCACTTGTTCTGTGAGTAAATCGCAAACTTTGAAAACCTAGCTGATTTAAAGGTTGCTCAAGGAAATGTAAGCTTCAAATCGACTGCTATTTATTTTCCTTTTTGAAGTTTTATAAGTTATATGATACGAATGGCCAGATATTTTCTGGTCAATTCGTTGGCGAACATTGGTGAACTTTGGTAAAAAATGCAAGTACGAAATCAAACATGTTTCACGCTCTGGTTACCACTCGTGACTTACTACCGAGCACTCCTCGAAGGATCCCCCCCCCCCCACTGGATCCAAAATTTTGTAACATTTTTGAAATCTGCAACCCGAAACACCCCCAGACACCAACTTTCACGTTTCTAGCGCTTGTGGATCGAGATTTGAACTCTACGTGACCTTTATTTGACCTTGAAAAACACGTCGGAGGTCAAATTTCGGATTTTTTTCTCCGAGATCTACGACCAGGATTACCGCTAGCTGCAAATTTTCAACCATACATATTTTTCATAGTGTCTATACATATTTAGCTGTAATATATGTACAGACGATTGTGAGTGATCACCAGCTGACTGACTGCTGAACCCCACAAATTGACAGAACAACAAAAAAGAGCTACAGTTGACTCGTGCAAGGAGATGCTGGCAATGTTTGAACCTAGTGGCCCCAGGTAATTAAAAGACAGTCACAGGTAAAGAGACGTGGTTTTATTACTACACTGCTCAACATAGAAATTGCTACACCATGAAGGAATGCACGAAATGGGACGAAACTTACCACACATGTAGACAAGTAGGTTGGAAAGAAGTTATTTAATTAATGAGGTATTACATGAATGCTATGGCAAGGAGACAGTATATATGCCCTGAATCAGTAGTTCATATGACCTTCATGCTGGGCTGTACATTCGGCAGCATGATGTGGCATCGAGTGGAAAAGTCCCTGGATGGTGTGATGAGGTATTGTGACCTGTGTCCAAAATTCATCTACATTGCGAAGTGGGGGGGGGGGGTGTCGTGCAGAGGCGTGAAGTCGTTTACTAATGACGTCTCACACATTCACTATTGGGAAGAAGTCTGGAGATCGCACTGGTCAAGGCAGCACCTGGACACCTTGTGTAGGCAGTGTACGGGTGAGCATTAGCATGTTGAAACTGGTCATTAGGAATACCATGGGGTACGCAATAAAATGGGCTGCATCTCATTGACGTATTGTTGTACTGTAATTGTACCCACTATGCGTACAAACGGTGAATGGCTTTTGAATCTGATAGCACCCCAGTCCATGACACGAGGCTGAGGAGCCATATGACACTCACAGAAGGCAGCAAGCTCAGCACGTCATCTCCAGACTCTCAATCGCTGTTCGTCGACACTGAGACAGAAATGAGACTCATTGCTGAATATGACATGGTTCCATTCGTCCTGCCTTGCATATCTGGTACGGCACCACTGCAACTTTGTGCGACAGTGTGCTGTAGTGAGTGGCAGTCATTGCAATGGATGTCTGTAGTTGCCTGCACATTGCGTCGAATGTTGTCTGCTGTGGATTTTGAGAGTGCTATGGCATGCCGTCGAATGCGGCTATCGAGGCAGTTGAACATCTCCTACATGAAAAGTCCCAATATGACGATGCACGTTACCTTCCTTCAACCACTGTCGCTAAATTCGGCCGACAGTTGTTGCATCCCGATGCGTTTCCTTCTAATTGCAATGCAGGGACCAGCCGTACATAGCCATATGATGAAGCCTCTGGTAAAGGTGTCCGTGTGATGGTAATATTCCCTTTGATGTTGTCCAGGCATTCTCATTCCTTACACGTGCTTTTGTCGCCAAGATCACTTCGATACAGTGGCCCAAACGGCAAGGTGAGGATGACCAAACCTGTACTTGCCCTGTTATCTCCCTCACCTATCACGTGATTGGTTCGCAACTGTACTCATTTGCATAACCCGACCGTCGACACATATCCTCCTATATACATGACACTCCAACAAATACTTTCTGGTGTGGCATTTTCTATGTCGAGCAGTGTATACAATTCCCAGGAAGATCGACAACTATGTTTGGATTGCGGAAGATAAACCGCGTCCCCAAATCCTCCAACAAGACTTTCGCTCAAGGAACAGTATGGTCACGATTTTTTTTTAATTCCCAAGGAGTGGTAGCCGTGGACACCTAATCTGAAAAAATTATTCTAAATGGCCAATACTACAACAACATTGTTTTGCCCAAAAGGGTTAAGGAGATGAAGGAGCTGCATCCAATAATAGGCATGTCAAGGTTCTCCTTCTGCATGACAATGCCAGTGCTCACAAAACCCGGCAACTTATCTCATATATGGAGGAGGAAAAAAAAATCAAACGGCTACCCATCTTGCACTATGTGATTTTTGGTTGTGTCTAAAAACTAAAAAGGAACTTGCTGGGAAGCCTTTTCCAAGGGTGCAAGATCTTGCAAAATGCGTTCATTCAGAGTTGTAGAGTATTCCCCCAACAGGAGTACCACCAAGCGTTACAGAACTAGCGTAGACGTCTGCAACTTTACACAGATGCTGGAGGGGAGTACTTTGAAAGACAATAAAAGTTTTGTTGAAGTAAGTGTAATAGTTTTTGTTTTGCAGATACATGTCAAGAACTTTTCGAACTCTCCTCGTAATTCAAGGAATAATTTTGTGAAAAAAAAAGATTCGCCGATGACTGGGATTCGAACCCAGGTCTCCTAGTTACATGCCAGTGCTCTAACCACTAAGCTAGCACCTGCTCTGTCATTTATTCACCTTAATACGATCATCGTTACCTCATACTAATTTCAAATATGCAAATAATTTGATAGTAGAATTTAATATTAACGTTTCATATTCCTTGTTGCATAGCTAGATAATAATTATGTATTTTACTGTTAGAGATAATTTTACATTAGGAATAGGTAGGATTATATGACACTGAATCAGACTTAATGTTTATCGTTCATTTCCAAAAGAGTGTAGAGCGAAAAGATTCCTGCTTAAAAGCACAGTTACAAAAGAGAAAGACTTTTATATTTCTAATATGTGCATTTACCTCAGTCATAAGTCTCCGCAAAATTCCCCGCCCTGTCCACGGTCAGTAGGGGACACCGATGGGCTTGGAAAAGGCCGCCGTCCGTCGGATGGGACGTTAAGCCGTGGCCCCGTGTGTGGGAGAGCCATACCCTGTGCACGTTAAAGAACACGCTGGATGGCCTTGACGGGAGGCTACCATCTGTCTCCCAACAGCTGTTCCAGTGGGTCCCCTCCCCCAACCTTCTCTGAGCCTTCGGGGTCCATGTGATCTGGCCATTTAGCCCATGGTGTGCAAAAAAGTGCTGCTCAGAGGTAAAACAACCCAACCCAACTCAGTCATAAGAATGAAAAAATAAAATTCTGTTGTATTCAAATAATTCAAATTCTGTTATATTTTTTCATGTTTATGTAGATATTATTTCCAGTAATATATTGATGCAAATGGACGTTCCGGAAAGTGCTCTTAAAGTTATTTAGGGCACTTAAAATTACACGTCTCTTGAATACCTGTGCCCCGAAGTTTTATTTATCTTGCTTTTTCTTTCTAACATATTTGTTATATGCTACCGAGTTTTAAGAACTTTTGTCATCAGCACACAAAACAGTTTTAGTCATTTTTCAAAATTCTTCAGTGAATCATTTTCGTCAGAATTTTATTACGTGGAATTTCCATATTGCACTTTGATTGCAATATGTAAATTTCTCAGTCACTTTCTTTTGCCAGAGGAACGATTCTTTCCAAGTGGCAGATGAAAGAATGCAGTAAGAGCACTACACTGAAAGGCAAAAAGGAGAGACAACTCTCCGATGACATATATCAAGTTTCAAGTATTCGGCGTGAGGAAATCGTTCTTTCATTCTGCAGATGCAAAGATACGTACCTATAGATATAAAGCGGAGAGCGGAAAAGATCAATAGCCGCGTCGAGGGAGAAAATTACCCCTCTCACGCAGGACTTCGGCGGCCGGGTGACGGTGATGCGGACCGACCGGCTCCTGCAGCATCCGGCGTCCCGTTACAGCCTGCGAGCACATGACCGATGGCCAGCACGGCTCACGGGACTAGCGCTCGTAAATCTGCCTTGGGCTGACAGCGGACCCCACTCGGATAACTGAGCTCCATCAATCGGTGTCCGCTCGGCAATTTCCAGCGGGCTGACAGGTGTTGAGCTTAATGCTGCCTTCACCCTTGCTAGGCCCTCGGAAGGGGCGGTACTTGAACCGTGCCACTAGCATGCGAGATACCAAGAGAGACAGGGCATTGTTGATGTCGAGGGAAGGAACTACAGTAAAATCTACTTTTAACAGGTGTCGGATAGGGAGGAGGATTTTTTTCTCTCGGTGGCAAAAAAGTGATGGAAAGTGGCTGTTCTTCGAACGTATGTTGTTGGCATGACATTCTTCAGTATATGACAAACTGAGTGCTTTGAGATGTTTAAAATGTCCAACCAACGTCGAGCATGTGAAAGATTTGAGAGTGAAACCGCGTTGTTGTAATAAAGTGACACAATTCCAGGCTTTTGAAAAAAGTCAGTCTTACGAAAGTTGAAGGGATAGAGTATAAAAGCTCTTTTTGAGTTTTATGTCAAAAATGGAGAATTGATGTGGCAAAAACTACGGTGAGTTGGGTAAAGAAGCAAAGTGAAAGACGAAAAAGCAAGTGATACTCATAAAAATATTAAATGCAGATATGGTAAAGTACATTTGTCCTAAAAAATATGATGAATAAAAATTTAGCTATCGTTTCTTTTTAAACTGATTCTGAACATAAAATTAAGCAACAAAAATGCAAAGCAAACTTTCTAATATCCCACTGCATTGCTCTGAACACATTTTAATATATTAGTGAACATACGCTGATTTTTAGCTTGGGATTTATTTATTTATTTATGTATTTCTTACCACCAAGCTGCTGGTACCGTACTATACATCAAGTTCGACATAGACCGAAAACAAGTTGTTCCTAAAGAAATATTTCTGCGGAGAGAATTATTTTGGCCGATGCGCTGGACTCGAACCCACATCTTTCCAGATGCCAGAGTGTTCTAACCACTAAACAGTTACCTGTTCCGTCATTCGAGTTCCGCGCATTGGCAAAATAATTTTTCCTCACAATTTATTGATTTCTATGTCAACAGGTAATTCTGTGTATTACTATTGATTGATTGTATCTAAGAAGCTTGTTATTAAACAATATTAGTCCTCTTTCCGTTGTAATCAAAAGGAGGTTAATTTTTTTATCCACAGCACTTCTCTAGTATACAGGAATGGACCAGATGATAGCTGGTCAGCGTTGATCAACTTGTAAAGTAATCCAAGAACCTTCCCAATTGTAGGATTGATAGGTATAGAGGAAAAATTGTGTTGAGCCAGATGAGTTCCGAAACTACTCAGCTCTAGGGCATAGTACCTGACATGTTATCAGGTTGTCGTGGATTCGGATCTCACCCGGCTCAAGACAAATTTTTATACATATATGTTCATGTCAACAGGATACTTACACAACGTAATAATTAAATACTTAGTAAATCAAAAAGAGATATTGCACTTTCTCTACTCCATAGTGTGTCATAATTTTTTGATTCGTTCTTTTTATTCTTCGAGTAAACGAGCAAGCTCTGATCAAGTTTTGTTACCTTTTTTTTATCGTTTTATCGCTTATTTTTTATTATTCATGTTTTGTATGCTTTTTGTTAATCCATTGATTCCATATAATTTCTTGTCTCACTTTTAATACCAAAAGTATTTTATATGTAGTCTATCGTAATTTTTCTTCCGTTTCTCTAACATTCGAAAGACCTATCTCATTTTTTGGTAGTTTTTTGACGTTTCTACACGAGGAAGATTTACAAAAATACACCACCATTGTAAAAAAAAATTAACAAGACGCATGACTCATTCTCGACATTCATCAATGACGCAAAGAAAGGCGCAACCACTGATAGATTTAATGAAACTGCGACAGACTTTTTAAATGCTTTACGTCAAGGACTGATTTAATGAAACATTGCGATCGACCTTTAGAATACCATACGTCAAAATAAGGAGGTTCTCGAAATTCCAAAATTAAAATACCCTTTTAATGGGAAGCCACACTAAAAGCTTCCTAGTTTTAAAAAGGAACTTTTGCATCGGAAAATGTCACTAAGAGATAAATTGAATATCTCACTCAGATCTCTTAAATTCCATATATATAATATATGGAATAAATCTCTATATAATATATGGAATTTAAGTTTGGTAATCTGTACTTTATTGGCAATTTATAGGTCACATATTTATTCAAAGTAAGATTTTATTGAAGAATTAGAATATAAATTAAATACAATAAATAAAAATTATGTTATTTTAACTGGTGATATGAATATAGGCATCAAAGCTAAGGATCAAATAAGCGAAAAATATTTAAATTTGATTAATCACCTAGGATTCTATGTTGGAAATACTTTAGTAACTAGAGATGCTGCAAAACCTGCTTAGGTCATATTTTTGTAAGAATACCAAACCCAAATAAGCTAAATATTCACCTTATTCAAGACATATAACTGATCATTATTACCTAAGTATTCATTTAAAACTGGATTCAGATAAAATTCAAATGAATTATAAAGGATATATTTAAAACAGATTTAACTATATTAATAAATAAAATTTTAGATTACGATTGGGAAATTATAAAAAATAATAATGATTTAAATATTAAATTTGAATTTTGAAATTTGAAAAGATGTAATAAGTAAGAGTAAGAAAATTACAGGAACTAATTAGAGTTTCGAGTTATATTAATCTAATCATCATATTCGAAAAAATTTATACCCTAGATAACAGGTGCGTTATTAAATTCGATAGAAAAAAGGAACAAATTGTATAAATTATGAAAGGCACAACCTTCTAATGGAATTTTAAGGGAACAATTCACGAAATATAGAAATTTATTATTTAATCTTATTAGGCAGGCAAATTAAATTTTTTTTAAAAATCAAATATCTGAAAAATTTGGAAAAATTTAAAAACAATGGGAAATTATTAATGAATTATTTGGTGTTGAGAAGAAAAATAAGGTATTTCCTATGGAAGTAATTTGCAAAAATTTAAATTACAATTTCCATGATAATCCTTTGAGTTTTGTTGATATATTTAATAAATATTTTACTGGAGTTATAAGGGATTTAATAAAAATGAGCCCAATAAATGAAACGTGATTTGATTGAATTAGATTCCACACTGCAGTCAATTTTTATTGATTATTTAACTGAAACTGAAGTGATACAGACAATAAATTCACTAAAAATAGAAAAAGCTTCAGGAAATGATTATTTATCGCCCATTATTTAAAAAAATATATACCCATATATTTCAAAAATCTTATATCATCTAATAAATTATTCTATATCAGATGGCAGTTTTCCAAATTGTTTGAAAAAGGCTACCGTAATTCCGGTTTATAAAGAAGGTGATCGAAAATTTTTAGGGAAATATAGATCAGTTTCAATACTATCAAATTTATCAAAAATCTTTGAAAAAAAGTATGAAAAATGTTAAAGTTTCTTATGAAGACAAATATTTTGGCTGAAAAGCAATTCAAATTTAGGAAAAAAAGAAATGTTTTAAAATTAGCTTCAATAGTTCATACAGGAATAAATGATAACCTTAAAGTAGCTATTGTTTTTCTGAATATACATAAAGCTTTCGATTCTGTTCCACATGATATAATATTATTTAAACTTGAAAAATGTGATTTTAAGGGAAAAAATGTATAATTGGTTAAAAAGTTATTTAAATGATAGGGTTCAGATAGTTAAAATAGATGACATTGTTAGTATGGAAGAAATTGTACAATTTGGTGTTCCTTAAGGTTCAGTTTTAGGACCACTTTTATTTTGGAATTTCAATTCAACCTGTCCTACGCTCGGAAAATGAAAAATCGAATAAAATTAAAAACAATGGGGCGAAAAAGTGGTTGCAAATTTTCAAATCGGGTTCTGATATAAGTAGGCTTTCCATACACCACGATTTTGAGCTCTTATACACACACCGACCACTGAATTAGAAAACTTTATTAATACCGAGTTGCCCGAATTACAGCACGTGTGCGGTTTGATATAGATTCCATATGGTGTTGGAGTGCCATTACATCTCCAGCATACCATTACTCTCTGCCTACCGTCGGTAAAGAACAAGGTGTACAACGACTCGTTGGCCCACGTGACTTTTTTCCAGTCTTCCAGTGTCCAGTCACTGTGTTCATGACACCCCTGCAGACGAACTTTTCGGTTCTTCGCAGGAATCAATAGTTTCCGTATAGCCATGCGAATACTAATACCGATCCTTTTCAATTCCCTGCTCATAATTCGCTGAGATATGGGTCGGGAACAGCCTTCATTGAATGCTTCGATTAATTGCTGCACACAAGAAGTCCTGTTTCTCCGTACAAGACTTCTCGGATGACGGCAATCTCGTTCCTGACGGATTGTCGTCGCGCCAAACTTACGCTTCTTAGACAAATAATGTAGGGTTTTTTTCCACTGATTAAAGACCCGAGATATCTCACCTTTTGAGAAACCAGTCAGCTCTGCTGTTTTTAAAATCGTCGTTCCAGCCAGACTGACACCCACAATAAGTCCTTTATCGAACCCCGAAAGATCCTTTGTTTTTCCCATTGTGATCAACACTACTGACGATTATTGATGAGCAGCAGTCTTAAATAGTTGTCTAGATCACGTGGCGATGTACGTGACCACGTATTTTGCATATACGCTGCGCAAGAGACATTTACGTACATCTGCATAAAGGTTTCTAATTCAGTGGCCGGTGTGTATAGATAATTAATACATAAACTTTAAGATCATGATGATATTGAATTTTAACATATACATTTGCGTTCGAAGTGCTGATTTTACATCAGTTAAATACCGTGAAATGAAGTGAATTTAGCATTTTCAATTCATTAGTGTTCAATTTAGCGTTTTCAATTCTAAACCTAAGGAAAAAATTTATTATTTATATTATACTTTTGTTTAAATATTATTAAAATATATCGCTTATGCTTAAGAATTTAATTTAAATTATTTGAAATGAAATTGCTTCTGCTTCAAAAAGAAATTGGCTCCTAAAAGCAAGCTGTAACACACCCCTAGTGAAAGACCATCACATGCAAAAGAGCAGAGTGGGTTAAGACACTCTCGAAACAGCTCTTAGAAGCTGGTGGATCATTTCAATCGAGTTCATTCAACTTGTTCCTTACTATGCACAGGAACGCATCCAACTGAGGATAAAATCTCAGTGTTGTAGATCGATGATCGAACCATAGAATCTCGGTGTTCGAGCGTCGTATACTATCGATTCCACACTTCTTGGTTTGACACACTGCGTAAATTTGACTGACTTAGTCCAAAATCTATACTATATATCAATTGCATAAATAAGCAAATGCGCTCGAAAACTGTTCTTGATAATTGTTTGTGCACAATGAGAAACAGGACCATTTCTCGGGGTAACTGGAACCTGGGAATGAGAAGACCGCAGGGACCTTTACACATTTTTCGTTTGTATGTGTCTGCAGCCACCACTTCCTTCTCCAAAACAGCCAACACAAGTGACCTTATTACTTTGTTAAGAAAATGCTAACTGTACGGATTGTAAACGTTAGAACAGGGCCCCCAACATATGGCCAACGGTAAATTTAAAATTTACGATTTTTTTAATTCATAAAATTTAAGATAGGTTGCTAAGCCTAGAAAATCGATCAGCTACTTTCCGTTATAGGTATATCGTTAATCGTGTCACTAAACCTTGCTTCCCATCTTGGTTATATATATTCCATCACCACCTGACATTTCAATTGCGGATTGAACTGTGAGATGGTGATTTTCTTTTTTTAAGAAATATTAAAATCGAGTCGAGAATTAACAAAAACAGCAAATCCTAAACATTTTCTAATTAATCAGTAAAATAAACACTTTACAAAAAACTTGTCAGGTGATAAACTTCGAATGATTGGGTTCGAATGTAGGTATATGTTTACTTTCAAAGATTTTCCCCAATCAGCCAAGATTATTCTTCAAATGTCGCCTTTTAGTCAAAATGATTTAACTTTTAATGCAGGGGTCCTCATAGAATAAGAATATATCTAATTCTTATAACAAAAATCTTTTTATACTCCGTTTTACCAAGTTGGGACCTGATGTAAACAAACAGTTCTTTAAATAATAAGCTGAAAAAATTGGTTTTGCCATAAATGGGATTCGAACCAATTTTTTTCAGCTTGTTATTTCATGATTTCCATCTACAGACACATTCTATTACTACCGAAACAGCTCTTTGCTTATTGGCTGAAAACCTCATTACTACTTATAAGTGTACTTATATGTAGCTTATAATTGCTTACATAGGAAATGATAGTAGTTTCATTTGATGGAGCACAGTTATTATTTCAATCTAAAAGTAATAAAAAGATTATCATAAAAAATCAAAGGGAAGGCACTTAAAAAAATGGATGTTATCTTTACTAACAAAATTATCCACAAACTGTATTATAGTAATGGACAATGCACCGTACAACAGTGCAAAAACTGAAAAGGTACCAACTACGGCGTTGCAAAACACAAAATCCTATTGGTTAATAGAACATGGGTTGGGTTGTTTTACCTCTGAGCGGCACTTTTTTTGCACACAATGGGCTAAATGGCCAGGTCAGAAGGACCCCGAAGGCCCAGAGAAGGTTGCGGGAGGGAACCCACTGGAACAGCTTTTGGGAGACAGATGGTAGCCTCCCGTCAAGGCCATCCAGCGTGTTCTTTATCGTGTACAGGGTATGGCTCTCCCACACACGGGGTCACGGCTTAACGTCCTATCCAACGGACTTCGGCCTTTCCAAGCCCATCTTTACTGACCGTGGGTGGAGACCTTTTTACAGAGATAAATCTCAATGCTCTACCCAGCTGCGTCTCGAACCTGGGAACTGTAGATTACGAGCCTGGCGCGCTACCGACTGAGCCCCCCCCCCCCCCCCTCTTTAACAGAGCATGACATTGAGCGTTGTGACGATGTATTAAACGTAGAGCACATAAAAAAATTAGATGTTAACAACAAATATATTACAGATGAATATTTAGCCGAAGAAGACTTAAACTACTGTTCTTGCCTCCATATCACTGCCGTTTGAATCCAGCCGAAATAGTGTGTCAAGTAAAGGGTTACATCGCCAAAAATAACGAAACATTTAAAAACGGAGAAGATGGTCATTTTATAAAGGAGCCATCGGACGTGTTTCAGCAGAAACTGGCAAATTTTTATTGGCCATATCACAAAGGCCGGTTCCCCACCTTTGTGAATGCTAATTAGAGTAATGGTGGCAAAAAAATATTGAACTTGTGTTTATTTCGAACATTTTTCAATGAAATTTCTAAAGACTGAAATATAGTGGAATATGTTATACAGCAATAGAAGTCTAGTCTCTTGCATTTCCACCCCCACCCCCCATTTATTTCATTCTAGATTCGGGCCTGGGACTTGTAATAGCTGAAGATTTGTGGAAATTTGATGTAATAAGTGAACAAGTTGTAGTGGCGATTTCGAGTCACTCGACTAAAATAGCTATTTTATTTTAAAAATAAAATCTTTCAAATATTTTTGTCAATATTACTTGTATTTTTCCATAAACATTTACATACTTGAACAGCGGTGTTCATTTAGTACAGGAGATACAGAGCTGGTGCTTTCCAGGTGCTCAATATCTGTTTTGATTGTGGAAGAATAGGCGTATACACCTAGGGCTAAAATTATATCCTGCTGTTATTTGCGACCGCATCACAACTTGTTTCAACTTTCACACACTGCTCCGTGCCCTTGAAAAGTCGTATTGCCATATGTCATGTGTTAACTCGTATGGAAAGCTGCTAATTGTTGGCGACGGCAGTCCACGAATTAAATGATAGACCTACGTATATTGGAGATATAATTTATCTCTCAATTTATATATATATGTATTTGATATCATGTATTTTTTCCTTTACCATTTGTAGTATATTGTTTACCATCGTCTAACAATTCAGGTAATTTATTTATAAACATTTAATAGCATAAATGAAAATAAATAATATTAAAACTTTAAACGTTTCAAACTTTATCCCCAAAGTTCGGTAAGTTAGTCGATTGTGGCTTTATATCAGTGCTTAAACAATTAGAAGCTCTGGTAATGAGGAAACGATGTAAAAGTATATAATCCCCTAACCTTTAACCGCAAAACTCCCCGCCCTGCCCACGGTCAGTAGGGGACACCGATGGGCTTGGAAAGGTCGTAGTCCGTCGGATGAGACGTTAAGCCGTGGCTCCGTGTGCGGAAGAGACATAGCCTGTACACGTTAAAGAACACACTGGAAGGCCTGGACGGGAGGCAACATCTGTCTCCTAACAGCTGTTCCAGTGGGTCCCCTCCCCCAACTTTCTCTGAGCTTCGGGGTCCTTGTGACCTGGCCATTTAGCCCATTGTGTGCAAAAAAGTGCCCCGTTAAAAAACGATTACTTCATCCGATGGGTAATCTTACAGGTTCACCGATGATAGATTAAATGAATAACACTATCATTTACTTGCTACTTTCAGCAGCGGTGATTTAATTCAGAGGAATTTAAAGCACGATGCCAATGTTGTAGGAAGGACACTCGATGCCCAATCTGTTGTTATCAATCTTTCGCAATATTCCGGACACGAGGGAGCGCCTATTGTCATTTTAGCTGCATAATAGGGCAACTCGCTTCCCATTCGCAAATACCTATTTAATAATTTGTCTCTCGCTAACTCGTCGCATACATATTAGAGAAAGGTTTGTTGGAGGTAATTTCCATAAAGTCGACTCTTCACTGCGATGCACGAAGCAAAATTGTACCGGGAAATGTGTAATGTCGGCATCAGACTACAGAACGATGAAAGGTAATGTTACATTAACCGTAAAGTCTCTATCGCTTTGTCAGGCAAACAACTTTTACAAACAAAGCAAAAGTGAATTTCACTCAAACGGACATTTTGCTGTTGGGCTTTTAAACTCTCGTGGAACAAATTAATCCAGAATAACGCAGGTACGGTAACTTTGTTGTTTCACTTAACTCTGGAGTAAATGACGTAAAAAATGTTTTATTCATTACTTCTACTAATTATTTTGAAAAACTATAGATTTAACAAAGAAGAGGAATTGGTTCGAATATGAAAATATAATGCAGTTTTATAGTTTTTCCACAGGTGTAGTTGTTGGGCAAATACTATTCATTACTAGCAAATTTTTTCTTGAAATTCAAAAGGTGGTGGAGAAATAAAAGTGCTTTTAAAACGAAACTCGAGTTACGTGAGAAGCAAAAATTCTTATCTCAAGTACTTTCGAATATGGATGTTCTGACTAAGTTCAGGAAATTAATAAAAATACAGCATATACTGCGTAATTGAATTTCGTTTATTGGAATCAACGTCTGAAAAGAGAGCAAAACCTACCTTCAATAATACACTATTATTCGTTTAATGTTTAAAGAGTTATGGTTGATGGAATATTTAGCATCTATCATACAGCTATTAACAGCTCGGCTATTATCGATGCCGAGTGATAAGCGCGCTTGGCTTTAACGTCAGACGCAGTTGTTAATGCTTCTCCTGAACACTTCTTTTCAAATAAATTAAGGAAAGGGGAAATAATTATTACTTAAGCTACATTTATTTTCGTGAACGATAAGTATACCAATTATTATTTTTATTTCATTTAATTTTTGAGGTACTTCTTATGATTAACTCTCTGTTGCCAAATGTTTCAGTTTCTATACATCTTTAAATATTGAACGAATATATTCGGAAATTGAGATTGCAAGAGATCGTTATTCTTGATCAACAATTTATAAGGTTTTAAATTTATATTCAATAACATTTGGTTTTCAAAGTTTGGTAGCTTTGAATATGACTTTTCATTCTCATCATTGGAAGTGTTCAAACACTTTAAGAGTATATATTTTTGCTCAATTATTATCGGAGGCCGAGTGGTAAGGGCGCTTGGCTACTCATCAAAGGGACCTGGGTTCGAGCCTAGGATTAAGGCATGATGTTTGTTGTTGCCTTTTTGCTGAGGTCTCGCCATGCTCACAGATCTTCTCAATGGCGTGTTAAACTGACAGGCTTCTGTCAGATCTCTGTGGAAAGCAGCTGCTTGGGTGATAGTAATAAAAATAATTTAACCGTATATTCTGCTAATAGGATCAGAATTTTTAGAGATAAAATTAGAAAAATGCTTCCGTGTCGGGCCTCTAAATCTAAAAGTAAGAAATTCACTTTTACCTGGTGAGAAAAAAAGAAGTATTGGTTTGCAATATGCGAATGTAAGGGTCATTACAGATGAATTCGGAATCAAATTTCCGAGACCGGGACAAAATCATTTCGATAATTATAGAACCCTCGCTATCTAATCTAAGAGCTGTTCGTGACGAATGCGTTTCTACATATCTCTTACTGGGAAAAAAAATTCTGTCGCATCGTAATTCATATACACCGGTACGCATGCATACCTGTTCCGAGCTTTTCAAAATTATGTCATCTAAACATTTAACACATTTAAATATCCCCCCTAAATATTACTGTTGAAATGTGGGTGCGTCTTATATGCTATAAAATACGGTTGTTTTTTTCCCCATTTTGGTTTGAGCTTTTGGGTGGAGGGAGGTAAAGCCCGATTCCCTCCCCTGGTGCGCCCTTGATGTCTACACATCTAACAAGCAGGATTGAAAAACCAAAGGCGAAAATCGATTTGTGTCATAAGTGAACAGTAGGTTTGACTTATTTTAATGAGATTTAGAATGTTTGGTATTTTACGATTAGTTTTATGTACAAGCAAATATTTTGCTTTGGAAAATCGTTCAGCTTCAGTGCCGGTTAATGATTTTATAAAATTACCTCAGTAATCGAGAATCTGTTTTTTCTACTATGTGTATTCTTCTATGCTATTACGAATTTTTGGGAAAAAAATAGAGAATTGTAAGGAAATTTTTTAAAATATTATTTAAAGTGGTAAAAACATTCTATACAGATTAGTGAATGCTATTTTTGAATCCTAAAGAAAATAATTATGTTGGTAAAGTCTACTGAATTATATTATTTCATTTGTCACTCGATTTAATCTTCATTGTCATTTATCATCTATTCGTATTTCTTTGTAATGTTTCAGTTATTCATCTGCAATTCCAGTTATTCATCTGCCATTCTAAATAACAGCAGATCATATTTGAAATGGTTTATTTATGCAGTTTTAACCAATTCGGAAATCGGGGTGTGGATTCGCTGTTAAGCCTAACCACTGTGTGCAGGAGAGCACATTGTTCTGTGTACATTAAAGACACACTGGATAGTCTTTATGTGAGGGTTCCGCATATCTCCTAACTGCTGTCTAGTGTATTATCTTCTCCTAACCATTCACAAGGATACTTGGGATCCTTGAACTAGCCATTTAGTTCTCTGGGTGCACAAAAAACCGCCCAAAAGTATTATATCAAATCAATAAAACAGGAGCTTTCGATTATGTAATAGTTACAGAATATGTATGAGGTCTATATTTAATAACCACTAAGCTAGGTTGATACGTAGAAAAATTTACGCGAACTTCCAGAACTTACTGTGTTCAAAATTTGTAGTATATTAATACCTTATTTTTATTAAATAATATTTATTGTAAAAGTATGCACTTTATGTTGGGTTGCATTGTTTTATCTTTGAGAGACATTTTTTGCACATAATGGATTAAATGGCCAGGTCGCAAGGATCCTAGGGACTCAGAGATGGTTGGGGGGGGGGGGGGGGGCACTGAACAGCTGTTAGGAGAATGATGTAATCCTCTCGTCAAGGCTATCCAGCGTGTTCTTTAACGTGCACAGGCTTATGGCACACGATGGCACAACTTAACGTCCCATTCGATGTACAGAGGCCTTTCTAAACCCATCGACCGAGGGTGGAGTGTGAACTAGTGGAGATAAATCTCAACGCTGGCATAGTTGGGTCTAGAGCCTGGGAACGCAGAAAGGACCTGGAGCGATACTGTCTGAGCACCCCCCCCAGAACCTTTATTTTATGCAAATCAACTGTTCATAGCAAAATAATGCATAATGCATCCGTTCTTAGGAAATATTTAGGGGGAAGGAAGTTTTAAAGAGTACAAGAATTATCACAGGCTGCTGGAATATATTCGTGTAATTTGCCAGGCCAAGAAGTAATATCGAGAACCGTGCATTAGACTTTTTCGTACTAGTTACTTAATCTTTCTTACCCAAAGACCTCACTAAACAATTTTAATCCATAAAAGGGATATTTTCTAGAATCTTCGCCTAAATAGCTCTGATCGTGAAGTTCACATAAAAATATTTTTATATGAACATTTCCGCTTTATGCAATTTTTAAAAAAAGATGAAGTGCAGAGAAAGTTTCCATATGCATATGATGACGAATGCATTTCTGCGATGAAATGCATCAGCTCTGAAGCCCAGATAGCGAGAAGGAGAAAGCCGCTTTACATCTCCTTGCAGCACACCACTGTGCCATGCGACTTGTCACATCTGCAGTCATGGACGAGACGCTGCTGCTGCAACTGATAAAGCAAGAGAACGAGCTATCTGTAGAGGCATCAGTGGCAAAGCTTTTATCGCTTCGGTCACACTTTTCTCTCGCAGTAGCCATCGCCCCAGTCAACAGTCGTCTTACGAAGGCAACGGACAGCAAAGTCGTTACTACGATGATGAGATGGTTCGTCGAGATCTCCATTTTCGTTATTGCAGTGGATCTGTTTAACTGGCAAGAATGTCGGAATTTTTATGCGCTTTTTCTGGTTGAAGCTTAAGCAAGAAACAAATGGGTTACACCAAGGGAGGGTGACCGTCTAAGATGGCAATGTAAATTCGTTGTATATTTTTGCAGTTTTTTTTTATTTAATAACATTTTATATTCTGACAATGACAAAGATGTGATTAAGCCTTCTTACCTTTTCCAGTGGTACAAAGTTGACTCGGAGGCTAAATACTTAGTTTATGTATAGTAGTTCATGAGTACGAGAGTAATATTTGATTTATTATTTTGAGATATATAATTATGTGAAGTAGCTTAAATTCCAATGAACAGTTTCACAGAGATAATTCTTCAGAAAACACTGATGAGACATTGAATATATATATATATGTTTATCTGTTATGGCTATATAGGGTGTCTGATAAATAATTGGGGGGGGGGGGGACTGGAGCTGTTGGGGGCGGAGTGGCTCAGTCGGTAGCGCGCCAGGCTCGAGTCCCAGCTGGGTCAGCTATGAGATTTCTCTCCTCAAAATTCCCCACCCTGCCCACGGTCAGTAGGGGACACCGATGGGCTTGGAAAGACTGCCGTCCGTCGGATGGGACGTTAAACCGTGAACCCGTGTACGGGAGAGCCACACCCTGCGCACGTTAAAGAATACGCTGGATGGCCTTGACTGGAGGCTACAATCTGTCTCCCAACAGCTGTTCCAGTGGGTCCCCTCCCCCAACCTTATCTGAGCCTTCGGGGTCTTTGTGGCCTGGCCATTTAGCACGTTATGTGCAAAAAAGTGCCGTTCAGAGGTAAAACAACCCATCCCAACTGGAGCTGTTATGGCTCTTGGATGAAAACCAATAATCGGGAAGCTCTTCCCCATAAATACTCAGAAGGCATCTCATTGAACGTTGTATCTCTACATTTCCCCACGCAAATAGTTTCACTTATGTAACCAGAGGCACAACCTGCTACCATTACATTCCCTCAATCTCCCGTGTAGTATCAAATTATCGTTCAGTGTGTGATCATCTAGTCTTTGGCCGCCAAAGAGCCCTGATTTGGCACTCCTCAATGTTTTGCAAACAGTTATGTTTACATGGACAAAATTCGAGACCAAAATCATTTGAATGCCAGAATAAGAAAGCAACTGAGCAAGCAACAAGAGATATGTTGCAGCGTATATGGCAAGAAGTAAAATGCCTATTGGACATAGTCTGGGTCACGGACGGTGCACATGTGGAAATTCACTAATTTCGTTCGAAACTTCACCTTTCTTTTCTTTCTTTTCCGTTGACACCATCCTGTTCACGTTAAAAAACATATTGGGTGGCTCTGAGAGAGGTTTCCATCTGTCTACTAACAGTTGCCCCCCTACCCAGTTTTGAGTACTTAGGATCCCAGGGGTAGGGGTTGCTTAATTGGTAGCGCGCCAGGCTCGTAGTTCGCAGTTCCCACGTTCGAGTCCCAGTTGGGCCAGCGTTAAGATTTATCTCTGCAAAATACTCCGCCCGGCCCTCGGTCAGTAGGGAACACCGATGATCTTAGATAGGTCGCCGTCTGTCAGCTGAAACGTTAAGCCATGGCGCCGTGTGCGGGAGAACCATACCCTGTGCACATTAAAGAACACATTGGATGGCCTTAGTGAGCATATGTGTCCTAACAGCTATCCAATGAGTCCCTTTCCCCAAACTTCTCTGAGCCTCGGGGGTCTTTATGACCTAGCCATTTAGCCCATTGTGTGCAAAAAAGTGCCGCTCAGAAGTAAATAAACCCAACATTAGTATCCCTGTGACCTGATCTTATAACTCATTATGTGCATAACGTGATGTTCCAGAGGTTAAAGAGCGACGATGATATTTCACGCTAACTGATAAACTAACCCATTTCCTTAGTAGTAAATTAAACTCCACAGTTATATGTCTATAAACGCCGAATATTTACCCTCTTTGAAAGAGAAAATATCTTACCCTCGATAATATCCAGAAATTATTTCCAAGTTTTATGGCATCATTAAGACTGTAACAGAACGCCTTATATAAGATTTCATCAATGACTAAATGCTACTTAAAAGTTCGTATACATTTGTTTTTAAGTCTGACATGAAGATATTTTGAATGCGTTTTTTTATCTCTGTTGCAGCGACTTGCTAGCGATAGACTCCTTGAGCCGGAAGTTTGATGAATTCGTAAACCAGCCAGAGTTGGCTGCATTTGAAAAAGGAAAAAAAAATGAATCTTTCTTTAGATAGAATGAGTTACGGAAACACGAGCTTTGGTTCAGATTCGTGGCAAGAAGAATAATCCTCGGGATTACTGTTCTGACTTCATTATGGCGACGTTGCTTTTCCATGTGAAATGTTGTTATTGTTTAGCCGTTGCCATGGTGATCTTCATAGAGTCAGCATCGCAGTGACAGTCTGCGTCATTACCATAAACTTGGTTACTTTATACTTGTGTTGAAATGAATATCGGAATAAATCTTATTAATATTTTTCTTTCTTCATTTTTTGAGGTCGTTTTTATTATCATAGTCTGCGTTTTTATTACAGTTCGGGTGAAAGGAAACCAAAAGTTTTATTATTGGAATGTAAAAGGGGATTTCTGGAATTTTGCTAGCCAAAAATATCGAGGTTTCTTCAAAGCAAGGTTTGGGATTAATTGATTTTTCGCATTTCCATTTTCCTCTGGTGCAAATTAAACAAAAGTTCTTTACTTGTAGGAAGCAGAAAATTGAATAAAAGGGAAGAAACAATAAGAGAAAAATCATATTTCGATATTTTAGCTTTGACGTTCACTTATAGCAGCAGTTCCAAATTTTTTTAATCACCGCTGCGCATTTTAACTACCATTTATGCAGGCTCAATTCATTTTAAGGACCATACATGAAATCTGGATCCATTACTGATCATTCAGAGGGCCTCGATCATTTCATGGTGTCTTGACCCTTTCAACGACTTCTCATGGGGCCTTCATCAGTTTTAAGGCTAATTCACAAGGATCCTCACCAGTTTAGAGATCTTTAAAAAAATTCTTGAAATATGCGTGAAACATGCACAAGTTTTTTAATTTTTATTCATCCATATCCTTTACTAACATTTTGAAAGGGGAGGGCCGTTCCATCCTCCCCCCCCCCGATCCGGTTATTCATAGAATGATATTTACTCAATATATTAAATTAAATATGCACTGAGAAGGATTAGCCTTCTTGCTACTGCTTAAGTATTTCAAACCTGATATTTATTTTTGCGACAGTTAGTCTAGTCTCTCGTGCGTTTATTTTTAATAGGTATTTTCTCTTTTCAGATGCAACTTGTTAAACATCCTGTGTCAGAGAAATAGGATTTTGCGAATTCATTCGTTTTCTTTTTAACGCTTTCTCTGTTAATTTTCTGTACACAGCTTGCCCACTAATCCAGGGGCGGGGGTTGACTCAATCTGTAGTGCGCCAGTCTCATAATTTGATGTTTCCAGTTTCGAGCTCCCAGCTGTGCGTGAGTTGATATTTCCTCCGCTAACCCCTATTTTTCTCTCTGTAAGAAAGAGGACGCTGATGCACTTGAAAAAGCCTCCGCCCGTCAAATGCGGCATTAAGCCGTTGTTCGTGTAAAGGTGAGTTTTAACCTGTTCACGTTAAAGAACATTTTTGTTGGATAGGCTTGACGGAAGGCTTCCATTGTTTCCTAATAGCAATGGGCTTGGAAAGGGCGTCGTCCGTCGGATGGGATGTTAAACCGTGGCCCCCGTGTGCGGGAGTCATGTGTGCGCCCCCGTGTGCGGACAATGCTAAAATCGAAGGATATTTCGGGGTTCGATAAAGGGCTTATTGTTGGTGCTCGTCTGGCTGGAGCGACGATTTTAAAAATAGCAGAGCTGACTGATTTTTCAAAAGGTGAGATATCTCGGGTCTTTTAATCAGTGGAAAAAAATAACCCACATTTCTTGTCGAAGAGGCGTAAGTGTGGCGCGACGAAAATCTATCGGAAACGAGATCGCCGTCATGTGAGAAGTCTTGTACGGAGAAACAGGACTTCCTGTCTGCAGCAATTGACAGAAGCATTGAATGAAGGCCGAATTATGCGCAGGAATTGAAAAGGTTCGTATTAGCAGTCGTATGCCTATACGGAAACTATTGATTTCTGAGAAGAACCGAAAAGTTCGTCTACAGGGGTGTCATGAACACCGTGACTGGACACTGGAAGACTGGAAAAAAGTCATGTGGTCCGACGAGTCGCGGTACACCTTGTTCTGTACCGACGGTAGGCAGAGAGTAATGGTATGCTGGAGATGTAAAGGCACTCCAACACCTTGTGGAATCTATGTCAAACCGCACACGTGCAGTAATTCGGGCTAAAGGAGGTCGAACTCGGTATTAATAAAGATTTCTAATTCAGTGGCCGGTGTGTGTATAAGAGCTCAAAACCGTGGCGTATGGAAAGCCTACTTATATCAGAACCCGATTTGGAAACTTGCAAACACTTTTTCGCCCCATTGTTTTTAATTTTATTCAGTGTTTCATTTTCCTAGCTTAGGACAGGTTGTACACTATTAAATGATATATTATTGAGTAATATTAAATCGTGCTCGATAACGTATTGTATTATTTCAAGTAGTAATTTTTTCCTGAATTTAAATAAAAACCTATAAGTATTGTTACATGTTTATTAGAATAATAGAACTATGCGGCATATGCGAAATCTTTCATAGATCCCGTTTTTAAAAAAATGGTGGTTCTTCTTGAATCTCTAAATCGTTGCCGCACTCACTTAACAGCAGTTTTTACCTAATTACAGTCCCGCCATTATCTCAGTTGCATCACAAATCATTTACATCGAAGTGTTTAAGCAATCTAAGACTAATGAGGTCCAAACTAGACTCTTCAATTTTGATCTCTGAACCCGTTCTGAGAAATGATGATGAAAGAATTTCACTCAATTATAAATGCCTTTCAAATGTATGCGTGCGGAGCGAGCAAAGCATCGCATCATGAAATATTTTTCATTCAAAATTTTTAATTAGTTCATTACAGTATCTATTAGAACTGCCTTTACACTGAATGATTAGAGAATTAAAAATAACTAAGTAGACTAACCTACCCTATCGTAGGTGTTCCATAAACTGGTGAAGTCTATGTCTGCTGTTGTGCATGTCAGCAGCAGCATCGGCGTAGTTCATTCACTAACTGCTGTTGCGTGCCCTGAAGCCATTAATTTTTGCAGTTCCTACAATCGCCTACGCACGTTATTTTAGTTGGAAACATTTCTATCCCAAAGCTTCTTTCACTGTTTCAGCAGCCGTTGAGCAAATTTTGTTTTTCTTAACTTGAATTCGAAACTTGGATAATATAATTGCATGACAGTGATCTTTCACTAGCTCTCAACACCAGGAAAAAGCATTTTTCTAATGCTTTCGGTCTTCGTAGCATCTTATAAAATTGCAAAAAACTGTATATTTAGTGAAATATGATAACTGCACTGTACAATAATAAAATATTGGAGCACAATTATAGTTTGTCATGTTTATTGACAAATATCAAAAGAATATTTGCGGAAATTGCAAAAATATAGACTTACGTTAAATGATTTGAAATAATGCTTAGTATTTAAGTTTTAATCAATTCCCTAACTAAATTCTTATGACTGGTGTTTCTATTGTTAAATATTGAACTTCCACGAATTTTTAATACGGAATGAATAATGTCGAAAACCGAGATTTAGATTTAAGATCTTTATCTTCAGTAATTTGTTTTAGAAGTTATAGAATTTCAAAGTTAGTTTTCTATTGACAAAATTGTGTTGAAAATTAATGTCCTATAACTTCAATAAACGTATGGTTACGAGTTATCTCGGTCAATAGTGCCCCAAGTTCCTAACTAGGGCTATCAGTTTCGAGTTCCTCTATGCCTGGAACTCGAAACTGATATCTATGCCTGTATCGAGATTTTATCTGCTAACCCCGTTCTGAACCCGTTGAAAACTGACCCCTAATGAGCTTGAAAAGGTCACTGTTCGTCGCGGCCGTTCGGAAAATTCGAAGGGGGGCGGAGAAAATATCAGAATCGGGCCAGGAAAATGTAAAAAGGTGTAGGGTGGAGCAAGAATCAGAATCAAGCCATAAGAATGTAAAGTGTGTGGGGGGGGGGGGGGGGGGGGGGGGGGCAAGAGACTATATTTCCAATGCAGTATAACATTTGCCCCTCCAATTTACAATAATAAATTTCTTGAAAAATGCACGAAATATAAATAAGTTGAATGTTTTTTTTCTCTTTATTACCCTTACTTGTATTTTGAAAGGGGCCCCTTGCCCTCCCCTCCCCCTAGATACGGTCTTGATCCGTCATTTTGGAGGTTAAACCATTGCTCGTTGGGAAGGTTGGGTTGTTTTACCTGTGAACGGCACTTCTTTGCACACAGTGGGCTAAATGGCTAGGTCACAAGGACCCCGAAGACTCATAAAATGTTTGGGGAGGAGACCCACTGGAACATCTGTTGGGAGATAGGTGGTGACTACCTGCCTTCAAGAAGGGATGGTTCAGTCGGTAGCGCCAGGCTCGTAATCTGCAGCTCCTATGTTCGAGTCCCGCCTGGGCCAGCTTTGAGATTTATCTGTGCAAAATCTTTCGCCTTACCCTCGGTCAGTAGGGAACACCGATGGGCTTGGAAAGGCCGCCGTACGTCGGATTCGACATCAAGCCGTGGCTCCGTGTGCGGGATTGCTAAACCCTGTGCACGTTAAGGAACACGCTGGATGACTTGACGGGAGGCTACCATCTGTCTTCCAACAGCTGTTCCAGAGGGTCCCCACCCTCAACCTTCTCTGAGCCTTCGGGGTCCTTATGAGCTGGTCATTTAGCCCGTTTTGCAAAAAAGTGCCGCTTAGAAGTAAAACAACCCAATCTCTCCCCCCAACCATCTCTGAGCCCTCGGATCCGTGTGACCTGAACATTTATTGTGTGGTCCACTTATTATATATAAAAAAGTACTGCTCAGAGATAAAACAACCGAACCCATTGTGTACAAAAGATGTGCCGCTAAGAGGTAAGACATCCGAACCTTCATCAGACGTTTCATGATTTTGTCATCAAGGCGCAGCTTAGTATGTACATTTCGATAACAAGATGTCATTAGAATGGGCGTCTGCAGTGTATAAGAAAATCCAGCATAAAGCATCAACTTTGGATGCTTTGTATTCAGTTAGCATTCGCGTCTTTAAGAATTACTTTTTTGCAAGTGCGTAATGTATTAATTAAATAATAGCGTTTTAGAAGGAGGGAAAAAATCTTTGAGTTATATATCATGCTGCTAATCAGGTTTCATTTTTTCCCCACGGAATATACGTGATATGGAAACTCTTAGCAGAGTTTTAATAGTTTCCACCAGTTTTGGAACATCGTGATTCGCATGTCCACAGCATTTTAAGCCTGGGAGATGTAGAAAACTATGATAGAGTATCCTAAGTTTTAATGAGAAGATAAAAATGTAAAAGTTCATGAACATTTTGAACAAACATTTCGCTAATAATTTCTACGTCCACATAACAGTGTGTTGTATCGTTAAGTACTGTTGGAAGATAGTTCGTGCTTTTCCGTTGCGTGTTGCCTGGGGCCTTTAATAGAAATATGTTGTTGAAATAGTAGAAAACCGTAATAAAGCTGTATTACTCAGTTTGCATGGAGTCAGTTGTGAACAAGAGCTGTGAACACTCTTGCCGCAAAAGAGAACCAAGCACACAGGGAAGCATGACGTAGTTGAGCGTGCTCTGATTAGGCAGTCAAAGCACGAGCCGCCGGGCCAACTAGATTACATTCTCCCTTGACAGTTGCATGACAATTCCGTCAGCTAGCAACGTTGTCCGCCTCGTGTCCGGAATACGGAAAGAGGAGCTGTCTGTCTACATCCGCCGCTTGACTCGATGCAGAACAGCTGAACCTCGCCGCTCTCTCTATAATGGCAACTAATAGAGGCAGACAGAGCGAAGCTGCGCATCTCTCTCTGTTCTCATCGGCTGAGGAGCATTCGCTCTGGTGGAGACTTGGGAGCAAGCATTCCACGTGGGAGTCTTATTTGAGGCCAATCCGTAGGCAGCTTCTTCTGAAGCGTATGATGATGTTCTCATTAATTCTGTAAATAAGTACTACTGCTGAGACTGAGATTACGAAGATGTTAGTTGTTGAAACGTGTCCCGAGTGCCAAAATGCCTTACTGTTCTGTCGGGATGTTCTCCCAATTCTCATTCCATCTGTTCAATTGCTTATGTATAAACATGTTTTGCGCTAATTAAATTCCCTTGTTAATATAAATATGCTACTTGGCATTTACCCGAGTACTGTATGTCTATATGACAGTATGAAATGTTATGTTTGAGCTGTTCACTTGAATGTGAACATCTCAAATATAGCATGAAGATCTCTAAATATTAGCTTCAGCATATATTTGGAGATTTTGGAATGAAATATATTAAAACTTTGTTGCTTCATTTATTTTCAATTTGCATTTAATTATGCAGTTATTTACTTAATAGACACAAATTCATGGAACGAAGCCCACGCATTCCAGAAGTGGTACTGATGTCCGTACTTCCCATTTATCCATTAGTCTGCCATGTAATGTTTTAGATTGTACGAACTACTGAATACTTGAGTTTTTGTGTGTGCGGGTGCAGTGAAATGTTGTTTTGCACGTTTTAACCTAAGTTATTTATAAGAATGACGGCAAATCATACTACACTGGTTACCATAAATTAAGGAAAATCCCAATATTAAGTCAAAGGGAAGCAAACATCAAAGCTCTATAACTTCTAAAACAAGTTTTTTTGTTTTGAAATATGTGATTGCAGATAAAGATCTCAATCATATAAATCAATATCTCGATTTTCAACGATATTCGTTCAGTATTTAATGAGTTATGGAAGTTTGAGTATTTAGCGATAACAATGCCAGCCACAAAAATTGACTTCAGGGAGTTAAAACTTAGAAATAAGTATTGTATCAAAGTGTTTAATAAAATAAGTTTGTATTTTAGTTCAAACTTATTTTATTTAGTTAGTTATTTATTTTCAAACGTGTAACTTTGTGTAAAGAATTCTTCACTATTCTTCAGTTTTGTATAAGTTTCTTAAGACTGGCATTGCTGTTGTTAAATATTCAAACTTCCATTACTCATGAAATACTGAACGAATATTGTTCAAAATTGAGATATTGATTTATATGATTAAGATTTTTATCTGCAATCACATTTTTCAAAACAAAAAAAAACTTGTTTTAGAAGTTATAGAGCTTTGAAGTTTGCTTCCCATTGACTTAACATAGGGATTATTTAATTTACGGAAACCAGTGTATTTAACTTTGTTGCATATAAGCATAAAAGGTTGTGCGTGCTGCAGACCATATACTACTCTCTACTTATAATGTAGTAGAATTCAGTTGTTCAGACTAAACAGTGTTGGGGGAGAAAGGGATGGGTATAATCGTTAAAAATCACTTCTCTCCACCCCGAAAAAAAAACCCATAAAATTTCATGTCTTTATTTTTTTAATAAAACTCCAGTTGAGAAAAGTTTGTGGGGCGAAGGTTGGCTCATTCGATTTCACACCAAGCTCGCTGATGTTCCAAGACTCGAGTCCCAATTGTGCCAGCATTGAGATTTATCTCTGCTTACCCCCATCTTCCTTAAAGTCCCATCCACCGTTCATCAGACCCTTAAACTGTGTTCAGGAGTCATTGTGACCTGGCCGTTTATTCTATTCCATTCGAAAATGCCCGTCGCCCAAAATATAAAACAACCCAATAATGTTAGCTTATTATCCTTGGAGAAGTTGCAATTTGAAAGCTTAAAAAAAAAAGCCTTAACTGGCATAGTGGTTAGGTCAACTTCCGATTGTTCCAACAAGGCAAACTTTGTGTTGCTTTGTTAGCTCTAACCGAGGCAATGGTCAGCAGTGACTTCGGTCTTAGTAGGACATGTCCTTGTTTGAGAAGGCCTGTAAAGGCTAGGAGTAGCTTCTAGGGTTCTTCTATGTCCTATATGTTATAATAAATAAAAAAATTGAATAAAATATAAATGGAATTTTTTTTCCTCAACCTGAATTTCAATGTAAATTTCAGAATGCAATTTAAAACAGTAAATATTTTTCGTTTCTTCTCAAGCTGTTTCAAACGTGATACTGTCATGAGTTCATCAGAGGACACACATACCTAGTACGCATATATGAAATCATTAAGTGTTTTTGTTTCCATTACTAAGTTACGGTTCAGTATGAAAATTATGCATGCAATATGATAAAATAGCAGCTATGGAAATCCAAAAATCTCCATAATCGAGTTCCGGATAATTGAAATTTTGTTTTATCCAACATTATTGAGAACAATACAAGTGATGTTTTTTTTTTTATTGCTCGACTTTGTTATAAAATGAAGAGCAATTGTCCATAATTCTCGATTTCGACAAATTTAGTTACTGTCTTTAGAAGTTGGCTTCGTTGCAAGCATATGGTGCATGCAGACAAGTGTACCGGGAAAGAGTAATTCACAAAGTCGTGGAGCTTGAGAATGATGCCTGATATACTAATAAGATGAAATGAAAGAAGAATTTTGTATAAACCCTTGCTTTGAATTTCTTACCGAATGTTAATCGCAAGTTGTTTTCCTTAGTCTGCTCCTCAATAAGTGAGTTGCATTATTTATGTTTTGCACTGAGTAAGAAAAAAATATTAATCTGATAAAGTGTTCTCATACATTACTTGCACCTTTTATCAAAGTAGCAGGAGTTGGCTCAATCGGTAGAGCGCCAGGCTTGTAATCTCTAATTCCAGTTTCCACTGGACCAGCATTGAAATTTATCCCCGCTAACATCCAGCCTGACCTCGGTTAGATAGGAGACACCGTTATGCTTGGAAAGACCGTCGTCCGTTGGATGGGGCGTTAAGTCGTGGGCCCGTGTGCAGGAGAGGCAGGCCCTGTTACGTTAAAGAACATGCTGGATAATTTTGACGGGAAGCTCCTATGTCTCCTAATAGCTGTAAGTGAATCACTTTCCCTAACCTCTGAGCTATTGGGATCTTTGTGACAGAGCCATTTAGCCCATTGTGTACGAAAAAGTGCTGATCACAGATAAAACAACACGACCTTTGGCCAAAACACGTTGATATCTCCAATATAAAATGGGAGATTTTCATTAAAATAATTTCCCAAAGTAGAGGAAAAGAAAGTTTAATTTCGTTTTTTTACTAAACATTCAATGAAAAATAAACCAAAGGAAAAGTACTTCGTATCTAATTTTTTTATGTCGGATTTATGATTGCACATCACGAAACGGCAAAACCAAATTTTTTTCAGCTAATTATTTCAAGTGTTTCTTGTCTATAGGACATTTTACTGTGATATCGTATTACTGAATTATTTATATAACGTTATGAGCGTGAGTAACAAATATTACTTCCATCAGATGAGGCAACTTTGTTGTCCGATTCCCGCCCTAGATGGCGCCAATGGCAAACAATATAAATATGCGTGAATGCTTATTTATCACATTACTAAAGAAAATGGTTAGTCTCTGAAGGTGTATAAGGAAAATTGCTGTAGAAAATGGTTACTCTCAATGCTTATCATACCTGGCATGTTTCTGGGAGATTTGGGTTCGGATCCCACTTAGGACAAAACCAAATTTTTTTCAGCTAATTATTTCAAGTGCTCATATTGTTCCGATAATAATAAATACGTATTTCACAGCAGATAGTGTGTTTCTGTCCTGTAGAGTTATTCTTTATTCCAACGAATTTTTCAACGAAATTTGGTTCATCCTGTATATATTATATATGTTTTCATTGATTTCATTTAGAGAATATATTGGGTTATTTTTCCTCTGAGTGCCACTTGCGAACACAATGAGCTGAATGGATGTGTCATAAGAATAGCAAGGTTTCTAGTTGGGCAGATTTGGTAAAGTTTCAAGGAAGGGGATCCACTGGACAGCTGTTAGAAACAGAAACCTTCCATCAAAGCTATTCAACTTGTTATTTTAACGTGTAGGTGCACATATGTTTTGTACCCGGAATCATGTCTAAACGTATCATCCGACAAACTGCGGATTTTACAAGTCTATCGGTTTTCTCTTTGTCATCAAGAGCAGAATGGGAATTAGCATTCATTTACGTATTTTCCGGATATTTACATTATATTTTGCCCAACTTCATATAAAAAATAGTACATATATTATTCGCTTTAATGAAGGTGGGTATGTTGCCAACAAATACATGAGTGGACTACTGCTAAGCCTACTCAACAAAAAATTTATTTTGAACGATGAAAACAGTCTAAATGATGCTTAGTTTTGCTTACCAAAATGCAAGATTAATATAAAAAAAATACAGAAAAATGGCAAATGGAATATTGTATCAAAATACTACAAATATGAAAAGCAGTTAGAGGACACAAGACTCCTCGACCTCTGAATAATGGTTATAACAGAAGAGTGTGGTGCACTTAAAAATTTTCCCCAAACATTGAATCAAAACATTTTGTTGTTTTATCAAAATGATAAAATCTGTAAGTTCCTATACCATAATATCCTCATTTATAGCGTTCAAAATAATCAATACAAAATGTGCCGTTGTGCGAATGCAATGGTTGCATTACTTTTTTAGTTGTTAGAAATTGTGTTTATGAAGACGACAAGTAATGTTTGAAAATGTTAAAGAGAAACAGTAATTAAGGAAAAATATTTTTATAGAATTTTTTTTATAAAATTTCATAAAAATATTTTTGATCGATAACACTCTTGAAAGATTTCAGAATATACTACATTGTTTATTTTTTTACTAATGATTAAAAGGTACGAAAGGATTGGGTTGTTTTTACCTTTGTGTGGCAGTTTTGTACGCAATAGTCTAAATGGCCAGGTCACAACGACCCCAAAGGCTCAGAGAAGGTTGGAAAAAAAGAGAGATCCACTGGTGAACTGTTAGGAGACTGATGACAGCCCCGTCAAGACCAATACGTTCTTTAACGGGGCAGAATATGACTATTCTGTACACCGGGACAAAGGCTTAACATCCCATCCTATGGACTGGCGACTTTCCAAGCGATTAGCTCCCCTTTTCTCACCAACAGCAGAATGAGGTTTGGCGAAGAAAAACTCGGTACATGCACAGTTGAAACTCGATCCTGAGAAGATTACGAGCCTGGCACATTACCGACTGAGCCCCCCCCCCCCCACCCAAATATGATACGGAGGTATAAAGGAAAAAGAGCAGATTTTGGACAACAAATGAAAAGCATACCTATATAATTATGATCAATATTTCCTACTATAATCGATTTTTACTACATTTTAAATATGCTTAGAACAGTATATGACCACTGATTGCAAATCATAAAAATGGTTGTAATGCCACCAAACTAGTAAAATTAAATGTCATTGACAGATATCTGGAAAAACGGATTAAAAAAGACACGAAAATAGAAAGATGCTGTAAAGGCTACGTATATAAAAAGGATGAGGTTTTTAAATATTTAAATATTAAGCAAGTGTAAAAAATTCATCCAGTAGTCTCCCGGATTCGAAACTGACATATCCTCTTTACGTATTAGTTGCTCCAACATTTGAGCTAAGAGGGTCGCAATTCAAACCCACTTAAATACATTTGCAAGTTATAATTGCATATGAGTATCTATAGTTAATAAGATTTCACAATCAAAGCCATATACTTAATAACCATGTTTGAAAGAGAACTAAACGATATCTATTTATATAAAGCACAAAGTTTTGTTGTGGTAGGAAATTTTAAGCCACTTTCAGGAAAATCAGAAAGCTGAAATTTGGCACGCATATAGGAAATCCCTTAAAACCAATTGGAAAAATACAAAAGTACCAAATTTTATACAGGGGGCAGAGTATAAAAAATGCTAATTTTTTTTGTGTGCAGATATCGAGTTGAAACTTTCACCATTAGATTATTTGGGATTGATTTCTAGATAGAAATGTAAAAACCAAATAGGTTCCGATTTCGATCCCGAGATAATCGAGCTCAAATTTTACCTAGCAGTTTTAGATGAATATGTAACATACTTCCAAGTGCTGTGACTGTTACATAGGGAAATTCCACTTGACTGCTCTCCGTCATTCGATAGTTCCTGCAGCATCCGCATCGATTATCTACCGCTGTTTTTTCTGCGTTTCCCGTTATTGTATTATTACCCTAACAATTCAAAAATATGCCTTTGGACATTTTGAACATCAATGGTATTCTTACTGCACATCACGCGATCCCAATGATAGGGAACGGATCTTTCCTGTTTTGTGCAATATCACATTTCATGTATGGCACCACAGGTATGTGTAGTGAATTTCGGCGCTCCATTTTAACCTCTGTAATGGCCAACTAGAAGCACTGTTTTTAATACAAGAAAATTACTAAAAGAAGTCCCGCAGGAAGAAGTATATCTGCTAGTTCACAATAAATTGTATTGGTATATGTTAAACAGAAATATATAGATATTGTTTAAAATAGTGTATTTGCATGTCGGGACGAATCCAGTTGCACTATCTGCATTCGAGGAAAAAACCTATTATGACTAAATGGGTTTTTATATGGTTCGTTGTGACACCCATACAAAATTTTTTCCACTTACCAAATATTTGATTCGGTTCTATTATTCCAAAGTAATTATTTTGTATTTTCTTTAGTGACAGTTACATTCCATATTAGGAAGTTTCAAAATTAAAACCCATTTAAAAAGATTTGTTTTGAGGTTGCTTATTAGAAAATGAATAAATAAATAAAATAAATAAATACCCCCTCAAGCAGCTGCTTGCCACAGAGGTCTGACAGGAGCCTGTCAGTTTATATGCCACAGTAGAAGATCTGAGAGGATGGCAGGACCTCAGCAGAAAACAACACGAACATCCATGCCTTACCCGGGGCTCGAACCCAGGTTCCGTAGATCAGTAGCCAAGCGCGCTAACCACTCAGCCACGGGACGGCTATGTGTTCTGCCGAAACCCGGGATCGAACCAAGGACCTTTAGATCTTCAGTCTAACGCTCTCCCAACTGAGCTATTTCGGTGTACCAAAAGAAAATACAGGGCCAAAATTAGCACAAAAATAAAAGTTGAAAAAGTAATTTTTCTGTTTTCCCATGATATACATATTCAAAATAACGGTGGCCTATTTATATTGTAGGGTATCTCCGCTAAATTCTCATCCTGCCCTCGATCAGCAGGGGACACCGATGAGCCGGGAAAAGCCGCTGTCAGTCAGATGGGACGTAAAGCTTGTTCTGTATGTGGCCCGTTTGCAGGACAGCTATATTGTGTGCACGTAAAGAACATGCTGGGTGCACGCAACCTTGATGGGTTAGGTGAGTTGCTTTACCTCTGAGTGGCCCTTTTTGCACACAATGGGCTAAATATCCAGGTCACAAGGACCCCGAGGGTTCAGAGAAGGTTGAAGGGAAGGGGATCCACTGAACAGCTGTTAAGAGACAGATTGCAGCCTCCCTTCAGGGCCATCCAATGTGTTCTTTTACATGTACAGCGTATGGCTCCCCTGCACAAGGTACTATGGCTTAGCACCCCATTCCATGGAAAGCGGCCTTTCCAAGCCCATCGGTGTCTCCTGCTGACCGAGGACAGGGTGTTGTTTTGCGGAGATAAATCTCAACGCTGACCCAGGCGACGCTCGAAACCGGGAACCGCAGATTACGAGCTTGGCGTGCTACCGGCTGAACCATCCCCGCCCCCAATACTTTAAGGAAGGCTATCATCATCTTCTTACAGGTGTCCATTCTCTCCCCTTCCCAGGTTAAGGCTCAGTCAGGCCAGTATTGAGATTTATCTCTGCAAAATTTCCCGCCTTGCCCACGGTCAGTAGGGGATACCGATGGGCTTGGAAATGCCGCCATCCGGTCAGAAGGTACATTAAACCGTGGCTCCTTGTGCGGGAGAGCCCTACTCTGTGCACATTAAATAACACGCTAGATGACCTTCATGGGAGGCTACCATCTGTCTTCCACAGCTGTTCCAGTGGGTCCCATCCCTCAACTACTTTGAGCTCCTCAGGGTCCTTGTGACCTGGCCAATTAGCCCATTGTGTACACAAAAGGGCGCTCAGAGATAAAGTAACCCTAACCCTTTCCCTGTATTTCAAGTTTTCTATTAGTATGAGATATTTTTGTGTACCCTCTGAAAAGTCTAAGATAAAAATAAAAAAAATTCTGTCATATTTTTCAAGTGAAAATTTCATCAAATCACTAATCAGACAAATAAGTTTAAATATGCAAATTTATTCCAGTGACACTGTCGTGCACCTGCGTCAAATGTCGTGGCCTCCAGAGGACGATGAATTTGTCCCTTAATTGCCTTCACCCTTATTTCGGTGAAATAACAGGTTCGTGGGTTGTTACACCGAACCGACGTATGCCTCAGACTTGCTGCATCAAGTGATGTATGGAAATATGTCCAACAATTCACGCACGAGAGTTGTATATGGACGACACAGTTTATTCACACTTATGTACAATCACGTACTGGGGATGCTCTCGACTCCGTAGCCCTTTGCTGCTGCAAACAATTATGCAATGAGGTGGAGAACCACACATTGGAGATTCTCGCTTTACCGACCTCAAACTCGGCAAAAGGATATTTAACCTTTGCCTACACCGTGGTTTACTAAGAGCGCACTTCAGTTCCACAGAACTGTATTTGATTCACCAAGAATCTTCATTCTCACATAGAATCGAGCCCTTTCCTTACGGGTTTTGCTTGAGTAAGAGTGGCGTCCCCTGTCGTGTGTTCAAACATCCTTCCTGCTTGACAGCTACGCTCAAGACTGTTGTTTCCTTATTGCTCGGCTCCTCACCCGCACTGACAATCGCGCCCCAGGCTAGTTGTAAAAAGGCCATAAAAGGCTTCTCGGACACGTCAACCGATGCAGGCAGCCAGCTCAGACCCGAAAACAACATCTATGAGTCACATTCCTACAATAGCCCTTCCAAAAACACATTTAATGCATAAAAAGTTTTACAATAACAGAAATAGAATAAAATGCAACAATAAATAACAATAAATAAATTAGAGGAACATGACAAACATGTATTCATTCATAAGCTTAATTTTGCAGCTAACGAGTAAAACATTTGGCACGTTAAAAAAAAATTGTAGGCTTTCGAAAATTTGGAATTATTTATTAACATTTTATTATGCTAAATTAGTTACAATTTTCTTTAATTCCCTGAAACTATTTCTCCTAAAATTAACAAATCGTAAATTGAAAGACTAGTATCAACTGGCAGTTCAGTAAGAAATCTTTGTCTTCTTTTTTGATAATTCAGCTAGTATGCAGCTATTGACAGTGCAGTTTGCCTTTCCGATACAGAAAAACCAAGAACTGTGTTTAGCATGCGTAAAAAAAAATGGCACCTGCTAAACGCTCAGTAAAAGCTATATCGGGAGATGTAGAATTTTCGCGTTCCCTAATCTTTTCACGTGGGCTGCGATATGTTGCTTGGCTTGTGCCTTGTCGTCGATAAGCTGCTTCGAGTTGGCATGTACAGTCAGCACAGCCGTAGAAAACCTACGTGGCTTCAAAAGAAGTGCGAATGCCCTCCACGTTTACCTCGTTTGCTAGCTGGATGCTTCCTCTTCAGCAGGTGAATGTATTCAATTGCCACACAGGAAATGAAGGACAAGTTGTCACTTAGAAAATCTCATTCACTGTGGGGAGCATTTGGGCCACGCTTTAGAACGATTGTTTGCTTCTTGGTAAGCTTTTGGCACCTTTGAGAATTGGTAGCGCTGTAAAGAAACGATGTAACCTTTACGCATGAGAAAGATAGGCTTGAAGTTGGGGACGAGTATATATACGATTTACAATTCAAAGAGTCGGAAACTTTTAAAAATAATTGCAGAGATAAATAAAATTTATTGGAATAAAAATCAAAACATTAGCGAAGGAAAAACTTTCAAAATAAAATATTTTCTGTTGGTTTTGCATTTTTAGCTAACTTTAAAAAGTGATATGCAATTTTTTTTTTACTATTTTTTTTTTGCTTGACATTTGTCAATTTGTCGTTTGTTGGTTTCTGTGTTTGTCAAAATAATTGTTCCACCATACCATTCGAACGCGACGGAGAAACTTAATGATTTATGTGTCAAATGAAAGTTTGTAAAGCAGGGAGTATTATAGGCTATAAAAATCTACCCCCCGTGCTTTATTCCCCCTTAAGAAAAGAAATATGAAAAAATTCTTCCCCTATATCTCCAGAACTCGAGGTACCAAAATTAACAAGCTATATATCAATTAAAAGCTCATATAATGACCGTCGTAAACTATTTCGAATTTTACCCACACCATTCTCCTTCCCTGATGAAGAGGGGAGTGGGGGATTTTCGCGGGGTTCGACCTTAATGAGTCATATCTAAAATTAAAGCTTCTGACGTCTCCAATGTCATGTCACCTTAAACATGCTCTAAAAGGGAGGAAAAATGTGGTCGATGTTTATGAGTCGAACCTCTATTAAATGAAAGTTTCTGAAGGTAAATATTTTAATGACAAAGAAAAGACATAAATTTAAAAATACCTGTCTTCCTATATGCGCCCTAAAAAGTAGAAAATAAACCTAAAGCATATCGATGGTGCAATCTACTGAGTTCGTATTCACTTCAAAGGAATTAAGGCGCCGATTTACCTACTCAATAACATTGCCTGGAATGAACTGACTGATTGCACCATCGATAAGCTTTAAGTTTATTTTCTACCTTTTCCATTCCAAAGAGAGCCATAAACACAATATAGATAAATTTGTCAGTATATTTTTTTAAACATTAAATTTTTTGTTTAACTGCTGCATCTGTTAAAATTTTTGACTCCGTGCAAAATATTTTGTTACCGTGATAAGAGTTCTAAGTGTCCTTCAGTTGTTGCTACTCTTAGTGCACATGAGATACCCACCATCCCCAACTCCCCAGATCCGAACTTCGATCGATGTGAAAATTGCTCTGCAAGATTTCCTTTGTCTTCAGTATAAAACAAGAAGGTAAAATGTAAAAGTAACTTTCTGTTCTAAATTGTTTTTAGCGTCTTTATTTATCATCGAGCTCTTCATTTGAAATCGTATTTACGTTATGATAAAGTGCATTTTAATTAATCAGCGCCAAACTTCAAAAGTTGTTTTCCGAAATTAATAAGTACGATGATTTAATTTTCGTAATCGTTTAAGTTAGGCAAGCTCTTTATTAAGTTTGTTTTTTAACCCCGCCTCTTTCGTTTTTTGTTTGCATTGCATGTATTTGCCGCTCTTTCTTTCGTTGCCAGCTATGCGAGGCACGCGAAAAATCTTGACAGATGCTCCTGTTGGTGACTTCTGACATGCTCTGCGCGGAACAAACGTGCTTAATTGGCTTTTTTCGATAATTAAGCTTCGATAAATTAACGCGGAAAAAACCAGATTACTGTGGAGCTTGCATAAAGATGAGCATTAATAATTCGTCATTTGCAACATACCATCATTGTGCTCTACCGTTAGCGAGCAAACGGTGAAAGGGGCGGTGAATGGGGGTGGTACTATGGGGGGACCGTAATCAGCTCTCTGTCTCTTCCCCTCACCATTCCAGCATATGCATAATGTCTGTTTGTCCTAATGGCGTGAAATGCTTGGTTGTGAACTATAATTTGCAAAACCTTAATGCGATTTGGTATCATGCGTTTGATGTAATTTAACATTTTATCACTGATTTTTATCAGGCTTAAGTTGGCACACTTTTTTTTATCGCAGTCATATATCTTATGTGCTGCTGAGATATCAAAGGCTTATTTGGCTTCCGCACAATATCGTTTTTTTATTTCCTAGCAAAACCAAGATCTTGTCCGACTGTTTCTTTTTTCTCTACAGATGAGAAACAAAGGGAAAAAATTGATGTGATGCAGTTGAAAAATATCGGTGTACATATTTTATCGTTCGAAAAAAAAAATATTTCTATTAGTTTGATTAGAACTCAGTTTTTCAAACTTGCAGCCGTGATGCATAAATAATGCAAATTTTTTTTCGTTATAATGAGTGCGGATGTTAGCCGTGTCTAGCTAATAAATAATAACATTTAATATATATATAGTTTGGTATTAGATGCATAAAGTAAAAGCTCTGATAGACTGTAATGACCCCGAAAGATTCCGATCCTGTAGGACTAAGTCAGAGGTGTTGACCTGGGTTCGGATCCCGTCCGACTGGGCCAGATGTGATGTCCTCCCTTCTCAGATCTATGTAGACTGAGCCAAACGTTGTGGCCGCCGGAGGACAATGCGATTTTTGCTTAATAGTTACTTCACCCTCACTTCGGTGAAAATACAGGTTCTCGGATTTTTAAGCCCGTGCCACTGCACGCCTTTGAAGAAACCGGTGTCGAATGAGGAATAACAACAGACCATTAACCCATTTCTTCCCAGTGTTGCGTACACGCAACACTTGGGAAGAAATGGGTTAATTACTGCACGAGATTAGATAGGGACGCACAGTTTTATTTATAATATATACAGCTACATGCTGGGAATGCGCTCAACTACGTGGACCTTTGCTGCTGCAAACAATAATAATGAGGTGGAGAATCGCACGCTTGCGAATCCTCACTTTACAGACCTCAAAACTCGGCGAAAGTATAACCAACCTTTGCCTACATGTGGTTCCTTCTGAACCACAAGAATAAAACAGATTCACACAAGAACCTCGATTCCCCTTTGGAATCGCACCCTCACTTCAAGGGTTTTTTTTTTTCTTGAGTATGGGGCGGCGTCCTTCCGACGCTTCTTGACACGACCTTTCGTTTAACGTGCTCGCACCAAGACTAACGCTTCAAATCTACCGCCTAGCCTTGTCGCTGCACTAGCTCCCCTAGGCTAGTCATTTACGGCATAAACAATTGCTGGCATTCGTCACCACTTAAACGGAGCAGCTTTAGACACGAAAAACAACAACAGTGAGTCATTCCAAACAAACATTTCCAAGAAAACATATATACAACAATAAAATACGACAAAAATATATAATAAATAAATAAAAATAAAATTCGGGGGACATGACATAGACTGAAAATCAAACATTTCTGTTAATTTGTGTTTTCTTCATTTAAAGAAAATTGCAATATTTCTTTACCAATTTTTTTCTGAATGTTGGTTTTGTTGTCCCTCATTTGAAATTAAATTATATTGACTTTATCACGCACATTGTTTGTTTAACTAAAGTAATATGTTTTTATGCACAATAAAAAAAGTACTTAGGTACCCCCATATGTATCTCATCACTTTTGGAGCTTCGTAACCTTGGAAATAAACTTCTGGTAGAAAATGCTACTGCAGATAAATTAAGCATTTCAATACTATTTCTCCAAATCTTGGCTCAGTCGGCAGCACGCCAGGCTCGTATTCTGCAGTTCCCAAGTTCGAATCTCATTTGGGCCAACGTTGAGATTTATCTCTGTAAAACTCCCCCACCCTGCCCTCGGTCAGCAAGGGACGCAGAAGGCCTTGAAAAAGGCCTCCTTCCGCCGGATGGAACGTTAAACCGTGGCTCCGTATGCGGAAGAGCCATACCCTTTGCACGTTAAAGAACACGCTGGAGGGCTTTGATGGGAGGCTACCATCTGTCTCCCAATAGCTGACCAGTGGGTCCTCTCTCCCAACTTTTCTCTTAGCCCTCGCGTCCTTGTGAATTGGCCATTTAACCCATTGTGTACAAAAAGTGTCGCTCAGAGGTAAAAACAAACCAATCTCCAAATCTTGTTAACTTTAAAAGATTTTCGTCCAGTATTTAAAGATTTATGAAGTTGCAATATTAAACAATGGAATTTTCTTCAAACTGATTGAAATCGTGTCCGAATATAAATGTCTAAAAATACACTTAATTTAGGAAAACAATATATCGACTACTACTCAAGATCTAATTAAGTAACCAGATTAATTTCTGTGGTTGTCCCAGTTTGTCGAGTGGTTAGTGCCCTTGACTACTGACCTGGGTTCGGTCCCTAGATAAGGTATGTTCCTTTTCTGTGTTTACCTTTCTATTGAAGTTTTGCCTTACCCAAAGAAATTTTCCTTGGCGTATTATACTGATAGGTTCCTGTCAGACCTCAGTGGCAAGCAGCTGCTTGAGGAGTGATTGTTTTTATAAACACTAGTGTTTAATGTTCCAACTTCATAACTCGTTAATTACTGAATGAATGTTGTTCAAAATTCAACATTTAGAAAGAGTGGATTGAAATCTTAAACTTATCTCTAATTTCCTTTTGCATTTAAATTTGTTTCGAATAGGGCTTTCCATTGTCATAACGTGTGCGTTTCGAAACTTTTAAATCTATTTAGATGTAACATTTATATGGTTGAATGAGCTAAAAGTAAAGTCTTCAGTAATTAATAAATAAAACATACCATATTTTACATTTTCCCTTTCTGGACAGTAGGAAATATCATCTAAAATAGGAGGATTATTATTTATACTTTTAAATGTAAAATTCTTTAATGGCTAACTTAATCATTGAATATTGGGTTGTATTGTTTTATCTCTGAGGGGCCCTCTTTTTCACGCTGATGGCTAAATGGCCGGGTCACAAGGATCCCAAGGGCCCAGATAAAGTTGGGGAAGGACTCCACTGGACAGCAGAAAAATGGAAACATTCCCATGTTAAGTCACTGGAGAATCAAATTCGAAGATCCTTAATTTCTACAATAAGCATTTTATAGGAAAATAGGAATACATAAATGTAAATCACATTTAAATCAATCTAAATCTCGTTTTTCAGCAATATTTGTTGGGTATTTAAAGAGCTATGGAAGCTCGTATACTTAACAGCAGCAAAGTCAAGCTTAAGAAACTTGTGTAAAACTGGCAAATATTAAAGAAACTATTTGCAAAAAATTCTAAAGCATACACTTAATTTATTAAATGGTTTGAAATAATTAAAACTTAAGAAGAAAATATTTTCTTCTGAGTGACATTTCTGTTATTCAATATTCAAACTTCTGTAACTTTTTAAGTACTGAACGGATATTGTTCAAAATCGAAATTTGGACAGTTTAATAGACATATATACACCCAATTATGTTTTTGCATGGATTTTTTTACACAATTTTGATTTAACACGGTTTAGAAAAAAATTCCAATTCTCTTTTACACGATTTATTTTTATCTAACACGGTTCAAACGGCGCCTTTTTAAAAATCTCCATTTGAAATTAATTCTGAATAAATATTCCTATTCAAGAAAAAATTCCTAGAATTTACATTTTTAACAAAGATGCCGCTTTTATGATCACATTTTTCGAAGTAGTTTTAACTTTGAAATGTACTATAGATACACATTTTGTGCACTAAAATTCCCAAAATAAAAACTACACTAACATAACTACACAACAAGTTTTCTCTATTTTATGGAAAAATTGTACAAAACCTACTTCATTCGGAATAAAGTGGCAACATTGAGTTCCGGGAATTCCCCTCAATTTTATCTTCAATACATACGTTAGTCTTGGTCTCTCATTTCATGTTTAAAGTTAGAAGTGTTAGTTTAATTATCTTTATAAGTTTATAAAATAAAAAATGTGTTTAAATGAATAAAAACACCGGGAAATTCTTCGTGTTCGAACTGTGTAAAATGTCGGGGGGGGGGGATACTCACAAACCTAACCATTAGTGCAGGAAGCGACAGAATATGCAGATTAAACGTGAGACACGAGCTGTCACAATTTCTGTAGAAACGAAGCCACGGGCCAAGTGAGAACCTGATTTTTAAACCAATTACCGGGCCACACGGGGGACGTTGAAAGGAAATTTGTACCGTGCAAACGAATATTACGGGAGCCATAGGGCGGCAAATTCTGTGGTAACGGAAATAAAATCTTGATAGCTTACGCAGAAACTAAGCCACGAACTATGAGGAGTACTCGCTGACGTCAACAACGATCCGGGCAAATTTCTTCCTGTTGAAAATCTGTGCTAAACTGTCGGGGGGGGGGGGGATCTTACAAAATTTACCTTTAATGCAGTGAAAATAAGAATATACAGGTTAAGAGTGACACCCGGGCAGCGCCGGGTACGTTCAGCTAGTATATAATATACATATATTTATCTTCAGTCTTTATGTTTCCATAAAAATTTATTTAACCAGTTACGGAGTCTTGAATTTGACAATAAAAGTTGACATAAGGACCTTGAATTTGACATAAGGAGAGGACGTTTCCATTTTTCTGTCCATTGTCTGTATGTAATATACAAACACATAGGGAAGGCGAGATTCAAATAGTGACTGTGAATAAAATTCCATTGCCCTCATGAGTACTACATCGGAATAACAACAACAACAACAAAACAAATCGAAAATTCTCGTTCTCATGGAGAGCGAACTCATTCAGAGAATCTTATGAAACGTAAAGAAAACGAAGTTAACTAATTGGTATAGAATTAGAAAGCAACAACATATTTTTATTTTATTTAAAAAAATTTTAATTTCTTATCATTCAATTTTTTTAATTATAAAGAATCCAACAAATGAGAGTTTTTCAAGAAACTAATCAATAAATTATAAAGAAGGAGAATAAATTTTTTATTTTGTGAATCAGAATAGAAGGAAAAGAAAAATTTGTGATTTTCAATTTGGTTAATTTCAAAAAGTAGGTTTGTCTTGCTTTATCATATAGTGGGCATTCAAAAATAATATGTTGTAAAGTATGAGGAGTATCACAACTCGAACAATTTGGGGTTGTAGAAATTTCAAATTTAAAACGAGTTACATTAGTTAGTGCATAGTTAGTTTTTATTCTCAAGATATCATTAACTTCTTTTTTAGGAAGATTAAAGTCATTAAATTTTTGAATTTGAGGATTAATTAAAAATCTGTGTGTGTGAGATGCATTTAATTGATGCCAATTTTGAGTAGTTTCCAACAATTTAGTCTATTATTGTTTTTTATAAATTTAATGAATGACGGGGGTAATGAATGAATGATAAGAAGACGGGGTAGGAATATGATTATCAAGGTGAAGGGCTTGTTTAGCCAAAGAATCAACCTTTTCATTAAATGGAATTCCCGATGTGAATGAATCCATTGAATAAAAACCTGATTATGATGCTGTAAATGTTGGAATGTATAAAGAAGAATGTCATTGACAAATATTGGGAATGAGGCTTTGGTAGGGTTATGAAAGATACAATGAATAGCAGATTTACAGTCAGTAAGGATAAGAATTTTAGAATTGTATAAATTTAGAGTCCATTTAATTGCTTCGATTATAGCAAATTATTCCGAAATAATCATGAGAATAGGGGAATCAAATTTAAATTGATAACTATAATCAAGTTCTGGACATAAAATAGCTCCAGAAAAAATTTTACTATCAGGGCTTGAAGACCCGTCTGTATAAATATGAATAAAGTCATTAAAGTGTTCATCAATGTATAATAAAGATAAGGTTTTAAGAGTTTCAGAGTCTTGGTTACTTTTCTTTGAAATGCCAGGAATATTGTCAATTAAAATTGAAAAAGTTGCAATCCATGGAGTCATTGAAATGAAAAGATCTCCACTGGTATGTAGATCAATAATTCTATTTAGATGTTCAATATCGGGTGATAATTGAATGAAATTGTCAAAAAATTTATTTTTAATTTTATGAATTTTAGGATGTAAATGATTTTTGAGAACAATTCTGTAAAAGAGAATAGAAAAAAGACTTTTTTTAAATTGTAAAGGAGGAAAGCTAGTTTCAGCATAAAGACCCCAATTTCTACTTTTTCTCAAAAAACCAAGACGAAATCTGAGAATTTTGGTTTGTATATGCTCTAATTCGTTTATTTTAGATTTTGCAATATTTGCCCATAATTCAATGCCATATGTATATTTAGGTAAAATCAAGTTGTTATATAATAATAATAAATGTTTACTTGTACTTCCCCATTTAGAGTTGCCAAGATATTTTAAACAATTAAATAATTTATTTGCTGAAATGATTGCATTATTGATTTGAATAGACCATGTTAATTTAGAATCTAGGTAAATCCCTAGAAACTTTAAATTATTTACAACTTTTAATTCTTTATTAATAAACAGTTTAAAAGAAGAAGGGAATTTTCTAGTTTTAAAAAATGGGATAATAAATGTTTTAGATTCTGCAATAACTAGATTCCAATTTTGACAATAGTTAACAAGTAAGTCTAATTGTTTTTGAAGTAAAAATTGTATATAATTATAATTTTCATGTGCACACCAAAGTATGATGTCGTCAGCATATAAGCAGAAACTAATTTCCTGTAAAATATTTTTTCAATATCATTTATATAAATATTAAAAAGGAGTGGTGACAAAATGTCACCTTGAACAATTCCATTCTTAAAATAATGTACATTTGAAAATTGATCATTAATTTTGACTTGAAATGTTTTTTTTTAATTAATTGGAAAAGAAAAATATAGATATTTCCATTTAAACCAAGTTGTCTGATTTTATAGTAAAGCACTGTGAGAAATAGAGTCAAATGCTCCTTTAAGATCGATTATTACTGCTACTAATTTTTTTTTGCAAAAAGGCATTACTGATATCTAAAATTAAGTTTAATAATAAATCCTTTGTGGATCTTCCATATCTAAATCCAAAAATGTTTTGGTTCAAAATGTTATTATTTTCAAGAAACCAATTTAGTCTAAATTTAACAAGACGTTCAAAAAGTTTTAAGCAATTTGAGCTTAAACAGCAATTTGAGTCTATACGAAGTGATTTCCTCATTAGGTAATTTATTACTTTTTTTAATAAAAACCATATAGGGGGATAGCTATTGGAGTTTCAAAACTGATTAAATTTAAAAATGTATAAATCCATTTGTCCGGAAGATTTTTAAATAGTTTATTTTTTATGCCATCTGAGCCAGGAGAGCTATCTTTTTTTGAAATTTTTATTGCAAATTGTAATTCAAAAATTTTAAAAGTAAGTTAATTATTCTTTTTTGAATAAAAGTAGAGGTGAGAAAAATTATCAAGGAAAAATTTATTATCTAGTTTTTTATTATTTTTTTCAGTGTTTTGTAAAAAGTTTAAAGCAAGTCTTTCTGCTGTATCGGAGGAATTACATTTAAATTTAAGATTAAGTGCCAAAATTGGGTTTTGAGGTAAAATTTCATTATTTAAAGATTTATAAAGTGTCCATAAATTTGTTGTGGTAGTAGAAGGAGTAGTGTTACTTAATAAAACTTTCCAATTAAGTTTTTGAATATTTTTAATTTTTTTGGATATTGCTATGGAAAGACGTTGGAAATTTTGAAAATCTCTAAAAGATCCAGTTCTATAAACTGTTCTTTCAGCTTTTCTTCTTATAGAGATGAGCTTGTTAATAAAAATAGTATGGTAGTTTTTTTTATAGTAACTTTGGTACATTTTTTTGCTGAGACTTTAAAATGTCAGTGATTTCAGAATATGTAGAATTAAAATTAACATCAGAATTTGAAAGATTTAAAAAAAAATTGTGACCAGTCAGTTAGGTTAATTGTAGGTTTTTTAAATTTTTTAGGTTTGATAAAAATAAATATTGGAAAATGGTCACTATTATAATTATCTGAATGAATTGTCCAGGATAGTTGTGATGCAATTAATTTGGAGGCTATTGAAAGATCAATGACAGAAAAGATTTTTGGATTATTAATACATGTTTTGTAATTTTCATTTAAAATTATTAACTTTTTTTACTTATGTAAGTTTAATGTTGTTGGCCTTTTAATCTGTTTTATATGAAAACCATGATTGGTTATGTGCATTAAAGTCACCACAAAATAATGTTTCTCCATCTAAGTCATTAAAAAATCTATCAAAACAATAATGTGGTAAGTAAATACCTGGATTATAGAAATTGACAAGATTTACCTTAATACTATTAATTTCAGTTTGTAAAATTAGACACTCTATGTGTTTATTATTAACAGGAGTTGTTAATACTCTTTGAGGTAGATTTTTTTTAATATCAGTAACAACACCTCTAGAGGTGGTTGAAATTTTGTTTACATATTTGACATAATTTGATAATCTGGGGACCTTGTCAGTTTGAATTTCTTGAAGGCATAAAATTGGAATGTCATAAATTTTAATAAAATGTTTGATAAAAAATATTTTCGAAGACAAACCACGTATGTTCCATCGAGGTTCACATCGAGGTTCAGAAAAGAAAGCATTATATTCTTAATTAGATTTAATTCAGGACAACTCGGAATTATCAACGCCAACAATTTTAATATCAAACTGATTATTTGTCCTCTAGAGTTTAGATTGAAGGAAACATTTGATGATTTATTATCAGAGCTTTTTGTGTTATCTGTGACTTTTGTCTGTGATGTAGCTTTTGCTCCTGAAATATTTTTTTTCACAGTCCTAGCAAAGTTTAGGTCAGTTAAGAGATCTTGCTTAACAAAGTTCGATGTTTTAATATCAGTCGAAGTTGATGGAATAGCTGGAACGTCTGATTTATCAGCATTGAAAGTAATATCAGGATTAATCGTTTGTGAAGTTGAAGATGATGTTAGTCGGTGAAAATTGAGGAACTGTTTTTTTTTACTTCGAATTCGTGCTTTAGCCTGGGCAAAAGATTGACCCCGTTCAATCCTGTAGAAAGTTGGATAGCTTTAGCTTTACAAGCTATTAATTTAACTTCACAGCCGGACCATGTAGCCGGATGGGCCAGAGCAGTTAGGACATTTATAGAACTTCGATTTACGTGTTTTATAGTGATGTTTGCCGCTGCAACGTTTGCAAGTTTGAGATCCATTGCATCTCGACACCAAATGTCCAAAAAAACAACACTTTAGTCACAGGCTAGGTGGAATAATATAATTTCTCACTTTATGTCGGTTGAAGCCTAGAAAAACATGAGGCGGAAGTGTATCCGAGTTAATTCAAGGACAATTTTGTTCATAGGAGAGCAATAAGTCTCATTTCTGTTTCTACAGTCTTGTTCAAAATGAAGCATTCTTCTAGCATTGATAACTAGTTGATTAGATAATAATTCAACTATACATTCATAATCCATGTTAGCGGGGACACCAGCAATGGTTCCCAAGACTGTTTTGTTAAATTTTGGGATTTCAGCGATCACACTTATGTTGAATATCTTTTTTAATTGTAAAAGTTTAGCTCTTTGCTCCACCGTTCTCGGGTGCAATTACAATCGTCCGTTGGAGATAAATTTTCCTTCAATAAATTCTCCAAGTAATTTCTTAAAGAAATCTGAAATTTTTTTGTATCAGCTGATCTTAAATTATCCTAGTTCCTGTAAATGTTACTGAAAAGTCATTTTTTACTTGATAGTTTTCGCTGATAAGTTCCGGTGCATTATGGAATCCTGAGTCAATAGTAACAATTACATCACTAATTTTATCGGATTTTGTAGGTTTTTTTTCCTAGTTCTTTACTAAGTTCATGTTTTAATTTATCACAAGGAATAGTAATGGAATTATTTACCATGTTAGAGGTATCCATTTGTGTATCACTGGATTCTTGAATATCCTCAAGTTGTTGAATCACATTTAGGTTTTTCTCTGGTGAATTTTCAGATATTTCAGATTGCTTAGATGGCGAAGAGTCAGATTCCGAGGTGAGTTTTAAATCGTCCTCAAGACAAGTTCTGTTACTGGAATCGATGTTATTCAGGTTTTTCCTCGAACTTTTGTAAAGTTTGTTCCGTTTCATTTTTATGTGAACATCAGAGGGAGAGCTTTTCTTCTTTTTGCTGTTGGTCATATTAATGTCGCACAAACACACACACAAGAAGTAAAAGTTAAAGTTCAAAGACTTATAAAACTACATTTAAAGTATTAAGACTAAATAATAAAACACCAATCAATCCAAATTAAGAGCAATCATACGTCCAACCTCTAGCTAGTATTAACGTATAAATTCAAACAATGACGCAAGAACTAGCATCGATCGCATGCAAAAGAAAAATGACCAACCCGTAGGGGCTTGTCACAATTTAATATCGCTGAGTCACGATGGAACCTTGCTAATATAAGGGTTAGCTGAATAAGAAAAGAAGGTTTACGATAACCATAATAATCTTAGTAATGATATATCAATTTTCTAAGCATCATAGAATGAAACAGGCGCAACGTTATATAGCATCCACATTTTCTCATTTTTTTACCGTTATCTTTAAAACTCTTATAATATTTCTTGCTTGACGCCTTCTCTTTAACCTCTGAGAGTTATAGCTTTCATCCGTTGCCCGGCAAAACTAAATGGTGACAACTATGTCTATGGATTGACCATCTTTCTTTCGACATGACTACTGCCTCGTCGTCTTTCGTCATCGCCTCCGTTAATATGGCGAGGTCGGGGTCGTGAGCCCCCGGGCCAGCTGGCCCCACGGACTGTGATTGCAGCGCCCATCTATCACAAGGCTGTGGAAACCGTTGCCGGGTGCTCATTAGCCGTCAGCGGGTGAGGCACGCTGACCCAGCACAGTCGGAAAAGAAAGCTTCCTCAGATACTGTCTGCTGTGCCGATAGCGCTTCAGATGAAACGTCGAACGATGCTTTTATTTCCAGTTGAGTGCTGCTCGACTCAGCGAAGCCTCGCACTACGAATGACTATCGAAAAAACGAAGCCGTGTATGGCGAGAGATTGCTTAACAACTGGAGCATTTGGAACGGGATGTTACCGTGAAAGATGGATGGACTATTGTTCGATTAAAGCTAAAATAACTGAAGTTTTCGCTTTCCGCAAATATTGCCCGTAAGACGTAGGCAGAAACAAAAAGAAAGTAGTGTATGTACTTTGAAGCACTTTAAGAGAATGGTTTTCGATACAGTATATTTGAAATTTAATTGGGAACTTTATGCGACCGTAGCAGTAGCAGCAGGTTCATGTTGGACTAATATACTACTTTGGTAGCTTTTGGATTTTTTTTGTGTGTATTTTTATTTTCGGAATTCTTTGTCATTTATTGGGAAAACCGAAAAGGTCTTGTTGTTTTATTCCTTGTTCAACCTTTTTAGGATTTCGAAATATTTCAGAACCCAGATATTCGTTTCACATGACTCCACTACACCTTGTACATAAGGCAGAATACTACCTTGAGGAAAAAAATCACCCTCTCTCTTCCTCTGCACGAATGAATAGTTCAGGTGTCAAATGGACGAAAGGAACAACTGGACGATGATTCTCATTGTTTCGCTATCACCAACACTATCTTCTACCTTTAAAATATATGACATTATTTCCAATATTACGCCATCAGTGAGAAAATGACACTGTTGGGCGTGGAAAGACTGCCATTCTTCATTTGAGATGTTAAACCGTGGTACCATATGCAAGGGGGCGCGGGTGGCTCAGTCGGTAGCGCGAAAGGCTCGTAATTTGTAGTTCCCAGGTTCGAGTCCCAGCTGGGTCAGCGTTGAGATTTATCTCCGCAAAATTCCTCGCCCTGCCCACGGTCAATAGGGGGACACCGATGGGATTGGAAAGGACGCCGTCCGTCCGATAGGTCATTAAGCCGTGGCTCCGTGTGCGGGAGAGTCATACCCTGTGCACGTTAAAGAACACGCTGGATGGCCTTGACGGGAGGCTACCATCTGCCTCCTAACAGCTGTTCCAGTGGGTCCCCTCCCCCAACCTTCTCTGAGCCTTCGGGGTCCTTGTGACCTGGCCATTTAGCCCGTGGTGCGCAAAAAAGTGCCGCTCAGAGGTAAAACAACTCAACCCAACCATATGCAGGAGAAACCTTAATAGAGGCTCCTGTCTCTTTCCTAACAGCTGTCCAGAAGATCGCTTTCTGAAAGCCAGGTCTGAGCCCTAGGGGTCTTTTGAAATCTATCTATTTGCATGCACAAAAGTGTCATTCGTAGTAAAACAACCTAATCCTTATTTCAGTACAATACCAGGTCTTCTTTCTGAGAGATAATGACGTTACTACCTTAGTAACAGATGTAAACTGATATCAAAGGACAAACTTCTTGCCTTTGGCGAATATAGAATGCTCGTTTTTAAAGAAAATAAATTTCTTCAATTTCCGACTTTAGTACCCTCTAGCGGTGGAAATTTGAATAATTTAAGACAATGGTTTTCGATATAGTATATATGAAATTAATTGTCATAAATCACCATTTTAATAATTGATAATTTATGACTCGGAAAATGTGAATGCAATAGTTCACTAATACCAACCCAAAAATAATTTTTCATTTATCTCTCAAAGCAAAAAAAAGTGAATGTTTGCAGACGACAAAATGAAAACAATAGCTTTCTTTTTGGACACATGCAAATAATGTTTGGCGAAAGAATTGATTTTTGTTACCATTGACATAAAGTGATAAGTTCAAAACCATACCATATCACTATGAAAGGATGTTTGTTTTAAAAATTAAAGTAGCTAAATAATACTGTTATAAATTCCTTCGTTTAAATAATTGATTGTACGTTGTCAAATCCCTCAAGCTTGCATTTGACTTTCCCTTTTTCTGTTATCTTTAACTTGCTCTGCATAAGTCTGTTTCAGAATACAGCTCATTTACTCGCAGTTTTTCACCTTTATTTTTATTTCCCAGATATGCGTACTCATTGAAATTTGAATAACATCAATCTGTAATTTATAAAAAAAAATGTAAGTCATGAAGATTTTTCACAGCCATATTTTAATATAGCACTCCAAAATTAGTTAAAAACATCCTATTTGATCAATGTACAATATGGAAGCAAATAGAGAGTTATATCATCATCATCATCCTCAAGCAGTCATGGGCTACGGAGGTCCAACCAGACCGTGCAATTCAGTTCTCCAAGCAAGTCTATCCTGAGCTACATCTACTGCATCTGGCCACTGCACACGAATTCTAACAAGGTCCTGTTTGACATTGTCTGCCCACCGCATCCTAGGTGTTCCCTTCTTTCTGAGGCCTTTAGGCACACTATTCATAACCCTATTCGCCAATCTATAATTATTCATACGGGCAACATGGCCAAACCAACGGAGCTCAGGATAGATCAGACTCAGGATAGATCTCTGCACAATATGCTACTTAAAGGAGGTTGCAAACACCTTTGCCTAACCTCATCATTAGTTACAAAGTTGAACCACCTAATGCCCAAGATACTGCTTCATATTCGTCTGTTAATCTCATGCCGCACATCACCATTATCTGTTACATAGCTCTCAAGTTAATTAAACTGTGACACCTGCTCAAGACTGCAACCATTCAGATTAACTGAATCACAGCCTGCCTGACCAATTTTCATCACTTTAGTTTTCTCTCTGTTTATAACCAAACCTACTCTACTACCAGTCTCATCAACAGCTCGAATGAACGAGTTCATCTCATCAACATCATTTGCCAAAAGGGCTAAATCATCAGCATAATCTAAATCAGAAATTTTCGTATCTCCAGCTCATTTAAGGCCAAAATCTTTCCCTTGAAGTGAATTTCGCAGAACATAATCAATAACCAAGCTAAAGAGAAAAGGAGACAAAATGCACCCTTGTCGAACACCAGAAGTAATGCTAAACCAATTGCTACAAGCCTTACCAACTCTCACACATGACTCAGTGTTATTATAGAGAGCTTTCATTATGTTAACTAACTTGTCTGGTATACCATATGATTTCACAATCAACCACAAATTATGACGATCAACAGAGTCGAAAGCCTTTTTGAAATCAACAAAGCTAGCAACCAAAGGTTTCTGAAACTCGAAACATTTTTCAAGAATCTGCCTAAGTGAAAATATCTGATCCACACATCCCCTACCACTTATGAATCCACATTGCTCATCACGCAATTGACTGTCAACCAGATTCTTAATTCTATTAAGCACAATCATGGAAAAAATTTTACCTGGAACAGAAAGTAGGCTGATACCCCTATAGTTATCACAAGAACTGCGATCACTTTTTTTGAAAATAGGGATAACAATAGCTCTGGTAAAATCCTTAGGAACCATGCCTTTATCATAAAAGATATTCAGAATTTCATCATCCAAGTGGTAACCGAAACATTCCCAGCTCTAAGCATTTCGGTAGTAATTTCATCTACCCCTGGGGATTTATGTAGTTTAAGTTTAGGAACAGCCAAAATAACTTCAGATTGTGTTATAGGGCCAACATTAAAGCCACCAATGCATCTATCATCATTGCAAACAATGGGAGTAGAACTAACTACATTGTTTAGAACATCACTGAAATGCTCAGCCTACCTAGCCATGACAGAATCCTCCCCTTCTATAACCTTACCTTGTTTATCCTTCAATCCTTGCATACCTGTCCGTTTTCTACCACACAAAACATTAACTATCTGGTACAGCTCTCTGCTGTTGTGCTGTCTAACTGCTTCCTCGGCTTTGTCAGCCAAACCATCAAGCCAAAGATTCTTATCAGCAGCTAACTGATCTTTTACACGTTTATTAAGTTCTCTGTAATGCTTTCTATTAGGATTAGTAGGGTATTGATTAAGGACATTCCTGCAGTTCTTTCTTTCCGAAATAAGCTCAAGTGCCTTATCACTCAGATAATTCTGTCTCTTCTGCTTCTTTTTTCCTAAAAGAGTACTGTTAGTGTCCAAAAAAGCCTGTTTAAAATGATCCCATTCTTTCTCAACTTCAGTAGTAAGCAAACCATGACTGTCATAATGACTAACTAACCTATCATGGTAAGCTTTGGCTATAACTGGATCTTTCAGAGCTTCAGTATTAAAAGTAAATTTTTTAACCCTAGCATAACACTTTTTAAGTTTAAGTTGCAACACACTTTTAACAAGGTAATGGTCAGATCCAATTTCAGCTCCCCTATATGCCCTGATATTCCTAACAGAACTAGCCCATTTGCTGTTAATTAATATGTAATCAATCATATTCTTATGCAGCCCATCAGGTGAAACCCATGTGTACTTATGTATGTCGCGGTGTTTGTAATAAGTGTTAGTTATTCTGAATCCATTGAGTTTACTTACCTGCAGGAGACGCTGCCCATTGCCATTGCAGCTACCAATACCAAAAGGGCCTATTACTCCTCCCCAAAGGTCAGAGTCACTACCAACTTTGGCATTGATGTCACCAAGAACAAGGGTAATATCTCCTTTCTTGACAGAATTCAAAATATCCTGAAGTTGTTCATAAAACCTATCCTTCTCATCCTCATCGGCATCCTCAGTGGGGGCATAACAGCAGATAACATTCAGGTCTTTAACGCTTGTCTGAAATTTTGCTGTAAGAAACCTTTCATTAATGCACTCATATCCTAGAAGAGCATCACTAGCGTGTCTGCTGAGAAACAGACCCACGCCTTGGTGATGCTTATTGTCGTCCCTCCCTGAAAAGAGAAATTTAAGATTATTTTTAAGAATCTGACCTTTATCAGTCCATCTGGTCTCTTGCAAGCCGAGAATATCTAAATTATAATGGTGGAATTCTTGTGTGAGGACATCAAGAGAAAAAGCTCTGTGCAGAGTCCTCACATTCCAACTACCTATGGAGAGAAAATGGTTAGTGGGATGTTTAAAGAAACTATGTTTATTGAGAGAGGGAATGCCGACAATATCAAACAGCCCCCTAATCGCAGACATGGGGCAAAGACCCGTTCCCCACCACTAAAGGCTGAAGCCATCTACACTGGAAGACTTCCTCCAATGTAGAATTTGACGATGCCAATAGAAGCAAAGAGTTCAGGTGCCTGCGATGACCTCTGCTCAGGATTATCCACCAGCTGATAAACATATCCTGTGAATCTATTCACTTGGGGCTGTCAACCCACAAACAAATAGAAAACACAGCGGAAGATTTTCCCTCCACAGAAGCCCACCAGTGCAGCAAAATCAGGATCCATAATCAAGCTCAGAGCCATATATCTGTCCAGTCCAGTGGGTTTATATGGTCAGGACCCTGTGTGGTTGACCACTCCTCAGCAGGGTAAAAAAAAGAAAAGTAGCCATAGTTATCCAGATCAGTAGGCCACACTAATCTGGCAGCCCTCCCCTTCCGTTCACTTCCACAAGAGAGTATCTCTTTTGAAAGGTACTAACGGTCTGCACCACGAGAAGGCGGAATCGGACATTAGGTGCTAGGATTGGCCGGTTCTATGCATCATCACAGGGGAATGGTGCATAGCTCTCCTTCCAGTGGCTACCTAGCTACCATTTACAGACTAATATACCGATCTAAAACTACGAGTTATTTAATAATAATTGAGTCGAATCTCTTTTTTTTGTATGACCCACTGTATACTGCTAGGTGTGGAGTCAAACAAATGTTTGATGCTGGATTGTGGAATACCCCTCCATGCACTATGCACCCATGTCTAAAGTTCGTCTACATTTGTCGGGATGTGCTGGTATTGCCGCACCATCCATTTGACCATATCCCGTACAATTTCGATGGGCGACAAATCAGGGGATCTAGCGGGCCATGAAAGAATATGCCCATTGATTTTCCTCAGGTAGGCCGACTGGTTAGCACGCTTGGCTACTGATCTAAGAGATCTGGGTTCGAGCCCCAAATAAGGCATGGATATTTGTGTCGTTTTTCTGCTGAGGTCCCACCATCCTCATAGACATTCTACTAAGGTGTATAAACTGACAGGCTCATGTGAGACCTCTGTGGCAAGCAGCTGCTTGAGAGGATATTTATTTTTTTTATTATTTTTATTATTCGACAAGGCAACTGCTACATGAGGTCTTGCATTGTCATGAAATATAGCGTTTGGGACAATCTGCAAGTACTGAAGTGCTATTTGCTCTAAAATGTCCTGGATGTTACGAGCCTGGTAATGGTGGTGTGGATCCGTACTAGGGTGGATTTCCTTTTATAACTGATCGCACCCCACACAATAATCCCACGCATTGGTGCTGTATGTCTTATCTGAATAAACTTCTCTCGGTGCCTCTCACCAACCCGTTGGTGGACGAGGATTCTGCCATCGGATTCAAACAGACAGAAGCAAGATTCATCAGTAAAAACAATGTTGTTACGCCACTGCCGTCTCTCGATGCATTACTGTAGTCTGGCTGCTCTGTGTTTGAGTGTCAGAGGCAGTCTTAGCAATGGCCGGCAGGTTTGCAATCCGAATTGCAGTAAATCGCATCAAACTGTTACTACCGACATTGGAAGTTGCGTTGCTGACCTCCACTGTTGGACCAAAGCCGTAGACGGGGCAGAGCGATATGTTATAGCCGGCCTCCAAAGATGGCAATCTTCCCATGGCGTTGTCTGTGGACAAAGTCCAGAACCTCCCCGAGATATTCGTTGGCCATCTTCGAACCATTCTCTGTATATTCGATGCACAACAGATACACTACATTCCACACTAACCTCAATTTCTGGATACAAAAGATTGCCTTCTCTCATGCCAACAATACGCCCTTTGTCGAACTCGTTCATCAAGAGATATGGAGCTCGCACCAGCTGCATTCTCCATATCTCCTGATGGAGCACGCAGCATTGTTCACAACATTTGCACAAGAACTAATAAACTGAAAATGGCGGCCGCCCCTTTAAATACCTGTGAGAAGGGTCCAGTCACACCCTTTCCAGAATGTTCTCATTGCCCTGTAGCAAACATGACTGCTCCCTTGACCTTGAAACTGTAATCACTTCTTCAGTAGTAGGTGCTAGACATGCCCGTACAAATTATATATCTTACTCTATTCCTTCTCAGTGTTCTGAATTCCATGAACGTAGTGTATTAAATATACCAATATGCAAGATAGAATTTAATACCGTTTAAACCAGACGAGCTAATGCTCTTGTGTTATTATAGATTTCACATGCAAACTTCTATATTCTTTATTCATATGCATAAATGTGCAAATTTATATAAATGTATTTATTTTTATAACAAAAAATTATCAATATGTATTCAACAGCAAAAAATTTATATATATATATATTTAAAACGAAAAAATTTCAGTATCTTCTGACGAACATACGCTAAAGTTAACACAACACGATTTTTACGAGTTATATTTTACAGCACCAAAATGAGGACAAGTGCCGGTTCTGAAATATCAAACTTTATTCAATATTAATTACTTGTAAATATTAAAAACTGAAATTTCCGCCAAGTGCATTGAAAGATTTTAAAAAGTATGTACAACTGATAAAATCAATGAACGTAACATTTTTTGAACTGCTTAAAAATTTACTAATATAATTTTTTATTAAATTGAATACTGACGTTTAACCGCACAATGTTTTTCAATTATGTACAAATTCACTTCAAAAGTACACACCAATATTCGGGCGATGACAGTGTAAGTTGCCAATCTCTCAATTACTCAATAAAGGTGTCCTTTAAATCAGACTGGAACATAAGAATCATTCAGTTGATTTCTCCGAGATTTGCTACCAAATCTGAAGGTAACAGCATCTCTTCAACGGTGATTAGTAGAGACGAGAAGTAACTAAATTGATTAAGGTTGTGAGCTTAATCCCGATTTTGCAAACATGTCGTATTTCCGTTTCTACTATGGAGAAGAGAAAAATGTCGGAAACATTCTTTAAAGGGTGAAGATTGAAAGAAAATCGATTATGATAACAGCCTTAAGTGGCTAATAGGGAAACAAAGCAACCAAATGCTTACCACTGTCAACTCTTCTTAAGGGATAAACGCTCACTTTCATCTTCCTGCTCTGGACTTCCTGAGAAGAATGATTAACGATTGATCACTCTGTATTCCGAGGTGCGTGCTTGTCTCATCCAATGTACCGGAAAAGCGTGACTGGCACTTGAAGTGGCGTGCAAGGTTGCTTATCGAAACTCAAGTTATGAAGAGACTCCCCCATCGAAAAGTCACAAAGCTAAATTGCGTTGGACCAGAATATCACGAGTCTAAAGTGATTAAAACAAAAGACAATGAGCCATTTATTTACATTAGACTTAACTCTGACATCATTAATCGTCTGTTTCTAACAGATTCCGATACAAACTTAAACTGTAGCACGAAATCATGTCATCATTAATTAAACAGAGTATTATATTATTATTAAATTGTTTTTTAGGCTTTTACGTAAGTTTCATTGATCTGACGAATACATTGGATAAGACTTTATAAAATAAATATAAAAAAATGGAGAAACAGTAAAATTCGTGAGCTGTCTCAACTTTATCCGATATTGCAGCAAATTTAAGATTAGCCTGTAATATTTAAATAGTATTGTAAGCCGGAAATCCAGAACTGGTTTCCTAATACCAAGGGCGATGACAAATGAGTTGGGTTGCTTTACTTTTGAGCGGCACTTTTTTTGCACACAATGGGTTATATGGCCAGGTCACAAGGATTCCAAGCAATATGTCGTATTATTATGTCTTTACTATGAAAGTATCCTGGCTTAGAAGGTTGGGGGGAAGCGAACCCATTGAACAGTTGTTAAGAGACAGATGGTAACCTCACGCCAAAACCGTCTAGTGTGTTCTTTAACGTGCACATGGTATGGTTTCAGAGAGACTTGGTACGGCTCTCCTGTACACGGCGCCGCGTCTTTACGTCCCATTCGACGGATGGCGGTCTTTCTAATCCCATCGGTGTCCACTTTCAGACCTCGTGCAGGGTGAGGGTTAGCTGCTGCCAAATGACATAGGTAGTTTCACAACATAGTTTTTGATCGATGGTTTTAATTGATATAAATAACATAATTAGACTGCGTTGAAAACAGCAAATTGAAAGCATGAAATCTTTACGTCTAATAAACTTAACTTGAACTGGCGTGTTATTATTCTCACCAATAGACCAAAGTCATGCGATTTAAATTAGCAGGACATTTTGCATTGAATCTTGGGTAGTAAGCTAAAGAGCGTTGGTCTTGACTGGATGACAAAGATCCATTTAAGAAATTTTAATGCATTTAAAAAATTTCCCGTTTTTTTCTTGATTCTCTTTGAGTTCGGGTTCACAGAATTTCACACTCTGTGCAACTCGTATGTTGGTATAAAATTTTCTTTGACCAATTTCTCATTACACAGAAAATTTTGCAGAAATATTAAATAATGAATGCAGTATTCAATTGGTATAGGTGGAAGCAGTAAATACGGTATTTGAAGAACTCTTGTAGTAAAATGTACAAGTTTATTAGTAGAACTGCTATAGTCACATATTACATTAATATAAAAAAAAATACCCCCTCAAGCAGCTGCTTGCCACAGAGGTCTGACAGGAGCCTGTCAGTTTATATGCCACAGTAGGAGATCTGAGAGGATGGCAGGACCTCATACTACATGATAAAGTCTATGACCATAAGGAAACGTATTTATATGTGCTAACAATGTTTTCAAATTTATTTAGCGGGAAAAAAGTCTATTTTTTGTGAAACTTGTTATGTATAAAAATAGTATGCCGTTAAAAGTTGTTGTTTAAAAGAGAACATTTTTAAAAGAACACTAAAGTATGTTAAAATTCTATGTGTTCCGAAATGTTTTACCTCTAAAGAATGTTCTTAAAAGAGAACAATCTTTCGAGTTAATATTAATTTTATGTAATCCCCATAATTTTCCTTTTTACTAATAACGCGATCCTTAACCGATTTCAGAATATTGCATTGAAAATTTTTATTTGGATTGTAGAAATAAGCATTTGTTAAGTTACGGCTAGACAACATGAGGTTTATACATTGTAAAACTGAGGCGTTTGCAGTCACTGCACACGCTCCAGTATTTTATGAAGCTGCGAACTTAGTGGAATAAGCTTAGAAAACAGCGAAGCTTAAATGAAAACGAAAACTTAAAACTATGAAGAATATCCTGAAGTAAGAGTATTCTTGTTAGTTTCACATTGGACACGCCCAATCGAGGCGCACGCCACTACAGGTAAGTAAACTTAATGGTTTGAGAATAACTAACACTTTATTATAAACACCGCGACATACATAAGTACACATGGGTTTTACCTGATGGGCTGCATAAAAATATGATTGATTATGTATTAATTAACTGCAAATGGGCTAGTTCTTTTAGGAATACCAGGTCATATAAAATAAAATTATTCTGTGTGTGAAATATCTCCCTTCAAGCAGCTGCTTGAAGGGAGATCACAGAAGTCTGGCAGGAACCTGTCAGTGTATACGCCATAGGGGCAATGTCAGTGTATACGCCATCTGTAAGCAAGGAGAGACATCAGCGGAAAGACAAACACAAACATCCATGCCTTACCCGGGGCTCGAATCTAGGTCCCTTGATCTGTAGCGAAGCACGCTAACCTCTCGGTCATATAAGGTAGCTGAAATTGGATTTGACCATTACCTTGTTAAAAGTGTTTTACAAATGAAGCTTAAGAAATGTTGTGCTAAGGTTAAGAGAATTATCTTTAACATTGAAGCTCTGAAGGACCCAGTTATAGCCAATGCTTACCATGATAGGTAATACCTGCGCAATCTGATTGGACCTCCATAGCGCTTTGCTGTTTGAGGATGATGGTGTAATTTACGTACAAGTCTGTTGCAAAACATAAAGTAAGAAATATCATTTTCTTCACCTGTAACAACATACAGTAGAAACAAAATCGCATCCTAACAGTTCTGGTATTCTATATTTATTCCTTTAAAACTATGTACAAAAACAAACGCACGTGACTAACTCGTTGGAAGAGACAAAATATTTGAAGATGGTTGAATGCAACGCTATTTAATCTTAAGTTCTCTCACTAAGTGATATTGAGTGATTTTCTAGTGTTCGCTCACTAGGCCTTCTTGACTTCATTTCTTATCCCTATAGAAAGTGGAAACGCTTCTCCTAGGGGAGCGTCCAACGGATTTAATTAAACCGTAATTAAACGCCCGTAAAATCCTTTAAAATATTAATTCGGAAACTTTCGTGACTTTGAATGGCCCACGGTTATGCATAATTCTCCATGGAAATTTTAAAGTCGCGCGTGGACTGCTTCCATAATATGGCAACGCTCTAAACTCTGTGCATGCATTTGCGCGCGCTTTCGCGTGTGTTCGTGCATAAATGCGTGTGTGTGTGTGCATAGGGGTACTGCAGTGTGCCGAAGATGGCACAGCTGCTTACATGATCACCGCTCATTTGCATTAATTAGCCATTCATGTAAGCGAGAAATTAGACCTTATTGCGGCGAATTGCTCCAGCCAGCGACGAGGCACATTGCTCGCATAGTCAAGTGTTTCGGCCGCAGATCTTCTAAAGGCTCTTGGAGTGCGTCGGGGCGGTTATTGTTCTGCGCTGAGAATGAATCCTCTTGGCGACGGCTGCGCCTGAGAACCGCGTTACGGCAAGAGCTGCGATCGCCCGAATTCCGCGGAAGAGCTATTACACATTTCGGTAATCAGGAGTTTGAACTCATATGCAGCACAAGCGTCCTTTATGTCGGAACTTATTGCTACTAGTGGAGCTCAAGGAAAAGGATCGGCTGTAAAGCACGAGCACATGCAGTGCTCGGGCAATGCTGCGTCGGCAAATTGAAAGCAATGCAACTGCAGAGCCGTAAAGTGCTTATTGTAGCACAAGGTGCCGGGTGAAGATTGTGTTTTGCAGGATTTTGTGTTGTTATTAGGTTCTCATGGATCCCCTTATTTTACATAACAAATATTGTACTTAAGAGCTTCATCGCTCCGTTTCTGTGAAATGCTATTGATTATGTAAACAAAAAAGATGTCGAATATATCAATGAATGGATAAAGATGTTACTTATTTTAATAGTGCTAAGTAAGCTGCGGGAACAAAATAACAATCACATTTGGGGCGGGGTGGCTCAGTCGGTATAGCGCGCCAGGCTCGTAATCTGTAGTTCCCAGGTTCGAGTCCCAGCTGGGTCAGCGTTGAGATTTATCTCCGCAAAATTTCCCCGCCCTGCCCACGGTCATTAGGGGACACCGATGGGCTTGAAAAGGCCTCCGTCCGTTGGATGGGACGTTAAGCCGTGGCCCCGTGTGCGGGAGAGCCATACCCTGTGCACGTTAAAGAACGCGCTGGATGGCCTTGACGGGAGGCTACCATCTGTCTCCCAACAGCTGTTCCAGTGGGTCCCCTACCCCAACCTTCTCTGAGCCTTCGGGGTCCTTGTGGCCTGGCCATTTAGGCCATGGTGTGCAAAAAAGTGCCGCTCAGAGGTAAAACAAACCAATCCAATCCCCGCCCTGCCCACGGTCAGTAGGGAACACCGATGGGCTTGGAAAGGCCGCCGTCCGTCGGATGGGACGTTAAGTCGTGTTCCTGAGTGCGGGAGAGCCATACCCTGTGCACGTTAAAGAACACGCTGGATGGCCTTGACGGGAGGCTACCATCTGTTTCCCAACAGCTGTTCCAGTGGGTCTCCTCCCTCAACTTTCTCTGAGCCTTCGGGGTCCATATGACCTGGCCATTTAGCCCATGGTGTGCAAAAAAGTGCCGCTCAGAGGTAAAACAACTAAACAACAACTCAACAATCACATTCCTTTGTTCAATCAGAAAATTGAAGTCTATATGAGTAAAGTGAATCGCAGGATTAAAATGCTTAAATTCTGAGCACTTTTTAAGTTATTAAAACTAAAAAGGAAAAATAATTAGAAATGTCTATATATTCATCATTTTTCATTCATTTTTGCCTGAAAAGTAAAAAATAAAAGTGAAACAACAATGATGAAATCACTTATTAAATTCATGTTAACTGTAAAGGAATATAAGGAGCCGGCATTTTTTGCTCACTAACAGAAATCGTTTGTCCTACCCTACTTTCGTCTGAAGTTGATACAAATTGTGTAATTTTTTTTCATCATTGGTATGTTTCACTTCTGTTTGTTACCGTATTAGAGTGCATATAGGAAGATATGTTTGTTTTAGAATTTTCTAATTACACATTTTATTTTTGATTTTAGTGTCTGAGTTGTTAGCACGCTTGGCTACTGATCAAAGGAACCTAGGTTCGAGCCCCGGGTAAGGCATGGATGTTTGTGTGTTTTCCGTTGAGGTCTCGCCTTCCTCACAGGCCTTCTCCATGGCATATAAACTGATAGGCTCCTATCAGACTTTTGTGACAAGCAGTTGCTTGAGGGGGTTTATTTTTATTTTTTAGTGACAACTTCGCAGCGAACGTGGCAGGTAACGGGAGGGGGATGTGCAAAACGTGAGGTAGCCTCTGCCTCTTCCCACATCACAAACTTTCATTTGACACATAACTCGTTCGGAAGATATAACGGAACAATAAGGCGCACTTTTCCTTTTTTGGGAGGTATAAAGTTTTGGGATAAATTTTCTATAGTCTATATTACGGGATCTCAACGTAGGGTACCTAAGTCCCTATAGAACATCTATTGCCGCCCTTCAACCCCATTCCTAAACACTCCAGGACTTAGGACTGTTTTTATTACCTAGTCGAATTTATTACTCTCTCACTCTCTGGATTATTTTATTGAGGGCATGAAACGACGTTACCAGACCTGTATTAAGTATTAAAGGGGCCACTTCACCTATTGACTTTACATCTTTTATTTAAAGGTGTACCCTCTTTTTCACATGTTTTATTCGTTTCTTAGGATCTATGTAAATTACTTTGGCCAAATTTCCATGACTCATCACAACATTTATATTTGTATCTTTCTGTGAAGTATTCTCTATGTGTTTGTTTTCTAACCTATGTTTGTTCATTTTTATGTTACACGTTTTAGCCCACAAAAAAACTTAAAATTTCAAAAGGTAAAAAAAAAACTGGTCTGCTTCAAAATAAAATTCGCTATCCTGATTTAAATACACTTATCTCTCGCCAACTGCGGTGGTTACGTTCCTGATTTAATTGCGAGTGGTGAGGGCCAGGGCTGTGTAAAATTATGATTCTTTAGAGACGTGTCTTAAATATATAATTATCTATACAGGGTGAATCTGAAAAAGTGGGCAAAACTTTACGGGGTGGTAGAACGCAGCTATACGAGCAATATTCGTCATAGAATGTATGGTCGGAACGCAAATGGCGAGCCGCTAGGTGGCGTTGGACATGGTATAAAAGAGTCGGTCCTCGCACCCCAACGGCATTTCTACCGTGGATTGCCGAGAGGATGGCTGGTTATACTAACCACGAAATGGCAGATATGCACTTTGTGTACGGTTTCTTTGAGCATGTACCTCAATTACATTCCTGTTAATAAAATGTTTTCTGAAGTCTCTCCTCTCCTTCTTGTGTTCATTCTTTAAATGTGACAGTGGAAAACTACCTTTTAACTTCTCACCGCTTGCGTTCCGACCATAATTTCTGTGACGAATATTGCTCGTATAGCTGCGTTCTACCACCCCGTAAACTTTTGCCCACTTTTTCAGATTCACCCTGTATATATCTATAATTAACACTTCATGGTTAAAAATCTTTTGAAGTATAAGAAACGATAAAAGCATATCATACTTTAATTCATCTTTATGTGTTTTTTATTAAGTCATAATATTTAGATTATATTTTTCTCATCAGAATGTTTTTTTTTAATTTCTAAAACAATCTAAAAAATTTTTTTTCATCAAAATGTTTTTTTAATTTCTAAATTTTTAATTTTTAAAAATGAAAAATTATATGCAAAAATATTTATTTAGCAATGCACAATAAGAGTGAGAAGACAGGTATTTTGTATTTCAACACCAGCTGCAAACTGTTGGTTGTTGGCTTCGATATTAAAGTTTAACCGCGGTTTCATGGATAATGTAGGATACTTCGTGACTAAAAACCCCAGCGGTAAAACGGCGCACAAATTGTTAACCAACTGATAACACGAAACCTGTGTTGACGAGAGATTTATCATATAGGGAATGGTATAATGTTGATGAAATTCCTTTCCTTTTTCCATTAGAGCCAACATATTTTAAAATGCAACGTGAACGTCTGAGATTGAAGCGTGATCTATATTTGAAAATTATGGAGAAGGATATAAAAATATTTTAGAGCATTAGAAATAATAATTTATTGGGTTAAATGTCACTACACATTACTATAAAACATATACAAAAAAAGTAAAAAAAGAAATGAAATATCTTTCAACATAAAACATACAGTGTTATATAACAAATGTTTAAACACCTGCAATTCTTAGAGTATAAAGCGGTTAAACACACATAAGATTCTAAGCGGATAAAAGCAGTTTGTACAACCTGACTAGTTTATGACCCCTCTATGAAAGTGAGAGGTAATTTTTGCAAATTGAATAGTTTTAAATACTTAAATAATAAACAAATATAAGTAATAAAAATTTTGATTTCGGTTTCTTCAAAAAAGATTTAAATTTCTTTTTAAAGTGAATCATATTAGTTAATGGTAGGGTATTCCATATTTTTTGGGTTGGGTTGTTTTACCTTTGAGCGGCACTTTTTTGCACACCATGGGCTAAATGGCTAGGTCACATGGACCCCGAAGGCTCAGAGATTGTTGGGGGAGGGGATCCACTGGAACAGCTGTTGGGAGACAGATGGTAGCCTCCCGTCAAGGCCATCCAATGTGTTCTTTAACGTCATAGGGTATAACTCTCTCGCACACGGGGCCATGTCTTAACGTCCCATCCGACGGACTGCGGTTTTTCAAGCACATCTGTGTCCCCTACTGACCGTGGGCAGGGCGGGGAATTTTGCGGGGAATTTTGCGGGGAATTTTGCGGGGATAAATCTCAACGCTGACCCAGCTGGGACTCGAACCTTGGAATTACAGATTACGAGCCTGGCGCGCTACCGACTGAGTCACCACCGGCCCAGATTTTTTGGAGTTTATTGTGCATCGTAGAGGTAGTTGCTTTAATAGAAATATTTCTTTTGGTTGCGTTTTGTAATTGTGATAAAAAGTTAATAATTTAAGATAGCTCTATGAATATTTTTGTGAATTCGATTAAATACTTTTATTTAATACCGAAAATGTAGCCAATTTTAGCCATCTAACTCTCCAGATTACCAGTCTGCAATGCATTTCATTCCATACACTTAAGAAGTTGCCGGCGGTGCAATTTCATTAATGATCCACCTGCACACACATACACTCTGCTCCTTTAATCTTATCTCTCTGCTGCATCGTTATTCTTTACCCTGAAGAAGAAATCTTCATTTGTTATTTCAAAGTAAATTTCAACAGGATCACACACTGATATTCATGAAGCCGCAAGACGCTCTGCGCAACGTCATTGCAGACAAGATTCTTGCAAAGATTTAACGGATTTTGTTTCTGAATTTTCTTTTTGTTTTTCTTTTAGCTTTCCTCTGTTGCCACTTAAGCCCAACAAAAACATTTCGAGTTTTTCTTCTTTCCCGTGCCTTCAATCTTTTGATAATCCGTTATTTCCCTTTTTCTCTTTTAATGTTGAATAGGAAACCTCTTTTGTGAATACTTTGTCTATGTGATTCATTACAGTACGGCATTTTACATCATCAGATGCAAGCTTCAACCTTTCCTTAACCTAAGAAATTATTCAGGAGTTCCAAAAAAAATGTGTAGTAAGATTTTTTTTTTGTCTTTCATTTTATCCATCTTCATTTTTTTTTTCCAATTTATCCATTTTTATAATTATATTTTCCTCTTTGTTCGGTTTTCTTTTTGCCGAATGCTAATATTTGGGCTACGTATTGTTAATACGTAGACCAATGTGCAAAGGAGACATACGCTGTGAATGTTGTTAATTGGATGCTAAAAGGCAGCCAGATTGGCGCCATCGAGCGTTTTTTTTTGACGGGAGGCTTCCATCTATTTCCTAATACCTGTCCAGTGGGCCTCCTTTCCTTATTCAACTTTTAACCTTTGGGATCCTTGTGGTCTGGCCATATAGCTCATTTTGTACACAGAAGTATCACCAGTACCGTCGACAGGGTGTAGCATAGAGGCAGCCTGTCTCACAGCGCCTGTGATGGTCCATCCATTCACTTTTACGTTTCCTTAACCAGTTTTGCTTAATTTACGTTATATTTGTCATTTTGGAGATTATTATTTCATTTTGTGGACATTGCAATCCTCGTTCCGAGCGTAGGAGTTGCGCATGCGCAACTCCGACCTTTTGAGGGGCAATATTTAATTGTTTGCCTCAGGACGCGATCTAACTGGGTCGGCCCTGAGTACCACTCAGAGATAAAGCAACTCAACCCTATTTCACAGGGTTCCGAAATTCATGTGCATCAGTATCAAGATTTCGTTAATTTTGCACATTCTCTCCTCTGTAACAAAGGGCACAGGAATGGGTTCGGACAGGCCGCCTTCCGTCCAGGTAAATGTTAAGCCAAAAGGTCATTACATCAGATAAATGTTCAATAGAAAAGTAATTTCATCCAGATAAATGTTAAGCAGGAAAGTCATGCTTTATGTCTGTCAGAGAACATGCTGGATGTCCTCCCAACATGCTGTCGATTATCCTGCTGAACCACTAACTGGTTAATCTGGGCTTCAACCATGTTTCGAGCCATGAAATCCATTTAGCCTTTCATTAACTCGATTATGCAGCGAATCTACAGTGAGTATAAGACAATTCGTACCTTCTTCCGTATCTATAGGAGCTTGCAGTCTACTATAAATTTAGCATATTGAAAAAAAAAAAAGATCGTTTTAAGGTCAAAAAGTCACTTTCGGTTCGGTAGTGATTTGATGAATTGCCTTAACTCTGTAACACAACATGTTCCCATCGCTTTCAAAATATTATCTATCTATAAAACATCTCTTTGCCAATCTATTTTCAATACCAATAATAAATATGGGTATAGCAAAGGGCCTGAACCGGATCTAGGTAGGGGGTAAGGGAGTATGCCCCTTTAAGAATACTAGTAACCGAAAGGGAAAAATATTAAACCTTTATATATAATACCCGTATTTTTCAAAAAAATTTTTAAAGGTTGCTAAAAAGAAAGGTAAATTTGTATACCGGAAAGACGTTCAGGTTCATTTCGACTCGATCTTGCCTCCACCCCCTTGTTTTATTTCTGTATCCGGGTCTGAACGAGACCAACTTCTTTCCTTCCAGTGGATTAAATAATTTTCAAGCTGAATACGTGAGCGACACAATCTCCAGGGTACAGCAAGCGCTACGGTTTGGTGTAATTTGCTCGACAACTTTTGTTCGCCGGAAACTTATTCGACGGATATTTGTTTCGAACAAGTTTCCATCGAACAAATTTCTGTCGAACAAAATTCAGGCGAGCAAATGTTGTCAAACAAATTTCCGGATACCAAGCGCTACACATAACATTTTTTTTAGTAAGGAAAATGCATTTTGCGACACAACTTTAAAGAATTTATTAACCATGTTTTATATTTATTTTATAATTAAAAACAGAAATAGAAAAGTTATTAGCAAAGGAAAATATTTTTAAAATCTTCCTCCAGCAGTTCTTGCATTTCTTGTTTTCGTGGTTGAATTGATAACTATGTGTTTTTACTATCTAAGTAAAATGGCACAAAAATATCGAAAACATTTTTTTTTCATTTTTGTTATTGTCTAATGTTATATATTAAAGGAAAAATGATGATTCTGTGGTACAGTTGGGTTGGGTTGTTTTACCTCTGAGCGGCACTTTTTTGCACACAGTGGGCTAAATGGCCAGATCACTAGGACACCCGAAGGCTTAGAGAAGTTTGGGGGAGGGGACCCACTGGAACAGCTGTTGGGAGACAGATGGTAGCCTCCCGTCAAGGCCATCCAGCGTGTTCTTTAACGTGCACAGGGTATGGCTTTCCCGCACACGGGGCCACGGCTTAACGTCCCATCCAACGGACGGCGGCCTTTCCAAGCCCTGTGGTACAGTATTAAAACGAATTGAACACACTGGTCCGAGTAGAAGACGTCGCGGGTCGATGCATGACCTCTTCTATTCCGAGGATTATATAATAAGGATTATGATACTTATGTATACAGTTGTCGGATATATAGCATTTAATGGTTCATTTCTATATTTTATGGATAATAATATTTATGGAATTATTATTCCATAAAATATAATAATCTATATTTTATGGAATAATAATAAAGTCAAATAGGAACTTTACCCCATTACTGAAAAAGTTTATTATTTCCTAACTTTTAAGAATTTATCATTTCTTCACTGTGCATTTCAGTGCAGTGTGCCGTTTCTAATAACATTCTTCTCTGAAAGGCATCAAATGTAATATTTATTTCTTTTTCGGTTTGAAACGAAGCTTTCGATTTTTTTCCCCCATGTCCATCAGTTTGGATTCAGCCCAAATTCCTAGAAGCCACCATTGGCAGAGTGATTTTTTTTTCACTCGAAATCCAACCAAAAGTTGGCTTCCCAATTTTTTATTTAATAATAATGTAAGTAAATTTGAAGATTATACATTCTTATAACGTTTCAACCGTCATTGCACGTTACACATTCAGGCTGCCGATATTGGAATTTATTGATGCTGTTTTTCTGTTTTGGTTTTCTGCCTTTAATATAACTTCACCTCTTCCATTTTTTTAGATTTCAAACATTATATTGTTTTCTTGATGAGTTTCCTTTTCTTTGGAATCTGTTAAAAGCTAGACCCTTGAGATTTACAGTCGTTGACTGTTTGAAATGATCTGCATATTTGAAGTGATCTGCTGTTTGAAGTGATCTGATGAAGCTGAACCAGAACGATCTTAAAAAGCCTGCTCTCCCTCACTCCTCCTTCCAATAAACTTCTCGAAGACGGCGATGTTGAAATGTACGATTCGTAAGTTATTGTTGAAATTGAACTGCAGGTAGAACTAGAAGCGGAACAATAATGGACGGACGTGACAAGCACGTTGTCGAGCCGAGACGTTCGGTGCATATCTGCTGAATGCAGACAACGTGTGTGAAACGTGTAGCAAACACCTTTGGGCGACATTTGGAATCCCTCCGCTGCATTCTGAGCAAGTTTAGCAAAACGGAGCCCATATATCTGTGGCCATCCGACGGAATAAGTGATGGCCGTACACAGATATATTGACGACGGAGCGAGTAAAAAAAGCCAAGTGAAAAAGCCTTTGCTATGCCGTCCTCTAACGTCACCCTCGGCGCTTTTATTTTCGTAGCGGAGCTGAGGGATCAGATGGAGCCGCTTACCTTAGAAGCGAATGCTTTAGACTGGGCGAGAGGATACTTTATGAAGTTTTGTCGCATTTGAATTTTAAGAGGAATTTTTTCAGGCTCGGAGTGAATTTTTTTTTTCTTAGTTTAGCCTAGAGAAAGCAAGAACGATTAGATTTTTCTGTTTCGTGCTGCTCATTCATTTTGTAATTCCTTTGAGAAAAAAAACTCCGCTAAACTCGTGCATAATTTGAAATAAAAGATTTTTAATATATATTTTACGATTTCCTTCTTGGGTATTGACCTTAAAAGTGTATGAAACATTCGAATGATTCTGTCGTCATTTTTAAAATTAACACTCGTCTTCATTTGTAAAATAAACATTCGTGGGCGTTTAAATTTTAAAAATTAAATTGTAAGGAAGAAGTTCGTATATTTTTGTGACCTGATATAATATTTCGAAAGAGTCTATAATAATAAAAGGAGGTGTTTGTGTGTATCTGTGGACGTAGAAAAAAAAAACCCGAAACTTGAAATTTTGACAGCGGCTATAGAGTAGTCTAAGGATGTTCGGTGCAACTATTATCTTGATAGGTTCCATAAAGTGGTGAGAAAACTGGATTTTTCCTAAAATTCCATATGTTGAGGATTAATAGCCAAATTGTTTAAAGTGCTGTCATCTATTGTCAGCATAAAAAATTGCTTTCTTTAACTGTCATTAATGAAGGCAGTGGCATGCTGAAGGGAGGATAAATTCTCCTTCACCCACGGTAACCAGTTAATGCAAGGCTAAGAACTTGAATTTTTGACAGAGGCTTAGAGTACCCTGAGAATGTGCAGTGCAAAATATTAATTCGGTAGGTTTAATAGCTGGTAAAAAACCTTTTGGACCTATTCAGTCATTACATTTTTCCTGAAGTTTTTTTATCTTCAGGTATTCTGCTGACCGATTTCCTTCCAACAATGCATGTTGTCTTGGGTTAATTTTTCATGCAACAGACATTAGTGACTGCGCCACTTATCCAAAATAAAAATAAATATGGATAATCAATACCTATAACAGGAATCATATATGCCTGCATGCTACCTGATAAAGAAATACAGAAGCGAGTAAAACCGAAGTTTAAACAGTTGTTCAACATATTCAGAGTAGGTTTTCAGGTTATTAAATTTTGCAAAAAAAAAAACTCCTAGGGCTTTTTGGTTGGTCTCAAAAATGTGTCGCTACACTTTTTACAACATTATTTTGTAATCCGTTGCCAAATGCAAATTACAAAAAAATTTGTCATAGGGAAAGATAAAAAGAACATGTTGCATTTCTTTAACAGATATAAAAATTAAAAATAACTTTTTATGTTTGTCCGCCAGACATCTCATTGCCGACGGCATCTAATCGAACAAGACTCGCGAGCGGCCATAGTCTATTATTTAACTCCGAATAAATAGAAAAGCTCTTTCAAGGGAAGATTCTTAAATCCAAAATATTGTCCAGCACACGAAATTATATGCACCATTGTTTAAAAAATGCACTTGTATCCCGGGCAACACCGAATACTTTGGATATGTCCGTTAGACTAAAGTGTGGTTACCCAAAAACAATAGTTGGCAAGAAGTGCTATTTCGAGCGTTCAATATCTTACTGAGCTCGAAATTAAGAAATGAGAGTGCTGGACTGCTGCTACAGAAGAAGTGCATGATAAAGGATAATTTTATTTGCACTCTTCTATTTCTATCCTGTTTACCTCCGAGAATGGGGCGGAGGTGGCTCAGTCGGTAGCGCGCCAGACTCGTAATCTGTAGTTCCCAGGTTCGAGTCCCAGCTGGGTCAGCGTTGAGATTTATCTCCGCAAAATTCCCCGCCCTGCCCACGGTCAGTAGGGGACACCGATGGGCTTGGAAAGACCGCCGTCCGTCGGATGGGACGTTAAGCCGTGGCCCCGTGTGCGGGAGAGCCATACACTGTGCACGTTAAAGAACACGCTGGATGGCCTTGACGGGAGGCAACCATCTGTTTCCTAACAGCTGTTACAGTGGGTCCCCTCCCCCAACCTTCTCTGAGCCTTCGGGGTCCATGTGACCTGGCCATTTAGCCTATTGTGTGCAAAAAAATGCCGCTCAGAGGTAAAACAACCCAACAACCCAAAACCACCGAGAATTTAACTCAATATTTAGAGCTTTGAGAGATGTTCTCCGCCATTATAAATGAATATGTGTAAACTTCGCGAATTGTTTACAAGGTATCTGATTTATTTGGTTTATGACGCTCATGTGAAGAAAAGAAATAAACTTTCCTTTCGTACTAATTGATCTTAGCATTAATTCAAAATTTACAAAAAAAAAACGAAAACTATATTACGTTCGTTTATTTTGAACTCTAAAGAAAAAATTCACAGCCTGTAAGTCTAATAGGAAAATGATACCTTGAATGTAAACAAGATCAGTTTCATGCCTAAGTGCTGTATGCTCAAAGCAAGGAAAATTGCTGAATGTACGTATTGTTATCAACGATGGGGAAGAACAACTGCACTAACATCTTCAGCCATAAAAGTTGCAACACTCTCCTAGAGTGACTGACCCTTTAAAGCTGCATCAATTTATGTAATCAAATTACGCATCTATAGTAAAAATGGAAATAAAGTTTTTTTTATTCTTGGGAAGATAGTTTATTTATTGTACCAAATTGTTAAAGGTGCGAAAAAACTTTTTAACTTAATTTTTTAAATAAATTACTTGAGCATTTTATTTTGTCGAATATAATCAAGTTTTTAGTTTTGTTTCCTCATTGTATGTTCTTTCTCCTTCGATTTTATTCATATGTGTTTAAATAAGAAATACGCAAAGTAATAGTTGAATTCGTAATAAAAGGTTCGAGTCCCAACTAAGCCAGCCTTGAGAACTTTCTCTGCTAACTCCCACCCTGCCCTTGATGAGAAAGGGGATGGGCTTGGAAAGGCCAACGTCCTTCAGTTGGAACGTTATGTTGTGGCCACGTGTGAAGGAAAGCCATATCCTCTTCATGTTAAAGAACAAACTGAATGGCCTTGACAGAAGGCTTCAGTCTTCTAACAGCTATCCGGTGAATTCTTTTCCCCAGCTTTCTCTGAGCCATTGGAGTTCTTGTAACTCGTTCATTTAGCCATTGTGTACAACAAAGTAGTTTAGAAATAAAACCCATAGTAAAAGCCCTAATATTTATTAAAAAATTTCAGTTTTCTAAATTATCAACTCAGATATATAAAACATTTATAATGCATGACTACAAAGAGGCCAGTAAACATTTTTCGTTTCGACATTTTGCATTTTAGCTTAACCCTTTCCGCTCCTGTGTCGCAGTGAATCTGGCATTTCATTATTTAATATCTCTCTGGAATTAACATTCCTACTCAAAGAGATTGAATTGACTGTTGCAGATGTGCCGAATGGGGAGAGATCACGGCAGGTAAAATGAGGTAGTTTTCTTCGTAAGAAATTTATGTGAGATTAAGAATTGCACTTTGCCAGAAATGCGTCAAATATTTGGATCGTAAAAGTTGAAAATGGAAATGGAAACAAACATTATCCGAGTTGGGTGGTTGTTTTCCCTGAGCTGCATTTTTTTTATTGTACTCATAGGCTAATCGGCCAAGTTATAAAGGATCTCCCAGGACTCGAAACAGTGTTGAGGAAGGCAGTCTACTAGAAAACTTTTACCGGTAGATAGATACTCAAGGGCATCAGGTTTTTTAAATAATAAGATTAAGGCTGTCCAGCACAAGCCAGTCAAGCCTCCCATCAAAGCCATCCAGTGTGTTATTTAATGTGCATAGTGTATAGCTCTCCTGCATACGTCCATTCCGGAGAATGGCACCTTTCCATGAACACCGGTGCCCCCTTTCTAACTGAGGGCAAGCAGTGTTTAGCTGAGATAAATCTTAACACTGGCACAATTGGAACTTGAACCTGGGAACTGACAGGTTACGAACCTCGCGCGCTACCGACTTCGACACCCCCCACCTCGTTAATGAGGTGGATTAGAGATTCAAAACACTTATAAAGCTATATCTTGATCGTTTATTTTAAAAAGTGTTTTCCTAATGTATAAAAGGTGAAATCGGGGCAGTATTCTTTTTTTAGTGCAGCAGCTATTTACTCAAATCTTGTTTCCGTAATATCAAGAGACTACAGCTAAAAAATTCCCAGTATATGCTACACGCTCTTTGCCAAAATTTCGTTCAGTTTATGATGACAACTGTCCATACATCACTTAAACATAACAGTCGTTGTGTAAGTACAGGAGAAACCGGCTGTGCGGAGAACGGCTCTGTAAATATTACTTTCCGCTGGCATTTTCCCATTCACCTTTGTGCCATACTTATAAATAACTTGTAATCTGTTTTTCCTGACAGCAACACAAAGACCGGAATTCTCAGATAACAGGGCTAAACATTTTTGCTGCCTTACCTGCTCTTAGTTACACTGGATACCATAAACAGCACCCTATGCTCCTTCCGCTCTCCTCTTTCCGCTGCCAGATAGCTAACCACAATATATGTCATCATAAATTGCATTTTCCAGCTTGCATCTAGATTCTAGGCAACGGTATAGTGACGGTGAGATAGATGTGATAATTTAGTTGTAATTTAGAGTCGTCCTCGAAATTTGGTGTAGTTTGCCTAATCTTTCCTAAAACATACTGTAAATTATCATTGCTTTCAAATTCAAAGACAGCTTTAAAGCAATGTGTATGCTTTACAAACTGTTGTTTAACGATACCCAATCACATTAATATCGATTGGAAAGACACTATATTACTAAAAATGTAGAAGACTTCAGCGTTATGTGAATGGGAGGTGTCCATATTCAGAGCTCCCTAACTTTGAAAGTAAGCCTTTTATTGGAAAAGATCATTAGAGAGAAACTAATGATCTCATTGAAAACTATTTCAGTTTCAATTTTAAACAACATTTGTTAATATCTGAAGAGTTGTGGAAGCTGAAACGTTTAATAATAACGTTGTTAATCATGAAAAGTTACCTCAAAAGCTAATTAAAACGCAATAATTTTTATAATAAATCGTTCAATAATATAATTTTACGCAATAATCCTTTTAGTTTTCCTTAAAAAAAGTGGAAGAGCTTTACAGCATCGTCTGTTTTTAAATGTTTTAGCTTCAGTAACTTTTGAAATATTTATTTTTGAAATATATTAACTTTTGAATTGTTGAAGATTGAATTTTAGAGAGCTCTTCACGTATATTCAGTGACATTTTCACGTAGAGAGGTTTTTCTTTTTTAAATTTACTGTGACTTTCCATTCATATAATATGGAAGTGTCCGAAAACTTTTGATAAAATTGTCGATAATAACTTTGTGATCTTTAGTGTAACAAGCTAGTTTTTATCATTTTGAAGTTTTAAGTTTTTCATGAATAATATAATTGCCCATTATGCCAACAAACTCTGATTTAAGCAGATGTTATGGATGACTGGTTAACACCTGGTCTTTATGGAAGTTGCTGTTGTTTTACTTCTCAGAGGAACTTTTATGTGCACAATGAGTTAAATTGCCAAGTCACAAGGATCCTGATGTTTCAGAGTTAGGTAGAGGAAAGAGATCCACTGGATAGCTGTTAGGAAATAGATGGAAGCCTCTCGTCGAGCTTGTTCTTTAACTTGTGCTGAATGTGGCTTTCCTACACACGGTGCCGCAGCTTATAACGTCCCATCCGACGGACGGTGCCCTTTCCAAGCCCATCGATGACCCCTATCTGACCGAGGGCGGGGTGGAAGTTTGGCGGAGATAAATCTTAATGTTGGCTCATTACCGACTGAGTCACCCCTGCCGGCATTTATGAAGGGCGTTCCTCATTTATTAAAATTTGTTCCCCATCCTCCCTACTATTTAATATGCCCTGTATTTTCATAATATACTAATCTATAACTTAGATAAACACAAATTTCGAACACTCAATTTACGGTAAAGTAAAAAAAAATGTCATCCCTATATCCCAGACCCCTATAAAACAGTACAATGTGGCGATTCAGCAAAAACATTTTAAACACGTTTTCACATTGTCGACGAGATAAAATAAATAATAAATTTTGAGTTTGTGTGAAAAATTCCCTTAACGGTTTTGGAAGTTCTCCTGTGATGCATGTTTTCTTCCGTTAATTTGCAATTTTAAGTTTTGCGTCGTTTCCATTTTCTTAATAATAATATCTTTATTAAGCCTTAGTATGGTTATATACATAGATTACCCCACTAAGACTTTGTTTATGTTTGATCACTGATGAAATCAAGCCACTTGAACATTTAAATTAGTATTTTAAATTACCTCTACATTGGCTTTACTGTAATCCCAATGCATGGAATAAATTATATGTAACAGAACCGGATCTAGAGGTTGTGGGAGTCATGGCCCCCTCTTTGAGTATTCTAGTAACCGGAACGGAGCCGAAAAAATATTAAACATATATATATATTATCTTTATTTTTCAAAGAAATTTATTTAATACCCCTAAAATAAAGGGAAAAAGTTGTATGTTATCGACGGAGAACAGGATAAGTTATCAGTGGACTTATCCTGTTCTCCATCGATAACATCGACAGACATTTCGCGCCAAACTTTTGGCGGCTTATAGCTAGTGTATTAATTTAATGTGTATCTGACCTCTGTGGCAAGCAGCTGCTTGAGGGGGTATTTATTTTATTTTTAATCTTCTGTAGATAAACTTTGTGGGATCACTGTAAAATATTTGCAAAATAATATATATATTTGAAAATAAAAATTTGGTATCGATAATTGACTCGCTTCACTTAGCAATTAATAAGTGAGATGGTGTACCACCAACGCAGCAACTTCTTTTGAGAAATAAATAAAAAACTTTCATGGTTGGATATGTATTAAGCGTTTGTAGAATCTGCCATTAGTTTGAATTTGCACCTTTGAAGGGCATTAAAATTGAGAATTACTGAAGTGTAGATGGTATAATGTGATGGCCGAAATGTTTGCATTGCCAGGAGCAACTTGTCCCCTCCGTTGTCACCAGAGAGTGGAGAAAATGCAACTTTTTGTGTTTTAAATAATAAACGAAAAATTTTAGAGTGGATAATTATCAATAAAATATTACTATTCGAATTTTAATAATTTTTTTTGTTAAGTCGTTTCCTCCGTTAGAGGCCGCTAAATTTGGAAACAACAAAACTTTTTGCTTTGAAAATGAGCATTCGATATTCGCTAGAAGTGATAGGATTTCTTTCTACAGTAGTTCACATTTTGCATTTGTTATTTCAGTTTTGTTCCTCAAGCGGTTCCCCTTATTAATAATAATTAAATTTATAATAAGGATAATCGAGAAGCAGTTGAAATTATGTGAATATTATGGTTATCATTGAATATAATTCATTGGCAATACTTTCTAGGAAACTTTGAAACGATTGATATATGGATTGAGGATCGGGGTAGAAACTGTAATCTATAATTAGTAAGAAATATATTTTGCGCATGCATGCGCAAGAAGATGTGAAGATGCAATTGTGAAATCAATTAGTCTAAGCAGTTGCCATAACTAAATTATAAACTTGTTCCAAAATTAGAAATAATAGTTTTCTGCTATGTTCTAATAACTACAACTTTCCAGAACTAGATTTTATAACATGTAGTTGTTTACCGTTAATGTTTCTCATATCGTGAAGCTCAACCCAAAAGCTTGTAACAGAATCAATTAATTTACTACCAAGCAATTTTGTTGCTCAATGCTCGAAGACTGCGCAACAGTGTTATGAGCATTTTAAATCCAATTTCGTTTTCCTCTCTATGTCTGAGACCGGCTTTCAGCTGTTACTTCAATCAATGTGAAACAGCGTTAAAAATGTTGAGCTTGAACTGAGAAAGGACGTTTCTGATATCGATCGGAGAATCGAAAAGCTGTACAGTATACTTCGAAGCAATTCAGGATTTTCACTTATCTAAAAGTTATTACTATCTTTAATTCCAGCATTATATTTAATAAACTGTTTGAAATATAAATGTAGGTGCTATTATTTTAATTATCTGCAGTACTAGTACGTAAATAGATCGAAATCTAATTTTCTTTATCCAAGTTATATGCTTTGCAATTTAGCGGCTAGAGAGGATTGAAAATCAAGGTAGAAAGAAATGTGAATTTAAAAGTTTAAGGAACACTCGTGCAACCTATTGTCTTTAATCTGATATGATTGTCAACTTAACTTAAATTTTACCTACATCCGTTTTTCCATTAAAGAAATATTTATATGCCATTTATGAAGTTACTGAGGTTAATCGAGAAATTGTATTCAGTCACATTGAATAATTGAAAACTTGTTTATATATATGTTACCGGCAATGTATGAAAAGCCGGCATTCTATAGAATACCCGGCGTTTTTAGGCAATGTATGAAATATGAGAATTATTACATACTTTCCCTAGGCATTGTATAGAATACCTAGGCATTATATAGAATGACAAATACTATTTCGGCAAAGTATGAAAAAGGCTTTTATTGAAAAGATGCATGTGAAAATGTAAGAAGTACAAAATATAAGATACGGGATTTTTCTACAAAAAGATAAAAATACCATTGCTGAACTACCGCCAGAAATATTAACATAATAACCTGTAATGAATCTGTCGTCCGCATTATAAAAAACGTCCCAAATGAGGTAAAGACAAGTGAGAACGAATCAGTAAAGTGTTGAATATTCGAAGTTTGCAATTCGAGTTAGGATACTGGTATTTCACTTTACTACTTGTCAAATCTATTTCAGTGGAGTTCCGAGATGCTTGTGATATGTCGTTTTTTGATGACTTTTTTTAATCTGTTTTTTGACCTTAACTCTCTTTCTATGGAAGCAAACTTTGGGATCCCTATTGAGGCAACCCTCTTTTACATTCTTACAACGCTAGGGGGCGCTTTTCCGAATGGAAGGGTGTCTTTTTGGGTGTCCAAAGTGACCAACTACGGCGCTCTTTTTTACCGAAACTAGGGACTGGCGGATCTGGCAATCAGGGTGAGCCTATAGGGGACCCAGGGGAACATTTACTGGTCAATTCGAATTGGACTGAGTGTTCTGGCTCTCTGTTTGAGGCGAGCCCCCCCCCCCCCCCCAATAGGGGACCACCTTGTCGTGGTGGGGGGGCCTAGGGCCCAGCAACCCGGCTGAAGGCTGTGCCGACCGGGTTGGGCGCCGGTTGGACATGGCCAAGGCCAACCGAGGTCGAAGACGCTGCTGGCCGGCTTGATTGCCGGTCGGGTGGTGACGGCGTCGGAGACCTCACCTCAGGGACCTGTGTGGTCAGTTCAACGGCTCTGCCGAAAGGTTTCCCTCGGCCTAGTAGGCACGAGCTGTTCAAAAAGTCTGGGTCTTACTAAGAGTCTCCACCCCGGGTGCCGATCGAGCTTGGATCTTTATATCCTTGCACATTTGCAAACCGGGGAATAGATTAAAGTTAGGTTTCTTCCGGTGGTCAGCTTTCCTTCTATAGGACTGCTGCCATGTGAGGCCGGGGTTGAGGTGCGCCTATAGGGCGTATTCCTTGCCCCCGGCTCTAGATAGTCATGGCTTTTCTTTAACCAGGTAGTGCTGTCAGGCGGAACCGGGAATTGCCGTGGTTGCACAAGATCGCAACATAGCGATCCATTGTTTGAGGCGAGCGTCGAGAGTAACGTGACTCGCATTGCGACATTAAACATCACTGCCGGGAGTATTTTATACTTTGCATATTTGCCTTTTGGCATTCTGCCTAGGAAATGTGTCTTTTTCATATTTGCCTAGGAAATGTGTGAAATATGAATCGTTTCATACATTGCCGGCTAGTTTTAGGCATTATATACAATGCCTAGGCATTCTATAGAATGCCGGATTTCAAACTTTGCCGGTGACATATATATCACTTTACACTTCATTTCAGATGTTTACCTTCGCTTAAAATGTAACAAACATCTTTAGCTAGAATAATATATACAAAATATTATGTTAATTTTTTTTTGTTTCGTAGCTATCCAACACAAAATGACTCTCATCTTTGTAAAAGGGGAAAAAAAAGTTTGATCCGGAATATAAGTAAATAGTGCTAAAAGAACTTCCCTTAAGAAGAATTTAGTTAAAATGTTTTTAGGTACGTAAAATAATTACATACAGTGAAATGTCATTGATACAGGGCCCATCCTAGATGAATTGCTGCCCTCAGGTCAAGGATTTCAAATTTCCGCCTTTTTTTACTAGTAGACTACAAGCGTTATGGATTTTCATGGAACAAAATTAAGAAATGTACGTATTTCGTTCGAAAGGTTTGTGCTTGCAATTTTTTTTTTCTTTTAAGCATCCGGATTTAGAAAAAATTCCTCCTTTTTATTTTGATTGGTTCCTATATTTTTCTCTCTTTGCTTGACTTTCGGACTACCGGACTCTAAAGAAAGGTTGTTCGTTAGAGTCCGGAGTTTGTCAGTTTTTAGTGCGCCAGGCTCGTAATCTGCAGGTTCCAGGTTCGAGTGCCACCTATGCCAGCATTGAGGTTTATTCCCCTTCGGTCAGAACCGGGTTTCAACCGAAGGGTTTGAAAAGGCCGCCGTCCGTCGGGTGGGACGTTAAGCAGTATCTCCTTGTGTACGAGAACCATACCTTGTGCACTTTAAAAAATACGCTGGATTGCCTTGACGAGAGGCTTCGATATGACTCCTAACAGCTGTTCAATGGGACCTCTTTACTCAACCTTCTCTGAGCCCTTGGAGTCCTTGTGACCCATTGTTCCATTGTGTTTAGACCATTGTGTGCAAAAAGTGCCGCTCAGAGGTAAAACAACACAACCTATTGCGTACACTGAAGTGCCATTGAATTAGGGATAGCAACCTAGTAATGTGTTGGACCTCCTCTGGCCTTGATAACGGCCACCACACGACAAGGCAAGGACTCCACAAGCTTGCGTAAATGTTCCACAGATATGGCCACCCATGCATCCTCCACAGCTGTCCATAATTCTCTCAAGGTCGTCGCTGATGGGATACGGGCCCGAACACTCTGCTCGACGGTATCCCAAAGATTTTCGATGGAATTTAAATCTGGGCTTCTAGGTGGCCAATTCATTATTTCAAAGTCAGCAGAATGCTCCTATAACCATACAGTAGCCAACCTGGACCTGTGAGATGAGCAGTTGTCTTGCTGGTAGACGCAAACTCCATTGGGATGCATGATGGCCATAAATGGGTGTAAATGGTCAGCCATGAGTTCTACGTAGCGGGATGCATTTAGAATCGTCGGTACACATACCAAAGGTCCCACAGACTGAAGACACCCAGGCCATCACTGAGCCACCAACAGACATTCCAACTTGACATGCAGGATCCATGGCTTCATGGGGTTGGCGCCATACCCTCAGTCTCCCATCGGCGTGATGAAGTTTAAATCGGGATTCATCACTCCAGGCTATCAGTTGCCAATTTTCGATGGTCCAGTTTCGATGTTCTTTAGCCCGGGCAAGGCGTTGAGCCCGGTGTCATGCTGTTAGAACTGAGAGTCTCGTGGTTCGGTATCTCCCGAAGCCAATGCAATGAAGTGAGCATTGCATGGTCTGTGCACTGACTTCCCGTTCAGATGGGAAGTGAATTTCAGATAATTGCTGGTCCCTATCGGTCTGTACGATGCGGGTCAGACGGCGAATCACGCCGATTCAAGGCACACTGACAGAGGTCACGATCATTCAAGGCTGGTTGTCCTTTGCAGTTTGTTCGGGTGCTTGTTTTTTTGCCGCAATTTTCATATTCCCGGAACACTCTTGAAACTGTCGTAAGAGAAAATTCGTTGACAATTTCGGCGATCGAGTGTCCCATCCGTTGGACACCTACGATCTGGCCTCTGTCAAATGCATATAAATTCCGCGCCTTTCCCATTACGCTTCTCACGACGAATGTTTGTGGAAGACAAAACTGACACCAATATATGACCAGAGTTTCAGCTATGCATGCGTGCAAATGCGGGACTTGCGGTACTGAATTTGGATAACTTTTCCTATCCCTAATTCAATGGCACTTCAGTGTAATATCGTCTTAAAACAGCAATGTAACGTGACTGGTCAAATGTGGGGGAAATAATTTCTAAGAGCAATACTGATAATGCACCGAAACGCCACTCCAGTACGTATTACAAAAATAACTTTATTTTATGTCAATAGATTTATATTAAAGCGTTTTTCAGTTACTTTCAATCGTTTTAATGTGACTTAGTATTCTCGAATTTACCACTGATAAAGCAAACTGTGTTTTTAATACAGTTCTTACAATTTTAAATAAAAGGAAAGGTTTATTTGATTCTGCAGGATACAAACCCAATCCCATGTTAATGTACATCTTGATCAGCTAGGATAACATGAACTCGTATTCCATCTCGCTAAAATCAATTTTTCCGCTACCTTAAAATTATAAAAACTACTTATATAAGAATGAATAGTAGAGGCACAGAATTATTTGTAAACATAGAATTCAAGGAATATTCGAGTTTCGCAGTGACTACTAAAATAAATTAGATTTATATTTTTGCAGATTTAGAATGAATCTTATTTTTGGCTTATAAAATGATGGCTATTTCATATCCGGAAAGCTAAGATATGCAAATTAAAAAAAAAAAATCACATTTTAATCGTATTATTCTAACCAGAGGTGATAACTGAATAAGTTATCGGATTCCATTATAATGGCATCGTAAAGGACCATTGAATTCTGCCTCCAGTGATTCACCGTCCAACATCAATAACAGAATTGTTATTTCTAGAGCATCGCACAGAAAGCGCGAAAAATGAATTCTACTTTCAAATTATATAATGTTTCCTAAACCTGATGACGAAATAAATTTCAAATCAGTTACAGGATTTTTCTTTCTATTCTCAAATAATATTCATTTCTTGTGAATAATTCATTTTTTCGTACATATATATATGCAAATGAGTGTCTTCTATAGTTTTTTTTTCCTTTATGTTCTCTTACCTATATATTAAGTACAGAAATAAAATCAATCTCTAAGATTGTTCTGTTCTTGAAAGTGTTGCAAATGTGCTGCATGGTAAGGTTTTATTTCTTTTCGGTAATGAAAGTTGTGCCTTTTGAAAAGACGATTCAGGAACCAAAATTAGTTAAGTTTTGAAAGGTATTTCCGAGAGAATTTGATTAACGAAAGATGATTTGAAAGGATAAAAGAAATAAAAAAAGGATTTAAATATTCCCTAACACGACTGATCCGAACAATTTGGAGCAAAGGCAGCAAAGGACATTCATAAACTCTATGAATAACCAGAATCGCATTTCTCCTTTTGTGTAATATTGCATTCGTTTTCTGATTGTCGAACTCAGAACAGGAGCATTAATTAGATTAATACAAATGGACATGCCGCAGTGCAGGAGAAGCGTAATTTATTCGCCTTCTGATGTGTGTCTTTTCACGAGAAATATTTAAACTGGTAATTGGATTTCGCTCTACTGCAAACAGTTCTCTTCACACGCAGATGAGCGCTTGCCAACATCAGTAAGTGCATTCGTCTGGAGAGCGTTGCGCACGAACGTGAGAATTCTGCAGGATTGCCGGTTCCTCTTTTGCCTGCATTATTCGTTCTGTAAACCGCAAAAATTTATTTTCTCGTGAATGTTGAAATTGGGAAAAGACGTCTCAAATTTAAATCAGATAAAATACGATCGAAGTTGTGTGTGTGTGTGGGGGGGGGGGGGGGGCGGTTATGCATTTGCCACTGATGTCCTCCTAGTTCCATTCATTTTTATCAACCCTTGCCACGTTATAAAGGTAGTACAATAAACACTCTTCAGTAGTAATCTAAGTTATATTACGGATTCTCTGTAGTTCTTCTCCTGCGGAAAGATAAACATTCTTTTACTCCCAAAGAAAAAGTCTAAGTACTTCTGCAGATAATCTCACAAGGTACCATATGGTTACTTGACCATTACCGTAGACATCTGGAGTTCCAGCATTGAAAGCACAGTTGAAATAGATGGATTGTTGCTGCTTCTGGTCTCCAAAGAGAGCACTCTTCTGAAACAAAAAGTTTTGCAATTGTTTTATTGTTTTCGCATGTTTGTGTGTCTGCTCTCTCTCTTTTTTCTCCATTCTCCACTCTTTCGTTATAAAAGTGAAAGTGTTCGCAGTTTTCGATGTTTTATGACAAAGTTTTAGATCTCGTTACAGCTTATAAGGACGTTTGCTAGCGAAACTGCATTATATACGTTTTTAGTGTTTAGATAGAGATTTTTGTGCGATGCTCCAGACTACCTCCCCCTCCCTTCATATCTGCACTATCCGTTTCTTTTCGTTTCATGCCATCACTTTTTCTAAACTTCTATATTTGTCAAAATACGTTTCCTCCAGGAAAGACAGAAATTACTGAAGAAACAAATGGATTTTGTAAGATCATTGTTTAACGTCTTTCACCGAACGGAAAAGCTTTTCTATAAAAATGTTTTGCTGGATGATAACCTAGTAATATCTGTATTTTTAAACATTAGAGACGCTACTAATCTTTAAATGTATACTATTTTTAGAAATTTTTCAAAAGTTAATTATGAAGTGTATTATTTTTGCTTTTGGATAAGTAATTGGTTTAAAAATACGAAAGAGACCGCTCTGTACTAGCGCGCCAGGCTCGTGATCTGCAGTTCCCAGGTTCGAGTCCCAGCTGGTTCAGCGTTGAGATTTACCTCCGCAAAACTTCCCGCCTTGCCCACGGTCAGTAGGGGACACCGATGGGTTTGAAAAGGCCGCCGTCCGTCGGATGGGATGTTAAGCCGTGGCTCCGTGTGCGGGAGAGCCATACCCTGTGCACGTTAAAGAACACACTGGATAGCCTTGACGGGAGGCTACCATCTGTCTCCTAACAGCTGTTCCAGTGGGTTTCCCCCAACCTTCTCTGAGTCTTCGGGGTCCTTATGACCTGGCCATTTAGCCCATTGTGTGTAAAAAAGTGTCGCTCAGAGGTAAAACAACCCAACCCTTCTCGAATACTACGGTTGCCGCATGAGTACCATGTGATGATGATTGCTAAGGTGGAAACAGACATGTCTAACGTTTCATTTTATAGTCTGTAAGTTTTTTAAAATTTTCGTCAAAATAGGATAAGATTCTGCATCCTTTAATCCTAAGATAAGTGACTTGGATCAAATATTTCCTAAGAGATATGAGGTAATAATCATGAATTCTTGTATTTTTCAATTATTGGTTTCGTCATAGATCTATGAAATTTCGAAGGATAATTTTCGGAAACATTCGGAGAAGCTTTTCCATTGTTACATACTATTACATAACCTGGATGAAATTAATCCATGCCAGTTCTAAATAACACTGTGATTATTATACAACCTACATACTTTATTGAAGTAGTAATTTCACCTGCAATGCATTTTTGAAGACAGAAGCAAGCTAAAGCAGTCTTTACTTTTATTGAATAAGCACTTTGCTTACGAAACTGGCATACTTTTAATAATTATTTGTGTGAGCAGCAATTTGTTTTTTATTTCCATTTTTTTTGTTCGGTTACTTTTGTACCTCTAATATGCACTAGGTTGACTTTGCATTAGCAACATCTCCTTATGTAGGAATGGACTGGTCTGTGGCGCTGGTGATGGCTCAAGGTATTGAACGGCCGATATACGATTGTAGAGTTAAATGTGACAATCGGTTTTCGCATTACTTCGAGCAAAAAACGGTTGGCATCGTGATCTTTACGACTTCAAACGTAGTCTGATTGAGGGAAAACTACGTTAAAGTGCCAGTATCTCGACAACAGCGCCATGGTGTCCTGCTCCCATTCTTTGGTGTCATGAGTCTACCGTGACTGGCTAAACAGCGGTCAAACAACAAGCCAAAGGTTACATGGAACAGCTGCATGCTGTTGATGGTTCTGATGCAACGTGTGTCCTATCTCGTAACAAGCATCAATTAACCACTCAGTAAAACTTTGGAATGGCAAGACCAATATTCACATGCACAATGTGCCATACATTAGCTCTTATGGGCTATGACAGTCGATAACTGTCACAGGTACCCATGCTTACTGTGAGACATAAGAAACTGTGCTTTGCACGGGCATCCTCAGAATCAACACCAGACTACCAACATGTGGCAATCTGTCGTCTGGTCAGATGAATCATGTTTCCAACTCCATTATATTTATGAGCATGCTCGCATTTGGAGAAAACAACATGGGGGGCCATGGCACCAGGATGCAGCGTCGGTGTTCGGCATGCTGGAAGCAGTAGTGTTATGGTTTAGGGATTTTTTTCGTGGCATGCCCTGGATCCATTGATCTCATTGAATCAACTGGACCAGCTACCTTTTTATCATCACCGGCCAAATACACCCCTTCTTGATGATAGTGTATCCAAACAACTCCGGCTTCTATCACCAAGATAATGCATTGTGTCATACATTGCCCAGTAGATTGGAAACTGGTTTCAGGAACATGACAATGAATTTTGTTCCCCCATGGCCGCCCAAGTCACCTGATCTCAAACCAATTTAGCAGGCTTGGGACCTACTGGAAAAGGCGATTCGATGCTCCGACCCTCCACCTGACAATGTGCATACATTAAAAGGCACATTGTGGAACCATGGGTAGCATTACCACAGGGCAGACTCACTGCAACGGCTTGTGGAGTCCATGCACCGACGTGTACGGGTATATTACGGGCAAAAGGTGGCCCCACGAAGTATTAAGTAGCTGTTGCTAATGAAAAGCCAAATCAGTGTATAATATATATTCATAATAATCAGTGTACATTGCGCTTGAAAAGAAATCAAAAAAGTTTTTATAATTGAGAATTGCCTTTCTAAATCAAACCAATGAGTTTTCGCTGATGCTTGGAAAAGTGATATTGGTAATATCATTACAAACTGATACTTCAACAAATATGACATATCATCCTGAGCCATCAGAGAACGATTGATTTTCTCGATGCTGAAAAAAAAAACATTTTATTAATATTATTGAAATAATATCCTTAATTATAATAATATCGCAAGAGATAATTTTTTCCGAGTGTTCCTTCCTGGTAAAGAACTTTCTACAAAGAAATTAAAATTAGTAAGGATAAAATGAAAAATAAATGTGCGAGTTCACCCATTATGAAACCATCGTGTACATGTGCGTTACACCCAAGCGTAACTACATAATTTTCAAGCATCCATGACCTACGGAAATCCAGTACACCGTGTAATTTAGTTCCTCATACACTATCCAGGTTGAGCTTTAATTTCAGCTTGACTCTTCTTATGTTTTAAAGCCAACGAGATATGTTTGCTGCTAAAACATGTCGAAAAACAAGAAATATAGAGTAAAATTAATATACTGTAAATTTGATAATAAAACAGTAAAAATACGAATATAATCATGTTTTATTATACGCTTGACTCAACAATAGATACCTGAATAACTTTGCACTTAGAGGCGGAAACACCTGCGTGATAACAATAATTTATTTTAAACTCGGCAATGCTACGCATGGTTGACTCACTTGTTATTCTCGCCCAAGAAACTCTGGACTTATAGCCACATAATTCGTCTAAAATGCTTACCTTTCCAGCCAAAGTCATAACCTTACTTTATTTCTTTACTGACATATCATTTAAAGAGCCTTTTTGTTTAATTAAGTGAAATTTTAATGTAAAAGACACAAATATTTTTGACAAAAATATTCAGTGACAACAACTTTAATAAATACACCACTGTGTTTAACATGTGTTATTATCACCAATAAAAATAAATTCCCCACAAAAAGTCACATCATCTCCTGCAATAAAAAATACATCTATTAATAAATAACCCTTTGTAATAATAAGTCAAAGCTCACTTTTAACATCACATTCTTAATAAAGTCATAAGTTCAATTCAAATCCACAGTTCTCGTAGATACTATAAAATACATGACATTCGCATAATAGCCATGTGAGAGGCCTTAGCAGTTATTTTTACGTGATTGTGCCTCCCTTTCTACCATGTAAAGAATGAAAAAGTCTTATTTTTTATGGCCCGAATTGGTTGCGGAATTTAAGACCACTTATAATCAATTATTTTCTGCTTTGAGCAAATAAGTGTCCTTTTTATTTAAGCGCATGTAATCAGATTTGTGATCGGCAAGACTTTCCTGTATAATTTGATTAGAAAAATGAGCCTTCAAGGAAGAAATTTGCTAACACCTGCTTTCAACTGTTTATTGTATTTTTCTCCGTGCATGAGAGCGAATGAGAGTATCGATAAAGCATTAGGCGCAACTCCATTACCGTTAAGATTATTGTTCCCTTTTCATTGCTCCTTGTGAGAAACTCTCAGGACACAATTGAGTACGAAACCCCATCATCTGTCAGATGAGACGACAAACTGTGTCCACAGCCGCATGACAACCATACCTACGAACGTTAACCCTCTCTGTAAGGATTGTTTTCACCTTTGAGTGGCACTTTTTTTTGCACACAATGTGCTAAATGGCCAGGTCAAAAGGGTTGGGTTGTTTTACCTAGCGGCACTTTTTTTGCACACAATTTGCTAAATGTCCATGTTACAAGGTACCAATGCACAATTTCAGTTACCAGAACACAATTTCAACGCAGACACAGTTGGGACTCGAATCTGGGAAATGCAGATTACGAGCCTTACACGGTTACTGACTGAATCACCTCTACCCGCTAGATTCACATTGAGGTAATACATCTAGCGGCGGATTCAGATTTAAGGAAAGAATTCTTAACCAATAAAGGTGAAGAAATTAAACCTCTTACTGTTGAATTAACACGTTGAACGTACCTGGTTTTGCATGAACATGTAGAACCACACAACTAGAACTTCCATTATGAAGGGGGCGGGGGTGGCTCAGTCGGTAGCGCGCCAGGCTCGTAATCTGTAGTTCCCAGGTTCGAGTCCCAGCTGGGTCAGCGTTGAGATTTATCTCCGCAAAATTCCCCGCCCTGCCCACGATCAGTAGGGAACACCGATGGGCTTGGAAAGACCACCGTCCGTCGGATGGGACGTTAAGCCGTGGCCCCGTGTGCGGGAGAGCTATACCCTGTGCACGTCAAAGAACACGCTGGATGGCCTTGACGGAAGGCTACCATCTTTCTCCCAACAGCTGTTCCAGTGGGTCCCCTCCCCCAACCTTCTCTGAGCCTTCGAGCGGGGAGGTGGCTCGGTCGGTAGCGCGCCAGGCTCGTAATCTGTAGTTCCCAGGTTCGAGTCCCAGCTGGGTCAGCGTTAAGATTTATCTCCGCAAAACTCCCCGCCCTGCCCACGGTCAGTAGGGGACACCGATGGGCTTGGAAATGCCGCCGTCCGTCGGATGGGACGTTAAGCCGTGGCCCCGTGTGCGCGAGAGACATAGCCTGTGCACGTTAAAGAACATGCTGGATGGCCTTGACGGGAGGATACCATCTGTCTCCCAACAGCTGTTCCAGTGGGTCCCCTCCTCCAACCTTCTCTGAGCCTTCGGGGTCCACGTGACCTGGCCATTTAGTCTATGGTGTGCAAAAAAGTGCCGCTCAGAGGTAAAACAACCCATCTCTGAGCCTTCGGGGTCCATGTGACCTGGCCATTTAGCCCATGGTGTGCAAAAAAGTGCCGCTCAGAGATAAAACAATCCAATCCAACAATCCAATATGAAGTGTGTTTTTATATTTTTCAGATGGAGCAAAATGAAGCTTACGCTTGTTGCTATGGGGAGGGTGTGGCTCAGTCGGTAGCGCGCCAGGCTCGTAATCTGTAGTTCCCAGCTTCGAGTCCCAGCTGAGTCAGCGTTGAGATTCATCTCCGCAAAATTCCCCGCCCTGCTCACGGTCAGTAGGGCGACACCGATGGGTTTGGAAAGGCCGCCGTCCATCGGATGGGACGTTAATCCGTGGCACCGTGTGCGGGAGAGCCATACCTTGTGCACATTAAAAAAACACGCTGGATGGCATTGGCGGGAGGCTACCATCTGTCTCCCAACAGCTGTTTCAGTGGGTCCCCTTCCCCAACCTTCTCTGAGCCTTCGGGGTCCATGTGACCTGGCCATTTAGCCCATGGTGTGCAAAAAAGTTCCGCTTAGAGGTAAAACAACCCAACCTAACGCTTGTTGCTAATTTTTTTTCTTATACGGATTTTTATACCTTCCGTATGTTACAAGACCCTTTGTGCTTTTATGTGTGCAATAGAAAATGTTGTCAATAGGCAGAAAATAGCGACTGGATTACAAACGAAAGTATAAAAGAATGCAAAACAGAAAGAATGTTCAATAAAAAAATTAGGCAGAGCAGTTGACAGCTGTTAGAGACATCGACTCCTTTGTCTTTCATTACTTCAATTTTCTATCTTATTTGGAAGGTTAATATCATGGGACACATGACACAGTTTGAAAACCAATGCTCTAATGTACATTTGTTTCTCTTGTTTTCATTATCTGTTATCTCCCTATTTTCAAAATTTCATCTGAAGTACGAAATTGGGGGCGGGGGTGGCTCAGTTGGTAGCGCGCCAGGCTCGTAATTTGTAGTTCCCAGGTTCGAGTCCCAGCTGGGTCAGCATTGAGATTTATCTCCGCAAAATTCCCCGCCCTGCCCACGGTCAGTAGGGGACACCGATGTGCTTGGAAATGCCGCCGTCCGTCGGATGGGACGTTAAGCCGTGGTCCCGTGTGCGGGAGAGCCATACCCTGTGCACGTTAAAGAACACGCTGGATGGCCTTGACGTGAGGCTGCCATCTGTCTCCCAACAGCTGTTCCAGTGGGTCCCGTCCTTCAACCTTCTCTGAGCCTTCGGGGTCCATGTGACCTGGCTATTTAGCCCATGGTGTGCAAAAAAGTGCCGCTCAGAGGTAAAACAACCCAACCCGAAGTACGAAATTGATTTAGCTCACTGAATCATGTGACCAGTTTATGCCCTCAAATTTGACACTAATTGTTTGAATGCTATATTATTTATACGTAGTTTACAAAGAAATTGTAACTGGCCAATCCGTATTATAAAGCGTGACCTCTAAAGACTAAGTGTTCCCTATTACACTTTATCCTAACTAAATTTCTCGAACCTCCTTCCCACAATATGAGAGTGGAAAATTAAATTCGAAATTAACTTCTGAAATAATCTTTTGTGGAACTAACAAGAACAATTTGTTTAAACGACAATTCGCAGGTGTTCTCCGAATTAGCTCACCAATGGGCTTTCATCGGATGGGACGTTGAGTCGTTTCGCCTTTTGCGGGAGAACCATACCCTCTGCACGTTAAAGAACACGCTAGATGGCCTTGACAATTATGTTGTTAGGAGACAGATGGGAGGCTACCATCTGTGTCCTAAAAGCTGTCCAGTGGGTCCCCTTCCATAAACCTTCTCTGAGCCCTCGGGGTCCTTGTGACCTAGCCCATTGTGTGCAAAAAAAGTTCACAGTTAAAACGGTCGAATCTAATCCGAATTACTAGTACCTGCATAAGCAATTCGTAAGTATTCTCTGAATTACTAGAATTAAGATGTATAATTGAGTACCCTGATTAATTTCGATATGCAAAGATACGCTGCATTGCCATTTAAAAGGAATTCTTATAAAAATGTTATGAAACAAATATCGCTATTCCAGTTTCCAAAAGTGAGGAAGGTTGGTAGACGTGTTGAATTAATATTTTATAAAACAACACAACAACAAAAATCCATCATCCTATCCTTGAAAATCTCACAATAGTGTCAAAAGCAACCTCCCAGCTTGAACACAAATTGAAGGATAATGTATTGTGTAGTCTCAGATTAATTCAAGCCTCACGAGTTTGCTTCAACTCTGGATGAGAGTATTCAAACGTATGGTAGGTATGAGGTGCCATTAACGTACAACGGCCACTTGCAGCTCGTGGTGAGACCAGGGAGGGAAATCTAGGGATGCAACACGCTTCCTAGAGCATCAAACACGCTGTGTGGCAATGGTCTTCAAAACTCTTCTGTGGAAACCTTGTGACAAAATCTAATTTCTTGTAGAACCCCTATATGGCAAAAGTGTACTTTTCAGATGCAGAAATAAAATAAAACTTTTCAAACATAACCTTTTATTTATAAACATACAATATTTTGCTAATTTATTTCTCATTATTTTCATTTACAGAAATCTATGGCTGATTATTATTTTTATTTACACAGATTTATGCCTGAATTTTAATCATGCAAATTTATACTTGATTTTATTGCTTATTATTACAAATTATTGACTGATTCGTGGGCATTTGCGGAACACTGTTAGAATACCACTTCTCCATGGAATTGAGGTCAGGAGAACAGGCTTGGACAGTCCATATGGTTGATGCTGTTCACCTCCAGGTATTTGGTAGACTAGTTAAGCTCGGACATTAGTCGGAAACCTCATCTGCAAATCTCTGAGCCATCAACGTGCCAGTAAGAATAGACCACATAGTGGTCCGTTCAACCACCTAATAAAATGTCTTCCCAGACCTATACCCCGTCCATAAGTGTCTCTCGACGATTTTGATGGATGATGGCGCATCTTTTGTTCCCTCCAGATATATATCAGGAGTATCGGTCTTGAGTTGCTCTATTGGACAGAGCTAGACTCATCGATAAAGAACATTGGATACCATTGATCTTCAGTCCAATCAGGATGTTGTCTAGTCCAATTCAGTCGCTCCCTTCTTTGTCGTGTGATAAGAGACCCACGATGCAATCGAGAGTATAAAGACCACCTTCGTGAAGCCTCCTGCTAATGGTGGAGGTTGAAGCAAGGGTTTCAGTAGCCCCTCGAAGTTGAGAATGTAGTTTTGGCAAAGTTGTGTGATTATGTCTTTCTTCGTTTGCTGTTGTTGCACTTAGGCGACTCACTGAAAAAAACATTATTTGTCTCTCAAGACCATTAACATACTGTTGAGTAGGACTCACATTGAGCCATCTCAGACCTCTATTTCTGATTGGTCTCTTTCAATTTATCCAATCTTCATCTCAGGGCGGGGTTGGCTTAGTCGATAGTGCGCCAGGCTCGCATTCTGTTGTTCCAGGTTCTAGTTCCAGCTGTGCCAGCGTTGATATTTATCTCCTCTAAATCCCCACCCTGCCCTGTGTTAGTAAGGGACACCGATGGGCTTGAAAAGGCCACTGTCCTTTGGATGGGACATTAAGCCGTGACCACATGTGTGGGAGAGCCATACACTGTGCACATTAGGGAGGGAGTGCTCAGCCGGTAGCGCACCAGACTCGTAATCTGCAGTTCGCATGTTCGAGTCCCAGCTGGGCCAGCATTGAGATTTATCTCCGCAAAATTCTCCGCTCTGCCCAAGGTCAGTAGGGGACACCGATGGACTTGGAAAGGCCGCCATCCGTCGGATGTGACGTTAAACCTTGGCCCCGTATGCGGAAGAGCCATACCCTGTGCACGTTAAAGAACATGATGAAGGCCTTGAAAGGAAGCTACCACCTTCTTCCAACAGCTGTTCCAGTGGGTCCTTTCTCCCAACCTTCTCTGAGCCTTCGTGGTCTTTGTGACCTTGCCATTTAGCCTATTGTGTGCAAAAAAAAGTACCGCTCAGCGGTAAAACAACCCAACCTGTGCGAGTTAAAGAACACACTCGATGGCGTTGACGGGAGGCTACCATTTGTCTCGTAACACCGTCCAGTGGTTCCCCTCCCCCGCAACCTTCGCTGTGCCCTCTGGATTCTTGTAATCTGCCATTTAGGCCATTAGGGGAAAAAAGTACCGCTCAATGAATTTATTAGTTCCAGGTAAAACAACCCAACCCTTCATCTCAAACTTTTCGGTATATGTTTACATTACGTTCTGCAACAAGAAATCCTCTTTTAGCAAACAGAATGCTAGCCAAACGCCGAATGATGCAATGATGATTCGAGAGTACTTATCATGGCAAAATGCATGGAGTTCATTGGCCCTTCATTTCAACCTCCACCATTAGCAGGAGGTTACACGAACAAAGTCTTTATGCTCTCGAGTATGTCGTGAACCCCTTATCACATGCTACACACATTTATATTATGGTCATCATATTCAATCACTTTACATACTTATTGTAGCTTATCTTTGTTCCATTTTCCACAGACAATTTGAATTACGAGTATTTTGAGATGTTACGAAACTCGATTAAATTGGAGGGTAGTTTATAAATATAAAAATTTAAGAAATCTATCTTCCTGTATGCGCTCTAAAAAGCAAACAGTAAAATTAAGCATGCCAATGATGAAATCACTTGCGGAATTCATATTAACTTCAAAGAAAGTTATGGCGTCGACAGTTTTCGATTAAGGATGTTAGGAGAATACCATCATTAATCGACACCATAATCGATTTCACCTTTTTTAACTTTACTTGGAGATGCCAATTTTGGCTCCATGTCTATCTTTGGCTTATTTTAATTTTTTACTTTTCAGTACTCATTTAGAAATAAATTATATTTTCTTTTTCTAATTTATATATTATTATAAAATTATTATATTCTCTATGTTACTCTGCACATGTTACGCTTTCATTTGACATATGACTCGTTACGGTAAATGCCTTTTAATTCCCCCCACTTTAGGGGAGAAGGGGCAATATTTTAGTTAGCCCCTGGCATTCCGCACGCCACAAGTTTTCGTTTCAGATGAAATCCATTGCGTAGACCCAGTGAAAGTTCCCTCCAGATATTTTGGGGTGTGTGACGAATGGGGGTTGTAACTTGAGATACCTATGACATTTTTCCCAGTACGCGAGCTTTCATTTCAGCTATAACTCATTATTCTCGGCTATCGCCTCATCGAAGAATATAGTGGAAGAGTTGTTTGCACGTTTTCTTATTTTTAGTCCGAAGAAAGCATGAGGGGTAATTATAGCCTATGATAATCCCGACATCACAAACTTTCCTTTATACATAATTCATTGCGATCTGCCACGGGTTAGAAAGATATGGTGAAACGATTCTTTTGACAAATCGACAAACCCGATGGAGCTGAAATATCGAGGGAAAAGAATGCATATTTCTGTAAGGGTTCATCTGGAGGGAACTTTCATACTGCTAAAAAATGTAACCCAAAGTGCAAGTTCGATATTTGAACATACAGCGACGAAATTTCATATATAATTAAACTATCTGAATAAAATTCCATTATTTTTTTTCGAACATCATAGAAATAGATTAAGATACTTGTCCATTTTGTTGTGACAACTACTGCATTTCCAATTATCTTGTCACTTTTTCGCTTCGTGATCTACGTTATTGTGATTCGCCCCACAGAGAAAGAGAAGTGACGGTATTGGGAACATTTTTGGTGTGTGCTTTTTTAACAGTCAGTTTTATCTGCATCTGTATTTTTTCCCCACCCAGTTCTCTATGACTGTAGGAGAGGTGTGTGATGACAAGAGCTTAGTGGACCGCAAGTGAATGTGCTGTGGTCAACTCTCCTACGTTATCTAAGAGTAATGCTTACGAAGAAAAAGAGAGAAAAATGCAGAGGCAGTCTTCCGTTTGCATCTCCGTTACGGCTAGCAAGTAGAGCCTGAAGGAAAGGAAGCAGGAGGAAGAACAGACCAATCCCAAGACGGAAATGAGCGGCTCTACAAGAAAAAGAGCGCAAGAGGAGAGTGCTCCGCTACTCCATCACTGCAGGCAGCCGGGGATTAGGCGCAGTCCGACTGGCCAAATCTGGCTCTCCTCGCCGTCCAATTAACTGGTGATATTGTTTCGACAAGTCCTCTTCTCTTGCCGAGGATAACTATGACGGATTGGAATGCTTTCACTCTTCTATTTTCTCTTTTTCGTTTAGTTTTCGCCCACTCTCTTCCACTCTTTAGTTGCTTAGCTTCCGTTTTCAGAAGCAGCAGTGCAGCGAATATATCGCAATTTCCTCATCAAAGTGAAGGGGATATCTAATTAGTCACCGAGCAATTGGAAAAGACTCTTGCCTTTTCATGCGGTAACTAACGGTTGACCTCGGAGATGCAAAGCAGACCACAAAAACAAAGACCTAGTGATGTCTTGCAAACGACTGAAATTGAGCATTGCTGAAATATCTGTGTCGAAACCTCTAAACGATTAGTGATTACGACATTTTTTAACGCAGATGATGATCAGATTCTTTGTATTTTAATGTTCTTTTTTTTGATGAAAATATTTTTTAAAAGCGTTGAGGACTTACTGTTTCACGCATCATTGCGACATATTCTATATGAGAATTATAATCACATAAAGTTTAAATGATGTGAAATAGAACTTTTGTTAATTTTGTGAATAATTTTATTCCTCTTAGTACTTAGAATTGTTTCTAAAATAGGAACTTCTTTTACAAGTACTGCTTTTAAGTGCAAAACAAGAAAATGACAGATATACATTATTCCAAAATTTGTGTTATAGGTAGTGCGCAAATCTACTATCATATATTTCTCGCATGAAGGTTTGTTTCGTTACAGTTCCTTTGTTTTTGAATTTAGGCAATCTGTCGGGGTTTATTTATCGTGTATACGCCATTAACATTCTCTATTACTGATAATCTCATTGCCGATATAAGCAAGCTAAGAGCACACTCAAATCAACTTCTTGGAACAGGTATATAAATAGCACTCTGTCAGGATAAATATGGTCAAATGATTCACACTTACATTTAATAAGATTTTATTCAAATTATTGCAACACAATATATTCGTCTACAACACATATAACTGGTTATACTAAATCTACAGCACTAGTAATTTTCATTAGTGCTTAGTATTATATATCTGATACTTCTCTACGACCTATTGCTTCATTGGAAGGGAACGAGGAAGGCACAGTAGATAGCGGGTTGTGATCTGGTTATTTAGAACACTACGGGTACAAAAGTACCTCTCAGTGGTAAAACAACCCAACCCTTCATATTCATTCAGGTTGATAATCTGCATTTCCCAGGTTCGATTCCCAACTGTGCCTGCGTTGAAACTTCTCTCTGCTAACTCCCACCCTGCTCTCGGTGAGTAAGAAACACCTATGGGCTTAGGAAGGTCTCCGTCTGTGGAATGATGCGTTAAACCGTGGCCCCGTTTGTAGGAGAGCCTTACCCAGTTTACAATAAGAACAAGTTGGATGAACTTGACGGGAGGATATCATCTGTCTCTTAACAGCTGTACAGTGGGTCTGTTTCTCTAACCTTATTTGAGCCTTTGGAGTCCTTGTGACCTGGTCATTTAACCCATAAAAGTGCCACTCAGACGCAAAACAATCCAACTCTTCATCGGACACTGTACAGAATACTAATTACATTAATAGTAATAAAACATTGATGAGACCTGTGTAATTTGGTGTGGAGGAAGCTAATATATAGTCACGGCGACCTGTTAGTTTTTTCACTGGTTATCACTCTAAAAAGTAGTTGACTTCTTTTCTGTAGCGTAAGTAAAAATAATCTTTTCGCAAAGAGAGAAAATATCCATCGTGTGAATTTTTGTTCAAACCCGTGGATTCACCCACTTAGTGTAATTTAGATATCGGTGAAACGAAATCATAGAACTCTAACATTATCAATAATTCACAACATAGCCAATAAGGGGCAAGCAATGATGAGAAAATTGCTAGGTCACCTGTAATCATTTCTAGCTTGGAACGAGTAAAATTTAAATTAATGTAAATAATTTTGTCAGTAGGGGTGAGGGGGTGAAGTTAAATAGAAGACCTTGCAAAAGCATGTTAATTTTTTATTCAGTACAGTCTTTTGGAGGGAAAGGTCAATACCCTTCTTTAAACTTCTGATGTGATATCAGTTAATTCAATCGTAAAAACAGACACTTTTAAAATATAAGGATATTTAGGCAGAAACATTTAAAATCATTGTGTCGTAATCAGGTGACGGAATAGTTCTCTGCTCCGACTTTAAGGATTGAATTTGTGCATGAAATATTTGCATCGAAATTGACCGAATAGCAGCAGTAGTATTTCCCTTTATGAGATAGCAGTAGCTTACTATAGAAACCATTTTGTGTACCTGTATCGTAACTGTACTTACTTTCTTGGATACTTAATTGTGCGTTTTAGAAAAGGAGCGACGTCATTTCACATTATTTTCAGAAAGTCGTGTGTTCGGATCCCACTTCTGACGAAACTCAGTTTTTTCAGTTAACTTCTAAAAATGTTCCTTTTTCTGCTTTAAGAACACGCTGGATGGCTTTGACGGGAGGCTACCATCTGTCACCCAACAGCTGGTCCAGTGGGTTCCCTCTCCCAACCTTCTCTGAGCCTTCGGGGTCCGTGTGACCTGTACAAGATATTTCCTGTGCTCTGCTATTAATAAATCATGAGACATTTAACTTCACATATGTTTAAAGCATTTCGTATCCACCTAAATAGTAAACGATAGGTAACTGGTTCATGTAATACAAGTTTTCAAGTCTCGAAAAGTAATCGATATACTTTTGTGCGCTACACAGAATGAGACGAATAAAGACTCCTTACCGTAATATTTGTTGCTTCAAATTGTCATGACGTCTGCACGACATTTACGTACACGTCTCCATAGAGCTCACAGTATAACGACTAACACCCAGACCATTAGGAATCGTTTGCGTGAAAAAGGTTTTGGTGTTCGTAAATGACTCTCGATTTCCATACTCAGCCTAGAAATCGAATATCACGCTTGCATTTTGTTCTTGACTCTTGTACAGTCGATGCTCTGCTACAGTCGGTCATTGTGCTGTTTAGCGATTGTCACCTCCAAGACTGGAGGCTTGTACGCGTGGAAGTGTTCATTTTCTCCCGCACATTCAAGAGTGCAACTACACACTGATACATTAGTTAATTTATTTGCTCCCATGCAACTATTTTTTCACCAAAACACTGAAGGTAAATTTAGGTCAGTTGTAGTCAGATTTCGCAAAAATCACTTAAAACTGTAACTGTATAAAATATATAAACTCTAACACTATAATAAATATAACTTGTAATTTCTTCTCTTAATTTAAATTTTTTCTGCTCTTTTTTATCTTTTTATTTTTTTTGCTGATTTTTGATTTGTTTTTTTTTTTTTTATTTTTTCTGCTCTTAATTTGACTAAAAATTGAAGAAAAATACGTTGAAATCGTCAAAATAACATGAAGTGGAAGAGGTGAGATTTTCCTTTTCTTCAGAAAACATATTTCTGTTTGAAAGAGGCGAATCCTGGCGAGGAAAAGATGAACTAATGCTTCTATTTCCATTCCCTTGCATTGTGCTGCCACCGAACATCAACATTTGAAAATAATGTGAGTTTTCAAACAGCACCATTGAATCGGCTGCGTCAGTATTTTAGCCCGACAAGATGTGCCAATAGATTGGTGGCGTTGGATTTTAAGAATTAAATATAGAATGGAATTTATTGTGGCTCTTGAATTTTAAACGGTGATACCTACTGAATCAACATTGTGCTACCCTTTTTCATCGGTTTTTTGGGGTTAATGCACTACGCCAGCAGTTCTCAAACTGTGGGGTGCAAATCAGTTACTGTTTAAGGAAGAAACATACAAATGGAAATACAAAGAAGATCATTAAAAATTTAATTAACTGTTGTAGGCCTGCAATGCCTTTAACTTTGGGAGAGAGAGTTAACTCAGTCGATAGAGCGCCAAGCTTGTAATCTAATGTTTCTAGGTTCGAATCGCAACTGGGTCTTCGTTGAGAATTTTCACCGCCAACCCCGTTTTGGTGAGAAAGGAAACATCGTTGGTCTTGAGAAAGCCTCAAACGTCGGATGCGACGTTGCCCGTGACCTAGTATGCAAAAGAGCTATATTCTATGCACGTTAAAGAACACTGGATGATCTCGACAGAAGGATTCCATCTGTCTTCTCACAGTTGACCAATGGATCTTCTTCCTCAAAATTCTCCAAGCCATTAAGATCTTTGTGACCTGGCCATTTATTTAGCTTTTGAATCGAAAAAAGTGCTGCTCAGAGATAAAGCAACCGAAATCTTTAAAGATAATTCTCGTTTATCAGAAACTCATTTAATGCTAATGATTTATATTGAAAGGACGATGGACTTGGTAATTCAAGAGGACCCTTGAATACAATCAAGAGGTTGTGGGTTGAGATTCAACGCGACTCAAGACAATTTTCCTTTTGTACTCAATAGTGGTTAAATGCCTTGTAATTACGAATTCAGTCTATAATAAGAGAGGGGGGGGGGGGGCAAATGAAGTTGAGAACCTCTACATTAGAGAAGTTCGTTTATAATCTGTTTACAGTCTACGACTTGTCCGATAAATTGCGTAGATTGTTGATCGAAAGCTGTCGGTCTAGTTTGATAATAATGCTTGAAAATCTTCAGACCTATTTCACGTCTTAGCATAGATCCAAATCTGGAAATTACCCAAGGCGCATATTGACAAGTTTTAACCTTTGTATTCTACCCAAACAACCGATAAGAAGCTACATGTCACATGAGTAAGTTGCAATTCAGCGAAATTGATCCAAAGATTGGTGGTGAATAGGTCTTCTGTAGTGGAAAAGCTTATCCTTATTTTGATTTCCATCTTCAGTTGTTGAAGTGGTTGTAAATCAAGTCTTGCCATTTCAAGTGTATGTGTCCCTTATCAGGGTCTCAGTTTATGCATGACAATATTCAACACCACACAGGTGTGATTCCACTGAATGTGTTGAGAAGGAAAAAGAAAATGTAATTTTCAAATGCTTGCTCAATCACCAGACATGAATCCTGTTGAATACTTTTGAGTTGTCACACTTCTAAAAAAGAGTTGTCTTTCGAAGGATCTACGCATCTATTCCTCAGGATTAACTTTTTTTAGGCTCATCGACAGATGCCAAGGAGGTGCCGCTCTGTCGCTTCCGACCATGGGGAACACGTGAAGTATTGATGTGCAAAAGAAGCAACTCATTTGTCTTTTGTAATGGTTTTCTGTTACATTTTTTTGGATTAATATCATCCTTCATTTTAACTGACAGGTTGGTTCCCAATAGTAATCGAGCACATTTTGTGCAAATCATGTTTCTTTATCTCAATTTTGGTGTGTAGAGTTCATTGCTCCAGTTAAGCGTTTAATGAATAATCTTTATCTGAGTTCGACGCCATTTGTTTTTAGCGTTTCAACTTTTAACAGTTAATATCCCTATAATGTTTTTTGGTGTAAAGATTGACAGTCAGTGTGTGAAGAGATGAAAGACAGAATTACCATTTTGAAGTGACTCAGTCACCTAAGTGGCTTAAACAATATAATTTTTCTTGAAATTAAAACGACTACCTAATAGTGCTATATTTTCTTATCCCACTGTTTTTGGGTTCCTTCTTAAATTCAATATTTATTCGCTTATTACATTTCTGACTTCATTATCTCAGTCTGATAAAAAAAATTGAAGCTGGAATCAATAAAACGCTAAAAACAAAACTGAATTTGGGATTCAGTTCAAAATTAACATGGTAAAAAGTAAAACAAAAGAAAAAATTTATTCAATGCATGTTTTCCTCTTGGCTATCATATATATCTGTCCATGGTTCAAACATTTTGTTTACAAAACACTTTTGGCAACAGCTGTCCTATGGGCATAAATTTGAAATTTTATCAACATACATTAAAATTAAAAATTGTCGTCCCGTGGCCGAGTGGTTAGCGCGCTTGGCTACTGATCTGAGGGACCTGGGTTCGAGCCCCGGGTAAGGCATGGATGTATGTGTTGTTTTTCTGCTGAGGTCCTGCCATCCTCACAGACCTTCTACTATGGCATATAAACTGCCAGACTCCTGTCAGACCTCTGTGTTTATTTGTTTACTTGAATCTGGAACAGCAAAGTGCTAGTTTTAGTTGCCAACTAATAACCATTTCTTTTTCAATACTAACTATGTTAACTACTAACTACTAACTATTTTATTAATATACTAATTTGATTAACATTTGATTTATAAGTAAAAAGCCTCTGCATCAACTAACCAGTTTATTTACGTTTATATGTATACTAGAGTATAAAACATAACAGAACTGTTGACTGAGGAAGCAAACAGTAACTAAACTATAGTGAATAGCATGCAAATAATAAAGATATATTAAGCTTTATAGATGTGTATGATCTCAAGCGAACTGAAGTTCTGAATAGTTCGCTTATTATCATTGTAAGTGGCAACTGAAGATCCTTTATGAGTAGGTTATGAACTTATGAGGAAACAACTCTAAATTTGCTGGGTAGGAATTGTCTTCTTTTTAAATGTATCATTTCTTGTTCTGGTAATTCGTTTTAATTAGAAGCCAAATGTAGGGAATGCATTTCATTGATATAGTAAGAAAATCCATCACCAATATGCTGCGATTCTGGCTGAATATAATGTTTATTTATTATGAACTGTGTTAATTTGTAAACGTTACTTCTGATTTTTATCTTTTCGTTATTGGTTGTCACTAACACACATCCCATTTTATAGGGTGACCAGAATGTCTCTTTTAAAGATAAACTTTAAACTTTTTTTAAAGTTTATCTTTTTTACTCTTTTTCTAGACGAAATGTTCTCTTTGTTTTTAATACTAAAAAATTTTGAGTTCTGAAATACACTGGCGGAAATTGAAAAAAGAACACCCAGAAAGAATTCCTTTAGGAACGTCATATTATAATATGTTAATAGTTAAGGGCAGCAGAAACCATGATCCATGATTGAAAGTCATTGGATGAAATAATGACGTCACTGAGGACGACAACATGCAAATGTACGCAGCGCGTATTTGAGGACTAGGGCGTTAAGAAAGAAGTTATTCGTCTTGTGTCGTGTTGTTCAGTTCTCTTTGAAGAAGCTACCATGCCTGGACGATGCAGGTGCGCAACATTTGTTAAGTTAGCTGAGTTTCAGCGAGGTCGCATAGTGGGTCTTCGGGAAGCAGGTTGGTCTTTTCGTCAAATTGCACACTACGTTGGACGAGAGGTATCGGCAATGGTACCTTGGTGGCGTCGATGGTCAGAAGAGAATTCGCACACTTGCAGACGGCCGCAGGAGACGATCGGCGTATCAAGAGGGGGTCGGTGGCAGAGCGGACGGCTACTGCGTCACAAATTCGATCCTCTGTCGTGCCAAGGGTGTATACAAGAACGATATGCAATCGTCTTTTGGAAGCAGGACTACAGGCATGCGTGCAGCTGGCACGGTTACCACTGTCACCTCGTCACTGCCGAGCACGTTTGTAGTGGAGGCAAGAACGAGTTCATTGGAGGGAAGAATGACAGTCTGTGGTCTTCAGTGATGAAAGCCGATTCTGCTTAGGAGCGTCTGATGGTCGTTATATATCGTAAATATTGAAAATTATTGAACGAATCTTAATAATTAAACAGAATTCCTGAAGACTGAATGCTATCCAAATCGTCAAATGATATTTTCTTGATTGCCAAATTCAATGATATTTCAAATGATGTTTCTTGATTTATATGTGATTGCTTGATGTTAAATATGAATTTTCAGACGCTACCTTTATTATGAGATGTAAAAGACATTATTTTTAAGAAAATAAATTCTCTTTCAAAATGGTCGAATTTGTGTAGCATTAGTTTTTTTTAATTAAAAATTGCTGCCAAGTGTTTTGAATTTTCAACAAAAAAATTCAAAAATTTTTTATAGTAAAAGTGTTCTTTTTATGCCTTTACAATATGTGACCACTTTACCCATGTAGTGCTATAAATAGATACACACGCATAAACCTCAAGCAGCCACAGGCTGAGGTCCAATCAGAGTCTATTACATAGTTCTCCAGACCTTATTTAGAACTTCAAAGTATGCACTATGTGCATACTTTGAAGTTCCATTACTTTTCTTTTGAAAGTAGCAGTCTTGAAATTTCAAGATTAATTTGCCGATCTGACATCATTGGGCAATACTCAAATTATTAATACACAAAAGGTGCATGTGCAAAAACATAACTCTCTACGCTCCTAATGCTTTTTGCTCCTGAGTTAGGCTTTGCATGAAAGAGATGTTCTGTGTTTATATTAAGCACAGATTATTTTTATTTTTGGTAAGATAATTGCACTAATAATTAATAAAGAGCTAAATACGAAAGCGCAAAACAAAAGATCACGACTATAAAATGAAGTGTGACCACTATGAAAGTTATATAAGTATTTTTCATATTAGTACTTTATAATATTTTAGTTGCTAAGGCCTACTAGCTAGGTCATATCGAAACAATTGCCATGAACATATAAGAGATAGTAAGACCCTCTTAGTTCGATTTAAAAGTAAATTATGATTCTTATTCATGCTTCAGTTGCCTTTCAGATAGTAAGAGCGGTTTAAATGGTTAAATGGTTAGCATCAAAGCCTTGCAAATTGACTACTCTTTTGCAGGATGGATTTTTATTTAAATGGCCATAGAAGTCCAGGTCGAAGACCAAATTAATTTGACATATCCTTTCTTTTAAAAGAAAATAAATTACCACTCAAGTAGCTGCTTGCCACAGATATTTGACAGGACACTGCCTGTTTAATACGCCCTAGAAACCTGTGAGGAAGGCGGTACCTCAACAGAAAGGCAACACTAACATCCATGGCTTACCCATCGCTCGAACCCCGGTCCCTTTAATCAGTAGGCAAGCGCACTAACCACTCGGCCACAGAACGGCTTTTCTTTTTAGAGGGGGGAATCCTTGAAAGTACTAATGACCTCTGGCACGAGAAGGCGGAGTCCGACTCTTAAGAGCTACTGAGATCCAACTAGACACTATATCTTGACTCTTCCGGACTTCTTTTGTATATCATTACAAGGAATGATGCACAGCACTACTTCCAATGATAGCAGGATTTTAGCTCAGCCGGTAGCGAGCCTTGTTTGTAATATGATCTTCCCAGAATCGAGTCCCACCTGGGCTAACGTTGAGATTTATCTTCGCAAAACTATCTGCTCTGCCCTGGCCAGTAGGGGACACCGATGGGATTGGAATGGGCCGCCGTCCGTCGGATTGGACTTAAAGACGTGATCCCGTCAGCAGGAGAGTCTTGCCTTGTGCACTTTAAAGAACATGCTGGATGGTCTTGATGGGAAGCTACCATCTGTTTCCTAACAGCAACCCAGTGGGTTCCCTCCTCCAACCTTCTCTGAGCCTTTGGGGTCTTTATGACTCCAACCTTCTCTGAGCCTTTGGGGTCTTTTATGGCCATTTAGCCCATTTTGTGCAAAAAAGTGCCGCTCGGAGGTGAAACAACTCAATCTCAGGTCCGACTCCAAATTGTGCTTGCTTCGAAATTTTTGTCCGCTCTCCCCGTTTTGCCATCAGATAGAAAGGGGGTCATCGAAGACTTTGGAAAGGTCGCTGCCCGTCGGATGGGATGTTAAGCCTTCCCCATATTAAGAGAGGCATCCTTATACACGTTAAAGAACACGATAATTGGCCTTGACGGGAAACTTCCATCTGTCGTCTAAAAGCTGTTCGGTGGATCCCCTTTGTCTTATCTAGCTCTGAGCCCATGGGGTCCTAGTGACCTGGCCCTTTTAGCATATTCTGTGTAAAAATAGTGCTGCTCACAGGTGAAACAACCCAACCCCTTCCAGTGCATTCCTAGTTGAGATTTATAGAACATAAAACTTAAATTTTCAGACTATTAATACAAATATACTATATATATTTCGATATAAGTTGAAATTTTATTTCATTTTGAATAATTCCATTTTTTTTTATTTATAGCCTAAATCGTAAGTCTTACTAAAAATTTTCATATACTTTTAATTAGTAATAATAATAATGTTAGTGTAGCCGTGTTTACAGCACGTATGTGAAAGATCAGCTAAAATTCGAAGTATAATTGTTGAACTGTAAGAGAAAAAATAAAATTTCGAAGAAAACTGCAAATAAATAAATATAATACTGAAACAATAATTGCATCCTGCAATTATGAGAAGTCCAAATTTGAGAATGAATATGTACTCTTCGCTAGCTACTTCTGCGAAAACTCCTGCTGTAAAAACTTGATTTCATTTCATGTTAAGGGAGCACTTGGGACTAATGCAAGTTTTCGTCTTTTAGACAAATCCGAAGAACTTACGATGTTCGCTACTCAAGATGAATAACAGTCGTATATTTCAATTCCTGTTTTGTGTCTTTTCTAAGAATCCATTAAACATTCGACAGTTGTGCATGCAGTTAAATAAGGAAGAAGCAGAGCTCGGAAGAGAATCGAAATAACTAGAGCATTAATCTTAGTAAAGCGTATTTCATGGAGACATGGCTGCTTTCAACATTTGCACTTCTTTTTTATTATTATACAATCCGAGACTACAAATATTATGTACAGTACCAGGGCTGTAAGATTTATCTCCGCAAAGTTTCCCGCCCTGCCGAGGGTCAGTAGGGGACGCCGATGGGCTTGGAAAGGCAGCCGTCCGTCTAATGGAACGTTAAGCCATCAAGACCATCCAGCTTGTTCTTTAACGTGCATAAGGTGATGGAACATTAAGCCATCAAGGCCATCCAGCTTGTTCTTTAACGTGCATAAGGTATGGCTCTCCCGCAAACGGGAGAGCCATACCTTATGCACGTTAAAGAACAAGATGGATGGCCTTGATGGGAGGCTACCATCTGTCTCTCAACAGCTGTCCAGTGGTGACTTCTGCAACTCCAGTGGGTCCCCTCTCCCAACCTTTTCTGAGCCCTCGGGGTCCTTGTGGCCTGGCCATTTAGCCCATTGTGTGCAAAAAAAGTGCCGCTCAGAGATAAAACAACCCAACCAGGGCTGAATCTAGGGGAAAGTAGAGGGCAAAGGGTTCATCCCCCTCTTCATAATGCAAGTAAGAGTAATGGGGACAAAAAAAGTGGATATTTCACCCATTTTTAATGGAATTTTAACGGAGGGGAAAAGGTTATACTGCAACGGAAATCCATTGTCCCCCTCCCCTCGCCTTTTACTTTATTTTTCAGGCTCAACAGTGTCATTTGCCCCGCCTCCTTATATTTTCTAGATTTCGGCCTGTACAATAATATCACAAAATATTAGGTTATTATAGAAGCTGCTTGAAAAAGTAGGCTCCCTACTTTGAGAGGATGTATACGTTTATTAATAAATGGTAGATACAAATGAAATACACAGAAATGTAGCTGAACACATCAAGTTTTGTCAGATATATCAGAGTGACAGTTCGATGTGACTTTCAGATGTAGCATGACAAATATTCCCACTTAGAATGAATTTCTTTCCAGGTGCGACGTAAACATGTCTGTGATGACTTCTGCAACTACGCCTATAATTCTTGCCAATAGATCACTCAACATTTGCAGATAAAGGTGGAAAATACATCTTATCCTTAACAAATCCCCATAAGATAAAAATCTAGGAGAGTTAAATTGGGGGATTGAGGTAACCATGATATCGGACCCACGTGACAAGGAATCTGATATATCTACAACAAAACCTGATGCCTTTGACTACGTTTCTATAAATTTTATTTATATCTATACCTCCTCTCAAAGTTGTAATCCTACTTTTGAAATACCCTGTATATAATAAATTATTGAATATGAGAAATTTGGGCGTGGCACTGTATATTTGCATAACAATATTTTCAACAGGAAATTTGTTGTTAATAGATTGGAATAACTCTATTTAAATACTATATGAAGGAATAATTTATCAACAATACGTGAAAATCTTCAATATATTTGTTTCAGTGCTGAGAGACTAAATAACAGTTCAAACGACTGGGATTTAAACATTTTAATATTTGAATGAATTACACCCAGCAAAACCATGGACATTATATGTATTTTGAAACTACACCATGACCGAAGTTAAAAGAACACAACCTTATTATTATGTCAATGGGAAGGTCAATTCAAGCTTCTGTAAGTTCTAAAATACTTAAGTTTAGTTAGAAAAACTTGATATGAGTTAAATAAAGTTCTCACTGAAATCTCTCAAAACTATTTCCAACAAAATTCGTTCAGGGCTTAAAAAGAGTTGTGCATATTATTTTACAAGAATCATGTTCATAATGTTTTTTATTTCCTAGAATTCCAATTACACCAGTAGCTTAGAATTTCCGCTACACTAATCCGCAGTTCATGTAGCTTGGCTATTTGCATTACTGGCACATAGGGTATTTCGACACTGTGTAACCTAAGTGGACTCAGTTAAATCCTGTCACCCACCATGGAACTTTTAATATGTAGCTGTATATTTTATTATATTCACGTTATAATTTCTCTGCCATTGTGCATATTATATTTTTATTTGTAATTAAATGTATTTTTCTACAATATCAGGTTGGGTTGTTTTACCTCTGAGCAGCACTTTTTTGCGCACCATGGGCTAGAGAAGGTTGGGGGAGGGGACCCACTGGAACAGCTGTTGGGAGACAGATGGTAGCCTCCCGTCAAGACCACCCAGCGTGTTCTTTAACGTGCACAGGGTATGGCTCTCACGCACACTGGGACACTGGGCCATGGCTTAACGTCCCATCCGACGGACGGGGGCCTATTCCATGCCCATCCGTGTCTCTACTGACCGTGGGCAGGGCGGGGAATTTTGCGGAGATAAATCTCAGCGCTGACCCTGCTCGGACTCGAACCTGGGAACTGCCGATTATGAGCCTGGCGCGCTACCAACTGAGCCACCCCGCCCCTACAATATCGGGGTGTAATCTTCAAAATAGATATTCAAGATATTCTGGCTGAAATATATTTTTTTATGGTTGTTGTAAAATTATTTTTTTATGGTTGTTGTAAAATTATTTTTTAAGCATTTGAGATGAGCTTCTAGAATAAAACTTCGGGAGTGCACCAACACTTATGGTTACAATTATGAATCTTGCCAGCATCTTTCCCTATGAGAAAGTTGTTTCGCATGAAGAAGCTAATTTAAAAATTTGGAAAACAAATTAATGAAGATCTCCAATATTACAGTTATTTTGAATACAAATAAATATAGATATATGATAAGATGAAAAAAAGTCGATTCCTAAAAAAAGTAAAACACCTCAATGATGAAATCTCTTATTTGATCTATATAAACTTGATTATAGTATAATTTATTGATATAAATATATAATTGATATAAAGCTGATTTCTCTTACCGATAAATAATTGTCGGCTCCTATATCTTCATTTGAAATTAACATGAATCCAGTAAGTGAGCTAATCACTGGTAGTTTGCATTTTAGGACGCATATAGGAAGGTAGGTATTTTTAAAATTTTTAATTTTTAATATATTGAATTTTTGCTTTTTAAGCCGCAACTTTGCAATCAGCTCTGACACTAAAATAGCCTTTCTTTCCTTTGCTTTGGAGAAAAAAATTGCTGCATTCCCTATCATGCCCCCTTCTTCACGTCTTAGGCTTTCATTTCGCATATGACTCGTAAAGATCGACCCCCGTTAAATTTCCCTCCCATTTTACACGGGAGAGAAACAGGAGGCATAATTTGAGTATCTCGTGACATTTTCGATGTCACTAACATTCATTTGAATATAACTAGTTGATCGCTTTGACATCTATCAAGTTGCCACTCACTTTTTTGGGGTCGGGGGATAAGGGTGGGGGCTAAAATTGATGTAGCCTACGACACTGCCAGCATTACAGGCTTTCATTCGACATTCACACTTTCATTCGCATTCATATCGAGGAACAATCGTTTTCACATTTCCCCATTTTTAGGGGGAAGAGAATCCGGAGTAAGTCGACACATAACACTGGGCAACAAATTTTCATAAAAGTCATGCCCTTGAGATTAAAGTAGCCATTTCTTAAAGATTTCAAGGTGCTGAACACGAATATGACAATGAAAATGCAAAATTGGCTACGATTTCTGAGAAATCCACAATAGTTTCTTATGTAATAAGAGTAATGCGTACATATGACATGTATCGGTAAAACTCCACTTCTACTTCCGACGTCGCTTGTACAGCTGCTCAGGATCATCTCTGGCGAGGGTCCAACAGTAGTCAGCCAACATTAAAGTGGACCAGTTTCCCTGGTATCGTTTCTCCACCGTTGCAATGTCCTGGTGAAAACGTTCATCGTGCTCATCACTAACCATGCCGCAGTTGTTGGGAAAGAAATCTAAGTGGGAATGGAGAAAGTGGATCTTTTGGGACACATTGCAGCCAAGTTTGTGATACAGAGACAACATGTCTTTATCCAGTTACTTGTAGTTGTCTGCCCTGACATTCTTGAGGAATTTTCTTGACACCAGAAGAAATGTGTCCCAAAGCCTTTTTCTCGTCACCCTGAAGCAGGTTGTCGAACATCTGGTCTCTTAACAGCTCGCGGATCTGAGGACATACAAAAATTCCCTCTTTAATTTTCGCTTCACTGAATCGAGGGAATTTGTCAGCCAAGTACTTGAAAGCTGATGCAGTCTAGTCCATGGCTTTTACGAAGTTTTTCATCACACCGAGTTTGATGTTTAGGGACAGTAGCAGGATTTTGTGCGTTCTGCCAGTGCTGGTTGTTCCACATTCTTCTCTCCGACCATCAGAGATTTTCTCTGAGGCCAGTTTCTCTTCACGTAGTGCAATTTCTTTGCTCGGCTGTCCCATTCACATAAGAAAGAGCAGTACTTCTTATATCCCAGCTGCAAACCCATCAACAGAGCCACTACCTTCAAGTCACAACAGAGATGCTATCCATACTTGCTGTATTGAAGACAGTTCAACAGCAGTTTTAAGTTGTAGTTTGCTTTCATGTAGACAGCGTGTCGACTGGAATGGATGGAAGTCGATTTCCATTACGCAGCAACACCGCCTCGACACTCAATTTCGAGGAGTCTATGAATAGTCGCCATTCTTGAGGGTCATGTTAGATTCCGAGGGCATTCATTAGGCCATCTACATCGGAGCAGAACACAAGGTCATCTTCCTTTCTGAAGTAAGGCGGAAACTGCTCATGACGAGTTCGAAACGAAGTCATTCGGACATTTTCCTTCAGAAGATTCCATTGTTTAAGTCTTGATCCAAGTAATTCTGCTTTGGTCTTGGACAGCTCCAGGTCGCGAACTAGATCGTTCATTTCTTCTTCGATGAGAATGTGTGGCGCAGATGACGCACCGTGGCAGTTGTATGGATCATCATTGACACCAAAGGCTGCGGAGAATCCGACGTCGGTTTGCTTCCCTCCTAATCGTCTCAATCGATGGAAAAATCTTTTGGTGGTTCGGGAACAGGAAGGCCTTTGCCATGTGGAACTGGTCGAAGAGTAGATTGTATATTCGGGTACGCTATTGTCCACTTCTTTTTTCTTGTGATGCCTCCAGAAACGGGTGGAACCATGCAGAAGTAACAGTCATTTATGTGATTGCTTGGCTCTCTCCAAATCATAGGAACAGCAAACGGCATCGCCACCTTTTTTTTGCTTTCAGCCACTTCAAAAGATTTCTTGCACACATACTGCAGCATATGTATGGGGTCCAGGCCTTGTCCTGGTCCCCGATCTTGCATCCAAAATAAAACTCATAAGCCACTTTCACTGTTGGAGTGATGCCCCTTTTCTGGCTTGCAAACGTCACTTCCCCGCAAATGTAACAAAATGTATCTGCACTATTAACACAGTTACGAGGCATCACTACTGCTGGATTAAAACAGAAAGGATCATTTGTGTTGTACTTATGACTCAGGGGCAAATGGGAGTCGTTCAAAAGACTTTCTCACTCTATGAGATGTTGCTTACAACTAACGATTGCATCATCTTTTGTCCGCGATCGTAAAGCCACGATGTCATGACTCAACTACATTGCATCAGACAATGATGCAATACCTTCGGGGGTTATGTGTATGGCAGGCTGACGCAATACAACGCAATATGTTGCAATCTGGAGTTTAAAATACAGCATTGCGAAATGGTTGCCTATGTACTTAATGCGGATTGAGTCGTTTATACATGACCATCTCTGTCTCTCCAGAACAAAAGCCAATCGACAAATTTTATTGTCATTTTCGTGTTCAGCACCTCGAAATTAGTAAAGATTGGCTATTTTCATTTCAAAGCCTTTTTGTGTGTTGCCCGGTGTAATTAATTACGATAGACCCTTGCGTTTCAAAGTTATAGTGGAACAACCGTCTTGACAAACACACGAACCGACAAACTTATAAATAAAGAACGAAAGGGAATGGAAAGATAGTTAATTTTTTTATCTATCTTCCTGTGCACGCAATAAATAATGAAACTAAAGCATACTGATGGTGAAATAGCTCCCTGAATTCGTGTCCATATCGAAGGAAGATAGGTCGCCGGCAATTGTGTAGATAAATCGGCGCCTTTTCTTCCTTTGAAGCAGATACGAATTCAGTGAGCTGTTTCACCATTGGCGTGCTTTAGTTTAATTTTTTACTCTTTAGGGCGCACGTAGGTAAATAGATTTTGTAGTGATAAAGTATGTTTAGTCGATATGTTTTAGGTTTATTTCTACTTTTTAGGGCGCATATCGGAAGATAGGTATTATTTAAATTTTTTAATTTATTTATATTTTTTACACCAGTATTAAATTTGTATCTAGAAATTTCCATGTTTTTTTTTAACTTTATAAACAATCCCTTACAAATTTAAACCCATTTTTGGTGGGAAATTTGTGAGTCGCAGGTCACATACAAATATAAGCATTAGCAGAATTCGAAGTTAAACTACTGTAATCGGAAAGGTAAGTGATGGTGCATTTCTGATTAATTATTATTCTAAACAAAAGCTTACCTCAAATTTAACAAAATTAACAAATATCTTATCACAATTATAAAAAAACTATATTTCCACCAGAAAAATAGCTTTCCTGCTTGGTTATTTCAGTAATTTCTTGTGAAAAATAAAAATTGCATTCCTTTGTTTCACTGCGTTTTCGAGGAACCTAAACTCCGAATCAAACTATGTACGGGGTGTATTTGAGCCAATGTAGTTCTGTAGTGAAAAATTTTCTTTAAATCTTTTTGCATTAAACCTTTTTTATGTAATCATTGGATCCTGATTTTGCTGCACTGGTGGGCTTCTATGAAGGGAAAATCTTCCGCTGTGTTTTCTGTTTGTTTGTGGGTGGACAGCCCCAAGTGAATAGATTCATAGGATATGTTTATCAGTTGGTGGATAATCCTGAGCAGAGGTCATCGCAAGGCACCTGAACTCTTTGCTTCTATTGGCATCGTCAAATTCTACATTGGAGGAAGTCTTCCAGTGTAGATGGCTTCAGCCTTTAGTGGTGGGGGAACGGGTCTTTGCCACATGTCTGCGATTAGGGGGCTGTTTGATATTGTCGGCATTCCCTCTCTCAATAAACATAGTTTCTTTAAACATCTCACTAGCTATTTTCTCTCCATAGGTAGTTGGAATGTGAGGACTCTGCACAGAGCTTTTTCCCTTGATGTCCTCACACAAGAATTCCACCATTATAATTTAGATATTCTCGGCTTGCAAGAGACCAGATGGACAGATAAATGTCAAATTCTTAAAAATAATCTTAAATTTCTCTTTTCAGGGAGGGACGACAATAAGCATCACCAAGGCGTGGGTCTGCTTCTCAGCAGACACGCTAGTGATGCTCTTCTAGGATATGAGTGCATTAATGAAAGGTTTCTTACAGCAAAATTTCAGACAAGCGTTAAAGACCTTAATGTTATCTGCTGTTATGCCCCCACTGAGGATTCCGATGAGGATGAGAAGGATAGGTTTTATGAACAACTTCAGGATATTTTGAATTCTGTCAAGAAAGGAGATATTACCCTTGTTCTTGGTGACTTCAATGCCAAAGTTGGTACTGACTCTGACCTTTGAGGAGGGGTGATTGGCCCTTTTGGTATTGGTAGCTGCAATGGCAATGGGCAACGTCTCCTACAGGTAAGTAAACTCAATGGTTTCAGAATAACTAACACATATTACAAACACCGCGACATACATAAGTACACATGGGTTTCACCTGATGGGCTGCATAGGAATATGATTGATTATATATTAATTAACAGCAAATGGGCTAGTTCTGTTAGAAATACCATGGCATATAGGGGAGCTGAAATTGGATCTGACCATTACCTTGTTAAAAGTGTCTTGCAACTTAAACTTAAAAAGTGTTGTGCTAGGGTTAAAAAATTTGCTTTTAATACTGAAGCTCTGAAAGACCCAGTTATAGCCAAAGCTTACCATGATAGGTTACTTAGTCATTATGACAGTCATGGTATGCTTACTACTGAAGTTGAGGAAGAATGGGATCATTTTAAACAGGCTTTTTTGGACACTAACAGTACTCTTTTAGGGAAAAAGGAGCAGAAGAGACAGAATTATCTGAGTGATAAGGCACTTGAGCTTATTTCGGAAAGAAAGAACTGCAGGAATGTCCTTAATCAATACTCTACTAGTCCTAATAGAAAGCATTACAGAGAACTTAATAAACATGTAAAATATCAGTTAGCTGCTGATAAGAATCTTTGGCTTGATGGCTTGGCTGACAAAGCCGAGGAAGCAGTTAGACAGCGAAACAGCAGAGAGCTGTACCAGATAGTTAATGTTTTGGGTGGTAGAAAACGGACAGGCATACAGGGATTGAAGGATAAACAAGGTAAGGTTGTAGAAGGTGAGGATTCTGTCATGGCTAGGTGGGCTGAGCATTTCAGTGATGTACTAAACAATATGGTTAGTTCTATTCCCATTGTTTGCAATGATGATAGATGCCTTGGTGGCTTTAATGTTGGCCCTATAACACAATCTGAAGTTATTGTGGCTGTTTCTAAACTTAAACTACATGAATCCCCAGGGGTAGATAATATTTCTACGGAAATGCTTAGAGCTGGGAATGTTTCGGTTACCACTTGGATTACTGAAATTTTGAATATCTTTTATGATAAAGGCATGGTTCGTAAGGATTTTACCAGAGCTATTGTTATCCCTATTTTCAAAAAAGGTGATCGCAGTTCTTGTGATACTATAGGGGTGTCAGCCTACTCTCTGTTCCAGGTAAAGTTCTTTCCATGATTGTGCTTAATAGAATTAAGAATCTGGCTGACAGGCAATTGCGTGATGAGCAATGTGGATTCAGAAATGGTAGGGGATGTGTGGATCAGATATTTTCACTTAGGCAGATTCTTGAGAAATGTTTAGAGTTTCAGAAACCTTTGGTTGCTAGCTTTGTTGATTTCAAAAAGGCTTTCGACTCTGTTGATCGTCATAATTTTTGGTTGATTGTGAGATCATATGGTATACCTGACAAGTTAGTTAACATAATGAAAGCTCTCTATAATAACACTGAGTCGTGTGTGAGAGTTGGCAAGTCTTGTAGCAATTGGTTTAGCATTACTTCTGGTGTTCGACAAGGGTGCATTTTGTCTTCTTTTCTCTTTAGCTTGGTTATTGATTATGTTATGCGAAATTCACTTCACGGGAAAGATTTTGGCCTTAAATGGACTGGAGATACGAAAATTTCTGATTTAGATTATGCTGATGATTTAGCCCTTTTGGCAAATGATGTTGATGAGATGAACTCTTTCATTCGAGCTGTTGATGAAACTGATAGTAGAGTAGATTGGTTATAAACAGAGAGAAAACTAAAGTGATGAAAATTGGTCAAGCAGGCTGTGATTCAGTTAATCTGAATGGTTGCAGTCTTGAGCAGGTGTCACAGTTTAATTATCATGGTAGCTATGTAACAGATAATGGTGATGTGCGGCATGAGATTAACAGACGAATAGGGATTGCTGCCGGGACTTTTAAGAATCTATGGAGAGTGTGAAGAAATAGGCGTATACACCTAAAGACTAAAATTAGACTGTATAATAGTTTGGTTCTTTCTAGGGTTAGTTTTGGTAGTGAAACTTGGACACTTTGTAAACAAGATAACAGGAAACTAGATGCTTTTGATTCCAGATGCTTACGCAGTATCTTGGGCATTTGGTGGTTCAACTTTGTAACTAATGATGAGGTTAGGCAAAGGAGTTTACAACTTCCTTTAAGCAGCATATTGTGCAGAGAGAGATTCCGTTGGTTTGGCCATGTTGCCCGTAAGAATAATTATAGATTGACGAATAGGGTTATGAATAGTGTGCCTAAAGGCCTCAGAAAGAGGGGGAGACCTAGGATGCGGTGGGCAGACAATGTCAAACAGGACCTTGTTAGAATTGGTGTGCAGTGACCAGATGCAGTAGATGTAGCTCAGGACAGAGTTGCTTGGAGAACTAAATTACACGGTCTGATTGGACCTCCGTAGCCCATGGCTGCTTGAGGATGATGATGATGATGATGATGAAATTTAGATTAAAGGAAAAATAAACTTTTCCATTCGTAAAATTTTGCTCTTTGCATAAAATCGCGTATAGACCCTCTGAACATGCGAAATTATGAATTCGATCAGAAAATATGCATTAGTAGTGCTTCTGCTAACGACATCGTTACTTCTGTCAGTTTTTGGTTGTTTTTTTTTATTGTTCATACGGTTAGCAAAACTTTCTCGTTATAATTTATCACTTATACTCTGGAATCCATGTAAATGTAAGCACCTTAGTTGCTGTAGAGTTATCCATAATGGCAGGGCATTAGATAAATAATGTCAGTGAACACTTACTTAGAGCATTCTGTACACCTCATCCTCATATTTGCTAAAACGGCACTCACATTTATGGCTGTGTGGCTGTCACCAGGTGGCATAAAACCAGCTTGCTCTGCCACTAAACACACACACGTGGCTCGCTCGTCGTGCACGGAGCCCATTATCTCTCACGTCACACGCACATTCGTAGCTTTTCACTTGGCTCACTAAACTGGGGATCTCGATAACGTGTGTTGTTCGCATAAAGATTCACACTCAGCAGAATGCAGTTGGAACTACTTCTGGATGCCATTTTGCGTTGCCGGCGGATTTTACATAAAAATCACTTCGAGAGCAAGTTAAAAACCAGATTAAGCCGTAAATAATTTGCCGTAAGAGGGTAAATGTCAACGTTGCCTTTTAGTGTCATCAGATTTTGTAAATACTTTGCGGAAAAATTATGGTGTCCAAACATGAAATATATAAATCATTTATGATACAAGCCAATTATCAATGAAGCTGTTTGATGTTTTAAAGTGTGTATGTTGGGTTTTTAAGCTTTCCCCCTTTTATTTTTCGACATATTGGTTTTAGTTATGAAAATAGTCCACTTACATTTTACTTGTTATCATCGGTCCGCAGCTACTTCAACAACTAAGCGCGGAGTCCATTTCTTTTCTTTGTAAGGAAAATATTAACTCCAGCTCGCAATGGACAGAAATTTAAATCTTAGATCCAACCTGACATAGGATTAGAAAAGTAATTGGGAAATTTATGTACATATATATATACATACAAAATCCTCTTGCAGCAATAGGATACGGAGGTCCAACCAGACTGTGTAATTTTCCTCTCCAGTTGTGTCTCTTCTGAGCTACAGCTGCTGCATTGGCCACCCTAGACCAAATCTAGCAAAGTCCTGTTTGATATTTTCTACTCATCGCATCCTAAGTCTCCCCCTTTTTCTGAAACCCTTAGACACAGTTTTCATAATTCTGTTTGCCAATCTGCAGCTATGCATACGGGCAACATGACCAAACCAACCCAGTCTCTCTCTCTGCACAATATGCTATTCAAAAGAGGTTCATGACTCCTTCTTCTAACCTCATCATTACTTATAAAGTCTAACCACCTAATGGCCAAGATACTGCATAAGCATCTAGAATCAAAGGCATCAAGTTTCTTGTTACCCTGCTTACAAACGGTCCATGTTTCGCTACCATAACTAACCTTAGAAAGAATCAAACTATTATACAGCCTAATTTTAGTCTTTAGGTGTTTACGCCTATTTTCCATACTCTCCATAGATACTTAAAAATCCCAGCCGCAATCCCTATTCTTCTATTTATCTCATACCGCATATCATCGGTATCTGTTACATAGCCCCAAGACAATTAAACTTACTCAAGGGTACAGCCATTCAAAGCAACTGAAGCACCATCTGGCTGATCAATTTCCATCACTTTAGTTTTTTCTCTATGTATCACCAAACCTACTCTATTACCAGTCTCATCAACAGCCCTAATGAACGAATTCATCTCATCAACATCAGTAACCAACAGGGCCAAATCATCTGCATGATCTAATTCAGAAATTTTAAATCTTTACATCATTAAAGGTCAAAATCTTTCCCTTGCGAAGACTTTCGCATAACATAATCAATAACCAAATGAAAGGAGATAAAATGCATCCTTGTCTAACTCCAACAGAAATGCTAAACCAATTGCTGCAAGACGTACGAACTCTCGCACATGATTCAGTGCTATTATAGAGAGCTTCCATTACACTAACTAACTTATCAAGTATTCCATGTGATCTAACAATCAACCACAAATTATGTCGATCAACAGAGTTAAAAGCCTTTTTGAAATCTATATAGCTAGTAACCACAGGTTTGTGAAATTCTAAACATTTCTCAAGAATCTGCCTAAGTGAAAATATTTGATCAATACATCCCCTACCACTTCTGAATTCACGCTGTTCCTCACGCAGTTGTCCATCAAATTCCATCAAGTTGTTCATCAATCATTAAGTATAATCATGCAAAGAACTTTACCTGGAACAGAAAGTAAACTAATTCCCCTATAATTATCACAAGAAATGAAATTAGCTTTTTTGAAAATTGGGACAATGATAGCTCTAGCAAAATCCTTAGGAACAACACCTTTATCATAAAAAATATTCAAATTTTCAGCCAACCATGTGACAACACAAATATTCCCAGCTCTAAGCATTTCAGTGGTGATTTCATTTGGGATTTATGCAGTTTTAATTTAGAGAGAGCGAAAGCAACTTCGGAATGTGATATAGGGCCATCATTAAAGCCAGTAATGCATATAACCTCATTGCAAACAATGAGAGTATAAATAATCATTATTTAGAACATCTCTAAAATGCTCAGCCCACCTAGCCATCCCAGAACCCTCACCTTCAATCACCTTGTCATATTTATCCCTCAATCCCTGTATACCTCTTCCCACATAAAACATTAATAATCTAGTACAACACCCTACTGTTGTGCTATCTAACTGCTTCCTCTGCTTTGTCAGCCAAGCTATCGAGCAAAAGATTCTTATCAGCTGTTAACTGATCCTTTACACGTTTATTAAGCTCGTTGTAATGCCTTCTGTTAGGACTAGTAGGGTGTTGAAATAAGGGTCAGAAATAAGTTCCATAACCTTATCACTCAAATAATTTTGTTTCTTCTTCCCTTTCACACAAAAGAGTATTGTTGGTTTCAAGAAAAGCATGTTTAAACTGATCCCATTCTTTCACAACTTCAGCTTTGGCTATATCAGGATCTTTGAGTCATTCAGTGTAATTTTCTTAACCTTAGCACATTTCTTAAGCTTCAGCTGCAAGACACTTTTTACCAGGTAATGGTCAGACCCAATTTCGGCTCCCATGTATGATCTTGTATTCCGAACTGAACTGGTCTATTTGCTGTTAATTAAAATATAATCTATCATTTTGCTGTGCAACCCATCAGGTGAAATCCATGTATGTTAATAAATGTCCCGGCGTTTGTCGTATGTGTTAGTTATTCGCAAACCAGTACGTTTACTTACCTGTAGAAGACGTTCCCCATTGCCAGGAACTACAAATGCCAAAAAAACCTAAAACTCCTGCCCAAAGGTCAGAGTCAGTGCCAACTTTAGCATTGAAATCACCTAGCACAAAAGAAATATCTCCTTCATTCTCAGAATTCAAAATATCCTGAAGCTGGCTGTCAAACTTATCCTTCTCGTTCTCGTCAGAGTCCTCTGTGAGGACAAACAACAGATGACATTCAAGTCTTTAATATTTGTATTAATTTGTTGTAAGAAATCTTTCATTAATGCAGTCATATCCTAGAAGAGCATCACTGGCATATCTATTGAGAAGCAAACCTACACCTGTAGATTCTTTCGATCCTCCCTCCCTGGAAAGAGAAATTTAAAGTTATTTTTAAGTATCTCACTTTTACCTGTCTATCTGATGGCTTGCAAGCCTATAATATCTAGGTTATAACGCTGGAATTACTGTGCGAGGACATCAAAAGAATAGTCTCTATGTAACGTCCTCACGTTCCACGTTCCTACAGAGAGAAAATAATTGGTAGGATATTTAAAAAAAAAAAAAGTAGGTTTATTGAGAGAGGTAGGGCACCAATATCAAATAGCCCTCTGTTCGCAGGCGTGGTGCAAAGACCTGTTCCTCCTCTGTTAAAAGCATAAGTCACCGATCATCTTTGAGACAGAATTGAGACAGACCGATCATCTTTGATCAGAATTGAGAGACCGATCATCTTTGAGACAGAACCGTAGGAACTTCAGGCACCACCTTTACAAGAGTCATATGACTTGCTGAGACACATTACTCCAGTTTAGGATTGGGCGATGCCCAACTAGCTAAGCGAGGGTTGAGGATCTCCCACTGCTAAAGGCTGAAGACACCCATGCTGGTAGGAACTTCAGGCATCACCTTTTCAAGTGGACCTTTTCAAGAGCCATAGACCTGCCTGAGACACATTACTCCAGTTTAGGATTGACGATGCCCAACTAGCTAAGTGAGATTCAGGTACCTGCGATGGCCTCTGATCGGATTAGCCACCAGCTGATATAAGGTATCCCGTGCCTCTGTTCACTTAGGACTATCAACCCACAAACAAACAGAAAACACAGCAGCGGATTCTCCCTCAACAGAGGCCCACCAGTGCAGCAAGTCTAGGATCCATAATCAAGCTCAAATCCATAAACCAGTCCAGTCTAGTAGGTATAAATGGTCAGCACCAGGACCCTGTGAAGTTGACCACTGCTCAGCAGGGTTTTAAAAAAGGAAAAGGCCAGATCAGTCGGCCACACTAAACTGGCATCCCTCCCCTCCCAAAAGAGAATATCTCCTTTGAAAGGTATTAACGGCCTGCACCACGATAAGTCGGGGTCTGACATTAGGTGCCAGACCTGGCCGGTTCTGTGCATCATCACTGAAGATTAGTACATAGCTCTGCTTCCAGTTTATGCCTAAATTAGCAGAAATTGCGATAGGCGCACAATAAATTTTGGACGGGTAAAACACAAATATGGGCCGAATTAATAAAATTCCTGAGAATCATAACTCCAAAGAATTAATTTTTATCCTAATGCAAACCAAGAAAAAAATAATGTATCCTTGAACGAGTTTTCACTTAACTGCACTTATACCCACTTGGAATAACATTACAATACCTCCTAAGTCAGCTAGCAACTCTCCTAACACCGGAAACTTAGGGCTCAAGCATTCCCCATGCAAGGATAGCTACACAAAGCAATCAATAACTATTAAGAAAAAAATCAAGAGAATAACTATAAAATCCTAACCAGTGAAATAAATGATAAAGCCAGAATACAGAGAAAAACATTGTCTTTAGAATGATACTGGTTTCGAAAAAAAACAAGCAGAATTAAAACAGCGAAATTAATATTTAAAAAATAAATGACTGTTTACTTCTCAACACACAAGAGCCACCTCTATTTCCTCTCACTGCCTCTACAAGTCGCACCTGCATACCTTAAGGCATGCAAGCTACCGAACCGAATGATCATGCCCTCCCGTACTATGGAACAAGACTGAAGATCAAAATAGCTCTCAGTAAGCAACTTTAAAACGACGGAAAATATAAGCAAACGGGAAAAGGAAATAGTCTCAAATACTATGATTTATATGTACAAGAAACAACGTCCTACAAAGAAAATGAAGTACCTCACCTTCAGCGAGCAAGAAAATGGAAAAAGGAAGACTAAGGAGAAAATATATGCAGAATATATCACGCCTATCTAACTTTGATATTCATGTGCAAATTTTGTTTCCCATTCTGATCTTTCTGCTTCTCAAATTTTCTCTTTTCTTTCCGAGATATTAGATAGAGATTTAGGCTCTATAGGCCTAAATTTCGGCATTAAATAGATAATAAAAAAAACGATACGTAGGACAGAACCAGGTTAGAAATTTTCTGTTATAAAAATAATAACATTTGAAAATGAAATATGAACGAATATTTACTTATAGTAATAATAAAAAAAAAATACCCCCTCAAGCAGCTGCTTCCCACAGAGGTCTGACAGGAGCCTGTCAGTTTATATGACAAAGTAGAAGGTCTGAGAGGATGGCAGGACCTCAGCAGAAAAACGACACACACATCCATGCCTTACCCGGGGCTCGAACCCAGGTCCCTTTAGAATTCTAAATAGTCAGAAACTAGATTCTACCCACCTCTTTACACTGATGATACCAAAAGTGCAATGAAATTAGTAATTTAAGAGTTGTATTTCATTTGTAAAAGCTTGTAGTTAATGTTTTAGATCAGTGGTCACCAAATCTACCTTTCAAGGGCCGTATACTCTCCTTTTATGTACATAGCCCTTTTAATTTCGCCCTTTTAACATAATAAGTTTTTGAGGATTTGGGGGTTCTTCAAAAGTGGTATTTAATGATTTATCATTCACAGTCTTTTAATTATTATGTTAAGTAGAAGTAAATCGGGAAAGAGTGGTATGATTAGGGAAAGAATGGTATGAGGGATACATGGAAAGGGAGGAATTAGTTTCACCGGGAATCACATTAAATAATGTAATATTTCGTCGTTTTATTTATTATCATCTGCTGTAATATAATGAAATGATGTTTCTTAAAATTTCTAATATACTGAGGTATTAAAATATTTACAAAAAATTGAAAGGTTTGAAGTGCAGTCCTCCTCGTACATTTAATAACTCAATGTGGTCCATCTATGCAAAAAAAGGTTGAAGTCACTTTTAGATTATTATGCTCTCGCAATCGCCATTTGATTATCTCGAGCATAGAGAGAAAGTAAGATTTCTGATGTCTTTGACTGGTCATCAAGCACCATAATGCGTATTTGATAGTATGACTTTAAATTGTGTGACTTTAGTAATTGCATTCGTCAAAGAACTAATCAGGTACTTTTGAGCATCATCTTTTGTAAAGAATGGTAACCGTGGTTCAGTGATGTATAAATCAAAAATGTTTGTAAGTGGGGAAGAAAAGGAGAACTTAGATGACAATATCAAACTAGATATTATTAGAATTATCCAGCTTTTAATAAGATCAGATGTACGTATAATAATATAATGGATACCCTACCCTGACTTTTGTGTCACTTGTGACCTGTACATTTAATTCATTTTGCAGCAAAAAAAATGATGATCAAGGGGGAGGGGGTATACAGTAACCACCGTGGCCGAGTGGTTAGCGTGCTTGACTACTTATCAAAGGGATCTGGAGTTCGAGTCCCAAGTAAGGCATGGGTGTTTGTGTTGTCTTTCTGCTGAGGTCTCGCCTTCCTCACAGACCATCCAGTGGCCCCTTCCCCCAAAGTTCTCTGAGCCCTCGTAGTCCTTGTGACCTGGCCATTTAGCCCACTGTGCGCAAAAAAGTGCCTCTCAGAGATAATCTCTCAACCCCATCACACAGATCTATATAGCATATTGAACTGACAGGCTTCTATCAGACTTTGTGACAAGCAGCTGCTTGAGGGTGTATTATTTATATGTATATATTTATGTACACATGAAATTTTATACCAAAATTTTATTTTAAAAAGTATGAAGTAAATCTGTTGTTAATAGATGAGATTGGATAAGTCTAAATAAATGTTCATTTCATCGAGGATAAGAGAATTAGAATTTTGACGCCTATTACACTGTTCCATTTTCTTGCTCCCTAGTTATACGGAGAAACAGCATTGCCGGTGACAACTCGCTCGTTTCGAGTTCCCACCTAAGATATTGTAGTTTTATTTTTCCCAAGTAACATTTTTTTCTAATGCAGAATTACGTAAAACAATTCAACCGTCTTTACAGTAAACTCTATTTTAGGAATAGTAATGATATCTTGTATAACATACAAGTAATTATTCAAATGCACTTGTTGCTGATTCGAATTGGCGCAGTATATAATTATTGCAATTTTTTCCTCTATTTAAGCAACTGTGTCAGAGTTGAGATTTTTCTTCACTAATCCGGACCCCTACCTACGGTAAGAAATGTAATACCGATGGGCTTGGAGAGGCCGTCGTCCTTTGCGATGTGTATGCCTAGGCTCCTTGTGTAAGAGACTTATTCCTCGTTCACGTTAAAGAGCACGCTGGATAACCTTAACAGGAGTCTACCGTCTGTCTCGTATCAGCTGATCATGGGTGTCTCTTTCGCCTAAAAAACTGAGCGCTTGGGGTCCTTGTGACCTAATTATCTGCACATTAATTCGATTCTCAGACTGTTTCCAAAACTCATGTGTGTCATTCATGTATAGTGAGCCACATGCTCTAATTGCCACTATAAATTGCATATTTCATTATTAGTGTTACCGTCAGCAAAATAAAGAACAACATAAAGGTACTCAATCCGAATCGTGCCATATTAAAGCTAATTATATTGGGAAAAAGTTGGGATATGAGTTTCTGCTGAGTCAGGAGATTCATTAACAATATGCATAAAACAAATGTACCAGACAAAAATCCAATTCTCCCCGCATTCATCAATGTTTCGCCAGCATTCGGTTTCTTATTCTCAACTAGATCTTCATCTAACAGATGCAATGACAAAAAATCGACACTTTAAATGCAGAAAATTCAGTTTCGTCATTGCAAACAGGGAAATTACACGACTGTGACATCATCGCTTCTCTTATATCTGAATTATCACTTTCGTTGGAGGAAGCATTTTCTGTATACGTTAAGGAAATAACAGATGAATAGGTGCTGATTTTCGCATTTTTCTTTCATTAATATATGAAATAAAGAATCTTCAGAATTCGTGCATCACCCTATCAATTGCTCTTCCCGCTAAGGTTCCTCCACCCCCGCAAGTTCAAAATCAAACAAGGTAATCTTCATTGTTCTATTTATAAAAAGAAATACCAACACCAAATTAATCCGTTGCCCCATGAGTAGGAAAAACATACCCATACCCGTTAAAAAAATACTATATGGCCCTTGAAGGTGGGGGGGGGGGGGGAGCTTGTCTCTTCATAGCTGTCCAGTGAAATCTCCTTTCCCTATACAGCTCTGAACCATTTAGAATCCTTTTGACCTGTCATTTAACCCACTGTGTGAACACAGATGCTATTCAGAGGTAAAGCAACCCGATCTAACAAAAAACTTCTTCACACAGATTTTTGCTCCGTTATATTACGCGGCATCACCAAACGAATGTCAAGTTATTTTCCTCATCCTCTACTACTAACGAAACAGATTAGAACTCTATTCTTTGCTTCTTGACTAGCTTTCGATTCTGGAACGGACTCGTAACTGACGTAGTTAAGCATAGGAGACAGCGAACAATTGAGGTCGTGTCAAGTAACAGCGACTTCGACCTCGGCAGCCTTTGACCTGCCCTTTTGCTGTTGTTACAGCGGAGATTGGCCCGTTTCTGCAGCTCGATTGTTGTTCGCTTGTCCTAACTTTCCTCCCGGGGTGTTCGTATTGCTTCGCTCGTCGCTGGACTGGTGTCATTATCGGTTTTCTGTTGAGTCAGGAGAACGGGCTGCAGCGAGTGGCTCGAACAATAGACAAACTCGACATTTCGCTCGCGACAGATAACCTTTTCAACGCTGCTATGGCTGCTTTTTCACTGGAGGCAGTTTATTATTCTCGCCTCCGCTAGGACAGAGCTGCGGAAAATGCTATTAGTGGTTGGACGTGATAAGACGCCAGCCTGTTTCTCTCGTCGCCAGTAGAAGGGTTTCCTTTTCTTCTCTTTTTATTAGTAGGAAGACTCACCACTCGCTGCTGGTTTATTTGAATTGTGTTTGTGCGTTTACAGTTTTTTCAGAGGTTTGGCTAGAGGCAGAAACGAAACTATCACTACAAGAAAACTTCACATTTTTTTTTTTATCCAGCGCATCTTATGGAAATAAAGGCTGCTTCACATCGATAACAACAAAGACCAGAACTGTCTTACTTGTTTCACAGATAAATACGTATTCTTTTTCTTCTACGATAGTTTGTTAAAATGTTTTCTAGAGAGCTGTGCCATTGAAGTTACGCAGAGTTGATACAGAAGTAAACAATAGCTCGCTGACTGCGATTTTTAAAGCCAAACGCTTTTATCACAACCTCTGCCACTGCTACAACACTAGAGCAAAATGCATAGTAATGCTAAAGAAGTTTTAGTCACTAATTCTGGTTATTTCAAAGGCTACATGGAGAGAAGCCTAATTAAGGCTTATTAGATAAAGGAAATGTAAACTGGAGATAGTGGGAGAGTATATGCGTTGCCTAGATTAAGTTTTAGCAGTTCGCGTCATAATTATCTTAATTTTTGCCACTTCTGAATTTTTTTTGCACAAGGCTCTAAATTGTTACGTGTTCGTTTATATAACTCATTAAATACTGAACACTTTTGTACGGAATCGAGATTGAATAGATTTCATTGAGATCTTTAAATTATCTTTTTTCACATTTTTGTATAAAAAGCTTATTTAAAAAGTTATTGAATTCTGTATCTGAGTTACTATTGACATAAAATGGAATTGTACCTAATCCTGTGGCCACTGAGTGTATAATGCAGTTAAAATAATCATGCATTTCTAGTGCGTAAAAAGGCGATTGTTGTAGGCAAAGGTTGCGTAAAAAGGCGATTGTTGTCTTATCTATGTTTTGTAAATCTGTGCAAAATTATAAATAATACTTTGAGATGGTAGGTTTTCGCTGCCGGTTCAGATTGGTACTATGTTTTTATTTTACACATCATCAGGGTCTTGACGATGACTGAGTATGAAAAGAAAATCTCTCCTTTTCATTTATTTTAATAATGCTTTCAAATTCTCATAGCTTACGTCTAAACAACATCGAATTACATGTGACACGTGTTTATTATCAACCACTCACTTCAAAAGTTTCGGAGTTGGGTTGTTTTACCACTGAACGGCACTTTTTCGCACACAATGGACAAATAGCCATGTCATAGGGACCACGAGAGCTCAGAGAAAATTGAGGGAAGGGTACCCACTGGACAGCTGTTAGGAGGCAGATGGTAACTTCTCGTTAAGGCCATCCAGAGTGTTCTTTAACATGCACAGGATATGGCTCTCCCTCACGGGGCCACAGCTTAAAGTCCCATCCGATGGACGTTATGTTTTCATGTCTTTCCAAGCCCATCGGTGTCCCCTACTAGCCGAGGGCAGAGCGGGAAGTTTTTGCGGAGATAAATCTCAACGCTGGCCCAGCTGGAACTAGCAAACCTGGGAACTGCAGATTACGAGCCTGACGCACTACCGACTTAGCCACCCCTGTCCCCAAAAGGTTTCTGCTTTTGCACATTATTTCTACTATGACATATCAATAAAGGGCACTATCATCTGAAACAGTTGTCGTTCGTCCAGTATTTAAATGTCTGTGATTTTCTTAAGTATATTTCTTCACTACTCATAATAGCATTTTCAAACATTTACATCTAATGACACTGTACTTTAGATCAGAAAATTATCTTTATGATTCGATATTATTTATAACGGTAGAAAAAATATATAAATTTGAATTTCAGAGAAAATTATTCAGACTGCGTTTAAGTTTATCAAGCTGAAAGAAATGCTCTCCAAAAGACTTTAAAGCTAGGCGAACGAAAAAATTTAAATTAGTATCGAATTAGCATTGTTCAGTTGGGTTGGGTTGGGTTGTTTTACTTCTGAGCGGCACTTTTTTGCACACCATTGTTCAGTAAAACTTACTATGTAGGTATGCTAATATAACTAAATTCTTCCCCAGATTTTATGTCTAAGATAAATCGCATTTTCGATACTTAGTGTGCATTATAATGTATTAACCAAAACGCTGAGCTACGTTTTGCTTCATTGTGAATAATTGGGAAAACCATGAATATTTTTCATCGCCTGCCATGTGTGTTCTTCATTCGTTACTGAAACAATTCTGATTAGACTGAAATATAATCCATAAACTTCTTCTCATACTTATGTATAATTCTGCTAAATAATATACTGTTTGAATCTAGAATTTGGTAGCTGCCTTCCATTGTGAAACAGCACCCACGAACAGCCAAGCATTTGGCCATGTTTAAATTTCATAACTAGAACTTGCCGCGAGATATGTGTTTTCTCTGTATTCGTTTTATGTGATGACTGCCTCCTGAAAGATCCTTCCTACATTTTCTGGGTAAAACTGGCCACGGTAGTAAACAGTATGCTCCCATTGTTTGGAAGACTCTTTTAAAAGAATATATGATGCCCTGGTTTCAAGTATTTTTCATTGTTCCGAGAAACACTTTTTTAACTGCAAATACTGTTGCCATACACTTCGAGCGATGCCGTCATGTTCACGGATGGCCGACGGGTTAGAAATCTTAAAAGTTTATATGCTGTTCGTAATAGGGTAATTCTCCTTTGTAATTTTTATTCTTATTTTCTGACTTTAAAATTTTCACATTTCCATTCACCATAATACTTCTTTTTGCATTTTAATTCAATCTTTTGTCGTTCTTCGAATTCTACTTCTCCTGTTCGCCCGCATATGTAGTTTTCAGGGCGAAGCTGTTTATTCTTCTCATCCCTGTGTAAACAAGGTCTAATGCAATTAATTGCACTCTATCCTTGCAGTCCTCACCTTAGCCTGCCAGAATAGCCCGAAAGAAGAGTAGTAGCAGCTGTGAAGCGGTAATGTCAAAGAAAAATCAAGAAAGAAAATTGTTTGGCTCAATCGATGGCAGCCGTGCAGAAGAATGCTTCGGGCAAGCTCTGTAATTACTCGCCTGTGAAGTGTTTACTTACCTAAGCTTGCAGTACTTGTGCGTGTGTTTTTGTGTATACTTAGATAGCATGAAAGGATAGACTTGTATACTAGCTTTAACTTCTATTTCCGATTACAAAATACGTGTATATCTGTCTTTTCCGCAACAGCAATTGTGGTAGGTAACTTTGAAGTTGAAACAACTATTCGGAGTGCTTTTGTTCCTTTGAAATCTGTAATAATTCTGAGCTATGATTGGTATAGATTATCTCTTTTCAAGTAATTGATATAGATATAATATCAGACATTTGTTAGATAGTAGAGCGTATATATGATTATGTGGATTTTTGATTGACCGAATTATTCCCGACACTTTTTGGTTGGATATTGGGATTCTACCGCAAATTTAAACAATCGCAACTTGTAACGAAATAATTATGCAGGGCTGCCAAAAGAGCTTTGATCGGAGACTCCAAAGGAGGAACTGAACGTCTTAAAAAAGTAACGGCATTGTCTATAGTGGCATGTTTTGAAAATATCGCTTTGCACTTGTATATCTAACGTGTCTAATATTCAGTATTATAAAAAAAAAAAAAATAAATACCCCCTCAAGCAGCTTGAAAGTATTCACTATTTTAATAGTTGAAGGGATATTGGCAGTATTTTTGTGTATTAGTAGTTGGATGCAGGTGGTTGCATAGAGCATACATATATATTATTTATGCGAACTTGGTTTATGTCAAGAAGACAGTTGAAGCAATTCCTTGAAGAGTGATTGTAAATTGGAAGGAGGAAAATACACTCCTCATCAGGGTAAATCCACTTAGGGATGACCTTCTTGCTCCAAATGAAATATCAAACATTTAGTTTTAAGTACTTATCGCAATAGACTTCTTCTCGAATTGCCCCATAAGAAAATGATTTTAAATCATTTTCTTTAAACTTCAGTCGGTTTAATGAGTAACACAAAACAGTTTTATCGCTTTTGGCAATGGTTTTATCACATAATATGAGAGAAGGAACTCGTAAGGAACTGAACGTCTTAAAAAAGTAACTATGCGAAAAAATATAAGATTCAAAAATACAGATTTCAAAACTTAATGGGCAAGTCTTTATTTTTCTTCCGATTTCCAAACAACTCATCTATAAATTAAATGGAAGAGGACGATTTTAATCGAGATGACAAGATTTCCCTTCCTAGCATCGCTGCCTTTGACTTCTGAAAATAAATGATAATTTTGCGGACAGTCCGTCCCGTGGCCGAGTGGTTAGCGTGCTTGGCTACTGATGAAAGTGGCCTGGGTTCGAGCCCCGGGTAAGACATAGATGTTTGTGTTGTTTTCCTGCAAAGGTCTCTCCTTCTTCACAGAATTTTTACTATTGCGTGTAAAATTACAGGCTCTTGTCAGACCTCTGTGGGAAGCAGCTGCTTGAGAGAGTATTTGTTTTTTTAATCTCCCGGAATCGATAGAATGCATATCAGTCGCTTAAAAAAATGCAAATTAAAATTGCATAAGTGATTTCAAAATTAGTTTGATCTTTCATCTGGCCTGTATAGTCACAAAAATCGAGCTTACAATTGTTAAATATGTTGGGTGTTTTACCTCTGAGTGGCATTTTTTTGCACACAATGGGCTAAACAACCATGGCACAAGAGTCCGAAGGATTAGAAAAGGTTAGAGACAGATGCTAACCGTCTGTTAAGGCCATCTAACATGTTCTTTAACGGGCACAGGGTATGGCTCGCCCGCAGACGGGGCCTCGGCTTAATGTCACATCCGATGGACGGCGGCCTTTTCATGCCCATCGGTGTACCTTACTGACCGACATTAGGGTGCGAAGTTTTTTGGGGATAAATCTCAAGGCTGGTCCAGATGAAACTGGAATCTGGGAACTGCAGATTATGAACCTGGCGAAATACGTACTAAGCAACCTTTGCCCCCAATTGTAAATGTATTTTATAACTTTGGTGAAAGGAAATCACATTAAAATTTAAAATCTAACGTTATTTTAACGTTATTGAGGAAAACGTGGAACGATGTGTGGCTAATCGAAAGCTAGCTTAGTAAATATACTGCGTGGCCAAAAAAAAATTAGAAACTTATATCAATATCGTGTAGTGCCTTCAGAACAGCTTGAATTCAATGCTTCATAGATTCATTGAGGGTTTGGAAAATGTCTGGTGGAATGTGAAACCATTCCTGTTGCATTGCAGCATTGTAGTTTTTTCAGGGTTGAGGACATAGAGTATGTGACCATATTGCCACATTCCACTACATTGCGCATTTTCAAATAAAGCGACTTAGTAGTCAGAGAAGATGAAATTATCTATCATGCCCCTCAAACTCATAGATAGATTTCGTACGATGGATTGTTGCATTATCGATATAAAATTGTCCATATCCATAGAAGAAGAAATGAAACATAGCCGGATGCAGGTGATTGGATATGTTGTTTAAATATGCTGCGGCGTTTTCTCAATACTTCAGATATATTAGTGGACCCAATTCGTGAATGTGAAAATTTCCCATACCATGATTCCTACCCCAGCAGCTTGTACTATACAGGAGATGTGACACATAAAGGATCCATAGTCTTATGGTCTTTGCCAGGGGGTGCCTGGTGAGGGGTATATATAAAAAAATAGGATATGTCGAATAACTGGAAGGATTAATCATGTTATATCAGAAATCAAAATTCATCCTATTCAAAGTTGGCTCTGATCATTATGAATGTTCGTAATATATATATCGATATCCTAAATAACGCAACTACTTATACCAATTATTGATCTAAATTTACAAATATTATAATTATATATAATGTGATTATATATAATATGACAAATATATTGTAATTATATATAATGTGATAGAAAAAGAATTATAAGGAGAGAAATATATATTACAAACTATTTCCTACCTTCTGTGTTAGCATAAGTTTTACGAACAACTTGAGAATAGTTTGAATTCTGCCAAAAATGGAGATATTACTCTTGTGCTGGGTGATTTCAGTGCTGGTACTGACTATAACCTTTGGGTTGAAGTACTAGGTCCTTTTGGCATTAGTAGTTGCAATAGCAAGGGGAACGTCTCCTACAGGTAACTAAACTTAATGGTTTGAGAATAACTAATTCTTCAAACATCAGGATACTTTTAATTACACATGAGTTTCGAGTGATAGATCGCGCAGGAATATGATTGATTATGTTTAATTAACAGCAAGTGGGTTAAAATCTGCCGGAGAACTCTACTGGGAACACCAGTCGTAGAAGAGAGCTGAAATTGAATCTTGCGAAAAATATCTTGCAGCTGGAGCTTCAGAAATGTGCCAAGTTGAATTACTTTTAATACTGAAACTCCGAAAGACCCATATATATCCAAAGCCTACCATATAATATGTTACTCAGTCATTACGACAATCGTAATTTCTTTACTACTGCTGTTCGGTATGAATAGGGTCAATTTAAACGTTATTTTTGAAACCAATAGTACTTTTCTGGATAAAATATAGCATATGAGAGAGAGTGATTTAGTGATGAGACTAAGCAGTTAATATCCGAAAGAAGAGAATTCAAGGCAGAGTTAAATCAAGATCGTACTGATCTTAACAGACAGCATTACAGAGCTTAATAAATTTATAAATGATCAGTTGAATGCTGATAAGAATCTTTGACAGCGTGACTGATGGGCAGAAGAAGATGCTAGAGAACACAACATAGGGTTGTATCAGATAAATATTGTGTGTAAAAAAACAGAACGGGCATACAAGAATTGTGGGATATGGATTACAAGGCTATTAAACGTGTAGTTTCTGTCATGGGTAGATAGCTCAGGGTTTCAAAAATGTCCTAAATAATGGTTAGTTTTTCCTTCATTGTTTGTAATAATAATAACCAAAGTAAAAGCCAGCAATTTATCTATCTGTAAATTTAAATTACACAGGGTCACCAGAGGTAGTTGAAATCACTTCGCAGATGGCTGACTGTAGTGTTGAGTATTTTCTGTGATATAAAGATTTTACTAGAGGTATAATTATCCCTATTTTCAAGAAAATTGATCGCAGTTCTTGTGGTGATTTATAGGGGTATCAGTTTATTCTCTGTTCTCGGTAAACTTATTTCATTTTTGTATTAACAGAATTAACCATTTGGTTGATAAACAACTTTGATACAGAGTGATTCAAAATTCGCGCAACCCATATTAGGAAATTTTATTTATTTCCAATTTACGTTCACAAATTCTTAACAAAGGGCAAAGGGTTGGCAATAGATGCTGAAAGTAAGTCAGGAAACTGTTCATTGAAGTCAGCTTGAACAGTTAAAAATGATTTGGTTGTTAAATAACCTTCGACTATGTATACCTGTTCGGCCTGGGAAAATTTCATTATGGGCAACTAGTGTAATACACATCACCAACAAAGAACTGACGTCGTGCGAACTAAACAGTATTGCATATGTCAGTGACTGGAGAATTGTCAAAGTTAGAATCGGCATTTAAATACGTTCAGCTGGCGCGAAATAATAAGCCTTTACATTTCGGGTTGCGCGAATTTTGAATCACTCTGTATAAAAATTATGGATTCAGAGGTGGTCGAAGCTGCATAGAGCAAATCTTTTCACTTATATTCATCAAAAATTATTAGTTTAAGTTTATGGATACTTGCTTCGTAAATTTAAAAAAAGCCTTTGGATTCACGTAGTTTGTAGTTAATCATGAAATCGTATCGAATACCAAAAAAATTGGGGCGGGGGTGGCTCAGTCGGTAGCGCGCCAGGCTCGTAACCTGTAGTTTCCAGGTTCGAGTCCCAGCTGGGTCAGCGTTGATATTTATCTCCGCAAAATCCCCTCCCTGCCCATGGTCAGTAGGGGACACCGATAGGCTTGGAAAGGCCGCCGTCCGTCGGATGAGACCTAAAGCCGTGGCTCTGTGTGCGGGAGAGCTATACCCTGTGCACGTTAAAGAACACGCTGGATGGCCTTGACGGGAGGCTACCATGTGTCCTAACAGCTGTCCAGTGGGTCCCCTCCCCCCAACTTTCTCTGAGCCTTCGGGGTCCTTGTGACCTGGCCATTTAGCACATGATGTGCAAAAAAGTGCCGCTCAGTGGTAAAAGAACCCAACCCAAAAAATTTACTATAATGATGGCTCTCTATTAATAAATAACACTAAGTCGTGTGTGAGAGGGTGTACCTGTTGGTAAAGCTTGTAGCAATTGGTTTAGCATTAATATTGGAGTTCGAGTAGGCTGCGTTTCGTCACCTTTTCTGTTTGGTTATTGATTATGCTATGAAGAATTTAGTTCACGGGAAAGACTAATCCCTAAACAAGTTTCGAGATATGATAATATCTGACTTGGATGCTGAGGACAATGATGCTGAGGAGATGAATTCTTTCTTTAAAGTTGTTGATGAGACTGCTAAAAGCATAAGTTTTATGATAAACAGAGAGAAAACTAAAGTGATGAAAATTGGACAGGGTGAGGGTACTCCAAATTCTTTTGAATGGATGTACTCTTTAGCAAGTTTCTTAGTTTCACTATCTCGGGAATTGTGTAATAGATACTGGCAATGTGCGATACGTGATAAACGGGAAAATATGAATTGCCTCTGTGACTCTTAAGAATCTGTGGGCATTGTGAAAAATAGGCGTATACATCTGAAGCCTAAAATGAAGCTGTGAAATAGTTTAGTCTAAAGTTTTAGTGAAATGGTTAGTGTAAAGTTTGCCATGGTAGCGAAACTTGAACCCTTTGTAAGCAAAATAGTAGCAAGATATTGATGCCTTTGATTGTAAATACTTACTCTGTATCTCAGACATTAGGTAGTTTAACTGTTTAGATAATGATGAGATTAGATGAAGATGTTATCAACCACAATAGCAGCATCATGTTTAGAGAGGGATTACGTTGGTTTGGCCATGTTGACGGCATACTACAGATTAGCTAATTGAGTTGGGAAGAGTGTGCGTAGAGGCCTCAGAAAAAGAGGGAAAACTAGAATGAGATCTGTGGACAGTGTCAAACATGACTTTGTTGGAATGTAATAACGGTAGCTTAGCACATGTGGGGAGAACTGAATTGCACCGTCTGGTTTGACTTCCGTAGCCCATGGCTCCTTGAGGATTATAAGGTAGGTAAATGAAAGTAGGTAGGTGTGTATGTGTACGGATTTATTATATACCGCAATGAGTTTTAAACTATTTCTGTTGTATATGGAAATAACTTGATTGATTTATTGAAATAGCAATTTCCAAAATTCAGTTTTGAGATAAGTTTCAGTGATAGTCGAAAGAACTGCTATATTTTTGAGAAGAAAAAAGACTTATTTTACATCATAAAAATTATATTACATACATAAAATATAATAAATTATTTTACATACATAAAAATGCAATGATTCTTAAATATTTTTTAAAACTGATTTTAAATTAATTCAATCATACTATTAACATCGGGATATGCAGTAACTCTTACCACCAAAACCCCAATTTGAGAAATAACTACAGTAAAACTATCAGAAACTATACAATTCCACTCATTACCTAGAGTAGTGGTTTCCAAGCTTTTTCACGTCGCGCCACAACCGTCATTTCATCGCAACGAAACAAAGTTAATGCGTTCTAATGATTAAAAATAATGAAGTAAAAATGAGTAATTATAAGTAAAATAAACAAAAATTAAAAAAAATGCAAAAATAATTATTGCTTTTTCCAGTAACTGGGAAACGTGGGTTCGAGTCCCACTCACAGGGTTGGTTGGGTTGTTTTACCTCTGAGCGGCACTTTTTTGCACACCATGGGCTAAATGGGCCACTAAATGGCCAGGTCACATGGACCCCGAAGGCTCAGAGAAAGTTGGGGGAGGGGACCCACTGGAACAGCTGTTGGGAGACAGATGGTAGCCTCCCGTCAAGGCCATCCAGCGTGTTCTTTAACGTGCACAGGGTATGACTCTCCCGCACACGGGGCCACCCACTCACAGCGAAACTCAGTTTTTTCAACTAACTATTCAAAAGTCTCATGTTTATAAGATATCTCCTACAATACTCTACTATTGAATTAAAGAATTGAATTTTTGTACAAAACACAAAAGTCATGAATTTATTGAAAAAAAATGAATTCAAATTATTTTCTACCTAAAAAGTCAGTAAGAGATCTCTGTCTGACGCCGGATCGTTTTTTTCAATCCGAGATCGAATGGTTGATAAGCAGATATTGTACAAAACTCTCTTTCATCAATCTCGACTAAATCCTTAATTCAATAATCGGCAAATGTGAAAAAAGCCACCTTCGGGATTACAATGACGGGTCTCCTGCTTACTCATCAGTTGTTCTATCTTCTTGAGTTAAGACAGTCTTGCCTTAGTTCACCTTACGAAGAGGATTATTAATAAATATTTTTTTCCACGCCTGCATCGTTACTCGTAGTTTTTGAGAAAATTTCCTGGCATACCTGAGATTCTGCCACACACTAGTTTGCCGCATCACACCTCTAACCTAGAGAATTGTTATCCATAAGCATTATCAAAAGTAAAACTTGGTCCTACCTGTGGCCTGCGGGCCACATGCTTCCCTCGAGTGTTTGAACTCTGACCCATGAATGTCGCGAACAGTAACTTCCTGATGTTTCTATCCTATGTATACAATATATGCTCAAATTAATATGTAATATTGCATTGTTATTAATTTATGTTTCTGAACGTATATCGTTTTGATCACAATAAAAACAGTGACCTATACTCTTTAGTTGTAGCTTTTGCTTAAAAAATATGATCATTGCAAAGTACATAGATGTATGTGGGGCGAGGGTGGCTCAGTCGGTAGCGCGCCAGGCTCATAACCTGTATTTCCCAGGTTCGAGTCCCAACTGGGTCAGCGTTGAGATTTATCTCCGCAAAATTCCCCGCCCTGCCCACGGTCAGTAGGGGACACCGATGGACTTGTAAAGGCCGCCGTCCGTCGGATGGGACGTTAAGCCGTGACTCCGTGTGCGGGAGAGCCATACCCTGTGCACACTAAAGAACATGCTGGATATCCTTGACGGGAGACTACCATCTGTCTCCCATATAGCTGTTCCAGTGGGTCCCCTCCCCCAGGGGCGGGGGTGGCTCAGTCGGTAGCGCGCCAGGTTCGAGTCCCAGCTGGGTCAGCGTTGAGATTTATCTCCGCAAAATTCCCCGCCCTGCCCACGGTCAGTAGGGGACACCGATGGTCTTGGAAAGGCCGCCGTCCGTCGGATGGTACGTTAAGCCGTGGCCCGTGAGCGGGGGAGCCATACCCTGTGCACGTTAAAGAACACGCTGGATGGCCTTGACGGGAGGCTACCATCTGTTTCCCAACAGCTGTTCCAGTGGGTCCCCTCCCCCAACCTTCTCTGAGCCTTCGGGGTCCATGTGACCTGGCATTTAGCCCAAGGTGTGCAAAAAACTGCCGCTCAGAGGTAAAACAACATAACCCAATCCTCCCCCCAACCTTCTCTGAGCCTTCAGGATCTTGTGACCTGGCCATGGTGTGCAAAAAAGTGCCGCTCAGAGGCAAAACAACCAACCCAACCCTTAGATGTATGTTTTAGATGCATATTTCATTTCTTTAATACGGCCTCCTAGTTTTAGTTACCTCAAGTGCAATGCGAACCTTCAGTAGTTGAAAATTAGCCATTTCTGAAGTAAAAGATTACGATTATATTTTATAGTTTTTTATCTAAAATTGTATTTGTTAAATATCATATTATTATTTGCTTTATTTATATACTAAATGTAAACAAAACAATTGAACTGAAAATATAAAACATAACTCGCCAAGATTCACAAACTCGAACCACCCGAATCAAAGTTCACAAATAACTGAACAATATGCTATTTTCGTTTTTTTAATATCTAAATCATGATGTTTTTGCCTTCAGATACACAGCTCTTGTAAATACTGTAGCGAGTGCTGATGAGAGATATTCCGATTGCAACTGACTGGAAATAAAATTTCATTTATGGTAGAACATATCAAATTATTTCGCCATTATAATTTCAGTAGTATTGTTTACATTTGATTTTACTGTAATTGAAAGAGCAAAAGAAGTGTAGTAGTCACCTGTGTGCAGTATGGGCACTTAGAAATCAGTCTAATTAATGGGTCGCATACCAATATACGTCTCGCACTTTTTTATTAATGTAAATACCTTACTTTTTTTTAACCTTTGTATTGCTATTATTATCTAACCCCGCGGTTCACAATCTTTTTGAGCCCAGCTCTCACTTTACTCATTCTATCATTCTTCATGGAATTCAAAATGTTTTTTCCCTGTGTAAATACTGTATTGTGTACTGTAAAACCGATGGATATAATATTCGGCATATATATAATTTACGATTATTTTGATACTGTTTACGCGCGTTTCTAAGGTTTTCTGTCGGAACAAAACATGCATAAACGTAAAATTCTATGAAAGCCACACACACCGTTTCTAAAATGCCCCCCTTTGGAAACCACTGATGTAGGCGATAGACTCAGAGACCTTAATAAAACTGAAGGGATCAGAATAATTCCATAAGAAGATCCAAACCTATCTCCAAATGGAACAGAGAGGTTAGCTCAGGGGATAGCGCACCAGACTTCTAATCTGACTTTCCCAGGTTCGATTCCCAAGTGGGCTTGCGTTGAAAATTTTCTTCACTGACATTAACTCTGGCTTCGGTGAGAAAGGGGACACCAAGGGCTTGAAAAGACCGCCGTTTTCTGAATCGGACATTAGGCCATGGACTCGTGTGCAAGAGAGAGTTATACGCCTGTGCACGTTAAGGAACACGTTGTATGACCCTTACGGGAGACTTCCATATTTCTCCTAACAGTTATCCAGTAGGTCCCCTTCCCCATATTTCTCTGAGCCTTTGAGGTCTTTACGACCTGTCCATTTAGCCCAATGTGTTTCAGAAATGTGCCGCTTAGAGATAAACTTCGAGATCTTAGAGGTACCAATGGAGATAGAACACAGGATTTTTCGACCTTCTGCTCAGCCTCCTCAAAAATCCTAGAACTAAACAAACTGCTATTACTACTGTTGTATGGAGGCTGAAACGTAGACATTTTTTTTTGATCTAGTTCATCTGTGAAATGTAATTTCATAGATCAATAGTTTTTTTGTTCATAGAATTTGTAGTTCATAGTTTTTTTTTTATCTAGTTCATCTGTGAAATTGAGACATATTTTTATGGAAAGAATTTCTGTACCAAATGTCAAAGCCGTCTCGGTGGCTCAGTGATTTCGCGTTGCCTCGCGGTGACAGTGCTACTGCTGGGGTCCAGGTTCTAGTCCTTGTCGTTTGTTCTGTCATATATGGTATGAATTGTCCCTCAGTAAAAAATTAAAAGTTTTACCGACATGTCAAAAAAATATTGGCTATAAGTCCCAGAAATTAATTTTAAAAAATGTTAAAATGATCGAAGCAGCCTTTCGAGAGTTATTGATCTACAAAGACAAAATTATATAAACAGCAAAAGAAATGCAATAAATCAAATTTGAGACCTCGTTTACACTCGATTATATATACCTATCTGTAACAGTTACGAGAAAACTTAGATCTCAGCTAAAAGTTATTAACTTTTCGTACATCGTGTTCTGTGTTTTGAATATGAAACACACTTTGAATTATGGCGAATATTAATCAAATCTAAACCGATTTTCATTTATGATCAGAATCTTTTCCAGTGTGAGACAGCACACGTAATTCAGTGTAAAATAAAAAGTGTTCCCTTTAACCATCTATTCGTGTATTTTTTAATCCATTAAACATTATTCTTTTCACTAAAAACAGAAAAGATGTTGTTAATTACTTTTTCGCAAAGCAACCCAATTAACGTTGTAGAATCATCCAAGTGAGTTTGATTGCAGCTGCTGATATTTTTACATGCATTTTCCGTCGTTTTTTGGCCTTTAATGATTTTGCAGATTCGATTTCCACTGCCACTACTGTATATCATGTAGCAAGTAGTGCGTGAAGACTACCGAAAAGAGAAAAAAATCCCTTGATTTTTTTTTTACTTAGGGAATATTTCCGGTCATACTCTTTCACAAACACAGCCTGAAAGGGAAAGCGTGGCTCGCCATTGTGAGTTGTTTTCCACCCCTAGCCCCATAAATGAAGTAGAACTCAGATTCAGGCATGTCGCAGTCACCTTTGCCCCTTGCCTTCCCCTTTCCACCATAAACCTCTGCAGCAAACTCCTAACGGCAGATCTTTTCCAAACAGGCATTTCACAAGTGGCTTGTTTATTGGGAGCAGAAATAATTACGGCTTTCCGCGGAGTCCCCGGTTCGTGCAGACACAAATGAAGATGGATCTGACACTTGAGTGGAAGCCGGGTCCACAACAGGAGCCGTCAATAACGCGTTGAACTGTAGACGCCTGCTCCCACGTTGGTCGTCGCTCTAATGAAATATGCGGGACCTATTGATTCCTATCGGAACAGTAGCTATGTGAGTACGAGGGTAGGGGATGTTGTGCTTGTCTGTATCTGTATGTTTGTTGCAGCACTCGTTGCCTTTTCTGTTGCCCTTGTCGTGTGCTTTACTTTCACCTTTTATTTCTTGTGGGAAAACTACTTGTATAAGATCTTGTTTTGCTGATGAAATCGATATTTGTAATGGTGTTTGATAGGCGGCTCATTGTATTATTTTCAATTATTCGCTGGTCACGGGAGAAAAAAAAATCTGAAATTTAAAATAAGGCAGTTTTTTTATGTAATACACGATGCATTATTACGGTGGTTTTAAACCTTAATTGATTCAAGAAAGCCTTTTATATTGTAAAATTCTAAAAAATCACATCTTACATAAAAATTAATGAAAAAAATAACTTCTACAACACTGTTAAATGCCATATATTTGTAATCTAATGTTATTATTGAATGTGTATTGCTACCATGTCTTAAATTTTTTATTTTAATTAATTTTTGCACAAGATTTAGGAAAGACATTTCTGTTCGGATACCAGCTGATTTCCTTCCAATAATGCATTTTGGCATTATGCTTGATAGTTTGCAATGCTTATAGCCAATAGATTTTGTTGAGAAAATTACTCTTTTTAATATATTTCGCCCCAAGCGGCCCCCGCTAATTTTTCGAACTTTATATACAGGTTTTCCCTGTGTCACCTCCTGTTATATAAAAATTCCCCGCCTTGCCCACGGTCAGTAGGGGACACCAATGGGCTTGGAAAGGCCGCCGTCCGTCGGATGGGACGTTAAGCCGTGGTCCCGTGTGCGGAAGAGCCATACGCTGCGCACGTTAAAGAACACGCTGGATGGCCTTGACGGGAGGCTACCATCTGTCTCCCAACAGCTGTTCCAGTGGGTCCCCTCCCCCCAACCTTCTCTGAGCCTTCGGGGTCCATGTGACCTGGCCATTTAGCCCATGGTGTGCAAAAAAGTGCCGCTCAGAGGTAAAACAACCCAAACAACCCAACCTCCTGTTATAATAAGAATTCAAGTGTTCTATTTGTAATAAAACCTGATTTAGAGGCTGGAATCACTCCCCCCCCCCTCTGAAATCTTCCGTTAACACTTTTCTATTTCCCCGTAGCTTCCCAAATACTTGGCCACCAAGTTCAGAATTTCTCCTACAGTTTACCCCTAGCCACTCTGTGCTGCTCTAAATATTCAAGTCTCTGCGTATTATGAAAGAGTTTCGAGTTTAAAACCACTTTTATTTTTCTGGTTCAAGATCTTTTTAGTTTCAAGGAAAATTTGCTAATTTAATCATAATTTTCGTTCACGTGGTTAAAAAGAGCTTTATAAATTAATAGATAACCACAAACCTGCGCAAATGCACATTAATGAATTAGAAAACGGAAAACTGCTCTTTAACAATTTCTTCTGGAAAAACATTCCATTTGTTCGCTCTCAAACTGACTGAGCACCACCTACATTCAATTACTTCTCTCCAAAATAATACTTAATAAAATATTTATCATATTTATGTATATCAGATATTTTAAATCAGTTCTAAGCAGTTGTAAGTTTGTCTAAATAGTGGTAGTTGATCATGTCTTGCAGATAAGATCAACCCCAGGCAGATAATGAACCAAAACAGACTACTTTTATGTGTAGGATATAAAAAGCTCTAACAGTCATGCCCTATAACTTACCTAAGTTGAAGGAAATGTGGAAAATGAAACTGAAAATATTTTACGCTACCACTATTTAGTCAAAGTTACAAGGTTACGAGTACTTGAATCGATCATTATCGATTTCATCATGCTTGACGAAAATCACATCAGTCATTTACAGTACGCGTGTGGCAGGTTATTGCACAGGTATTAAAAGATATTTGGAGTTATTTAGAGGGCCGCTTGTGCTTATCCACTTTTCTGATTCTGATTTTTCCCACCAGTCTATCAAAAAAAAACTTTTTTTTGATTGTTTGAATTTTTTTTAACTTGGAAAGAAAAAAAACATTAATTTTTACTTAGAACTATTATTTATTAAACTATTTTACACATTTTTCATTCACTTTTTACGCGAAGTTTCTATTTTTCCCCCCGACATATTTATCCAAATAATGATCCTCGACTGAAGATCAAGCGAGAATCTTCAAAAAGGAAAAAACTTCCGAAACCATCTGAATTGAGTCGGAGTATATCCTCCGGGCGCGTCAGAATTTTTCTGCTCTCGTCGCCGAGTTAACTCGGGCGTGTCAAGGAAGTAAAGTACCTACCTGAGGGCAGTATTTTACCTTAGACATCAACCGCGGACCGCATTTTGCAAAACGAAATACCTTATATTTTCGTGTACGAGGCGCATATTTTTTTTCTGAATTTTGTGCCCATGTGACGAGGTGCGCGCCTTATGCACAAGGTTAAATTTTTACCCGTAGTCAAACGACACCTGTTGTCATGGCAAAAATCTCTCCGGACTGCAAAACACGACAAGATTAATACAAATTCTACTTTGGTACAGCAAGATTCAACAGCGACATGGCGCCGCCATTACGACAACCTCGTGTTCCACGTCGTTTCCTCGTGTACTCCAACCTCGTGTCCGTTAATTTAAACTTTTCCCAAAAAATAGGATGCGGGGCACACGCGTGCACACGAAAATATGCGGTGTGTATCTGTTTTTCCAAGAAGCAAAAGCCCACAACTTGAAATTTTCCGCAAATGTTCAAAAATTTAATATTAAAATAGTGTAGATTAATTTTAGCATTTATTCCTTGTATATGTTACGTATAGGGCCGAGAAATCACTTTGTAACAATGTCTCTATAATTTCAGCTGTCTATGCCTTGTAAATGTGTCAGATATTCTCTCTGCTATATTATAGGAACATTTCACTTATACATTCAATGGCAGACCATTTACGGGCCGCCAGTTGTGGACAACCTGGTGAAAACTATCACAAAGTTCACTCTCAGCAATAATAAAGCAAATTAGTCTATATCATGCAGATTAGCTTTAAGCTTTGGTCATCAGCAACAACTAACGATTGCTTGTAAAATTATAGAGAAAGGTTAATAAAATTTATTTTAAAAAAATCTGATTCACTCTGATAAAGCGGGTCAGCCATACCTGCGTATATGTTAAAGAACACGCCGAATGGGATTGACAGGAGGTTACCATCTTCTCCCAACAGCTGTTCCAGTGTGTCCTCTCCCCTAACCTCTTTGAGACCTTGTGACTTGGCCATTTAGCCCATTGTGTGTAAAAAAGGTATCACTCAAGGAAAACAACCCAACTCTAATAAAGTGCACTTTGGTCCTCACATTTGAACATAGAATTGTTGTCATTGTTTTAAAGCTGTAACCACAACTTTAAAACACCAGAAAACCACCAGAACCATTTTACCAACCAGAATAATGTAGAGCAGATTTCTCTTTGAGAGAATTTAAATTTTCAAAATGTATGTAGTTATTATTACAATAGTAAAGATGTTCACTTACCAGTCTGTTAAGTTTTAAAACGAGTTGTATATGCCGAGTGGTTAGCGCGCTTGGCTACTGATCTAAGGGACCTGGGTTCGAGCCCGGGTAAGGCATGGATGTATGTGTCGTTTTTCTGCTGAAGTCCTGCCATCCTCTCAGACCTTCTACTATAGCATATAAACTGACAGGCTCCTGTCAGACCACTGTGGCAAGCTGCTGCTTGAGGGGATGTTTTTTATTATTAAAGTTGGAAATAGTTTCAGAACTACAGTTCTAAATCATATGTAGTTGATTCTTTATCAGATGTTTTTCTCAAGGTTACAATTTCAATCGATTATGTGGGTTTCTTCATTGTGAAAAGGAAAAAAAATGTATTTTCATATATTCGATATATTTGGAAAGCACTTGGAGAAATGCCAATTGTCGTTAATAATTGTTGTAGTTAGTTTCCGCAGTTATTTCTTATATACTGCGATAGAAGCAAAGAAATTTTCAAAACTTGAAATATAATAATAAAAAAAAAATACCCCCTCAAGCAGCTGCTTGCCACAGAGGTCTGACAGGAGCCTGTCAGTTTATATGCCACAGTAGGAGATCTGAGAGGATGGTAGGACCTCAGCAGAAAAACGACACACACATCCATGCCTAATTCCGGGGCTCGAACCCATGTCTCTTAGATCAGTAGCCATAATTAATAATTAATTGATCCTCAAATGTAGAACTGGACAATCCATGGCTCTTTCATAATTTTTTTAGCTGATATTTCTTTATTTTTTGCTAATACATTGGTTTCCATAAATAAAAGAAAAATGAGAAAAATCGGGATAATTCGCCAAAAATTTGTGCGTTCCTCAACAAACTTGTTCGTGTAACCAAAAAAAAGAATGTCTTAGTCTAGGTTGTGTAAATTTGCGTAATCGGATAGCGGCATAAAAACAGGTGATTTGGAGTGGATCGTTATTTTGTGTTGTAAATGTGAGTAAAGAAGTTCGAAATAGCTATTTTGTAGGAATGACCTCGAGACATCATTTGTCAAATGAACTGCGGTGGAGAGCTATTGGCCGGCTCGAAGCAGGCCAGCGTCAGTCAGACGTGGCACGATATGCTGAATGTGAGTCCTTCTGTGGTCCATAGACTGTGAAATCAATTTCTTAGCTCGGATTCCCCGTCTCGGAGGTTTAGCCGAGGAAGGGCTAGAGTTACGACCGCTGTACAATACCAATATCTGCGATTAACAGCACGAAGGAGCAGGACGTCTACTCCCTCTCAGCTACGATCCTTTCTTGCAGCAGCCACTGGGAGGGTTGTATTAGCTTCTACTGTGCGTAGAAGGCTTTATGAGGGAGGTCTGTACGCTAGAAGGCCAGTAATTTGTATACCCTTCACGTCACTCACAAGAAAGAGCGGTTGAATTGGGCACGCATGTTAACTGGACAGAAGAGCAATGGAGGTCACACTTCACAGATGAGTCCAGATATTGCAGATATTGAGTGATTCCGGACATTGTTTGATACGGAGAGAACGAGGTACCCATTTTCATCCCAGTAACACTCGTCAAAGAGATAGTTACGGCGGAGGTAGCGTGTGTGTTTGAGGTGGCATTTCCTTAGGTGGACGCATTGACCTCTATGTGTTGACGAGTGGGAACCTCAATGCTCAAAGATATAGAGATGACATCGCAGACTCTTATGCATTTCCTTATGCTGGTGCAATAGGTGAAACATTCATCTTACAAGACGATAACGTTTCGTCCACACAGAACTCTACTAGTGGAACAGTACCTTCTAGAGGAGACCATTATGCACATGGAGTGGCCAGCTCGATCTCGACTTAAACCCGATTGAGTCTGTGTGGGATGCTCTAGGGTAGGGATTCTCAACGTGGATACGCGGTAAATTTTTTTGGGGTACGCCGTGAGAGCTCAAAAGTCACTAGATATATGTTATATATATATATGTGTGTTTTATTTTATTCCCATTGTTATATTATAATTATAGTTTTATCGATCTATACAAGGGGTACGCCAGTTACATACACATTTCCAGAGGGTACATGAATCGTAAAAGGTTAAGGACCACTGCTCTAGGGAGACGTGTTACTGCCCTCAACCCGCCACCTAAACAAAGGGGAGCTTATTACTGCTTTAAAGGAACAATGGTCGTTACTCCCTACTGACCTGATTCACAATATCATAAACAGCATGGAACATCGCTGTCGTGCCTGCATTGCTGTAAGGGGTGACCACACTGTTTATTAAAGAACTTTGCCCATTGCATTCTGACACCTCATTTTGGGCAAGTTCCTGTAAGTGTTATTTTTTGGCGAAAAATGTTCCTAGTGTAAAATATTTTATGTCATTCTGAAACTAGCATTGTAATTTATGTTTCCATCAAATTTCATTAAAATCATTCATATGGTTTTTTGTTTATCATAATTTTTCTGAGTTTTCCTTAATTTATGGATCTATTTTATTAAGATGAGGTATGCATGGTACAATGTGTAATGATATGTAATATATGGTATATACTATATAATGTTTTCTTGAATCCAAAAAAAGTTATTTTTATTTCAATTAATTTTTTTATATGAATGGAACAAGAGTACTCCCTTCTGCACAAAGAACGGATTATAACACAAAGCACGGTAAATAGCTCTACTGGGCTTGTACTGATTTCTCATATACTAACACATATAATGCGTATGTCTTCTGGTTTAGTAGCCAAGCACGTAACCACTGGATTAGGTATGGGCATTACACATTAGAAATTTACGTTTCCTTTCTAAATAGAGAATCTATCCTGTGGCTCTGAATACAGTTTTTTTTTTCATACACCTTTGCTAAATTTGGATTGCCTAGCCCTGCTCTAGTGATTTACATCTGTGTGTGATCATTTACATGATACTTGAATAGTTTTGCTCTGCAATATAAATATCAAGTATATTAAGGAATAGTGAAAACATTTGGTCAGAGCTCTTTATATGCTGACCTTTGCTATTATACAATCTCCTTCTATATCCGGAGTGGCTCAGTCGGTAGCGTTTCTGGCTCGTAATCTGCAGTTCACAGGTTCGAGTCCCATTTGGGCCAGCATTGAGATTTATCTCCTCATAACTCCCCGCCTTGTCCACGGTCAGTAAGGGACACTGATGGGCTTGGAAAGGCTGCCGTCCGATGGATGGGAAGTTAAGCCGTAGTACTTCGTGCGGGAGAGCCATACCCTGCACGTTAAAGGAAACGCTAGATGGCCTTTGCGGGAGGCTACCATGTGTCTCCTTACAGCTGCCCAGTGAATCCCCCCAACCCTTTTCTGAGCCTTCGGGGTCCTTGTGACCTGGCCATTTAGCCCATTGTGTGCAAAAAAGTGCCGCTCAGAGGTAAAACAACTCAAACCTTCTATATCTTCATTACACGCTCAGAAACAATTGATCCGATTTCTACTGTGTTTCGAGATCTTCGATTTGTTTGTATCACACGTGTTTTGAGAAATGCATATCGCGAATTTGTAGACATGAAAGGTTTTACTAATAAGAACATGTATTTCAGTTCTCTGTAGAACTCATTCTATGTGATCAAATCTGTGATCAGCTTATCTTGTCCGTTGCATTTCTTCCGTTAGAATGGCAACGCTATGGGCTTGTTAAAGTTGGCAGATACAATAAATATAAAGTAATTTAATTGTACAGTAAGGATCAAAATTTCACACCGTGATACCGACTTACAGCGCGCTACCCAACGAAAATGTTTCTTGTTGTTAAATGATAAATTTGATGCTTTTTCTGTTTCTCGTCCTAAATCCTTTCTCTCTCATTTCTTCGGCATTATTTTAAATTAGCACTCTAAGGACGCATTTTTAAACTTACGTAGATTTAAGCTTGCTTTTTTTTAACAATGAATAACAGCTGAAATATAGTTATTTTTCTCCTGCGCTAATCCCCTTTTCGTTTTGTTTCAAACAAAGGAGTTTGTTTCGTTATAATGCACATGTCTTTATGAGTGCATCGCTAATCTTCTTAATGCTTATAAAAATCCAGTGTAATCTTAAACATTTGTTTCCATCATTCACTGTTTTAAAGGCTCTTGTTTCCAGACAAGAGATGATAAATGAGGGAAAAGAAGCAGGTTTAAAAAAAAATCACCAAGATTTGTCGAAAACAGCTTCAGGGTAGAACAAAACATGCGCTCCAATGTGTGATATATCTTCATTTCAGAATCTACGGCTTGCATCTAATGCTTCTTCAATCCTGATGTTGTCAGAAGTACTTTTATAAACTATCTGCTGCAGTGGGAACATTCTTTTTCATCTTCATAGTCCCCACTAGCCGAGTGGATCAAAGAATGCAAATGGCGCATCAGAATTCTTTTTTCTTTTTCTTTTATTTTCCTGTGGAAATGGAAATCACTGCGAAGAAACAAGCTATAAAAACCTTTGGACGAAATAAAAGAAGAAAAACACCAAATATCTTTGAAAAATGCTGTATCCGCTGTTTCTCATGAATATAATTTGTATTAGTTGTCAGGTTCGATTTTTGTTACCAAGTATCTCCCACAGTAAAGTTATGTAAATCAGTCTCCTTGTGTTCTATTTAGCTTGTCGGCCGTTTTTCCCATAAAAACATCTTCATATATTCTGTTGGTAATTTACTTCGTCTTGTAAATGTGTAACTTTGAATTTTATTAGTTTAGACTTTGTATTCTGCTTTCGGAGTTGTATCTTTAAGTCTATAAAGCTTTAAATACAAGAGCACTAATCTCTTGAAAATTTAAATGTAAAAGTCGTCTATTCTACAGCAGAAAACATGACAAAAATCTGCTGTAAGAAACAGGTATGTAACTGCATAACTTAAATGTTCATATTGAAGTACGATTTACAAAAAGAGAACTAAATTTATGACTATTTGAATAGCAAACGCCAACTTATAATTATTGTAGGATAATTATAAACAGTAGAACAAATTAAAATCTGCTTTGGTAAGTTGAGAAATAGGTATTAACACACACACGCAGTTTTTTAAATGTCATTTATTTTCTGAAAAATATTTTCCACATTACTTTTTATACATCACACTCATCTTAAGGGCTTATCAGCAAGAAAAACATTTTGCTTCAGCGCAAACTGAAAGTGGATCAGTGAACAATATATTAATATAAAAATTAACTCCAAACAGAGGTTAAGAAGGCTGATTTAAATATTTTTCACCTTTTTTTCGCTAAAATATGAATATTAAAGTTATCATTTAAGGAAAAGAAAACAAAGGTAATACTCTTATTAACCAGTGCTTTGTATTTTGTAAAAAAAAATGTGCCGGTATTCATCTCGTAATAGTGATAGAATTTATTTGAGCCTATGAGTGCCAATATTACTGTCAGAAAAGGTGCTGGTGAGTACTGTCACAAAGCCCTGCTATTAATTCTCAACCGATATATGGCACTGATATTAAATGGTCCTTATAGGGAAATTAAGTATCCATCACTACTGCGACGGAGGTTGTCTTAGTTGGTAGCGCCCCAAGCTCGTAATCTCCAATTCCGATTCAAGTCCCAACTGTGCCAGTTTTGAGACTTATTCCGCTAACTCTCACCCTGCCATCAGGGAGAAAGAAGACAACGATGGGTTTGGAAAGACCACTACTGTCCATCAGATGAAACGTTAACCCATGACCTCATGAAGAGGAGAGCCATACCTGTACACCTTAAAGAACATGCTGGATAACCGTGACAGGAGGCAATCATCTATCTCCTAACAACTGTTCAGTGAGTCCTCTTCCTCCAACCTTCTCTGAGCCTTTAAGTCTTTGTGATATCGCCATTTATCCTATTGTACGTAAAAGAACGCTTAGATGTAAAACAAACCAACCATGAGTGACTTGTATGGTGCTGATGATAGTTGCACTACAGACGAACGTACAATGAACACCATCATCCAAATGATACGACACAAGGCAGCAAACAAACAGCGTCATCCAAAATTATTCAAGAGACATCATTGTGTTGTCACAAGGTTTGTTTACGCTAGTATAGTAAAACGTCATCTAACGAAATATTCAGCAAAAGAAAAATTTTTCCGACCCCCACCAATTTACTATGTAAAACTGCTTCATTTTAATGAATACCAGTATGAAGAAAATATCAGTTTAACAAAATAAAAATTTCTCCTGATACAAAAAAAGACCAGTACACCCATCCCTCAATTTAAACGGTAGATAGCTTCCGAGAAATCAACGTGTAAATCAAAAACCATGCAAACATATGGAAAAAAAAAGGGATAGATTCCGAAAAATTATCCTTGTTATGAATAAAACGTACATTGAAAGTTTTGTCTATACATATTTATCTCGAATTTCTGTTCAGTAGTAACAATAAGCATTGATGCAACGTTATGTTGTACTTTGTTTACACTAATTCAGATAAGCTTAGATTAATTTCTCATACATTTCTTTTTGGTCGCAAAAAATACTCCTCCTTAATATAGACGTAAACTATCGAATTTAAAGGCTAAATTTGAAAGAAGGATATTTATAAACAGGATTAAATTAGAAATTAAGCATTTGTACCAACACTTAGTGTTTTGTTTTGTAAAATTAGTATTTATACGATATTTTATAAAACTGTGTAATTACGAATTAGCTGTATTTAGCCTATATAATAGTCTACAAAGTTAAACTTATTTCTAAAAATGAGATAAAACACGGTGTTTGCCAGTCTGAAAAATTCAGTCTAGAAAAGTCAGATCTCGCTGTCGATTCAAAACAGGCTTCATTTCAGTAAGATGTCGTGAGTCAGATTACTTTACAATGGCAAGAATATAATATAGCGAAATAAAATAAACATAACATGTTACAGATGACGATTTTATTAATATAGGAATTTATTAATTTATTCTTGAAAGTAAATGATATCAGTTAAAACCTTTCAGGTGATTTTTATTTTTGGATGATAATCTAATAATCTCCCTTGACACTATATCATTTCATCATATGTATTATATCTACGTACATAAAAAAATCTTATCCACACCGGGTAAAGCCGAGTCTATAATCGTGTAAAACGAAACTGATTGCGCCAGGCTCGTATCTGTAGTTTCCAGGTTCGAGTCCCAGCTGGGTCAGCGTTGAGATTTATCTCCGCAAAATTCCCCGCCCTGCCTACGGTCAGTAGGAGACACCGCCATCCGTTGGATGGGATGTTAAGCCGTGGCCCCATGTGTCAGAGAGCCATATCCTGTGCACGTTAAAGAACATGCTTGATGGCTTGACGGGAGGCTAATCATCTGTCTCCCAACAACTGTTCCAGTGGGTCCCCTCCCCCAACCTTCTCTGAGTCTTCGGGGTCCATGTGACCTGGCCATTTAGCCCATGGTGTGCAAAAAAGTTCCGCTCAGAAGGAAAACAACCCAACCGAAACTGATTGCATTTCTTTGACCATGTAAAACTGAAACCTTGTAACCTGAGTACCGTGTAAATCGAGGAATAGGTGTATAATGAAATTTTTGAAAAAAGAAAATCCTTAAACAATGTGTACAGTATAGATTTTAGCAGCTGGCAATATTGCAATAATTTAAACCCCCAATCACAGCCCTATGAATCACGTGCTATTATATATCGCCCTGCACGCATTTTTGCGCATGTCACTACGTGGCGTAGATGCTCTGTACACGTGCTGCCATAATGCTTAAAAGCGGTGTTGCCACAGTTTCCTAGCATAAAAGGAGATTTTCAAACTTCGAGATCTACCCGAATATTATTTTACATTGCAAGTAACGGTAATATCAGCGAAACCTTTTTTTCAAACAATTCCATCCATGCAAGTTGTCATTCGTTATATTTAAGTTATTATATTTGTTCGGTAATATTATTGCTTTATTTAAAATTTGTTACATAGTTTCGTTATTAGCAGCCAGTATGGCGCGAAGTCTTCGCCGTTTCGTAATGACACGGAAAGAAATGCCAGACAGTGTGTTGCAGAAATGAAAATCATTTAAGAATTCAGGGAGAAATTATTGGGAAAGACAGCTAACGCAATTACCGACCTTTTTAATAAGTGAACTCTAGTACACGGTAAATTTCTTTCATAATGATTATTTTGCAGTATGTAACAATCATAGCACTTTTTTTTTGTTGCATTTCAGTATTATCAATATATTTGGTCACCGGCTGGATTTCATTATACTGACATTTCATTGTAACGTATTAAATAGAACAGAGTATAGAACTTTAAATTGTTTTTAATTCTTTTTTGGTTAAAACAACTTATTTTAGAATTTTACAGAGCTCGTAGTTTAACTTTCCTAATATCACTTAGAAGTGTCCATAAACTTTTCGAATATAATGAACTTCAAGATTCTTGAATTAAAGAAAATATGTCGAAACTGCCTACCCAAATTTTATTCTAAAAGTAACTTTAGAACACAGTAAGCACAGGGAAGAAAAGTCTGGTTTGTATTTGTATGAAGCAGACAAATGCATCTCCTGCATATATTCATTTTTATGTTTGTTGCCTTATATAGCAGCGACAGCATTCTGCTCAGCCAGGCGTAAGTACCCATTAGAAGAAGGAGAAATCCGATATAAGCAGTGGATGCTACTGAGTTCTTATCATTATTTTCTGCTCATCAGCTATTATTTGGAAAGGAGAGTTTCAACTTTAAAAGTTTCATTTTTTAAGCCTTGCTGGATGTATGTGTTGTTTTTCTGCTGAGGTCCTGCCATCCTCTCAGACCTACTATAGCATATAAATAGACATGCTCCTGTCAGACCTGGGGGGCGCGGGGCGCGCCAGGCTCGTAATCTCGATCTCAGCTCGTAATCAGATTTATCTCCGCGACACCAATGGGCTTGGAAAGGCCGCCGTCCGTCGGATGGGACGTTAAACCGTGGCCCCTTTTACAGGAGAGCCATACCCTGTGCACGTTAAAGAACACTCTGGATGGCATTGACGGGAGGCTTACCATCTGTCTCCCAACAGCTATTCCAGTGGATCCCCTCCCACAACCTTCTCTGAGCTTTCGAGGTCCTTGTGACTTGGCCATTTAGCCCATGGTGTGCAAAAAAAGTGCGCTCAAAAAAGTGGCGCTAAAACAACCTACCCCAACCCTGTCAGACCTCTGTGGCAAGCAGCTGCTTGAGGGGGCATTTATTTATTTTATTTATTTCAGCGTAGCGGCAGCAAAGTTCACTTCCCCTTATCAAGAAATGATTAATAATTTTTTTGCGTTGTTAGCATCGAAGGCTTTTACCCCCGTGTGGCGGGACATGATAAAAATATGCAAACAGTGGTATAACCCCCCCAAAAAAATACTCGCTGAATTTGGTTTCTATTTAAGAAGCAAACGGAAGCATAAAAAAATGTTTCCATTAAAAGCCTGATGGTTAAACCAAAATATTAACTCTTTTCGTAATGACGTGAAATTTATTCCTATTTACTTAAAGGTAGAGTTGTTTTCATAATTAATAGGTGTCGGAGCAGCGTTCCGTCCATTTTTAGGTTTTAAAAATTGCTTCCCCCATTAGAAAGAAAGATCACGGAAATATGAGCGTAATGAAAATAATGTCCTTTGATTAGTGATGGGATAAAAACTGAAATTTATTCCTACATACAATAAAATTAATATGAGCATGGTGAAAAATTAATAATTGACTGGGCTCAGTCGGCAGCGCTTCAGGCTCAATCTGCAATTCCCCGGGTGCTCCCCGTTCTGCCCACGGTGAAAAAGGCGATACCGATGGGCTAAGAAAGGCCGCCACCCTTCAGATGGAATGTTAAGCCGTGTCTCCGTGTGCAAGAGAGCCTACCCTGTGCACTTTAAAGAACGTACTGAATGGCTTTGACGAGAAGCTTCTGCTTCCTAACAGCTGTCCGGTGGATCCCCTTCCCCAACCTTCTCTGAGCCCTTGGGTCTTTGTGACGGCCATTTAGGACCATTTAGGACCTTGGGACTTAGCTACAATGGACGGTAATAGTTATTCCTTCTTGTAGTTTGTAAATGGAAAATTGAAACAAAATTGTGAAAGGGTTAAAAGAAGGAAGTGGCATGAGACAACTGAACAAGATTCAAAGGAAAAAAACGGAGTATTTCCAGATAGAATACACTACCTGTAATAGCAAATTGAAAATCAGATTAGGAACAATGTGGTATGTCTGAAACACTTTTCAACAACCTGCTATAACTACCGTGTACAAAATTTCGTACTTTATTGGTTCTGGTGACAAATAGCTATGGAATTCATTTATTAGCACATTTTTCCATCTGTTTTTACAAGCACATTTTTATTTGTACAGTATATTTTAAAATGAGAATTAAACACTTTTAACTATACATGTGTAGCATGAATTTCCACATTTTTGTACCAGTAAGTTTCAAAATACGTAAAAAAAAATCGAGCAAAAGGGAAATTCCTTTTTTCATAGGGATTACGTGAAGTAGAAATTTCTGTTCATTCTTTATAATCAATAACACTCTATTCACTTAACATTGATTATTCCCAATGATTGCTTGCTCTTTAAAAAACATGAAGTGATATAACATCACTTTCCAAATGCAACGTATTGTCGGTTTATCTCTTTTCATTCACATTTTGCTTTTTAACTCCGAACCACCTGTCTCTTAACCGCATTCCTAATATTCCCTAGACAGGTCAGACTTCGCCGAATGCCTCACTCTCCATTCGCTCTCAAGGTAGGCAAGCTTGAAGTGGATATTGATCGTTAATCCTGTTGATATCCCAGCGCATTGTAGCAGCAGGTTTTGGAAAAAGGGGGAAAAAAGCGGTTAAGGGCTCAGGAGGTGAGGTAGTCGACCGGGACCGCCATCTCTCTACGCACAAAACGTCTCAGAAGACAATTTTTTCGCTTAGCTTCGACTGCCAGCTGTTGCCCCGGGTTAGTGGCTCCCAGTGGACCCGACCAGGGACCTTCTTATCACCAACATATTGTGAACCTTGGCCGTAACAGAAAAGAAAGAAGGGCCGATCTCAGACGATGATGAAAAGCCACAGGGCGCCGGTTTCATAGCTCTCACTTTTGTGAGCTCTAAGAGATTGCATTGCTTCCGTTCTGCAGCCAGTTAAAGTCGACTGCGTTCTTCCCCGTTTTCTACATTTTTTTTCTCTCTCTCTTCTTCTTCTTTCGATAGCCCGAGACGGGGCATGGGAATTCGGGAAAGATGGGGTGGGGTGGGGGAGTAGAGGGAAACGTTGTACTTCGAGAGGCTTACGTTCCCATCTGTGCTGCGTATATACTCGCGCATGGAGCAAGTTGAGACGGCGAATAGTGCTCTTGAGCTTCTTTATGATGGAGAAGCTGCAGATGTGAGGAGACGGGATTATGGGTATAAAGCTCCCGCTGCACTGCGACTGATAACGCCTTGATACTCTGTTGGTATTTATATATGTCAGTGCTTGCGCGCGCACATGCGGAAAGGAGAAAAGCAAAGAGCAGTTCTAGATGACAGCGCACTTTATTTCCAGCTGGAGAAAAAGAGTCTTGTAAAGAAAGGTCTTTTAAGCGACTGTTGTACAAAATTAAAAAGTTTTAAATATGTTGTTGGCCTTATATGCGGAACATTTTGCTGCTATAAAATTAATACTACGTGAGCGTTGTCATCTGCAAACTACTTGCTGCGTTGGTTTAATATTACATCTATTTATGCAATTGATGCAACTACAATGCTCAGAAAAAAATTTGAATTTATTTAACACAACTCGCCAAATTCAATATTTCTATAGAAAATTATATTTGGAATATATAATTTCTATATATTTAATGTTTGATTTAAATTACAGATCATTTCCTGGCTACTGACTAAAGGGGCCTGAATTCGAGCTCTGGTTCTGTAATGGCTGTTTCATTTCTTGTGTTATCCTTCTGCTGAGGTCTCACCTTCCTCAAAGATTTTCTTTATAATAATAATAATAATTTATTTCCGTATAATTGAATACATAGAAGGTTCAGATGGTGCATATCACTCTTAATCCTTCCCTGTTGATTAAAAAAGCAAGAAATGAAAGCAAAAGACCAGAAAGATTAACCTTTCAGAAGCGAAACTGATCAACTCCATAAAATAAAAAGTTGAGAAAATTGATGGTTCTCTAAGATTGTTTTAACTCTAACTTTGTTTGAAATATACGAGCAAAGAAATATTAGGTAGAGTAATATTATAGATATAGGTTCTATATTACAAGATGTAAAATACATAAAAATAAATATTTCAAAAGAATTTCGTCTTATTCTTACAAAATTTCTATAAATTCATGGAGTTAATCAATTTGGCAGCTGAAATTTTAAAAATTGAAAAAAAAAATAAATACGATAAAAAGCGATATATTATTTACTATTATGGAACTTTCCACAGCCAGCCTTTGTAAAACAGAAACTGTTTTACAAATATAATATTCATACAAAACATCTTTACTATGTATTATTACAAATAATACCTTCGGTGTCAGATGCATTCAATCTAGCGGTGCCTCGATTTGTCTTTAAGGTATAGTAATAATCGTGTTTGATTGGAGGAATGTATTTTAATAGATCCATTATATTTTGTTTCTTTTGTCACAAGTCTACTAGAAGGATATAACAATGGCTGGTCTATGTTTTTCAAAATTGGTGGTCTACCTATCTGGGATTTTTTAATATTCAATAAATAAAACTCTAAATCTTCGTTAAAATTGTATTTTAAACTATAGTTGATTTCTTCCTGTTAGTGTTAGTCTTTCGAAGGTTTTGTGGAAAAAAAGTATTCATGATTCATCTGAACCACTTGAAACGATGTTTTCTTCTTGCATGTTCGGATGATTTCATACCAATCAGCAGGAGAAAAAATGTTTGATTTTTCGTCATCATCATCATCCTCAAGCAGCCATGGGCTACGGAGGTCCAACCAGACCACGCAGTTTAATTCTCCAAGCATATCTGTCCTGAGCTACATCTGCTGCATCTGGCCACTGCACACCAATTCTAACAAGGTCCTGTTTGACATTGTCAGCCCACCGCATCCTAGGTCTCCCACTCCTTCTGAGGCCTCTAGGCATACTGTTCATAACCCTATTCGCCAATCTATAATTATCCATACGGGTAACATGGCCAAACCAGCGGAGTCTCTCTCTGCACAATATGCTGCTTAAAGGAGGTTGCAGACTCCTTTGCCTAACCTCATCATTAGTTACAAAGTTAAACCACCTAATACCCAAGATACTGCGTAAGCATCTAGAATCAAAAGCATCTAGTTTCCTGTTATCTTGTTTACACAGCGTCCAAGTTTCACTACCATAACTAACCCTAGAAAGAACCAAACTATTTTACAGTCTAATTTTAGTCTTTAGGTGTATACGCCTATTTCTCCACAATCTCCATAGATTCTTAAAAGTCCCGGCAGCAATACCTATTCGTCTGTTAATCTCATGCCGCACATCACCAGTATCAGTTACATAGCTCCCAAGGTAATTAAACTGTGACACCTGCTCAAGACTGCAACCATTCAGATTAACTGAATCACAGCCTGCCTGACCAATTTTCATCACTTTAGTTTTCTCTCTGTTTATAACCAAACCTACTCTACTACCAGTCTCATCAATAGCTCGAATGAAAGAGTTCATCTCATCAACATCATTTGCCAAAAGGGAAAAGGAGACAAAATACACCCTTGTCGAACACCAGACGTAATGCTAAACCAATTGCTACAAGACTTACCAACTCTCACACATGACTCAGTGTTATCATACGATTCGATAATGGCAAAATTTGTATCATTAGGCAAATAACTATGTCTACTTATCAAAAAATTAAGTTCAATTGATTCAGCTTTTATCTCAGAGCTTTGAACCTGTTTTAATAAACTTAAAACAGTTTTGATATTTCTATTTTGCCCGTTACACGAATCTGAGTACGTTATTGTTTTTCATGAGTTTTAGCATACGTTTTGATGTGCTTAATTAACGTGATGAAATTTCTTGAGAACCAGTGATCCTTCAGTTTCCTGCCAAATATATATACAGCTTACATCTTTGTTGAAATCGTGGCAGCCAAAATTGTAGACATATAAATTTCTCTTGTAATAAGCGACCGACGTAGTAAGCTTGGGAAAGGGTAAAACTTTTTCTAAGTCAAAAGAAATACGTAAATTTCTTCCGATGCTATTCTTCGATCAGCGACGTATTATTAGGAGCCTTTTCTTCCTTACGTAGATGTAATTCCTTTTCAATTTCTGCTGCCCGTTTTTCATTGCATCAAACTGAATTTTAATTTGTAGCGAATCACAAATTTGACATGTGTCCTTGATAGGTTGTTTAAAATGTATATTGAATTTAGTAAAAAATATGTGGTAATAATATTTTTCTTTCACTGATTGCACATTTCTTAGATTACATTGTGCTACATACAGTTCGTACATTTTCTTAATAGATAGATCTGTACTCAAAGCCGCCTTCGATTGTGAGCTCTTGTGTAATGACTCGAATACGCTGGGAACGAATTAATATGTTCTATGACACCCGAGTCATCAATTTGTTACCTGGAACATGGTGACCTCGACCATCTTTCAGAGACTTACCTTCATCTTTTAAACTGCAGTTGTATATTCGACGAACGTTACTTCTTGAAACACGAACATCTTGCCCGCCTTGTCTAATATAAAATATGAAAGAATGAGATCTTGGTTTCCTGGTGTTATCATTTGGACGTTGTCTTTTAATTGTTACGAGCTTAATCGAACCACGTATAAATAAATTCTATTTTTCTTGACTCTCCAATCCGTAAAATGTCTTCATGGCTTTTTGTCGTTGATCAGATGTGATATTTTGATTACATTTCCGTGCACACTGATATGATGTATCATGAAATTATTTGCCGACATTAAACGTCCACTCCTAGTTTTGAACGGCATGCCTCGTAATCTCTTAAATTTCTGAATATTTCGAACCCATTTGTCACGATTCCGGTTCCTTTTTCGTCCAATATTTCAACAATTTGCTTTAGTGAAAGCAATGGAATTATTGGTAATATTTTCATTCTTTGAATCGGACGATGTATCTGAATAAATGCGAAAACATTTCTTTGAAATGGAGCTTCTGAGTATTGGAGGATCACTATCTGTTTCACTATTTTGCATTTCATTATTACTTGCCATTTTTATTTTGCACCCTTAAATTTTACTTCTTTATTATAAGAACAATGTACTTTTTCAATAATGTAATGGTTTTTCTAATACTTCACAATAATTATGTAAAAATCACAATATAACAATGTACTTTTTCAATAATGTAATGGTTTTTCTAATACTTCACAATAATTATGTAAAAATCACAGCATAACAATGTACTTTTTCAATAATATAATAGTTTGCTCTAACACTTCAGAAGTAATTATGTGAAAATGTGCTTAAAAATAGTTATTCTAACACAAATCTCATAAACCGCAAAGAAATTTCCCAATATCACGTCGTGTATCAGCAACTATTCACAACAAACTGGAGTTAATCAAAATGGCGTCTGAAATATATTAACCGCACTAATCACGTGCTTGGGTACTAAAATTGCGAAATTTACAAAAAGTGCAGTTGAACAGTTTGGCTTCTGAGAGGCTCATATATATATATAGAAACAAAGTAAGCTATAAGGTTCAGAATCTAAAGCATCGAAGAAGTGTGACAAGTCCACTTCTTTCAATTTTCTGCTGAAACTTTGGAATGTTGGCGAAAGCACCACGTCTGTCGGAAGTTGATTCCAAACCCTCCCTACGAAAGAATGATATTTACAATTTTTCTTCACCACAGGAATATGTTCCAGTGGGTCCCCTCCCCCAACTTTCTCTGAGCCTTCGGGGTCCATGTGACCTGGCCATTTAGCCCATTGTGTGCAAAAAAGTGCCGCTCAGAGGTAAAACAACAACCCAAAATCACCACAGGAATGTTGATACTTATGGGGTGGCTTCTCGTGTTGCTATCTGAAATTGTTAGCAAGTGATGTTGGCTGTCTTAGTGAGTTGTCCCATAAATGAGTTTGTGGAATGTTTTCAGATCTAGTTCAAGTCTACTCCATTCTGTTAATGGATATTAAGATTTGCCAGTCTTTGTTCGTATGTGAAGTTGAAGTAACCTGGTAATCTTTTAGTGAACCATCTCTGTGGCCTTTCTAATGAGAAAATATCACAAACCAGGTGAGGGTACCACACTGGCGAAGCATATTCGATTACGGTATAACATATGTGATAAAGGCATTAACGAGGATAACGTGATTGCACTTTCGATAGCTTCTTAGAATCATTCTTGGCAGTGCGAAGGACCTTGGTAGCAACTTTCTTGCAATGGGGTGAGAATGACATAGTGTCGTTGAACGTGACGCCAAGATCAGAAAGTTCGTGGTTAAAATGACACTCCTGTCAGATCTCTATGGCAAGCGTCGGCTTAAGGGATAATAAATATATATTTTTTTTAATTCGTTATCTGAAAACAAATTGTTAAAGAAATGGCAAAATATCTCTGTTACTACTCGTACTTATATTTCAAACATTATTATTAAATGTTCGGAACTACTGTTATACTGGTATTTATATTTCAAATATTACTATTAAATGTTCGGAACTATTGTTATACTGATATTTATATTTCAAATATTACTATTAAATGATTTGAACTACTGTCCACCTCCATTACTATGGCCTTATCACTATGTAGAATAATTCATTTCAGATTTTAGGTTATTTAAAATCTGTTAGATTTGTCAGCAATAGTCTTGCTGACAAGAATAATAATGAAAATACATTAGGTGATATTTTCAGAAAAAAAAAGGGTTATTGGCAACTGTCCAGCATTCCATTCAAAAAGTCCTAATTAAGTTGTTTCGCTACAATAATAGAAGTTATCGTTTCTATTAATACGGTTAAGAATTTTGAAAGTGAATTTTGTCATGGTAAAATTTTTGGACTCAGCTTTTTTCGACCATTTTGCTTTAACAAAACAAAATAAGTGACCAAGTTGTTTTTTTTTAACTATTTAGCGAATGCAATGTCGATTTTCAAAACGAAGCCAGCTGGGTGTCAATTTCCTTGTTCAAATAGCCATGTTATGATCAGTCAGAGCTAGATCGATCTAGTTGGAAGCGAAAAGATCTTAATCCCTCCTTTGAAACTAAAAATATAAATAAATGGAAATTTAATAAATTACAAATAATTAGAAGAACAAATCTATTGCCTTTGGTGAATACGGTATGCTCGTTGTCAAAGAGAATGAAGTTCTTCATTTTGCGATTTTAGCATCCTCTAACAGAGGAAATTCAAACTAATGGTTGATTCGTAAAATACATATAGTAATATTTCATTAGTACCTGTCCAACCCAAAGATAATTTTCCATTAGGCCTTGAAAATTTTTAATTTTCCTCACCCTTTTTGAGATGTGGGGAGAAATTACTGCTGTTAATATAAATAAATCCCTTTACCACCACATTCCACTACCATAATTTCAAATCTTTAGGATGAATAGATCGTTTATGATATTCGTTTAAGCTTTTCATTTTCCAACTCTACGGCCTTCTAATGGTGGAAATTAAAATTATTTTCCCATTCAGAAAATACGATCTTAAAATTTCATTAGTACCTATCTAATCCAAAAAAAAAAATCATATATTTTCTAAAAACGAAACAGTTAAATGTCTGCACACAGATGACAAAGTGAAAACAATAACAAATTAAAAATCTTTATAGTCGTCATCTTATTTAAACAATTCCAATTGTTTCGACCTTAGAAGAGAAAGAGGGAGCAAAGGAACGAAAGAAATATTTTATGGTTATTAAATACTTTCATCCCTATTCCTTGTAGTCTTTTTTAGCCTAAGGAATGAAATAAAAAGTGATATTTTCATCATACAGGCGTACTTTCCATGATATACCATTCTATAAGCTTACCATAATTCTTACTACGGCGTGATGTTCAGGTGTTTCCTATGCTGTGGTAGATATCAGTCAAAAGGCTTATGTCGCCGGCAAGGAAGACTTGATACTTTTGAGAGTCCAATGTAAATATCAATTTCGGAACCCTTCGTAATTCCAACGTAGTAGCAATATTTTACTTAACGATAACCCAAGGTGGGGGTCCAGGCATTTTATATTCCTCTTTCTGGTTTAGAAGCAGCACAGGAAGTCGTAAGGAATGATTTTTGTGACAGAAGTGGCACTTCAGCAACTCTATTGAACCGAATGTGGCGGGGTGAACATGCTAAGTACTCATGGTTAATAGTGAGGCCCGTTGTATATGCACCCTTTGTAATTCCATTTGCATTAAACCGAAAAAAGGAAGCAATTATGATTGGATACTGTTTGCGTTACATTGTTTTACATACCTGATTGACTAGCACAACAGGCCTACTCTCAGAGAAGACACAAAGTCCAGTATAAAGATTATACTAAGGTTCGAAAGATTCATGTTTCATGTCTGCAACAGTAAAAGCGAAATACAGAGCTAAAACCACTTAAAGCACTAGCACAATGGAAAACAGAATTACGCAGTGGCTAAGTATTTTTGGGGGGAGAGAGGGGTGGCGGGGGAGTACCTCGTCTTGACTAAGAATATCTTCTTCAAATCTGTTAGCTGTTCGTATAAGGTTTCGTAATTAAAATTTCAAACAATTTATATTTGTAAGAGAAAAATGGGCTCTTCTAAAGGCGACCAGACTGTGGAATAGTGTTTCAAATTTAAAATGTGAATAACACATGAAAAACTAAAAAATTGTAACATTTCTTTAAATATTTTTAAATCATTGTAAAAAAAAGAAACAAGTTTTTTACTAATGATTTTCAACACTTTTCATTAGCAATAAAAAAAGTTTGATTTCGATAAAGCTGCAGTATAAAATTATCGGTCGTCCCGTGGCTGAATAACCACTCAGCCACGGACGGTTAGTGCACTTGGCTACTGATCTAAGGGACCTGGGTTCGAACCCCGGATTACTACATGGATGTTTCGTGGTGTTTTTCTGCTGAAGTACTGCCATCCTCGCAGACGTTCTACTATGGCTTATAAACTGACAGGTTCTTATCAGGCCTCTATGGCAAGCAGCTTCATGAGAAGGTATTTATTCTTTATAAAATTATCAGCCAAAAAAAAATATTTGTGAAAAGTGTCCGAATTGTTTAGGGAAAAATTATTTGTTTTTTTTTTTGAGCATTTTGAGAAAGATTTATTCTAATAAATGTTTTTTTTAACTCTTTAATTTCAAAATAATGAAATGCATTATCTGTTTTCATAAATAAGAAGAAATTACTTTTTTTATTAATCAGTTACATCACGTAATTTCATAACGACTCTTGTGATAACGTGTTCGGGGAAACATTTTTTGAATAAACACCAAAAATATATTGCAAGCAAAAAATAATATTTATTGTGAGTTACGAATCCATGAACCAAAATTATGATTTTCAAAACATGGTCAGATGGGATAACGTAGCATTTCTCTCTTTAAATTTTCCGCCGGGGTTTCGTGTGACAGTCATCTATACCTATTGTTACATTATTTGTGCAGGAAAGAGAGGAAAAGGAGACTGCAGTCATTCTTGACGCCGTGCAACACCCAACATTCGATAGTGTAGAAGGTCGAATGCAATTAATACCACTGTCTTCTAGTATATGGAGTAGCGAGCATGACTACTAAGCCAATGGGTAGTGACCATATTCGCTACTCCTTGTACAAATATTTGTATGTTGTGGGAGAAACTAGCACAAACTAAAAAGTTTTCTAAATTAATTTAACTGTATAAGAACTTAAGACCAAGAGATTCACATCCCTTTTTTTGTGCATTAAAAGAAAACATGTTTATACTCCAAAGAACACCACTCTCGGCAAGCGAAAAATTCTCGGCTTCCCTGGTTCGAGACCCCACTGTACCTGCGTTGGAATTTTCTTCACTGACCCCCACCCTTCCATCGTTGAGAAAGGGAACTCCAAAGAGCTTGGGAAGGCCGCCATATGGGACATTAAGCCTTGACACCGTGTGCTGGAGAACCATATCCTGTGCACATTAACGAACTTGGAGGATAGCCTTGACTGTAGGATTCTATTTTTAATAGTTATCCAATGGATTCCCTACCCAGCTCTGATCCCTAGGATTAAGGTTGCCAGAAGATCTCTCTTAAAAAAACGTGTTCTAATTTGTAGTTCGGATAATTTTTACTCTTTTTTTTTATAGACGAAATGTTCTCTCTTTTTTTTTATAGACGAAATGTTCTCTCTTTTTTTCGACTACTAATAAAAGATTTATTTATAAAATATTTAATATTTAGAAAAAGTTAACAAATATAAAATTAAAAATTATGGAATTAATATTTATAATTAACAGAATACCTGAAGATTTAAATGGGATTTAAATTGTCAAATTCAAATAATATTTCTGATTGTTTACTATGATTCTTGATTCACTTATGATTGCTTGATATGGAATATGAATCTTCCAAAGAAGTCTTCTACCTTAATTTATAATAAGGTATAAAATAAATTCCCTCTGATAATGATCTAATTTATGCAACATTAGTATTTCAAAATAAAAGTTTGTTGACTAGTTTTTGCATTTTTAGCAAGAAAATGAAAAAGCTCTTTCCATTTAGAAAACATTTTCACTTTTTCTGCCTTTATTATATGGCCGTCCAACCGTTGGGAGTCCTTGCGACCTGTCCATTTAGCTCATTTCATACAAAACAAAAATCTTGTAATCCAACTCTACCGTGAAGAAGCGATTTAGGAATGCCAAAGTTCACATTGCATTATTCGTATAGAGTATCAAACGATAATTTAAATGTAATTTAGCGTGTTTCTTTTTATTCTGTTGCTTTCTTTCGCTTTTTGTTTTTTTTTTCGCTTGCCCTTTACATTTGTTTGATCTTTTGAAATTGCAAACTCGCAAAGACATTAGCCTCAGTTGTTTTATTACAATGACATTTCAATTTTTCATAAAGAGATATATATTAAGGATGTTGCTAATTACATAAAGATATAGTTACAGAAAAAGAGATTGATATTCGCATCGATGAAATGATACTCCGAGCCGATTCACAGTTTAATCTATTCAGCACATGGGCTAAACCGATTGAAAGGAAAAAGTAAATTTAGTTATAAATGCGTCTAGTATTGAGTGTCCTGATTACCATTGCCTTCGAGCCAATAATCCTCCTTTGAGCGGAAAGCCTCCATTCATCCCTGAGCGCAGAGATGCGAAGGGATGACGGATGTTGCTTTTCCTCCCCGATGCGGCCAGAGAGGCTGTCGCCGCTGCCGGTAGCTGCCAGTCCGATGGATGCGATGTATGGCAGCGAGCTTCGGTTCCAATTGCACGAACATGAGCCAAGCTCTAGTTGCCTTTTATATGCGTGATAATGTGTGGTTATCGTTATTGGGAATTAATGACGGGGAAAGCGGAAGTGGGAGCTGCGCTTACATGTTCCGAGCCTGCAGGAATTCGCCGCCACAGATCTCTATTAATTTCAACCCCCCTCCCCACCGCACCACCTCCCGCTTCTGTCTCTTCTCTGTTCCTGCCTCTGTCCGTCCGTGTGAGCGTGTGACTCTGGCGCGCTCTTGTGTCGTCAGTGAACCCCTTTGTTACGTCACACGTCCATTGTTACATTCCTACATCAATCTTGGCAAATGGCCGAGAGCCGCGATTCACTGTTGCCACTAAGGAGAAGAGGAAATAACTTAATATGCTGGGCGTGGTGATATCTACCGTGGGCGCTCTTTTCCTCTCCTCCCCCCCACCTGCTTTTCCCTTTTCCTCGACGCTTCTGTGGTCGTGGCTGTAATTGTGCAGATAGAAAAGTGCGCCGCTGCGCCTTCAATGGAAGTTCGGCCACTGCCGTTATAGACGCCGTGAAAGGGACTTTGGCATTTAGATAAGAAGTATAAAGGAAGAGTTGGAGCTGGTGATAAATTGGAAAGAGAGAGAGCGGAGAAAGTTCCAAACTACTGGCGGATACATATTGATATATGAGTTATTGTCGATGGTGGCGCCAGTGAATGAATACGTACCTGGTTCGCGTGGAGTAAATTCCTTTAATAGATCGCTTTAAGAGTAATTCTAGAGCATGTCCGGTAATATTATTGCGACAAATGGTTAGAAATTTCGACGATTAAAAAGCAGAGGAAGCGATTTCGAGTGATTTGCGATATTTCTCTGAACGTTTTGTTTTGGAAGTGAGGATTAAAAACGAATGATATTTGATTGGCCAAATGTGTTTTTTGGTTTTATTTCAATTCAAAGCAAGTAACAAAATGGTTCCAGTTTGATATTATTTAAATTATATGGCTGTATAATAATAAGATTTTTTACCGATAAGATTTATTAATATTTACAGTCTGCTTAAAATATTTTTTGTTGTTGTTGTTTTTCGTATAACATTTATTTCTTTTTATCAAATACATTATAACACGCCCAATCGTTTATAAATGTGCAAGATATAAATTCTACTTAATCGTCACTGCAACTTTTTTAAATGTCAGTAGTAGTAAATACCATTTGGCATCATGTAATAGATCGATTTTTTTTAATAATTACCATTACTGCATAGAATGGAAATAAAGGCTCATTCTCTATTAAATAACGTTAATTGTTATTGTTATATTAAATCTAAAAATATTTTGAGAAAAATATGATGATTCCATTATACAACTCAGCTCAAGTAGTAGAGAGAGAGCTATATCGTATAGAATGATCATCCGGAGGATGTTCTCATCTCTCCTATCATAGCCGTTTTTAAAAAGCATTTACGAAGCATGAACCTATGTAAATATCTCTATATTATCAGTTTTAGATCTTTTTGCCTTACTCTCAAGGTTGCCAAAGGATTCATTTATCTGCAATCCATTTTCTTATATGTTATGTTGTACATAACCATCGAATTCGTTTTATGTCTGTAATGCTATATGAGTTTTTTTTTGTTGTTGTTGTTAATTCTTTCAAATGGAGTCAGTGTAAGCAATATTTACCATCCATTTATTCCTATTAATTAAAATAAATATATCTGAAATATGAAAATTAAGTTTACATATATGTACTTTAAAAACTGATAATTGAATGATACAAAAGGTGTACTACGTTCTTACTTAGTCTTTGTCCAAATAGTCCAAATTATTGCATTTAAATTAATTATCCAAATAAAATTGGGCATTGGTATTTAAATGCAATTACAAATATCGCCTTTACATTATTTTAGTATTCAAAATATATTGAACATAATTTAAAAGTTATTACAAATGTATAAAATAAAATAAAATAAATACCCCCCTCAAGCAGCTGCTTGCCACAGAGGTCTGACAGGAGCCTGTCAGTTTATATGCCACAGTAGGAGATCTGAGAGGATGGCAGGACCTCAGCAGAAAAACGACACACACATCCATGCCTAATCCGGGGCTCGAACACCCAGGTCCCTTAGATCAGTAGCCAAGCGTGCTAACCACTCGGCCACGGGACGGCTACAAATGTTATGTATCTAATCTCTGTGTTAAAATCCCTACGTGCGGTGCTACATTCTACTATTACATTTTATTGGTAAATCGTGGGTGAGAACCAGTGAAACACATGTGGGTTGGGTTGTTTTACCTCTGAGCGACCCTTTTTGCACACAATGAGCTAAATGGCCAGGTCACAAAGACCCAAGGGCTCAGAGAAGGTTGGGGGAGGGAACCCACTGGACAACTATTGGGAGACGGATGGTAGCCTCCCGTCAAGACCATCCAGCGTGTTCTTTAACGTGCACAGGGTATGGCTCTCCCGCACAGCGATCCGCGGCTTAACGTCCCATCCGACGGACGGCGTCCTTTCCAAGCCCATCGGTGTCTCCTACTGACTGTGAACAGTGTAGGGTATTTTGCGGAGATAAATCTCAACGCTGACCTAGCTGGGACTCGAACCTGGGAACTGCAGATTACGAGTCTGTCGCGCTACCGTATCTCCGCAAAATTCCCCGCCTTGCCCACGGTCAGTAGGGGACACCGATGGACTTGGAAAGGCCGCCGTCCGTCGGATGGGACGTTAAGCCGTGGCCCCGTGTGCGGGAGAGCCATACCCTGTGCACGTTAAAGAACACGCTGGATGGCCTTGACGGAAGGCTACCATCTGTCTCCCAACAGCTGTTCCAGTGGGTCCCCTCCCCCAACCTTCTCTGAGCCTTCGGGGTACATGTGACCTGGCCATTTAGCCCATGGTGTGCAAAAAAGTGCCGCTCAGAGGTAAAACAACCCAACCTGTCGCGCTACCGAGCCCCCCCCCCCCCCAGTGAAACATATATATGAAAAAACAGTTTGAAAAGGATAAACGACGGAATGATAGATCAGTGGTTCACAATGTTTTATGATTCACGTACCCCCTGGAAATGTGTGTAACTGCCGTACTCCTTATATAGATAGATAAAATTATAGTTATAGTATAGAATGGGAATAAAATAAAACATATATATATACATAACATATATCTAGCGACTTTTGAGCTCTCACGGCGTACCCCAAAAAATTTTACCGCCTATCAGACGTTGAGAACCGCTAATCTAGATAAATCAACGTGGAAGAACTAAGAAGAATAAAAGTGGCGTTTTGTCATAATCTGCCATTAAAAACTCTTAATCCAAATTCAGTTGTCTCAACTTTCGGATTATCTTTATTTCTCTATTTATATATTCTCGTCGAAATTGCTAACTTGCGTTTACCTGTTAATTTAAGATTTAATAGCTAATCGCAAGTACACCAGGCACGCTGCAGATACGAGCCTAGCGCACTTGCGTTTAGCTATTAAATCTTAATAGCTAAACGCAAGTGCGCCAGGCTCGTAATCTGCAGCGTGATTATCTCCGCAAAACTTCCTGCCTTCGGTCAGTACGAGACACCGATGGGCTTATAAAAGCCCCGTCCGTCGGATGGGATGTTAAGCCGTGGCTCCGTGTGCGGGAGAGCCATATCCTGTGCATGTTAAAAAACATGCTGGATGACCTTGACGGGAGGCTACCATCTGTCTACTAACAGCTATCCAGTGGGTCTCCTCCCCCAACCTTCTCTGAGCCCTCGGGGTCCTTGTGACCTGGCCATTTATCTCATTGTGTGCAAAAAAAGTGCCGCACAGCGGTAAAGCAACCCAACCCATGGCCTTGTAAACAATTTATATAGGTGTCTCACTCCCTTAAATTCGCGATTGTGAATATGTATATAATGCTTCTGGGTTCGATTAAATTATTTATAAATTTATCTGTAAAATAATGCGATTTGTTCTATAGTTACAGGTAGAGAGAGTCTTGCGCGTATATCTGTGTTTTATCCTCATTTAAAAGTTCTCGTCGGATAAAAGATTAATTGTAAAGCATATACACAGTCGTATCAGAATAATATGACTACCTACCATACATATACTATGGTAGGTGGTCATATTATTCTGATACGACTGTGTATAACCGCGGGTAAAAAAAGTTGAAGTTAATGTGGATAGCGGATAAAATCGGGGATTTGATAAGAATAGCAGGAACATGGGCAAACATGTTGCATTATTGATGACTGACATGAGTAAAAAACTAATTGAGATAATGGAAAAACCGTATTTAAAAATTCAGTTACAATTTTCACTTTAAAAAGAATAAAAAATGCATTGGAATAATGCGAGAAATTTAAAAAAACATATCCTATGTGAAAGAAGCGATCTGTTTACTGCAAAGAAGAATTTAAATGAAAAAAATTACTGTTGCAGAGAAAAAGAAAATTAAATCTGTGAAGATTTCGGTCGTGGAAGTCACAAAGTTTACTTAGTTAAATGTAGAGTGGAGTTGCTGGGTAATAAAATGGAGTGGAGTTGCTGGGTAATAAAATGGAATGTCTTCTCATAATCACTGATTATTTCATTTAAAAGAGCAAAATTAACCCAAAAGAATTTGTAAAAGTGCATTTAGATAAATTTTTATCGTATATTTAGTAAGGCATATGTTTTTAAAACAAAGGCTTATTTTTCACCACGGTATTTTTTTAGTTAATTATTAGTCATTAATAAACCATTAGACTATTTCTTTCACTTGCCAAACGTAAATCGGATCTCAAGCATTTGCAAAACTCTACGGTTGTTAAGAAGCCAATTTATGCGGATAAGACTTTGCAGGTGCGGTTAAGATCCTACGGATTATTGGGTTGTTTTATCTGTGATTGGCACTTTTTTGCACGTAATAGACTAAGGTCACAAGGACCCCGAAAGCTCGGGAAAGGTTGGGGGAGGGGACCTACTGGACAGCTGTTAGAAGACAGATGGTAGCCTCCCGTCAAGGATCGGATTCGAGAGTTAAGACATGCTGCGTATTCTATAACGTGCACAGAATATGGCTCTCTTCCACACACAGGGTCATAGCTTAAGTCCCATCCATTGGACGGCGGCCTTCCCAAGCTTGACGATCCCCTACTGACCGAGGGCAGGGCTGGGAGTTTTTCGGAGATACCTTACTGATGCAAATAGAACTTTTGTAATCCGTGCAAGGCTCTAGTTACAGGCGCAGTGACTGGGTTGAGATTAACCGAAATACTTGCTTGCCTCCAATATAGCAGCAACTCCTAGATAATGTTATGGTATTCTATATATGAAATTCCTTTATTGAATTTGTAAATACTCGATTGCAACGTGGAACAAACCGAATTTCATAAAAGAACTTCAGCAACCGAGTGAGTATGTGTGGCAATAAACGCGCCTTTGCCTTATGATCTGTGCTTACTTGCTGCTGCCCAAGAGCTTGCACATTCAAAGGGCTGTTAGTCTTCTTTCTTTTCCATTTCTGCCTGCAAACTGCATGTGGGGAGAGTGGCCACACTTTCTCTTGATTGCCCAGGCAGCCCCTGGGAGAGAGCGGACATTTGTTAAAACTGAGAGGTTCCCGCTGCAACTGATTGCTCTCTCTCACTGCTCTCTGCTCTCTTCCGCTCTTCTACCAAACGCTCCCATTTCTCAGTTTAAAATTAAGGCGGGGAAACAGGAAACAAGCAAAGGCAGCCGTTTGCTTTGTTTATGGCTGCACAAAGTACGGCACTCTCCGAAACGTCGGACCAGAAGTCGACCTGAAATATATGTGCACTATAGGATAGTGGATTTTGATGTAGTTTAATCCAAAGTTTCCGATCTTGTTTGTAAAGATAGGTGATCTTTATGTTTCTACAGCACCATTTTCTTTTCTCAACTTGGTTCCAGTGTGCCGTGCACTTCTTTCGGCTTTAGAGTAAAGGAAAGAGTTTTCTTCAATCTCTATTCATATCTGTGATTCACAGCGGAACCTTTCTGTTCGGTTGTCAGTGATTCGATTTAATGCTCGCCAGATGTTTTTAATCTGCTTTACCCCCGCGACACTATATAATAGACGGAGAAAGAAAATGACATGGCCGCTGTGGATCTTGCGTTTAATGCCTTAAAGTTTATTACCAATCGTTTCGGTCAAATCCATTTCACCTTTTATCGAAGGTTGCTGCTTTATACCACTGGGCGAAGCCATTAAGACCTGCTGCGTGATCGAAAGAGATTGGTCAATGATTTTATGGGCAGGATCTCCTCAAGCACAGACTTTCATTTCTCATCACCTACTCACCCAGCTGCTGCGTAATGGATTTAAAAAAAAAAAGCCGAAATTCCTGAATATCGTTGGGACCTTTGGTATTTTCGAAAGCTATATATACATCACATACTCCTACGATAAACGAATAGTCTAATTCACACTCTTCGTTTAAAAAACGATCAAAAGCCAAAGTGAACATTTTCCGCTTTTGCCCTTGATAAAGTTTCTTACCTCTTCTTTGTGTTAGTTAAGTTGTGTTGTTTACATTGCTTTCTCTGGCAAGAAATCCGGTCATCTAGCAAAACCTAGTTTAATCTGATAAAATTCTAAACATATGTGAGAAATCATCCATTGCTTTAGTACGCAGCTGTTCATTCTGATAAACTAGAAGAATGCATATCGACTCTGGCACATGTGGTAATCTTGATTTTAAAGATAACAAAGTTTTTCGTTTACCTACTTTTTTTCACTCCTTAACAGTTTTAATTCGAACTAATGGATTATGGGGAAAATGCGAACAGTAATATTTTATTAGTACTTACACAATATAAAAAAGTATTTGTCTTTTATCCTTCAATTTAAAAAATTGCTTTTTTCACACCTCTCTGAGAAAAGCGTTCAGATTATGCTGTTAGTGGAATATATCTTGACACTCTACCACAGAAATTTCAAATTTCTACCATAAACAAATCACTTGAAACATTCGTTAAAAGTTTCTCCGTTTCCATATTTAGTGATCTCTAATGATATAAATTTAAACTACCTAGTATTTGAAAATGCGAATTATAATATTTGATTAGTACCAATCCAACTAAAAAAGTTTCCCAATTTTATCTTAAAACAAATAAGTTTCATTTCCCACTCACCCTCCCTGGGCTTAAGTAGTCAACGCATTGTTGCCAGTGTAATCTTAAAAACCAAATAAAATTTTTTTTCAAATTTCTATCCTAAATTGCATCATATGCAATATTCGTTTAAAATTTTGGAATTTTCAATTTTTTTCCCACCGTTAGAGGGAGGCTCAAAAAATGCGAATCGTAATATTTCATCAGTACCTAGCTAACCTAAAAAGAAAATTTGTTTCTAAAAACAAACAATAATCTCTTTAAAAAAAAAAGCAGTATTTTCCCAGCCCCCTGGCTGTAAGAGGTCAAATTGTTGTTGCCAATGCAAACTTCATAACTTTTACATTCCACAACCAAAGCCTCATATTTGTAGCATAAATACATCGTTTATAATATTAGTTTAAAATTTCGCAATATTCAAATTTTTCTACAGTTAGAGGGTGCAATTATAGCTTTTGTGAGATTCCGAAAGTTTAGACGAGCCTGAGGACCTAACAGCTTCGCCACCCCATTCAAAAAAGAGCATTATGAGCGTAACACAAGCAGCCTTGTAAAAGCATTCATCATATATACCGAATTACCAAAAAATTATGGCCACCAGTCTAATATGATGTTGGTCCTCCACGTGTCGCCAAAACAGCTCTTACCCGGCGAGGCATGGACGCTACAAGATTTCTCTAAAGGTCTTTTGTGGTATCTGGTACCAACACGTTACCAGCAGATCCTTTAACTCTTGTAAGTGCGACAGCAGACTGGATATGCTTTTTAACACAAACCACAGATGCTCGTTTGGATCGATATCTGAGGAATTTGGAAGCTAGTGCAATACCTGGAAGTCTTCCTCATGTTCTGCGAACCATTCTCGAACAATCCAGGCAGTATGGTATAGTGCATTATCCTGCTGAAAGAAGGCACTACTAAAGGGGCATACCGTTGCCATGAAACAATGTACTGGTCTGCAGTGATGTTTAGGTAGGTGGTAGATGTCATAGTCTCTGGCACATGAATGACTGGATCCAGATTTCTCAGAAGAACATTGCCCAAAGCATTACACTTCCTCCACTGTCTTGTTTTCGTCCCACAGTGCATCTTGGTACCAACACTTTCTCCACTGGCTTGTTTTCGTCCCACAGTGCATCCTAGTGCCAACACTTCCTCCACCGACTTGTTTCGTCCCATGGTACATCCTGGTGCCAACACTTTCCCAGATAAATGACACACACGTACCCGGCCGTCCACATGGTACAACAGGAAATGAGATTCATCAGATAGACGACCTTCTTCCAATCATTCAAGGTCCAATTTTGATGCTTGCATGCCCATTGTAGGCGCTTTCGACAGTGAACCAAAGTTAGCATGTACACTCAGAGTGGCCTGAGGTTACGCAGCCCCATTTTCAGCAGGGTTATATATACTGTATGTTGTGACACATTACTCCCGTCACCAGCATTCAAATTACGGGCGAGTTGTGCCACAGTATCTCTTCTCTGTTAGCTCGTACAATACATAGCCTTCGCTCACCTCTAGCATCGATGAACCATGGTCGGCCCACACCTTGCCGGCGTTTCGTGGTTTTTCCCTCCTCGGACCACTTTTTGAAAGTACTAACCACGGCTGACCGTGAGCACCCTACAAGTCTTGCCGTCTCGGAAATGCTCTGACCCAGTCGTCTGGCCATTACAGTTTGGCCTTTGTCAAACTCACTTATATCTGCTGCTTTTCCCAACTGAAAAACAAGAACACTGATTAACAGAGCTCAGTATCAGGTGTACCGTTTCATGACCTTCACATGCGCCATCGTTTACCTGCAGTTGCTTCGATTTGCATAAAGACGCGCTGGTCAGGGACGGGGGTGGCTCAGTCGGTAGTGCGTCAGGCTCGTAATCTGTAGTTCCCAGGTGCGAGTCCCAGCTGGGTCAGCGTTGAGATTTATCTCCGCAAAATTCCCCGCCCTGCCCATGGTCAGTAGGGGACACCGATGGGCTTGGAAAGACCGCCGTCCGTCGGATGGGACGTTAAGCCGTGGCCCCGTGTGCGGGAGAGCCATACCCTGTGCACGTTAAAGAACACGCTGGATGACCTTGCGGGAGGCTACCACCTGTCTCCCAACAGCTGTTCCAGTGGGTCCCCTCCCCCAACCTTCTCTGAGCCTTCGGGGTCCATGTGACCTGGCCATTTAGCGCATTGTGTGCAAAAAAGTGCCGCTCAGAGGTAAAACAACCCAACCCAACGCGCTGGTCATAATGTTTCGGCTCTTCGGTTATGTTCTGCCCATTGTAGGTTACACATCTCCGATATAGGCCGTATCAAGTGTCAGACATTAAAACTGTTGACAAAGCTCAGAGATCTTTTACAAAAAACTATCGGCTTTCGCAAGAAATCGTATCAGCAGAGACTAAAAGAACTTTCACTGCACTCTCTGGAGTGGAGACACTTTAGTACGATTTAATTATATGCTACAAAATCATTCGTAGACTTTCGTACTTTAATCCCAAACAACCATATTTTCACACAATCAATAGCAGAACTAGACTATACCCGCTGTTTATTGACATCCCATTTGCAAGAAGAGATTCCAGATACCATTTCCTTGTTTGTAGAGTAGGAAGAGTATGGACTGATCTTCCGGGAGACTTTGTCATTTCTCCTAACATGATTATTTTAAAAAGCATTTATGAAGCATGGACTTAGTAAATATCTCAAATGCAATCTGTTTTAGATCTTCAATATCCTTCATCTGATGATTGAAAAAAGATTCATTTATCTATAATCTATTTCTTACATATGATGTTCTACATAATAATTCATTTTATGTTTGTAATGCTATTCTCTTTCTTTATTCTCCCAAATGAAGTCAGTGTTAAACAATATTTACCTCCCATTTATTGCTATTAAACTATTGAGTAGAAATGAGGAATCAGCACTATATTCCAGAGCGAAACGTATATGCCAACTCGGAAGCATTGAGACAATGACACCTTCCAAATTGACGCACCGACAGTTCTCATAGATCATTGGTTGATTGATCTATCAATCACTTTTCAATCCTTCAGTGATCTGCGAGATCAATGGTTGATGTACAGACTATTCATCGATCAATTTGATTATTTTTCTTTACGTACTGAAGCAGGGACTATTGTACATATAAGGGAATTATTTAAAAAAAATGGCCTCCATAACAAATTGAGTTTGCTTAGAACGAACTTGGTGTAATAAAAACATTGCTGTATATATATTTTCTATAGAGTGACGAATTAACTCAGAGGAAAAATGGAACGATAGAGTAATAAGCAGAAAAGCAAGTTAAGTTTTATCATGTACTATTTATTTTTTCCAAAGATAATTCAAGAAATTCTTGAAACGTTCTTTCTTTTTATTTTTTAGGTCCATCACGTCCATCTAGAGCCACTACATATAGTTAAAAAGAGAAGTATTTCCCAGCCACTTAGAATTAAAGTATTTTATGATAAAAGCGTATACAGGTGAGTGTAACTTCAGTATTCAAAACTAAATATTTAACCAATTTAGTTTCTTCATTATTAGACTGTTTCGACACAGCTTGACATTTTTACGATGTTTTAAAATTTAATAAATTCTTTGTAGTAATATTTCTTTTCTTAAGTATGAAACAGAGTGTTGACTCCTGACCTGATATTCTCAGGTTTGAGCCTGAGTTGAGATTTTCTGCGCTACCCCTATTTGACTTCGGCCTGACTCTGATGGACTTCAAAATGAAGCTGTCCATCGGATTATGCCGTAACACCGTATGTAGGAAAGCCATACCATGTTTACGTTAAATAACACGCTAGATGGCCTTGTCGGTGAACTTCCATATACGAGTATATACTAGTATCAGATGGGAATGGATCACTTCCTACTCAGTTTCGAGTCCCAGCTGGGTCAGCATTGAGATTTATCTCCCCAAAACTCACTGCCCACGGTCAGTAGAGGGCACCGATGGGACGTAAAATGTGGCCCCGTGTTCCGGAGAGCCATACTCTGTGCACGTTAAAGAACACACTAGATGGCCTCCACGGGAGGCTATCATATGTCTCCCAAACAGCTGTTTCAGTGGATCCCCTCCCCCAACCTTCTCTGAACTTTCGGGGTCCTTGTGACCTGGTCATTTAGACCATTGTGTGCAAAAAATTGCCTCTCAGAGGTAAACCAAACCCAGTTCTTAGCTAGTAGGATCCTTGGGGCCAGGCCATTTAACCCATTAGATGCAAAAACAAAACTCCACCTAAGTAAAAATAATTTACCAACTCTCCAGTATCGAAAAGTCTAATGTTTAAATTGAACCAAATGGCTTTTACATTTGGATTTGTTTTAATCATGAGAGGCCTTGAAAGACTAAAATTTCTAGCTGTCTATCAGTAACATCTCGTAGGATGTAAAGGGTTGGATACAACCAATATTAGAGATGGAAATATCGCGACCGGACCTGGGAGTAATAATGAAACTCTTGACCCATAGCAATCAAAATGAGAATGCAACTAATTTAAAATTGTCTGATTTTAGAGATATTTCATTTACATAAATAATATTTAATTAATAATGATAAATACCCATGTTGCTCAATTGCCGGATGGACAGTTACTGTTATCAGTAAACCTAATTCCTCTTCTGTAATAATGTGTTGACATATTATTTTTTTCATAGTCGCTTTTTAAGCGGGAAGATCCTTGGCAAACTTAATGTACTTCAATAAGCTTAATGTTGCAAGTTATTTCTGTACACTGACTGAGGGAAGAAATCGGACACCTTTGAAAGAACTGTTGAATCCAGAGAGACTCTCCTGAATAAAGCATGCAAAATGTTTGTTGTTGTTGTTTTCGTTTTCGACCTTGCACTGTGCCAAAAATCGACCTCATATATAGAAAATATTCCTTATCTTCTATATAACAAGGTAAATATGAAAGATTGAAAAACGAATTTTAGTCTCCAATCAGCTCTAAGCTTCCGTGGTGATGCCAAGTATCCGTTTTACATCTTGGTTGTGTTGTCTATCAGTAACAAAAATCATTCAAAATTGGAGAAAACAAACGATTATTACGCGAGTTTAATTTTAGTCGTTTATTAAAATGGTAATATTTCAATATCTGATCAAATTTCAGACTCTGATCAATTGTAATTGTTTTACCTCTGAGCAGCACTCATGGCTTAACGTCCCATCCGACGGACGTCGGCCTTTCCAAACTCGTCGGTGTACTCTACTGACCGAGGGCAGGGAGAGGTGTTTTAAGGAGATAATCTCAACGCTGGTCCACGTGGGAATTGAATTTGAGACCTGAAGATTCGAGCCTGGCGCGCTACTGGCTTTCGCTTTACACTAATACCCAACCCTCCCCCGTCATGGTAGCCATATGCCATACAAATATTGCTTATGGAAAGTGGTTTTTGGTGGGCCCCCTGGCTGGAGAAGAGCTTGATAGATGAGGAATCATCTACATGTGATTAATTCACCTTGCCCCACAGAAAAGGTAACGTTTTTAACCAACTCAAGATAATTTAAAAATGGCACAAATTTGAAATTTCTCAGTTTTTACTCAAATTTCAATAGATTAACGAATTGCTAGATGGCCTAATGAATAGATACCACTGGTCCAGCACATGTTGCAACGGATATTTCACTGGGGAAAAATATTTACAACATTCATTGAAATGTAAATTCCTTCCATGTGAAACTTTATTTTGTCTAGGTTTTGCGTACTTTTTTTAGATCAGTGGTTCTCAATCTTTTATGCTTCACGTACCCCCTGGAAATGTGTATGTAACTGACGTACCCCTTGTATAGATAGATAAAACTATAGTTATAGTATAACAATGGGAATAAAACAAAACACATATATATATACATTAAATTTTGTATTCATAAATTACATATATCGATAAACACAAAAAAAGACATAAACAATTTAACAAAGCTTATAAAATTATAAATATTTTACTGGGTAATTAGTGAAATGGCTGCGCTTGTTTACGCTTGCACTCTCACGGCGTACCTCAAAAAATTTTACCGCTTACCCCACGTTGAGAACCCTTATTTTAGAGAATGATCCATTCTAAGTTGAAGCCAGAGAAGCGTACCCTTTCTTACTCGTAGTCGCCACCTATGTTTACAATGAAGGCGGATTTATTACGGGAATTCCTCCTTCCTCTTATAGAAATTTAGTAACCGGAATTTTAATAACTGGAGAGAAATAATAAACCTATATACTCAGCGGCCGCTTTATTAGTTATATCAAAAGTTTATTATATCCCTGTTAACTCAGATACAGTACTTGGTAACTCAGATACAGTACTTGGTTATAAAAAGTAACTCAGATACAGAACTTGGTAACTGCTTAAATAAACTTTTTAAGAAAAAACATGAAGATAATTTAAAGATCTCAAATCATTTAAATCTTGATTTCCAATCGTTCGGTATTAGAGTTATAAAAATTGGAATATTTAGCAGCAACAATGCCAATTTAAATAATTGCTCTGAAAAGTAATAAAAACATGTTAAAACGAAAGCAATATAACCATTATAATAAATTTGATTAAAATTAAACTCGCATAATAATTACGTTAGTTTCCTCAAATTTTGAATGATTTTTTTTTTCATAACGAGCTAACTTTCTAAATGCTTCAGCTTTAACTCTTTAAATATTGAAAGCATATTATTGGAAATCGAAATTTAAATAGATTTGATTGAGGTCTTTAAAATATCTTCAATTACAATTTGTTCTGTACAAAACTTATGCAAGAAATTACAGAAATTACCAGAATTACCGAAATTACCGAGTTCTTTATCTGAGAAACTGTTGACCTAACACAGAACTGTATCTAATAAAGTGGCCTCTGAGTTAAGTATATATTACACATAATTTGAAATAATATATTTCGTAAACTGGAACGGCCTATTTGTGATACGAAATTATATACGGCCTATTTAGTGATACGAAATATATTATAGCCTGAGTTGAGAAAATCTCAACTCAGGCTATAATATATTTCGTATCACTGGAACGGAGACGAAAAAAATGTATTTTATTGTTTTAGGGAATAATTTGATTAAAAAAAATGTGGGGTGTTGTATTTTGTTCCTTTTTTATCTCTCCCCTCTCCCTCTTCAATTTTTTTTAAAAGCTAGATCCTCAATTGCTATTTCTTCTTTTTTAATTAATATTGTAGCGACAATAGAGCAATGCTTTACTTTGGATGTTGGTTTCATACGAAATGAGAAACTACTCGAAAGCTTCCTCCGAATAAAGGAAAATGCTCGAGGCTGAAAGAAACTTGTCTCAGGAGATTGATGGGATCTGAAATCAGAGCTATAGTACCAAACAGAAAATGAATCATAAACAGTGAAATTCGGTGATTTATTCTTAAAGATGAAAAAAAAAAAACCACCAGGGCATTCTCCAATGTAATTGAACTACAAAAGAGGACGGAAAGAAAGACAAGACATCATATTATCCTATTTAGTCACTTCATGAATATTCTGCAGTTTCGATCTCATGCGGAGAATGCGTGACTTAACATGATTAGTCGGCAGAAGCGAAAGAGGCACTGTTGCCTGAAGGGTCTGGCGTGATATAAAAATGAAAACATTATCAGCACCAAAATGTTCGTCTTATTAGTAAGAAAACCGAAAAGGTAACGTCTTCTGCTAAAGAATACGTTATCTGTAATCTTAAAATTAGTTCCGGGAAGCAGGCGACTCAAAGTAATTCGTGTTGACTTTGCTACTCGCTACAGTTCCATGGGTGCATCATGGAAAATGAAGTTAATGACTAATAGCTTATTCGATGCTTTGTTTTTGCAGAACTTTTAATGGTCTGATTATATGTGTATGTGAATGAAGCTTGTGAACGCCAGACACACTCGAAAATGTTTCTTAATAATGCAAACGACTGGCGTGCTGTTTGTTACTTGAATATTTAGCTTAAGGTTACTTGAAGCCATGTTGCATCCGCACGGAATAAATTCTTCAGTGTGGAAATTTCTTATTTGCATTTAAGCTAATGTAATATGTGCGTTTTTCTTCTTATAAAAAGTTAGTTTTCAAACGCCGGGGGTCGTTTTGTGCATCACTTCTGCTAGCAGGATTCGCTTTCCTACAATGGTTTTGTTAAGAGTACGCCACATGCTGTGTATTCAACGAAGGCCATTATAGGTCATTTGTAATTCCGTTGTTGTTTCCATTAAAAATAAATTACCCCTCAAGCAGCTCCTTGCCGCAGAGTCTGATAGGAATTTTCAGTTTAATACACCATAGAGAAGATCTCTGAGTAAGGCGAGACGTACGATTAACTCTTAAGATGTCAGGTTTCTCATAGTGCATGTAGTTGTGGCTAATATAATTTTTTTATTCATCAGAAAAAAAAACTTGTTTAAAACTTTATTTTGCAGTTACTAACGAATATAAACTGCCCTACCAAAATATTAGAGAATTTCTATGTTATGCCAATGGAAATAAGATTTACAAGCTTTTTAACATCAAAAATATGCATTTAAGGGAAAGTGTGATTAAAGGTAAATTAAAGATTATAACCAAATCTATTTAAATCTATATTTTCAATAATATTCATTCAGAATTTAAAGTTATGGAAGCTAGAATATTTCACAATAGTAAATCGTCATAAGATTTTTATCTCGAAAATTAACTGAAGCTTAAATAATATGTATTGTTTCAAACCATTTAATAACATAAATATATATTTTAGACATTTGTTTGATGATTATTTCAATATTAGACTGATTATAAATTTGAATGTAGACTGAATTTAGTAGAATGATTATTTCAATGTTATTATAAATGATTTTTGTGAAACGAGATAATTTATTGTTGAATAATCCGGCTTCCATAACTCTTTAAATACTGAAAGAATATTGTTGAAAACCGAGATTTAATTATGATCTTTAATTTATCCTGCGTCATTTTTTCCGTTAAATTCACGTGTTAAATGTTATCGAACTCTGAAGTTAGATTCCCATTGACTTAACAGAGAAATTCTAAAACATTTTGATAGGACAATGTATATAAGTCGTGTTACATACACCAAATGAAAGTTAATGTAATTCTGAACAATAAAATAAAAAGAAATTAAAATTTAAATGAGGTTTCAATACATAAACTTAAACTTAATATAAAGAAATGGCTAACTTTGGACATTTCAAGAGTTAATTGAGATAACTTATGGGACGAATCATCCACCAAGCCCCCAATGTAAATTCAAGAACCAAATTAACTCTAGTGGTTGCTCTTTCAATTTAATGAAACCTCACTTATCTGTCACTCACTAATCAGGACCACGATAATGTCAGTTAATCAGGACGACGATAAGTAGTTTCAGTCAGATAGATAAAATGGGCATTGCAAAAAACATTTTTTTTTTCCACTTGGAAATTTTTTCTCTTTCCTCTTTTTCCTGTTTTGTAATTCATTTTTCCTCCGATTTCCAGTTCGTATTTTTAATATTCAAGTCTTTGCATTTCTGTTCATCAACTTAAACTCAGTCTGCACTATTATCCAAATCAAGCTACTTCACTGATAGAGCACGCTGTAGACCGCTAGTTCAGCAGCACAACCTGCACAACAGAGATTCAGTTTATGCACTGCGCGGTTGAACACAATTGTTTGCTGAAGTTGTCTCAGTCGGTATCGCTCCAAGTTAATAAAGTTCTCAGTTTCAACTCCCCACTATGACTGCGTTCAGATTTTTTCACACTAAGGGGACACCGATGGGATTGAAAACTTTATTATCCCTTTTTTGGTGTGACTCTATATGTAGGAACATTAAGCCGTGACTCTATATGTAGGAGAGTCATACCTTATGTACCTTAAAGAACCGCTGGTGGCCTTGACGAGAAGTTTCCATCTATCTCCAACAGCTCTTTAATCCATCTTCTCCAATAATCCAGTTCTGAGCCCTTTGAATTCTTATGATCCAACCATTTAGCCTATACTACTAACGAATTATATTCTGTTAATTCAAAGAATTCCATGATGGTAATAACTGCATTGAGATTTTCTCTAGTAACTCTCTCTCCGTTCTCTGGTTGGGTTCTTTTACATCTGAGCTGCAATTTTTGCATGCAATGGTCTAACTGGCCAGGTCACAAGGACCCCGAGTGCTCAGAGAAGGCTTGGGGAGGGGACCCACTGGCACTTAGGAGATAGATAATAGCCTCCCTTCAAGGCCATCAAGTGTGTTCTTTAATGTGTAAAGGGTATGGTTCTCCCTCACATCCAGGTTGATTATTCACTGTGCATATAAGAAAAGAGGGAAACACGCTTGGAGGATTGGGAGCACACGCGGAATGTATTCTGTTTCTGCCTTGCAATGTCGGAATATTTGCAGTGTCTCACATGGGATCGTGGTTTAACTTCCCATTCGACAGACGGTTGCCTTTCCAAGCCCATCAGTGTTCGCTACTGACCAGGCGCAGGGGGGTGGGAGTTTTGCGGAGATAAATCTCAACACTTGCCAAGGTCGATATTCAAACCTGGGAACTACAGATTACGAGCCTGGCATGCTACCAACTGAACTACCCAAGCCCCCTCTTTTCTCGGTCATAAAGGGTCACTGATGAGCTTGTAAAGGCTTTCTTCTGTCAGATGAGATGTTAAACTATGGTCCCGTGTGCATGTTAAAGAATACGCTGGATGGCCTTGACGGGAAACTTATATCTCCTAACATCCATTTAGCCTGTTGTGTGTAAAAGCAACCCAAATAAACAGCTGAGACAATATTTAGGAAAGAATTCCATTGTCTAATGCCCGATGGATGATGGAGTACTTAGTTTGCCAGGGTTCACAATGAAATTGAATTTCAACACTTTTTTGCGGTGTCAACAACTAGGAATAGTTTCATAATTATAAAATGCGTAGACTTCATTTCGAAAATTTTAAATAAAGCGAATATAAAACGAGACATCCAGTCATAAAAAAACCAATAACACAATGTGGTATCCATATTGAAACGAATTGCAATGACGTTTCGTCACATTTTCTGCCAGTCCGATAACGTTCTGTTTCATCCCCACTCAACGACAGTATCTGATACAGCCGAAGCCTGGGCTCAGCAACGCCTGCCATGGGAACACTCGGCCCTAGTATGCGCCTGAGGAGACCTGTCACATTCCCACACGAAATACCAGTGCAGGGCGTTACTGGTTGTGACATGTGCAAGACTCAGTTACCCTGTGGTCGGCTGACAGAAATGTTTCCGCCATTCTTTGTTCGGTACGAATCCTCTTTTTCTCTCGTGACAGCTAATCGCGTCAAGACTTCCAGGGGCTCAAAGAACGCATCTCCATGCACATAGCAAATAACACTGTAAGGCAGAAACAGAATATCATATGCTGCGTGTGCTCTCAATCCTCCAAGCGTCCCTCTTTTCTCATATACACAGTGAATAATCAACCTACTCTGATGTTTCGGAGGGTTTGCTACTTGTAGCAGAATAGCCACAAATTGAAAAAATATATTTTTTGTCAGGCAAATCGTAAATGATGAGATTTATGCTAATTATGCATCATTGTAAATGTCGGTAGGCTTACTTTAAGCTTTTTACTATTAAGAATTTATGCATCTGTATGAAGTATGGTGAAGGTAGGTAGCTCTTATCTCCAAGGTAATGTTTGCACTACTTATGGAAGATCTCAGATCCCCCGAAGTTCGAAATATTACAATGTTTTATGTTTCCTCCAGAAACACAAAACTGTCTGGAAACGACTAAATGGAATATGTCTACCCTTTCTTAAAAATTAACAAATTTCTTATTCATATTCAACCTCGTTATTGATATTCAGCAAAAGCCTGCCTATGGCAGGCGTTGCTGAATAAATAAAAATAAAATATATATAAAATAAAATAAAAACGAGGTTGATCATTAGCTGAGTAAAATAAAAAATGGTTTTAATCCCGAACTCGTGTTGAATCATAAGTAGAGATTCGAGTTGAACTTAACACCGCAACAGGCTAGGGGATAAACTCGCACGGGAAATTTGGATGGACAATGAAATATTTGGGATGCTACCGAGAGGATCGAAAGCTATTAAATAACGAGATTTCAGCAAATAAACTAAAAGAAAATTAGGGAAAATATTCGGGGCTCTAAATCGGGTTTTATTATAAAAGGGACTTAAATTTTGAACGCAACACAGAGTGGCACAGGAAAAACCCGTTTGTGAAATTCAGAAACTGATGTTAAAGTATTTGTAAAATTACGAGAGAGGAGCCCAAATCTATTAAACAGAGATATCAATCTTCTCAACAGTTAATCAAATAGCAAGCTGGTTGGTCCAGTGAAAAAATACTAAGCATAATCCTCTAGACTCAGTCGGAGCGTGCCAGGCTCTTAACGTGGTGTTTCAGGTACGAATACCAACACGGTGCTGCATTGAGATTTTCTCTAGTAACTCTCTCTCCGTTCTCTGGTTGTGTTCTTTTATATCTGAGCTTCAATTTTTGCATGCAATGGTCTAAATGGCCAGGTCACAAGGACCCCGAGTGCTCAGAGAAGGCTTGGGGATGGGGACCCACTGGACAGCACTTAGGAGATAGATAATAGCCTCCCTTCAAGGCCATCAAGTGTGTTCTTTAATGTGTAAAGGGTATGGTTCTCCCTCACATCCAGGTTGATTATTCACTGTGCATATGAGAAAAGAGGGAAACACGCTTGGAGGATTGGGAGCACACGCGGAATGTATTCTGTTTCTGCCTTGCAATGTCGGAATATTTGCAGTGTCTCACATGGGATCGTGGCTTAACCTCCCATTCGACAGACGGTTGCCTTTCCAAGCCCATCAGTGTTCGCTACTGACCAGGCGCAGGGGGGGGGGGAGTTTTGCGGAGATAAATCTCAACACTTGCCAAGGTCGATATTCAAACCTGGGAACTACAGATTACGAGCCTGGCATGCTACCAACTGAACTACCCAAGCCCCCTCTTTTCTCGGTCATAAAGGGTCACTGATGAGCTTGTAAAGGCTTTCTTCTGTCAGATGAGATGTTAAACTATGGTCCCGTGTGCATGTTAAAGAATATGCTGGATGGCCTTGACGGGAAACTTATATCTCCTAACATCCATCCAGTGGTTTCCCTTCCCAACCATGAGTCTTTAGTACACAGAGCGGACAAAAAAGTGCTGCTCAGAGGCAAAACACTACAACGTAAACCAAATCCATCATATATATATACAATAGCTTTTAAAACTATTGAATATAATAGTGGACTACCTCTGGCCCTGATAACGGCCACCATAGGACGAGGCAAGGACTCCACAAGCTTGCGTAAATGTTACACAGGTATGGCGACCCATGCATCCTCTAGAGCTGTCCACAATTCTCTCAAGGTCGTCGTTGATGGAATATGTGCCCGAACACTCTGTTCGACGGTATCCCAAAGATTTTAGATAGGATTTAAATCTGGGTTTCTAGGTAGCCAATTCATTATTTCAAAGTCAGCAGAATGCTCCTGGAACCATGCAGTGGCCAACCTGGACCTGTGAGATGAACAGTTGTCTAGCTGGTAGACGCCATCTCTATTGGAGTGCATGATGGTCATAAATGGGTGTAAATGGTCAGCCATGAGTTCTACGTACCGGGATGCATTGAGAGTTGTCGGTACACGTACCAAAAGTACCACAGACATCCAACTGAAGACACCCCAGGCCATCATTCAGCAACCACCAGCTTGTACTGTTCCGACTTGACATGCAGGATCCATGGCTTCATGTGGTTAGCGCCATACCCTCAGTCTCTCATCGGCGTGATGAAGTTTAAATCAGGATTCATCACTCCAGGATATCCGTTGCCAATTTTCGATGGTCCAGTTTCGATGTTCTTTAGCCCAGGCAAGGCATTGAGTTCAGTGGGGTGCCGTTAGAAGCTGGACTCTCGTAGGTCGGTAGCTCCTGAAGCCGAGACGATGAAGTGAGCATTGCACTTGAGCAGTGAGAAGCACACTGACTTCCCCGGCTGGAACCCGCGTTCAGATGGGAAGTGAATTTCAGATAATGGCTGGTCCCTATCGGTCTGTACAATGCGGGCAGACGGCGAAGCCACTATCACTCAAGGCTGGTTGTCCTTTGCAGTTTGTCCGGGTGTTTGTTTTTTTGCCGGTTTTTTTGCCACTCTTGAAACTGTCGTACGAGAAAAATCTGACCCATCCGTCGGACACCTACGATCTGCCCTCTGTCAAATGCATCTGAATCCCGCGCCTTTCCCATTACGCTTCTCACGACGAATGCTTGGGGAAGCCAAAGCTGACATCAATATATGACCAGAGTTTCAGCCACGCATGTGCGCAAATGTGGGACTTGCTATACTGAATTTGGATAACGTCTCCTATTCCTAATTCAATGGCACTTCAGTGTAAAGATGCATAATAATTTCCCTTCAGCCTATTAAGTTACTCTAGCATTTCTTAGCAACTCATTTAATAATAATTGTGTAATTATGAATGACTAAGAAAATTCATTTATTATGTGGAATGTTGAGTTCTAACAAGATTTGTACTCCTCGAAAGGACGGAATTATTTCTAACTTCCGAGGTTAGTAAATTAATTAATATTGGTTACTAAATTATGAATTACTTCATTCAATGAACTTTTTTTGCTGTCCAAGTTGTATACCGTGAAATCTCTGTACACGAACACCAATAGAACAAAATTATCCCTTATATATTTCTTTTTCCCGTCGATATCCCATATAGAATATACCTTTCGATTTAATGAAATTTTACTGTGACGAAAATAATACCATTGGTTCGTAAAATTACCTTATGTTGACATTTCACTGCAGTGAGTTTTATAAGAACTTACCGACACTAGACTTTATTTCCTCTTCACGGAATTGTCATCTTCTTCTGCTTCCAACGACTACAAAATCTGCTCATTCCCATGGGAACGATCCGCTAGAATATAGGAGCTCTTCAAATGCGTGAGAAGATGTTTTGGATTCCCAGATTTTTACTGCCTATTGCTCTGTCTCTGCTGACAAGAACTATGTTATTGACCGAGTTAATGCTCTGAGAATTGATCGAAGTTTGATTGTTTGTTCTTTATCGTTATTTAACGGGTAGTTGTTCGTTTTAGCATGATTATAGGGAACAAATCAACCTATTCCCAATTTTTTTTTAAAGCAGCTTTTGCGGAATATTGCTAGGAAATTGGGACAGTTCACGTTAAAAAAAATTATTTTTCAATTTTTTTCAAAATGTAAATAGCCTTAATTTTTTTTTCATACTCTTTGAAGAAGTTAGCACGCATGTCTACTGACCAGTAGAACCCGGGTTCGAGTCCCGTGTAAAAAAATGGACTTTTCCCTTGCATTTTTCTTCTGCTGAGGTCTTGCCGTCCTCACAGATCATCTCTATGCCGTATTTTGCTGACAGGCTCCTCTAAGAGCTCTCTGTCAAGCATCCTTGAGTGAAAATTTTTTGTTTTATTCATTTATATAAACATTACCATCAAAGTATTTTTCTGTGGAAAGACTAAAAAAAATGATCAAGTCCAGGTTCGGATCCAGGGGTGGGTGGTGAGGGGGTCAAAGTACCATACCCCCTAATTTGAAAGTACTAGTAACCGGAATAGAAGCCGGAGTGCTCAGAGAAGGTTGGGGAAAGGTGATCCACTGGACAGCTGTTTGGAGGCAGATTAAGTCTCCCGTCAAATCATCCAGTGTGTTCTTTAACGAGCACAGGGATAGCTCTCTTGGACATGGCACCATGGCTTAACGCCGCATCCGACGGATGGCGGCCTTTCCAAGCCTATCGATATCCATTGCTCACTGTGAGGGCAAGATAGGGTTATCGGAGATAAATCTCGACGCAGGCACAACCTGGGACTCGAACCTAGAAACTGCAGATTATGCGCTTGGCGCTCTTCCCACTGATCCAACTCTCGAAAGAAGAATACTATATTTCGTTCCAGATAAAGAATATAGCGGTAAATCTGAAGATCAAAGAAGGCAATCAACCAATGAAAGGAGGCCACACCCACATTAGTTCTTGCAAGAACAGCTCGCAGATGTAATTCCGCCACAGCAAATAGTTCCACACCTTATGCGAGAAATAAGGGTGTTTTCTAGTGTACTCGTAACATTATTAATATTTGTAATTTATGAAAGTGAGCAATTCAAAATGCTGTTTTTAATTTCGGAATATTGCAAAAGGGCTCAATGAAGCATGATACCTTTTACACTGGTATCTTTCTGCCGAAGTCTCTCCTTCTTCACAGACCTTTATGGCGTATAAACTGACAGGCTTCTGTAAGACTTCTGTGGTAAGCAGCTGTTTGAGGGGGGGTATTTATTTTATTTTAGTATATTAGCGACTAGAAGAATTGCCCAGTGTTGCTCAGGTCCTTGTTGACGTCAGCGCGCGCTCTCGCAGCCTGCAACTTTGTCCCTCGGAAATTGAAAGTGTTATTTCCCCTTCGATAGATTTTGATCGCCTGTAATTCTCGAGATTCTTGATCGAGTAGTCTCAAATTTTGTATGTATGTTCCCCCTTTGCGACCCCGTGTTGGCTGAAAACATTTGTCTCCTACCTGCAATATAATGCCTTATAATAATATCTTTGAGAATGTGAGGGATCTGGCAACGGTTGCGGCTTTCTCGATTAGAATTTAGGAATGGAGGAAAAATACTTTTTTTTTTTATCAAAAAGAGCGATTTCTAACCACCTATTCAACCTATCGAGTTTGTGTTTTGTACTGTATATTTTCATGTTACTCTTAATCTTCTACCAAAATTCCAGGTTCCTAACCCCTTTATGTGAAGAGTTTTGGCGACCATAGGCATATTTTATTGTTATAGATGTAAAACAATTGCTATAGAAGCTGCCTAATAAGTTGAGGATTGATACATTTCATGAGTAGAATCTTGCTTTTCATTGGCATTCGTAGTTAAGCATAATAAGCCGCGATTGGACAAAAGACTCCTTGAGGGAGACTTGTTGCTCCATTGTTTATGTGAAACATAAAGAAATAAAAATAGGTGATAAATTTGACAAACATTTTGAAGATTACTAGTGTGTACTAAGTGTGATGTTTTTGAAGTCTCTAGTGTGTTAAGTGTGTTAAGTGTGCAAGTGTTTAAAACAGCAGCGAAAACCCCTAATAAAAAAATGCCACCATAAGGAACATAGCTTATGGGGGGAGGTTATAGATATGTTATCTTCTAGTTATATTATGCAGTGTGTAAGTATAAAACTATGTGTTTACATAGTTTGTACTTACACACTTAGTACATCACACTTGCACACTTAGTACACGCTAGTAATCTTACTTTTGTCACAACCAACCTGGTGTCCTGGTGTCTCTTCCACCAATCTGGGGTCCTTGTGACCAGGCCGTTGCAGCATTTTTTTGCAAATAATGGGCTACAATGACCAGGTAACAAGGACGCCAAGAGCTCAGAGACGGTTGGGAATAATAAATGGTTTTAGAGTTTAAACTTTTCAACAAAATAATATCATTTGAAATTTCAAAACTAAAGTTTCTAATGAAAATATTATTGTTAGACAACGCATAATTTGTAAAAACTGAAGGAAAAATTCTTGATGAAAAATTATGCCAATTACTAACTGTATTATCTTAACTACTGGGCATGGCCAAAAAACTTGATCAAAAATTTTAAAACCACTCATCCTACTACACTTAGCATATCATAAAAAAAAAGGCAATTTTGATGTTCCTAAAAGTTGTGTGAAATATATTTTTGGCATGATGTTTGCACTTTGGAATCACTGTTCTAGCCAATATTTATTTAGTTTGATTAATATCAGGAAAGACTTTTGGCCAATTGAATGACTGCTTCAGCGAGAACGCGTTATTTTACTTCTTGTTATTGCAGGATCCTGATTCTGATGGTAGATTAGTCAATGTAGTGTTCGGTGATATTGGCTCAACTTGTCAGCATCAGGAGATGGTTATGTCAATATTATTGATGTATCAAAATTAATAACACCGAGGGGTTGATTTTGAGCTTGCCTGAATATCTGGACCTGGGTATATTGATAGGTCCAGAGTCAACAAAACTTATATCACACAACTTGTGAATTGCAATAAGCCGCTACTGATTAAAATAACTTTCTACGTAAGCTGTCGTCAGTACACTTGAGCGAATCTTACTTGTGTCACAACAGTTCAGCTAAGCTCTTTTGCCTCTGCGGCACTTTTTGTTTGCACAAAATGGTCTAAATCAGAGGTCGGAAATCGGCGGCTCCCAGCACTCTAAAACACGGCTCTTGATATTTTTTTTTATTCAACTGTGAAAAAAAAAATTCTTAATGATTTTCATTAAAAATAAATACCTGAGCAAGCCGGCAGACAATAGGTTGAAAGAATTTATGCTTTTCAAACCCTCTGAATACACTCCAAATTTGAATGAATTGGCCATGATCGTACGTTTTTTTTTTTTCTTAATAAATGAAAATCATTTTATTTTGACCCAATAAAGATTATAATTTGCGGTTCTCAAAATTTGTTGGTTTACCAATTTTTTGCTGTTTTGGCTCTTGGCCCAATAAAAGTCCGCAACCCCTGGTCTAAGTGAAGATATTCATTGAGACTCCAAGCGCTCAGAGCTGGTAGAGAAAAGAGATCCTTTGGGTAGCGATATGGAGACAGATGGAAATGGGGCGCTTCAAGACATTCATGTCTCATTCGACGGACAGCGACTTTTCCATCGCTGTTTCCTTTCTCGCCGACAGCACACTTGGGATTAATGCAGAAATTTTTAATCCAGAAACACAACAGGGACTCGAACCCCTGAACATCAGGTTACAAGCATGCTCGCTACTGACTGAGCTAACATCCGGCATGTCAAAAGAGTAAAATCCAGTCAAACATGCTGGCGAAATTTTTTAATAGTATTTATATCGCATATACTGTAACGTGGATTTTTAAAGAGTTTTCATCAAAGTTTCTTTGTTTGCAACTTCTACAAAGAATTTACTACTACTTTTACAGGCCTTCTCATGCAAGGATACCAGACTTCAGTTTTAGTAGTTTCCTAATAAGACTGAAGTCTGGTTTAACTGATCACTGATATCTCCGCAAACCCCCTTCCTCCGCCAAAACCCTTCCTCCTGTGAGAAAGGGGATACTGATGAGCTTGGAAAGGTCGCCGTCCGTCTGATCGGATATTAAGCCGTTATCCCATGTGCATAAGAGACATACTCTCTCACGTTAAAGAATATGCTAGATGCCCTTGACGAGGGGCTAGGTCTTCCTTTTAACAATTGTTCAGCGGCTCCCCACCCACCCTTCTCGCGCTCTTGGAGTCCTTGTAACCTGACAATTGTTTTCATTGTGTGCACAAAAATATCACTCAGAAGTATAAAACAGCCCACTAGCCACTGCTTCACTTACAGCTAAGACAACACACAAAAGTATCCCTGCTAGCTACATTAGCTAGCTGCTAATCAATTATGTCGTTAAAAGCTTTACACGGCGCATTAGATTTGCTGATGAACTACGGTTACTTAGCCGTAGATTACCATTAAAAGAAACCTTTTAATAACACAAAATGGAGATTTCAAAATTTACAAGCGCTAACGATTTCTTTAATTTTATTGCATTAGAGAAGACTGACTTAAATTACGTATCCTGACGACAAATAATTAACTTGTTGGAAACGGAGTAATTTTTCTCTTGTGGCTAGGCGCTATACATGCAGCGCAGTGTATCGGGCTGCTTATCTTGGAGTACGTGGTCACTGTAACTGCCGCTGCCCAAGGCTAAGGAAGCAGGAATGCAGGCTGTCTCAGGGAGCAATAAAGATATTTCCTTTCTGCAGGCTGCAATCTGTTTCTTTCGACACTTGCCGTAGTTGGGAGCTAGCACCGCTTTCATTCACGTTGCGCTATTGGACTTCGGCTCACCAATCTATCTATGCTCGCCAAATAAACGCGGAGAAAATTCTTTCTTATTATATGTAAAAAAAAGGAATCGTTTTCTCTTCCTCTACCGCATGACTTCACAACGTTTCAACTCAACTTTCGTAATGCCATTAATGGAAGGCCTTTTTGGTTGGTGTGTTCTTTTTTTTAATCTCTCACTCGTGAATATTGGAAATCTATAAATGTACATTTCCTTGTTCTAATAGAGCCATTCAGTATGATGTTTATGTTATTTTCTTTCCCAGTATAAAAAATTCTGGTGTCCAAGAACTCATACGTTTGCTGGTTAACTATAGCATTTTCAATTAAATTGAATTTACATTTCTTCAACTAGAATATTGGAAAAATTTCTTGACGGATCTTTTTTTTTCGTATGCTGAAACTTTTACACAGGCTTAAAAATGAGAAAATACCTTGACCTACGTTGTAGAATAGTTAGTACTGTAAAAATTAACAGACCCCTAGAGAACCTTTGTTCTCTACAACTTCGATCAAACCCCTAGAGACCCCCAAAGATCCTCAGTCCCCAGTTTAAGAACCGCTATTGTAATATTTTATATATTGTGCGAATTATTTGGAAATTTTAAAAGGTAAAATTCATCACAGTGCAATTTTGAGAAACATATCACTCTTGCATCACAAAGTCAATCGTGTCCCTATTGCTGAGCATAATTTAATATCCTGCCATACACATTCCAATAGTATACAGTAACTATATTTTTTGAAATGTAAATCTGGACAAGCTGAGAGAATACTCTCAGCTTGTCCAGATTTTATTCTATTTCATTTTAAAAAGTCACCTATTCTATTTCGCAATAACTTTATTTCTATGTTTATTATATAGGGGCGGGGGTGATTCAGTCGGTAGCGCGCCAGGCTCGTAATCTGCAGTTCCCAGGTTCGAGACCCTCCTGGGCCAGCGTTGAGATTTATCTCCTCAAAACTCCCCGCCCTGCCCTTCGTCAGTAGGAGACACTGATGGGCTTGGAAAGGCGGCCGTCCATCGGATGGGACGTTAAGCGTGGCCCTTGTGCGGAAGAACCATACCCTGTGCATGTTAAAGAGCACGCTGAATGCCCTTGACGGGAGGCTACCATCTGTCCCCCAACAGTTGTCCAGTGGGTCCCCTTCCCCCAACCTTCTTTGAGCCATTGGAATCCTTGTGACCTGGCCATTTAGCATATTGTGTGCAAAAAAAGTGCCGCTCAGAGGTAAAACAACCCAACCCATATTCATTTATAAAACCGTTACATCAAAAATTTACAAGCAAATTTTGAATGGAGACTGCAAAAAAACCTAAACGATAAAATGAAAAATTGTTTTGGTATCTACTAAATATTACTTTACAGGTCTACAAACCCGTCCAGTAATTAAATAAGTTACGTACAAATACAGTACTGTACTGTACTATACAGTACTGTAGGCAACACAGCTAAAAAACGTTTTAAGAAATTTTGCGACAAACCTAATTTTACTCGGTTTATCATAGCAGTGTTTATTTACCCTTTTTTTTTCAAAAAGTATCCCTTTCCAAAAAAATTTCTCTTGAAGTACCCCTTTTAAAAAAATTAGCTGCTCCTTTTTTTTAAAATAAATTTGAACTACCATTCCACCATTTTTCTTTGAGTACCCCAAGTACCTAAAATTTTCAGTTTTTTTTTCCTATCATTGCAACAAATTTGTTTAAACAATTTAGTTGTAACTGGTTTTTTGGACATAAAAAGTACAAAAATTCTAAAGTGCTTTGAAACTTGAAACGAAAATCCAGATTTTTAATTGTGTTCTTCCCTCCCTCCCCAGACATCTCTCGCGTATCCGTAAGGGCATCCGTACACCGGCCGGTTGAAAACATATTATAGTATAACAATTAATATTTTCATCACTTCCTTTTCTCGTTAATAATAAAATTGCATCATGATCCAAAGAGAAATGAATGCATATGTGAATTTCATGCAGACTGCTTAGTTGAAGATATCCTCAGTTGAGTACTCGAAAGACAACTTATAGTCGGATCAAAGTAGCTTTCAATTGCATGATGTTCAGTTTCATTTATTTCAGGAAAAAAAAATGCTTTCTTCACGCATTTCAGAAATTTTCGTCGTAAAAATATCAAATGAAAAAAAAAATTTTTAAGTGAACTCACAAAGACGCTACAAAAACTTCTTTTGCTCAACTTTTAAATTTCCATCTGTAACCAAACCTAACCTTTCAGTTAATTAAAGAGTAAGCTCTATTATCTATTTAGTAAACTCAGATACTAACCTTGTAGCCCATAGGTAGCTACGGATAGCAAAATATTGTGCCATTTTAGATAAGGGCGTGATGTATGAAAATATTAAGTCAAAGCTTATTGCATAACTTGCAAATTGTATAGCATACAATAACATCGAATTATTATTTAGTGTTGTGTGTTATTCCTATCTTTTTTGATTTTCCACTGCTTCCTAATTCTCCAGGAGAAAAGAATTTCCATAGGCAAACGAAAAACAGATTTCTTTTCCAATGGCGCCCAGTTGGGAAGTTCGGAAAAGAGCTGAAAAAGGAACAGCAACTGTTTAAAGAACTAAAGGGAAAGCTTAAATTGCATATCGGTGAATACGAAGTCTGCCGATATCCATCTCATTCCCAGTTTTCCGCCTCCATAGATCACCTGATATTTCTTCGGATCACTTCCAGTTTCGCCGTCTCGAAGCAATCGCCTTCTCTCTCTCCCCCCCCCCCCATTTCCCTTCTTCCCCTCGACCGATTTTAATGGGGCAGCCGCGGTCCGCATGCGAGTCTCCGAGACCCAGAGCTGGCGTCATTTGTTCCGGAAACAAGGCGAGTCCCTTTTCTAATGCACAAGTCAGAGTAAATCATCTTCACCCACAGCTTCCGACACAAAGCCCCTATTGATTTCTGCGACACTTGCCCAAAGTAAGATAAATGAATTATGGCTCTGAGAATAGGAGGGAGGGAGGTTGTGGATGGAGGAAGTGGGCTTGATGCATGAAGAGTTAGAGAGCACCACTGCCTCTAACTGCAGTGCCGGAACTGTGGAAGTTAAGGAGGAAAAGGAGGGGAGGGGGAGAAACTGGAGGCGGGCAGAGATCGCTGGTGGTTAGCTGGAGACCACCGCACGAGTGCTTGCTAACGCAATTAATGAGCGTTTTGTGGGGATGGAAATTCAAATTAATTGGCTGCCGACATGTTGCGAATACATTGCTACATGGTATAGCTGTCATCTAAAGCAGTTTAATTGTGTTTAAGTATAATGATATGATTCAGAAATGGATGGCACACTGAAAAGCCTCTATGCACTCTCCTCATGGTAATCTGGAGGATGGCAATGAAAAAATGTTAGCCAAGACTGCTTCAACTGCTTTTCTCATTGCTGATTCTTCGTAGATATGGATTAAAAAGTTTTCTTAAAGGAATTTATTTTAATTTCACTTCATGAGCGGCACACGCAAGCTACATTGGATGCAAAAATGAACATTAATGCCAAGCACATTTGAAGACAAATATAATGATAATTGAATTTTTTATTGGATTTTGTAAAAGCAAAATTTAATGTAGGTAGAAGAAAAAGAACACTTAAAGTACTGTTGTCTAAAGAAAGCTACCCGCATTATCTGCTAATGGTTTTTCATATAGTGAATGGAAGATTGTTAAGTAAGTTTGAGTTGTTTTACCTCTGAGCGGCACTTTTGTGCACACAATAAGTTAAATTGATAGGCTACAAAGATCCCAAGGCAACGGAGAAGGTTGCGAAACGAGATGCAATAGATAAATATTATTACACATATGGAAGCTTCCTGTAAATGCCATCCAGCATGTTCTTTAAGGTGCATAAGGTATGGTTTTCCTACACACGTCTAAGGCCCCATCCGATGGATGGCGGTCTTTCCCAACGATAAGTGCAACGATATCGTCTAATTCAGAAAAATAGAAATAAAAATACATAAATAGAACTCCGATAATTAAAACTTCAAACTTTAAAAGCAAATTTTCACATTTTTTTGCCTTTTTAAACTCTTTTAACTGTAAAAAATGGAAGAATATTTTTAGCATCAACGAAATGAATTCAACGAACAATTAAAAAATTATATACGTAACAACAAAAACATTACGAAAATTTGCCGAATTATGTCGGTTCACATACAAGTAATATCCCTTTAGTAACAAGGGAAAAGTTTTTGTCACGATAAAACTGGCGTTAATTTGACATGATTTTACTGTGGTGCTCTCAACCTATTGGAGTTCCCATTCCGAGCCCAGATTATTTTATCTATTCACTTATCACACAGTTGAAAGCCTTGCACCTACAATAACGTAAACGGATTATAGTTTTTTTTCCAGTCGCTGTTTGTTAAATTCCAAGAGGAACATCGGATGGTTTTTTTTTTTTTCCTAACGGCATTTCGAGTTTTAGGGAACACGTGGAAGCATCGACTCTGCAACAGCGTAAAGCGGAAAACTTTTTTGTTTCGATTTTCCAATAGCACGGTAAAGTTGTCAATTAAATTGTTTTTTTTGTGCACAAGCACACAAATTTTTTTGAAGTCGAAAAATATCTTAAGATTTCTCCTACTACTACCCCCATGGCTTTTTCATCATTAGTATGTTGCTACAAAACTTCACATTTTTTGTGCTCTTCGCTTGTTTCGGTTAGCTTTCGTTCATACAAATCGAAAATTGGTTTTTGTTTGTATGATTTAGCACTGGGAGGAATTCAGAAACTTACCAATGGATGTTTTCAGATGGCTCAGTAGGAGGGGAAGCGAGAAACTTATTTCGGACACAAAATTTATAAAAAAAAAAGAGTTTTTGTTAATTATTTTCGAAAAAACTATTTAGCTCCGATCAGTTGCATGAAGATGATATGGTCGAATGTTTGACAACCCAACTCTCACCACGGACCAGCACTTCTTTAGCTGTTCAATATAATCAGAAACCACACACCCTTTTCTTTAGCTGTTTCAACAGTGAGATCCTGGGTTTAGAAGCTTTTATGGGAATTATAGCAAGTTTAGGTTAAATGAAGCTGGTGTTTTTGTAATATTCAGCATATCTCCACCCCTCCTACTGATCAGTCCTTTTCACATAATACATAAATAGACTCTTCAAGTACGAGGGAAAACAAAAGAAGTACAATATGCCCAGAGTTTTGTGTCACTGAAAGAGAATATCTTAACTCTTTCACTACCAGTTTTGATTTCTTTTTTAAAACTGGTCTTATAACATCAAAAAAATTTCTTTTTGTGCAGGATTAAGTTGTTTTACATCTGAGCCAGGTCACAAGAACCCCGAGGACTTAGAGAAGACAGGGGGCAGGGGACCCACTGGACAGCTTTTAGGAGACAGATGGTAGTCTTTGTCAAGGCCACCCAGCGTGTTCTTCAACGTACGCAGCCGACGGCTTAACGTTCCATCCGATGGACGGCGGCTTTCCAAGCTCTTCGGTGTCACCTACTGACCAAGGACAGGTCTAGGAGTTTTGCGGAGATAAATCTCAACGCTGGCCCAGCTGTAAATCGAATTTGGGGACTGCAGATTGTACCAGCCCTTCTAGCGGTATTCTACGTAATAGCGAAAAAAAAAAGAGATATTTATACTAATGCTTTCCTGAATTATTTTTTGGAATGAATGCAGCAAATACAAGCATATAATAATAATGAGACAATGACAATTCTTGTGAATGATACGGATGCCAAAACATTTTTTTACTGAGAAAAATTTTTCACATTATACAGACAGTTTTTCTTCGAGTTTCTTTTTTCTGCTCTGATCATCGGGCACACCGTCATCTTATGTTTACTTCGACTGGTAAATTAAATGATCATCTTTGTGGAATATCATCAATTTAGTAGCTTTAGAGGCAGGGCCGGCTCAAAGCTGCTCAAGGTATGTTTGAGCCCCGATGTAAAGCCCCTTTTATACTCACCTTTTCAACATTTCACAGGTGCCGTGTTGTCGAAGGTGCCTGATGCGGCAGCCGACTCTGTTAGAGGGATGATATGTGTGTGAAAGGTTTTTAAAATATTTGCAATTAAAATTGTAATTTTAAAATTTTTCACTAAAAAGGAGGAATAGGCTCCCCTTGAAAAGAAAAACCAGGAAACATCTTCCACTCCACTATACATAAGCACGATATAAAAAAAGATTTCAGCTACGAAAAGGCCGAAATAAAAGATTCGGAATTAGATCGAACCAGAGTAAGGGATAAGGGAGTGATAAATATTAAGAGTAAAAGCAGGCGCCATTTAGGCGCTTTATCCCAATTGCCAGACTTGCCATCCTCTTTCTGGCGATTGACCAACCTGGAAACTTTTATCATCTCATGAATAGTTTAGCGAAAAAAACTGAGTTTTAATGTTTAAATTTTTTTAACTTTTTTTTTTTAATTTAAAGTTTAATTGGGTGGGACTCGGACCCATGACTCCCAGTTATTTGCCGGTGATCACTAAACTATGGGCTGCTAACTGTTTCTTCAGCTAATTTAACCTAAGCTCTCCCGAATATTATTTATCCACTCGTGGCGCCATCTGTCTCGGGAACGAACAACCTAGTTGCCTCATATGGTCGTATTTAATATTTCAGTGTACTCTAATTCGATTTATATGTTCAATATATATGAATATATTGCAATAATTCAATTCATATGTACGGGATATCTCTTGTGATATTCTACAACTGAATTGTGTTATCTCCCTGTCAGGCGGGGGGAGGGTGCTCAATCGGTAACGCGCCAGGCTCGTAATCTTTCAGTTCCCAGGTTCGAGTCCCAACTGGGGCAGCATTAAGATTTATCTCCGTAAAACTCCCCACCCTGCCCATGGTCAGTAGGAGACACCGATGGGCTTGGAAAGGCCACCGTCCATCGGATGGGACGTTAGGCCATGGTTCCGTGTGTGGGAGAGCAATACCCTGTGCACGTTAAAGAACACTCTTGATGGCCTTGACGGGAGGTTACCATCTCTCTCCCAACAGATGTTCCAGTGGGTCCCCTCAAATAACCTTCTCTGAACCTTCGGGGCCCTTGTGACCTGGCCATTTAGTCCACTATGTGCAAAAAAGGGGCTCTCAGAGGTAAAACAACCAACCCAACCTTGTGAGGCTGCAAGGGAAAAACAATCAGTTATTTCTTTTTCTATATTTAAAAACAATTTGAACTATTTTAACATTGTGAAAGAGATACGCGTTGAAGGCACACAAGTATTTCATTGCTTGACAAAAAAAATTTGATTTTGATTACTATAAACTTTTAATTGGGCATCGTCATTTGTAAATCTTTATGAACAAAATAAATTTGTAAGCATTCTTTGCGTGTATAGTGTGTGTGGGGGGGGGGCTACTTCTCATGGAGTCTTGTTGATATTCTGACTCACTTTTCTTCTTACTCTGAGTTTGAACACGGCCTTTGGAGACAACGTTACATTGTGAATGATAGATTATTATAACTCCCATGTGATTACAGTGAAAGGTTGGTTTTGTTTCGGTCATGTCGGACAAATCTCCATTAGCAGTTACTCAAGTTTGAGAAAACTTTATTTAAATACTTATCACTGTATGCTTTTAATGCAGCATTTCTGAAGTTTTGGTGACAAAAGAGAAAGCAGGAATGGGTAACGAGTTCGCAACTGTTCTGCCCCCTTCCGCCCTCCTTCTCCTAGTTGCGAAACTTTCAAAAATAGGTAGTCTTTCTGGAAGCCATCGCGAAGAATAGCAAGGCATTGTGTTCATCGTGGCAGCGGCACGGCCAGTCAATCCTCTCGGGTTTCTGATGTATTGTTTCCCAGCAGAATGGAAAGTAACGTGCCTAGCCCCGCGAGAGTAATCACTTTACGTGGAAGTGACAAATGTCTCTCTCGAGCCTGTCATGAGCGCTGCTGCCGAGATACGATTACCAGATCAGTTGCTTCGGCAAAATAACCAAACTGGGAATTAGAAGCATCTGCTTAGGCGGCAACTTCTGAATGCAGTGCTCATAAGCAACTTCATTCTGTACCGACCTCACGCCTATAGAATGGTTGGAGGATGTATTAGCGGAAACTTTCGGGTGAATCTTTATAAGTTTCGCCTTTCGGCAGTGTTCGCACGTATCTTACATACTTACGAGAATATATTTTTATATTTAATCTAAAACAGGAAAAAATTCAGTTTGCTTCTTGCGCTGAAATGTGCAATATTTTGCTAGAATAATTGTTTGGCCTTTCAAGACCATTGTTATTTTGGTTATCTTGATCTGCATCAGGAGAAAAGAGATATTGGAACTTGTGTGATAAAGTACGTTCATTCCCGTTACAACTTCGAAGAAATAGTTGATTTGTTATTTTACCTCTGAGCGCCGCTTTTTTCACACAATGGGTTAAATGGTCAGGTCACAAGGATTTTAAAGGCTGAGAGAAGGTTGGGGAAGTGGATCCACTGGATACTGGTGGGAAAAAGATGGAATCCTCTAGTCAAAGCCATCTAACATGTTCTTTAATGTGCAGAGTACCTAGGGTATGAAACTTCTGCAGACGAGGCCATGACTTAACGTCGCATCCAACTGGCGATGGCCTTTCCAACACCATGGGTGTCCCTTTTCTCACCGTGAGCAGAAACGTAGGTTAGCGAGATAAATCTCAATGCAATCACAGTTGGGACTCGAACTTGGGAACTGCAGATTACGAGCCTGGTGTGGTGCTGGCTGAGCCAACCACCGCCCACGAAGAGATAGTTTGCAGTAATTGACATTAAACAGAGACACTGTTTCACATTATAACTGAACGGGAATTTTAAAATTTATGTTTTCCAACCCAAGATGTATCCGGTATCATGAGGTAGCGGTGATTCAGTCGGTAACGCGCCAGGTTCGTAATCTACAGTTCCCAGGTTCGAATTCCTCTTGGGTTAACTTTGAAATATATCGCCATAAGCCCACCATCACCCTAATCTCGGTCTGTAGGAGACACCGATGGGCTTGGAAAGGTCGTTATCTGTCGCATGGGACATTAAGCCGTGACACCGTGTGTTGGAGAACCATATCCTGCTGTGCATGCTAAAGAACATGTTAGGTGGCCTTGACGGGAGGCTACCATCTGTTTCCTGACAGCTGTCCAGTCGGTCCCTTTCCCCCCAACCTTCTCTGAGCTCTCGGGACCTTGTGACCTGGCCATTTAGCCCATCGTATGAAAAAAGTGAAGCTCAGAGATAAAACAAACCCAAATTGTCTGTATTGCTACTTCCTGTAACAGTAATTAGCGTGCATTTTGATCTTCGAAATGGAAATGATGTTGGGAAGCACAATAATATAATTTAATGGAGAGGGGTGTACAATTTTAGATGTAGGAAAATTCTCCATGATACTGTGGCAAGCAGCTGCTTGAGGGAAAGACATTGACCAGTTTTTTTCAAAACTGGGGTCCTTGAGATGGGTTGTTTGGTTGTTTTACCTCTGAGCGGCACTTTTTTGCACACTATGGGCTAAATGGCCAGGTCACAAGGACCCCGAAGGCTCAGAGAAGGTTGGGGGAGGGGACCCACTGGAACAGCTGTTGGGAGACAGATGGTAGCCTCCCGTCAAGGCCATCCAGCATGTTCTTTAACGTGCACAGGATATGGCTCTCCCGCACACGGGGCCACGGCTTAACGTCCTTGAGATGTTTTTTGGAAGTCCGCAATATTTTCTCGAGCCTAGATTTTTTAATAAACATTCTCTTTCTAACAGCACTCATATCAAGTTGAACACTGAGTTGTAGAAAATAAAATTTTAGTCTAAAATAGTAGGCAGGGGCAGATTAACACTTATACTAAGTAGGCTGCAGTCTAGGTAGCTAAATTTTGGTTGCGGAATAGAAATTGATGCGTGAAATTAACTTTTTAGGATTTAATTTAAAAATATATAAAAGAAACTCAAAACTCTTCTGATGAAATGTACAGTTACATCCGAACTTTCACTTAACTGACAATGAAGAGTACAGGAAGGGCAATTGTATATTTTTACGCTAAAGTGCAGTGAATTCTGTAATCAGCATTAGGGGAAAATCCTTCTTCCTACCCAAGCCATTAGAATGTTTTGCGCTAATGGTGTAACTCACTTTACAAAGTAAAAAATATCTCAAAGAAGGGGCTGGGGTTGGCTCAGTCGGTAGCGCCAGGCTCGTAAGTTCCCAGGTTCCAATCCACCTGTGCCAGCGTTGAGATTTATTTCGCTTAACTACCACCCTGCGCTCAGTCAGTAGGGGACACCTGTGGGCTTAGAAAAGTACCATCTTACTTAAACCGTGGCACCGTGTGCATGAGAGCCATACCCTGTGCGCATTGAAGAACAAGCTGGATGGCCTTGACTGAAGGCTACTATCTGTTCTTAACAGCTGTCCAGTGAGCCCTCGGGGCTCTTGTGACCTAGCTATTTAGCTCATCGTGTGAAAAAAATTGCTGCTCAGAGATAAAATAAGCCAACCTCTCAGAGATAAGCCAAGTTATGCTGGTTGTCTTGTTCCTACGTGAAATGAATTGCGAAGATCATGGCCCTATATTCTAAGAGGTGTAAAATTCTGGTTCCAGGCATTTTTCTTCGTATTTTGCTGTTATGCTTTGTGTTATTTATTTCTCAACTCTGCAAAGCTGTCCTAATGGCCGCACATGTTATATAATGTTGTCTGCAGTAAAAAAAAAACATGGTCTCATCTTCCTTCTAGTTCATCTCTGTATCAATTTGAACTTAGAGGATTCTCTCGAATTCAGTGGCAAGTGGTTCTAACGAAATTCCATTCCAATAATAGAAAAGGAAGTCCAGTATGGACGGGAGTCAGCTTAATGGGTAACTTTCAGACTCGTCATCGAATATTCCTAGATTTGATTCCCAATTGTGTCTTAGTTGGAATTTGTCTCCACTGTCCTCACCCTGCCGTCGGTGAGAAAGGGGACACAGATGGGTTTAGAAAGACCTTCCTTCGCCTTTCGAATGGAATGTTAGCCGTGTCCCCGGGTGCAGGAGAGTCATGCCATGTGCGCGTTAAAGAACACGTTGGATGGCCTTGAGGGATAATTCCGTCTATCGCCTAATAGCTGTTCATTGGGTCCCTTTTTCCTACCCACTCTAAACCTTGATGTCTTTGTGATTGGCCATTTAGTTCATTAAGTTACAAAAGTGCCGCTTAGAAATAAAACAACCCAGCCCAGTATATGTTTGATTCATCCATTTATTTTTATAGTTAATTTTCCATTCTCAAGATTTATTCATTTGAATTCATTCAACTCATTGTAGTTTATTCTGTGTCTTTCATGTTCAGAAAAAGCATTCGATTCTTCGTGTGCTTCGTCAGAGTTAGAAACTCATTTAGAATATCATATGTGGTCGTAAACATTCTTGAATGCCATAAAAATGACAAGTTCTTGCTATTTGGCAACGTGAAGAAAACAAGTACGAGTGCAGTGATATGTTACGTCGTTTATTAAATGTAAATAGCATATCATTTCGAAGATTGCATTTTAGAGACTATCTGTCCCAAATCGCATCTCTTTGGGAGAACCTCATTACATTCCAATACGAAACAATTTAACTTTGTATCATAATCCTGACAAGGAGCATCGGTGCTTTCGCTAATATTGCGCCTTTCTTCCTCTTGATGGCTTTGTAGCTCTCTTTCATATTCCAGTATTAGAATAGAAGAAGCGCTCATGACTCCGCAGTCATCATCAGCATCGGCAGCAAAAAGTCCCTCATCCGTATCTCGGTCTGCTGCTGTCCAGTAGAGGAGTATTCCTTGCGCCTCTATTTTAGGCGCTGCTCATCAACCCCAGCTGCACTGAGTTTGCTTTGGAGAAGCAACTCATGCAGATGGGCAGAGGCAGCTGAATGGGAGGGCGCCTATGACAGAGCCAGCTGGGGATGCAGTGGTAGCAACCATCTCGTGGGCGTCTTCACTTTGCTCTTGGCACTAAGTTCTGCTTCACTGCAGCCGCATCGACGACCCCGGACATCCGGCGGCACTGCCACGATCGCGTAGTTTTATTTAATTATCTCTCATTCTTTACTCCATTCTCTTTCCTTCTACACGAGTGCAAATCGCGAGCCGAGGAACCAGTGGTTTTGTCATCTCATATTTCGCAAATGTGCAGAAAAGAAACTTGCGAAACGTACGTCTATGTTCTTCTCTTTTAAATTTTACTTGTTTCGTTGGTGTTTGAGTATTCTTGGCCTGAAGTCATTTAAACATGTCAGATCCTGTGATGAGTAATTTTGTTTACAATCGTTCATTTCTTGTTGTTCTTTATGCTGGCTTTCCTTTTTGATTTCTTTTTCTACCTTTAGTAGTTCAGATGAGGTTTACAATAAAATGTCGATGTAACAAACACCGGAGTAACGAAATATTCAGAAAAGCGAAATTATTTTCTGTCTCCTGCCAATTTGCTATGTATCTTTATGTCAAAATTATAGCAAAATTTGTAAAAATAAAATCTTTAAACAATACGTTGTATACTTTTTACCTAAATTCCCATTGCTTTTCGCTCCAAACGATTGCTCCACCATATCTTCTCAATCCGCTGATCGATCTCGACGAGTTATTTTTCAAATGAAAGCTTGTCACGAAGGGAGTGTCACAGGCTATAAAAATCCCCTCCCTTGCTTTCTTTTTCCCCAAAGCAGGAAAATGTGAAAATCGTCCTTCTGCTATATTTTCTGATCGCCAAGGTCCACCCACAGTTACGAGTTTGATGTCAAATGGAAGCTTATAAACGCCAAGGTCCACCCGTAGTTGCGAGTTTGATATCAAATTGGAAGCTTCATATGAAGACTGTTGTGAGCCACCTCAAATGAGCTCTCCCACCCTTCTTCCTCTCTAAAGAGGGGTAAATTTTTCATGGCAGTGGATCTCCACGAGTTGTATCTCAAATTAAAGATTGGGATATCTAGAACGTCGTGGACTACTTCAAATCACTCCCACCTTCCCCTTCTTCCTCTTAAAAAATGTGTGTATGTGTGGGTTGGGGTATTTAATGGGAGCCGATGTTTATGAGCCGTATGTGAGATGAAAGCCTCAGAAGTGTAGAGTAGCAATATAAGAGTTTTTAGTGACAAGGTAAAAAAACAAATTAAAAAAAAAACTATATTCCTATTGGTTCGAAAAAAATAAAATAACTAAAATGCCGATGGTGAGATGTCTCACTGAATTCATATTCATTTTAAAAGAGGATAGAGAGCTTTTCACTATTTGGTTATATGAGTGATTTCACTATTCGGTATGCTTTAGTTTTATTTTTACCGCCAGATAGCAAAATATGTATTTTTTAAAATATTTAATTTGCATTTTTGATATTTGGGTAGGCTTTTAGCCTATGAACATTTATTTACGATTTCTTTCGTTATAATTATTTTGTGACACGCTTGGATCTAGAAAAAAAATTGAGGAAAATTTGAGGGAAAACAATCAAGCCAAAAACATGTAAGGGACGGATATAAATCTATCAATTCTAGCTTCACAATGATGTATGAAATAAACTTTTCAAACAACTGGACTGTAATTTTATGCCATCTATGGATATAATAGGAACTATTACAATAACATTGAAGATAACTGTGCCTGACGGATACATAGCCTTTGCTGCTTTGGCGTCATAAAACCCCCAAATAGCCAACTGTACCTGCCATGCAACAAGAACTGTTTTACTACATTTCACAAGTGCCATTCATTTCATGTATATATCATGATAATCTGTTTTAAGTTATAATTCTTTCCTTTTATGTTCCTTTCTACTGCTACCTAAGATTTCAGAATTTTGTATCTTTTAGGGTTGTTTTCACATTATAACGAACATGTTGAATTCCAGTGAATTCTTGTTTCTCTGGCCATATCCAGGCCCGGATCTAAAAAATATCGAGGGAGGAGGGGACAATAAACCCATCGAGCCGGGAAAATGTAAAGGGGGGGGGGGCGAAGAGACTGGATTTCTAATGCAGTATAACATTTCCCCCTCCCTTTTCACAGATCTTTAAAAAATTTATTGAAAAATGCAAGAAATATAAGTTTAACCATTTTTGTCCCAATTGCACTTACTAGCATTCTGAAGGTGGGGGGGGGGAGCTTCTTCGTACTTCGGCACTCAACGGGATTTAATATCAGAATCCCAGTAAGCTTACAAACCGGTTGCATTTCTCGCAAACACATAAAACTTAATGATACAGGTGTTTTCCTATTAACCTACTGACTCTTGACTGGAGTTGATATGTTTTTTGCCCTCATTTACGCGTTTACAATTCATTGCTTTAAGACACGATTTCAACACACATGCGAAATGAGAGCTAATTTTCTCGATTTCAACATAAACTTACACAATTTCCTTGTCAATCCACTGAGAATTCAAAAATTAGTATTATCTAAGAGAAGGCACGTAGAAAGAAAATATTTCTGTAAGGAAGGGAAAATGTCAATGTAGGGGAATTTTCATTTTTAGAAAAGTTTATAATTGCATGTAATAGAATAATGGAAGAGTAAGAATGCAACACACAAGAATTCGTTTCAGAAATCTTAGTAAATACCCTGGACCTCTGCCCTTAACCAGAGGAGAGATCCAGAGATTCTATGATACTTCCACAGTGTAATAGTGAATACAATGCATTACAATTATGATTCAGAAACATTGTAAGTATAATTTTAAAATTATAGTTCTCGTTGATAGAAAATTCTAGCATCACAATAATAACTTCACTCAGATGAATCTATAATATGGAGTTTGTCTTTCTAAAATCATAACTCTTCCTAAAACAGTCAGAGCTAGTAACATCAAATTCAGTATGCAACTTCCTCATATCGTAACTTAAAACAACGTAAGGGTTTAGCCCCCCAAACGATCTTCCAACTCCAATCGAAAATAGAGAAATGCGTAACGAGTTGTATCTTAAATGACAGCGTCTGACTTAGGGAGTGATGTAGATCTACCTCTAATTATGCCCCCTTCCAAAAATAAGAGCAAGGAAATTTCACTAGGATCGATCATAACGAGTTTTATGTCAAATTAAAGTTTGCGACGTGGAGAGTATCATCTACCATATATTTTTAGGGACGGGGGGGGGGGGGGGGGCTTAGTCTGTACCGGTGGCTCATAATCTGCAGTTCTGCGGTTCGAGTCCCAGTTGGGCCAGCGTTGAGATTTATCTCCGCAAAATTCCGCTCTACCCACGGTCGGAAGGGGACAGCAATGGACTTGGAAAGGCCGCCGTCCGTCGGATGGGACGTTAAGTCATAGTTCCGTGTGCGGGAGAGAGCCATACCCTGTGCACGTTAAAGAACACACTGGATGGCCTTGATGGGAGGCCATCTGTCTCCCATTAGTTGTCCAGTGGGTCCCCCTCTCCGGAACTTCTCTGAGCCTCTGGGGCGCTTGTTACCTGACCGTTTAGCCCATTGTGTACAAAAAAGTGCCACTCAGAGGTAAAACAACCCAACCCATATATTTTAAAGTGTTTATGAATTAAGGATACAAGCAATGAAAGGTAAATCTGCTTCTTCTAGAATAAAATAAATAACGCACTTAATAATTAGGCCAATCAATGGTGTACATAGAAATTCCAAAGGGGGCGTTTTTTGACATATTTGAGTCTTATTTGGCGTACTCGAGGCTGTCTTAGAATATATATGATGTTGAAACCCTAAGGAGGATTAGAATGAGCCACCTCCTCGGATACGCTACTGAGGCCAATGTCTGTTTTCTTTTATGAATTGACGCGCTGTTGATTTTGTTGGGAAAATATGTTTTAAGCTTGCTCTTATCAAAATTGTTGAGCTTGTCTTTCGGTCGATAACTCGTAGCTGTTAATGAACAGGTGTAAGCCAAATCCTTCGTTATTAGATATAAAGATAAAATTCTCCGTTCACAAGAGTTTAATTAATTACTCAAGTAATTCAATACCTCCGTCGATGGGGAACAAAGTTTTTAATATGCATAAGGCGTGTGTTAATTAATAACCGTGCAAAATGTTCATGTTACCTATCTTGCAGCATAACACAGCAATATAACGATAAAAAAAAGTTTCATTAAAATCAGCAGGAAATCGTGAGGGATAAATAAGAGTCTGCGATCTCTTAAAATGATTTATACAGCGCGACACTCGAAAGGGATTTTCAAACATAATTCCCGATAAACCTTGACTGTGTTAATAAAGCATAATCATGTGCGGTTTTCCATCATTTCTTTGCATTTTCTAAGAAAGGCTGTTAGGATAATATATGCGCGCATTACACACTTAACATACGCCCACACAGCGGATTCTAGCGGACACTTAACATTAAACGAAACGGCGGTAACATTTCTGGCGTCCTCAAAACTGGAGCGTGCCCGGTATGTCGTGAAAATACCAGAAAGTGTAGAAATTCTAATAACTCTAAACTGCTCAAGCCGCTTCCTTTGTGGCCATACTCTTTATATATCAACTGAGCAGCAGTTTGGGTTGCGATCTGTTGGTCTGGTTGCTTCTGGCTTTATATGCTTTCAGTTTCAGTAGTGGATTTAGAGCTCCAGGGGCTCTAATCGGAGCAACATTTAGCGCCATATGGTGTGTAGTTGAAATGACCTCCACAATTATGAGAGAATTGACAGAACGATTTAGGGAGCCCTAAGCATCCACTTATTGATAAATCCGCCCCTGCTCAGTTTCACTGGTTTTCATCTATATTGATCTTCATTGCAGTTATAACGTTGTTATAACTCTCCACTGCAGCATTTGTTTGAATCGCCTACTTTCCATCACAAGGTTCAAAGTTATAAGTTCGTTCAAATGAGAAGTGGAGAAATCGGAAATGAAGCACAAATCATTTGTTGATCTGTTCAAATTCTTCGTTCCTATTGAGACATGTTTTCTGCTGAGGTCCTGTCATCCTCTCAGATCTTCTACTGTGGCATATAAACTGACAGGCTCTGTCAGACCTCTGTGGCAAGCAGCTGCTTGAGGGGGTATTTATTTATTTATTTATTTATTTTATTGAGACATTTATTCCAACATAAAATTAACAATCTGATACCCTCTTTCCTAGAGTGACTTTGGCTGTTGCATTTGGAAGTCTGTAACAATGCACTGCACCACTTCGTCCGACTTCAACTTCCGTCTTTTCATTACGTTTTTTAGAGGCCCAGAAATGTGAAATTCTATAAGGAGATGTTTTAGGCATTCCCAATCACACCTGTTCATCATTGTTATTGTTACTTGGACAGTATGGGAACAGCTTTTGTCATCCAACGCAATAACCGAGTTGTATCTGACGTTCTAAGCAAATTTACAGAAAACCACATCAAACATGCAAATGAGGTAATCATATAAAAAAACTTCTCTATAAGTATTGGGAACTCTTTCATCTTTGTTTGGTGCTCAAACTAGCGAATTTCAGATAGCCACCATTCTGACAATATAAAGAACCGATTGGATAATTCTTTATTGCAGGCATCAATAGGAAGAATGGTGACAGGCTAAATAAAGTCAGGTATTAATTGTCAGTCACAGTACTGTAAGCAGACTGTAGAACCAAACCCAGAATATCTCTCGAGGGCCGTTGTAGAGTCATTGCAATATGATTGTTATGTGGGCTTAACTGCGAAACATCGTCAAGACTCTCCATGGTGCCAACTTGCTTCTGGTTTTGCTGCGTACGAAGCATTCAATCGAGGCATGCTGTCAACAGAAGACGTCATGAGAGAGATCTTTATTCGTGCCAACCTTGTCTGTTTTTTGAACCCTTGTATTTCATTTGAATTGGTATTGATGAATTAATAATTATTCTGAACCCAGGAGCAAGAGGCTAATGTTGCCGACTAGAGCAATGGATGAGTTTTGATTCAAGTCTTTCAAAAAAATAAAAAAAATAAATACCCCCTCAAGCAGCTGCTTGCCACAGAGGTCTGACAAAGAGAATGGGGAACTAGAATTCAGCGCATTTTAGCGTCGTGAAAAGAGATAATTATGGATTGGCGAGCAAAATCCCCAGATTTTAATCTTGTAAAGCATGTCAATGATGCTCTAGGAAGAAGGAATATCAGTTTTATTTCCCCTTTCAGAGTCTGCCTGAATTGGCATTGCTGGTTGCTTCTAGCACTAATTGACATCTTCGTTCTCAGAATGAGCAGTTCAGTATTAAGCCTCTTTCGCCGGTATAAGAGATTACAAGCAATTTTAGGGTATTTTTCCATTGACTCTTGAAGCACCTCTTTTGGATATCTATGAACTGCCTTTGCTTTCTTATTGGAACCTTTCCAGTCTTTGTTCATTATTTATCAAGTATGTAACAAGAAGTTCATGTAACAAGTAAATTCATAGGTACATAACACACATTTCTCATAATTTCATGGAAATTTTTGAATGATTCAAGTGTTTCTGTTTGATCATTAACTTTTGACCACCAGTGTATATATGTCAATATAATGTATAGATACACTTTAGGCCTTTACGATGAGGTTGCGGTTTAGGGGCCTGGCCTGCAGGCTATGTTCACCGATTAAATAGGACTAACTAGAAGTGTACAAACATTTTGTATCTATTATCAATGTAAAGGTCAACGCAGTTACTCCATCACTACAATAGCCATATAATTTGATTAAATAATGTTGGTGCAATATGAGATAGTCATTTCGTCGTACAGCATCAGCGATCGCACACTAATCTGGCTTTTGAGAGGAACATATGTCCACATAGCCCTCGATCTCAGTAGGAGGTAACATAGAAAAGATTTCATATTTGAATTATTCAAGATTTCTTTCATGAGTATGTTTTTCAGAATAAGTACAGAAAAGAGACGGTTCTTTCCATTATTTTATGTAAAAATATAAGCATCGACGGATTATAAGGTTGCCTAAATATCTAAGCCTTGTTCATGGATCTTCTCCCCGCTCTACTTATTGGTAAGGCTGTCTAAGCCAGGCCTTGGCAAACCTTTTAGCTGAAGACCGCATAGAGAACAGAAATGAAATGGCGGACCACATATAAAACTGAAATGGAAGGGCGTGTCCGTAGAAAACTGAAATGGAAGGCGAGTCGCATAGAAAACTGAAATGGAAGGGAGGGCCGCACAGAAAACTGAAATGGAAGGGCAGGTCGCATAGAAAACTGAAATGGAAGGGTGGGTTGCCAAAGAAATGCACCTATAACCAATGCAAAAAAAAAAATCTAAGACGAAACATAAACAATATAATTTGATTAAAATTATTTTGATGAGAATTTGCTTCTCCAAGTTGGACTTTTTTGTCCTCTATACGTTTTTTTTCTCTTTTAAACATTTATTTGGCAACACAGGTCGCACAAAAATAGTGACTGGCCGTACTTTTCCTAGGCCTGGTCTAAACCTTTGCTATGGATCTTCCGCTCTCCTTATACCCATTTATTTCGCAGGTTTCGTTGTCGTCGATTCTCTAACCTATTACATATTAAATTTTAGTTATTGAGCATTATTGAAATTAATTAACTTTAGTTATTGAAATATGTTTCTAAAAGCCTCATTAAGAGAAATTTAATGATCGGAAATATCTGGATTAGACTGATTCGGTGCACGCCAGTCTCATAATCTGCAGTTCCCAGGTTCGAGTCCCTCTTGTACAGGCTTTCAAATTTATCTCCACTAAATCCCCACACTCTGCCCTCGGTCAGAAGGGGAACAATGATGGTTTGGAAACGCAGTTATCCGTCTGATGGGATGTTAAGCTGTGGCCTCGTGTGCATTTGAACCATCCCTCTGCACGTTAAAGAAATGCCGCTCAAATGTAAAACAACCCAACAACTAAAATTTTTCGATATATTTTCTTTTATTGATCTGTGTTTTTCTTCTAATCAAATATACTTCCTATAAAAAATAAATAAATATTCCCTTAAGCAGCTGCTTGTCAGAGGTCTGACAGTAACCTGCCAGTGTGTGAGGAAGGCGCGACCTCAGCTGAAGGATAAGCACAAGTAAAGAAACATCCATGCCTTACACGGCGCTCGAAACCAGGTCCCTTTGATCAATAGCTAAGCAGACTACCCACGGAACTGAAAATTAAAAGTTCCGAAGCAAATCAAGAGGTAGGAACACATGCTGTCGAGGTAAACAGTATCTGCATGTGATGAAATACATACAGTTTTTCCGCTGTGACAGACTAACAATTTCGAATCAATAATAAATGCATAATCACTATTTTAAAAAATGTAAATGTGTCGTTCTGTCGATTTTCACATTATATAACATTTAGAGGTAAAGCAAAAAACAAAATGCTTTAGAGGTAAACCAAAAAAAATAAGGAAAAGTAAGCCTTTTTTTAATATCGCAGAGTGCTAGATAAAAAGTATTCTGTGCAAGGGATCAATTACTGTTCATATGTGTTTATATATGTGTGTGCGCGTGCTGAATTTTAAGTAGAAAAGGAGAAATTCGAAAACATTTTTTTATCTTTGGCAATATATCTTCAGAATGATTTTACGGTTATTTGAATGGACCTGATCATATTCCTATTTTGTTTCCCTTACAGGTTACCTAGAGAAAAATTTGAAGTGATAAATGTAAGTAACAATGATTCAATTCTTATATTATAGCACAATTAACATTTTACATCAGGAATGGGTGATCATATATGATCACCCATTTACTGCTCATGCCCTATAGCAGGGCATGCATAAATTTTAAGTAAGGAAGAACAAAATAATTCGTATGATTTTGTCCAAAATGAGAATAGGGGAGAAAGCAAAATAAGTTTTTATGTGCATATTTTAGTTTGCGTATTTCTTCTCCATTTCATATTAGAATTTAAAGTAATATGTACGTAAATCTCCAAAATATATTTTAAATATCTGGGGCTGTAAATACCTCTTTGGCTCTCACCTGGAGTTACCCATACTATGGAAACAATTGTTTGTTGCAATAGACCCTCCAATTAACGACAATTAGTTCCATAATAATACGTCATTAAACGAAATATCATTATGCAAATTTAATGTTTTCCATAGAAACTAAAATAACTCGAAAATATATAATAAATTAAAAACTACCTGTCTTACTATATTACTTTACTATATGCGCCCTAAAAAGTGGAAAATAAACTTAAAACATATCGATGGTGCAATCAGTCACTGAATTCATATTCACTGCCGATGACCTATTCAATAAGATTTCCGGCGCCCTATCTTCCTTTGAAGCGAATGTGAATTCAGTGACTGATTGCACCATCACTATGTTTTAGGTTTATTTTCTACCTTTTACGGCGCATATAGAAAGATAGGTATTTTTTTAAATTTATTTATATGTTTTCCTTTGTCACTCAAAACACCTACCTTCAGAAACTTTTATTTGATATATGATCATAAATATAGAGGGGAGGGGAGAATGGTAGGGTAACTATAGGCCCTTGCATTCAGGAGATGTAGTAGTAAAACAACTTTCTCATTTCCTCGTTTTAGGGCGGAAGAAATCAAGGAGGTATATTTTTATTGTCCACAGCATACTCCGTTCTGGAGATATAGAGGAACAATTTTTTTTATATATTTACACTTTTTAAGGGGGGGGGGGGGGAGAGAGAAAGCACGGGGTTTTTTTTTAGAGCATATGACACTCCCTGCAGTACAAACTTTAATTTGACACTTTATTTAATTGACTTTTAATTTGACTTCGCATTCGAAAGATATGGGGGAACAACTGTTATGAAATATCTACAAACCGACAAAGGACGAGCGAAAATAAATTGGTAGATAAAAAGGCACTATTATACTGTACTTACCTCTCTTTTAGCAATTATTGCTATCTGCGCTATAGAAAAGTTTTATAGTTCAGTATCTGCGGAACCTGGAGTCATCAATTGCAAAAGAATAAAGGTAAACATAAAATAAATAATAAATAAAAATAAATACCCTCTCAAGCAACTGCTTGCCACAGAGGTCTGACAGGAGCCTGTCAGTTTATATGCCACAGTAGAAGATCTGAGAGGATGGCAGGACCTCAGCAGAAAACAACATGAACATCCATGCCTTACCCAGGGCTTGAACCCAGGTCCCATAGTCATAAAATTACTGTGCAGGAGATACTTATGTTTGGACATCCCACTTGCTTCGTTTCTGCTTCCAGCTGTCGGTGCCACAGGTGCTCACTTGAGTTCGGCCCCTTGGAGATTGTGTTTTGCAGATGGAGTTTTTTACACTTTTCACACACTGCACATTAATTTCATGTACTACTATGTCGACGCGTTCCAGTCACGTGATTATGGTTTTGGTAAAAGGACCTAATGTCCAGGCTTCTCTTGTTGTTGAGCCATTGTTTTAGCTGGCAACTTAATTATTGTCGTACAACAATAAAACTGCCTTATTTTTTGAACCAAAATTCGGGAGTCATATCCAATAAAAGATTTTTCTTATATGCAAAATTATTTACTCGTATAAGAAAGTCATAAAAGCATGAAATCAGGTGCATATTCAGAGGGGGGGGGGGGGGAGTGTCTATCGTCTCTGGGTGCTAAAGCAACCTCCTTAAATCTTTGAAAAATTGTAAAGCTATTTACAGGCATAGTTCATTGCTTTAGAGCAAAACTCTGTGTTAACCGAAAATGAGTTAAAAAGATGCTAAAGAAGTTGCAGCTTGTCAATATATAATAAATGGACATTACCTACATTTTATTTTATCTGCAACCAGGAAAGAATAAACATGGAAAAAGATACTAATCAGCAAGCGATGTAATTATCGGACAGTTTGAGAAAGTTTGTTTTTTCTGAGCCACCAACAAAGATTGCGTTGTTCCCAATAAGATAAACCACTATTTGTCGTTGAAAGAAAACAAATTTCCTGGACATAAACTGTTTCGAATTCATTTATACAAAAAAAGAGGCACAATCTCCACTCCTCCACGCCAACACAAAAGTTTTGATCATGCTACTGTATGTGGTTTGCCAAATTATTTCGAACTATTAAAAGAAACTTAGTTTCAGGCCAGGAGCAGTCATTCAGTCGTCCCTAAATGGGCCCCCTCCAAGTCTCAAACGTGGATAGGGCCCATTTAGGGACATATAAAATTTTTGTAGTCCAGAAATGACATTCTTAGTAAATAATTGCTAAATATCCATTACTAAAGTAATGGATTATTTAGCAATGGATTTCCTTTTTAACAGCTTGTCATTTGGTCTCTAAGATAGTAAGAATGTTAAGGGATTTCCTTCCTAGAAAAGAAAATGGGGATCAAACCATACATTACCTCGCAGATCTCTTGAAGGGGGCCAAGGCCCCCTGGTCCCCTCCTTATGACTGCCACTGGTTTCAGCACCCTGCTAAAAATCCTGGATATGCCCCTGATCATAACGTATTTGCTAATCTTCACAACAACATATATTATCCCATATGACATTTCAATAAGTAGCTCAGAATCATTTCTGATCTACAATTGGAGCTAAAATAGAATATAGAAATCGTTTACCTATAGGTATCTGCAAGGATTAAAATCAAATCCGATTCTTGGCTGGCAAAATATACTCCTTCCCACTCTCCAAATTTTCAGGGTGGGCAATGCCGTCCCACCCCCTTTGTACATCACCTTTACATTGAGTTGGCATAGTTACGCCCCTGAGAACCACTGCTTTATTCGCCCTGTTTGAAATAAATTAACTAAAACTAAAATTTTGAACTGTATTTTAGATTGTTTTCACGAAGTAGTTTATTGAAAGGAAAACTTTGCATTAAAAAAATGTGTATAAGAAATTATTATATATCTTAAACATCTAATGCAAAAAATATTGTTTTTAAACAGCTTACCATCCTGCCTCAAGCCTTGGAATATTGGCAGAAGACACTTATGGTCAGACCAATGAGTGTCCCTATAAGATTAAACAGGTAAGAAATCTTTCAGTTTTATCATTTTTCAGTTCTAATATCGTTGGGTTGGGTTGGGTTGTTTTACCTCTGAGCGGCACTTTTTTGCACACCATGGGCTAAATGGCCAGGTCACATGAACCCCAAAGGCTCAGAGAAGGTTGGGGTAGGGGACCCACTGGAACAGCTGTTGGGAGACAGATGGTAGCCTCCCGTCAAGGCCATCCAGCGTGTTCTTTAACGTGCACAGGGTATGGCTCTCCCGCACACGGGGCCACGGCTTAACGTCCCATCCGACGGACGGCGGCTTTTCCAAGCCCATCGGTGTCCCCTACTGACCGTGAGCAGGGAGGGGAATTTTGCGGAGATAAATTTCAACGCTGACCCAGCTGGGACTCGAACCTGGGAACTACAGATTACGAGCCTGGCGCGTTACCGACTGAGCCACCCCCGCCCCTAATATCGTTGGTAAATGCATGATTCAAATTGGTTAATTGTTTTGGTCTTTTAGAAATAGCCTCACCTAAAACGGTTCAAAAACAGCCATCACTAATGTAAGCCCTAATTTAGAAAAAAATATGAGGGTCAAATCATGGGCGTCTGTAGAAAATTTTCTAGGGGGGGGGGGGGGGGGGGCAAAGCTTGGAGACAAATAATTACATCAATAAATTTTTATTTAATTTTTTTAGGGTTTTTTTTTTCACAAATAGATTATAGAATACAGTATTGCATCAGTACAAAAACAGATACATAATGTAAATAAATTAATTACATTTAAATTGTTACGATTATAATTTGTGGAATTTTTTTACTCGATTCCAGGGGGGAGAGGGCAAGTGCCCTCTGTGGACGCCCATGGGTCAAATAACTTGCATCCACAGTTTCATGGGGTGGGGGTGGCTCAGTCGGTAGCGCACCAGGCTCGTAATCTGTAGTTCCCAGGTTCGAGTCCCAGCTGGGTCAGCGTTGAGATTTATCTCCGCAAAATTCCCCGCCCGCCCACGGTCAGTAGGGGACACAGATGGGCTTGGAAAGACCGCTGCCCGTCGGATAGGACATTAAGACATGGCCCCGTGTGCGGGAGAGCCATATCCTGTGCACGTTAAAGAACACGCTGGATGGCCTTGACTGGAGGCTACCATCTGTCTCCCAACAGCTGTTCCAGCGGGTCCCCTCCCCCAACCTTCTCTGAGCCTTCGGGGTCCATGTGACCTGGCCATTTAGCCCATGGTGTGCAAAAAAGTGCCGCTCAGAGGTAAAACAACCCACAACCCAAATCCGCAGTTTCAGTAAAAACGTTTTTCCTCCATTTTAGTGGTCTTAAAACAAATTTCACAAAAAAATTCGTGTAATGTATACACTGAGTGATCATTGAATTATGACCACCCCACCTCTTATTACATTAATGGGACACTATCTTTGAAGTTCTATAACTTTTAAAATAAGCGCTCTATGAGAAAATATGATGAAATGTAAAGATTTTAATCACTTCTATCTAAATATTGATTTTCAACAATATTCCTTCAGTATTTAAAGAGTTATGGAAGTTTGAACATTTAACAACAGCAATGTTAGTAAAAGAATTTACTTTTGAAGTTAATTGAAACTAAAATAAGAGGTATTGTTTCAAATCATTTCATAAATGAATGCATATTTAAAAAGTATGTGTAAATAATTCCTTCATTATTTGTTTAATTATTTGATAAATTCTTAGAACACATTGCTGCTCTGAAATGTTTAAACCTCCATACCTATTTAAATATTGACAGAATATTGTGCAAAAGCGATATTTGAGTAGATTTCATTGAAATCTTTAAATTATCCTCAGCCACATTTTCTCATAAAACGTTTATTTTAGAAGTTGTAGATCATTGAAATTCTCATTGACAAAATGGGGTGGAGTGGCCATTTCAATGACCTCTGAGAGTATAGCATTAGCATTTTTTCACCTCAATTCTGGTTACTAGCATTCTCAAAGGGGTAGGGGGGTAACCATGGACCCCTTGCCTCCCCCTCAGATCTGGACCTGTACTAATGCATTCCTGGAATATGCTTTATCCTGTTTCTGAGGTAAAATAAGCATCACATACTTCTGATTCCATCAGACAAGTCTCTTTGACAGAGTAGCCATTACATCAACTGTGCCATCATCTGACTTTTCAATGAAATTATTTATTAAGCCTATTAGAATTCTAATGTGCAATTACTGAATTACTGTAAAATGAGCTACAATAAAACTAATAAAATATTTTTTAAATATTTTAATAGTACTGCAAGCAGATTGAAATAGTAAAGCTAGAGCTAGTAAACTGATTTAAAATCTTAAATTTAGTTAATAGAAGTGATTTGCAAGAACAGATACTTACATGCATATATTGTTATGTATAGAAAATTGTAAAATTAATTTTCATATTTGTCAGCTCTTCAAGTTCATTTGTGTTACTTGGGCCACAGAAATGTGAATATTATTAGTATTTGAAGAAGCAGCATTGAGTCAATCCAGATATTTAATGTTATTCCTGTTCTAAAAATGTCCACCCATTCTTTGTGGATGATAAGTACACAGCCTAGCCATCAACATCATGAACCAATTAGACTGTTGACCATAAATCACACCATCTATAGAACCATTCTCCAATACTTTTGTGATGCAATTCTTCATAAATGGCCTCATAAATGATCTTTTGGCACTTGACTTTTGTGACTTGACTGTACAATGCTGTATGACCTTGAGTGTAAGGGAATTCTCAGTCAACCACAGCACCTCTGTAGTTACAACCTGTCGTATAAGGTTTGACACCCTGCGACTTCTTCCTCTTTCCCAGCTGAAGGGAAAACAGTTTTGAGGTCAAAACAATACAACTGAATACAACAAGCAGCTACAGGCTATTCCCAAACAGACCTACCAGATACGTATGTATCAAAAAGTGGAAGGAATGTTGCATGCATCTGGAAGATTGTGCTTTGAAGAAGATAGCTCAGATAAATTTGTAAGTGGTTTAGATTGCTTCAAATAATTCTGTCCCAGATATTTTTGATCATCTAGCATTTTGTATTATGTGAAACTTTTGTTTATTTAATTTCATGTTTGGGGAGAACAACTGTTAAATACAGTTTGTTTACAGAAGCTTTAGTAAATCATACTGTTGTTTCATAGTAGGTACTGACTACACTCATTTTCTAGTTACAAATTTTTTTAAACCTTTTAAGTAAAGAAATCGCTTTGTTTATCATAGTAGTTTTTTTATAGTTTATGTTGTCTAAACTTGCTTACTTTTTTTTTTTATGTCAGTAAGTACTTGTTAATATGAATATTTCCTTAGAACAGTAGCACAGAGACACAGGCACTGGTAGTGGTGGGGTGAGGGGTTTAGTTGCCCCACTGCAAAAATCAATAAAAAAATTTATATTGAGTAAATATTACAAAAAATATTACGATGGCAAATTTGAAAGGAGTTTCTGCAAACAGTTTTTAGTATGTACAGGTTTACTAAACAATTAATGTTAGTTTTTCCTTAACAAAATACAATCTTAAATATTTACATTTTCTTTCATTTTTGGAAGCATATAATTTTTTTATTAATATGAAAAGCATATTTTACAAGTATTTTCAATAACAATTTCCCTTTTTTTCATTTAGTTTTTACTCATTCTTAATTGTATTATGGTATGATATATATGCGGGATTGCTCAATATGCAACTGCACTCACTACTGAACAGCTCAACCTAAATATTTCTATCTTGAAACATTTATTTTTTTTTTCTCTTCCCCCTGAAAAACATTCCTATCAACATCCATTCACAGAGCCTACCTATGGTGTTATAGTGAGTTATATCAATGAGTGCTACTTTATTTAAGTGCTATGTATTGAGACTTTACATTGTGATAAAGTTTAATTATTAATTATTATATTTTGCCCAGAAAGTGTCCAAACAACCAGGCATTCTTTCCTAATGATGAGCCTCTACAGCACTGTAAAGAACGTTGTGAAAATATCACAACTTGTGGAGAAGTTATTGTTCCTGAGGAACATCTTGAGGTATCAACTTAATTTCCATTACTTTGTATTATTTCAATAAATGTATGCATCTGTCTTCTATTTTGAAGCACTCTTTAGATTTTTTTAAAAATAATTTTGAATGCCACAGCTACCTTTAATATGCAACATAAATTCAGGGGCACACTCTAGGGTCCAAAAGAAGAAGGAAAAAGTCCAATAAACATAACTTCACATGCTTTATTTGGAAGTTATGGCATACATGTTATATTATAGCTGTAATATAATATTCGAAGGCCATCCATTTTATTACAACTGCAATATATATATCAAAGGGCCATCCTTGAATATGGACACATTGTAATATTGATAATCAAGTGCATTCAAATATTCCAGAAGTGATCCTAATGGTTTCACAGACAATTTCAACCTGTTGCTGCAGTTCTGAAGGCAAGTGTGGCTATTATGTGTATACATGTACAGTTAGGCTTCGGGACATGCAGTAGATGAAAACTATTCAAACAACTTGACTTATATGACGTAATTTCCAAATGAAACGTTTCTAGATATATGTTTTATAGGTTTTTTTTTTCTTTTGGATCCTTGAATATATCCCAGAATTTGTGTTACATATTTATATTATACCCTGTATATTTAAGTTTACTTATGCAGTTGATTTTTTTTTTTTTTGGGGGGGGGGGGGGGATTAGTGCAAAAATTCATTTCATTTATAGTATTTAACACACTGACAATATTTAATTAAAATATAGCCTATTATTAGCTACAGAATACAACAGAGAATTTTTAGTTATTTTAATTACAATCTTTTGTTGTCTTTGTGAAATTTGAATAAAAACTACATTTCATATAATTTCTCTTTAAGCCATGCAGAGTGTGCAGTGCAGCTGGTCACTTCTGTAAAATTTCAAGTCCAGCAGGGACAGGGATAGATAACGCAGATTTTGTGTTTTATGTGTCTGCCATGCAGACTGATCGTTGCCACAAAGGCCAAACAGTGGCTTATGCTGCTCATTGCCAACAAGAAACTGCTTTGGATAGGTATGTATTTAGAAGCCATGGCCTTTTATTTTTGAAATATTAAGTTAGCATATAAAATTATTAATTACAGTTATAATATGAATATTTAAATGGAAGTATTAGCCTAGAATTATTAAAATATCTAACTTAAATTATGCTGATGAATTGTCAAATGATGAAGATGAGATGAACTCTTTCATTAAATCTATGAATGAGTATGGTAAAGGTTATAAATAGAGAGAAAACTAAAACGATGAAAATTGATTAGGTGGATGGTGAATGGCTGTGCTCTTCAGCAAGTTTCTCAGTTTAATTATTTGGGAGTTCTGTGACAGATACTGGTAATGTGAAACATGAGATAAATAGGAGAATAAGCATTGCTGTAGGACTTTTAAGAATCTGTGGAGTTTATGCAGAAAAATAGACTTAAAAGTATTAATATCAAAATTAGGCTGTGTACTGTTTGGCCAAATTTGCTATGGTAGTGAAAGTTGGACCCTTTGTAAGGAAGATAACAGGAAATTTTTTAAAAATGCCTTTGATTATAGATGCGTTGACAATATCTTGGGCATTAGGTGGTTTGACTACATAAGTAATGACAGGATTTGATGGAGTCAACAAGTATTGAGCAGCATCTTGTGTACTGAGATATTTCATTGTTTTGGCCATGTTGCCTATATGAAGCATTACATATTAGTTATATACAGTGTGCCTAAAGGCTTCAAGACTCGACTTCAAGACTCGAGAGAAGAGAGAGATCTAGAATGCAATGGGCAAACAATATCAAACAGGAACTTATTAAAATTAGCCTGTGGTGGCCTAGTGCAACAGCAGTAGCTCAAGATAGGCATATATGGAGAACTAAATTGCATAGTCAGGTTGGACCTCCATAGCCCATGGCTACTTAATGATTATGTATGTATTAAGATTTAGGACATTAATTAATGTATTTATACAGTTACATTATGTATGTTATGTAAGTACTATTTAGTGATGTTTTGAGTTGTATTAACTCAAAACATCACTAAATTATATATGATGATGATAACGTTTTCTGAACCATCAGAAAATTATTATGTATGATGATAACGTTTTCCGAACCAGACATTGGGACACAATAATGGTCCCAAGACCCCCCCCCCCCCACTCCCTAACGCTGAGAAGGAGTCAGACTTGTGCAGTTCCACTGAGATCTGTTTTTGAAAACTACTCGCTGCCCCTTTCCCTCCCAAAAAAGAGTGGTGTGTGTATCAAAATTGGGATACAGTTTTTCAAAACCTCATTAAAAGTTCACTTTCTTTTGTTATCCTTTGCATTCACTTTGAACCTAAATTAAATTTGATAGTTAAATAATTTTATAAGGAAATAATTATAACAATTTGGAATTGCAAGCAAAGTAATTAATTATTTACCATATTAACTGAAAATATACATCTTCGTTATGGTCTCATATTACAGTCAACATACTTATTACTTCAACTGTATGAACATTTATATTAGAGCGCACCATGCAGTGTTCGTTGACTTAATGACTAGAAATATTGCAGCCAACTGTTGCCATCGATTCACCATTTGCAAGTAATCAATGTTTCTCCAGCTTAGGATTATCCCTCTTGTGACATGTATATTTTATGATAGTTATTGACTCGATTCATTTGCTTATTGATTCATTATTAATAATAATAATAAATTTGCATCATATATAAAGCAGTGATATAATATATACATAATGAATATGATCTTATGAAGCCAGGGACTTATCTGCAGGAAATTTTACATTATATGGATCAGTTCGATTGTATACATTGAAATAATTTACAACTGCATATAATATGTAATTTCACACAATGTAGATGATTATCAAGTAAAAATAAGTAGAGGAATATGAAAACAAACATTTCATTTGCAACATATAGAAAGCAAAATATTATTTTGCCATGTTAAGAAATAACCATTTTTTTTTGTTCTATTTTTAATAGTGGCATATCTTTTAACTGTAATAGATATCGTGGCATTGAATTAAAGATGAGTGGTACTTGGTACACTCGGGTAATTTTACCATAGTTGTTAATGATTTTTAGACAATTAGTAGAATCTCTTAGTGCTCAACCTTGTTGCTGGATGTAGTGAGCTTTTTTTCAGCTTTGAAGTCTTTACTAAAGTAACATTTTAGAATTATGATATACTTGTATAAATCGTCAACTTGTAGGATGGCTAACTTAAAAAAATCTTTCTTTCTTGAGACTGGAGTTTCTATAAGGATGGGAAATCAATATTGTTTTTAAAATACTGCAAAGTATTCTAAAAATACAGTCAATATGAGAGGAGTAAGTGATAATAATATAAACCATATCAAATAATAGATTCATATAAAGATTTGTACACTAAAACACAGGTTAGTGGGAACTGCACTGTAATTTATAGATTTTATAAGTACATATTCTAAACCTATCACAAATTATTAATATGGGTCTTCCAGCTGAAATGCTTATCAATAATTAAACCTAAATAATTAAATGATGTAACCTAAATTTAGATACTATTTGTCAAAATATCGGAATTTCCAGGACATTTCAATCGTTTATGGGGAAAATAGAATATTTTAATTATGGTTGATGCAGTTGAACATTTGAAAAAATATTTTAAACATATATTAATAAAAATATCACTAAAAACTGATTTTGTGATATGTTAAATATTTAGTAAAATTAGTGGTAATTGATAAGAATTTGCACATGCAAAAAGGTTAGGTTGGCTGGTTGTTTTTGGTTTTATGCTGCAAGGTTAACTAGAGTTGTGCCAAACGAGGGTGTAAAGATATAAAAGTCATGAAACCTACAACCACAAAAAAGTTACGAAAGCTGATGTTAAATGTAATTGTTTAAAAAATAACTTATTGAAAAACTAATGTTTAGTATTAAGTATAAATATGGTTAAATATAAAGATGTTGTACACTAATATCATTCTATTTGTTTTCTAGGCCCATTGCTGGCCATGCCAACTTATGTCCTAACTCTATTTCTACGAAGCCTCAAGATTTAGACACCCTTTTATCTACTGTTAAGCACGAAATCTTGCATGCATTGGTGAGAAAATATTTAAATAATTTTCTGGCTTTGCATATATTTAAATGTAATTTAAAATTACTAAAAACATTTTTTTCATACTTTTTGTTCTGTTAATTCCATTTTCTAAAATTACTCTTTTTAGATTCTTGATTTACCCCACCAAATGTAACTATTGCATTTCTTGACATCATTTTCTTTTTATAATTCACTGCCTTGAAATTTAAAGGGAATTTTGTAATATTCTGAAACAATTCAAAATGTCATCAATAAAATGTAATGAAAATATGCTGCAATAGGTATGTAAACGACTGCTTGTAAATGAATATTCCACAGATGCAGATACATATTGCCTTATCTTGGTAAGTGCATTAATTCATCACTGTGTCATTTGACATTTGACAGATGTTCATTGAAAGTTAAGTATCTGTTTGCTGAAAGGCGATTTTCTATTACACAATGAAATGACATTTACCAGAGAGCTCAAGATGGAGGGTGATTGGATGAACTGAAGGTGGACAATCACAAGTAGAGGTTAATGTAAACTTAATGGCTGTTGAGTACAGTCTTTATGTACTCAACAGATTATGACAGTGGTTTCAAGAAGCAAATATTGTTTCCAGAAGGCCATGAAGGAGTTGTTTAAGGGAAACAACATCAAATGAGAACAGTTATCTTTCCTTACAACTCAAATACATGTCACACAACATTGGCTCAACTACATTCCCACCTCTGTGGGGCTACAGGAACTCATTTTTCATTATACACCATTAGCAAAAGGCTTCACCACAGTTGTCTTTATGCTTGCTAACTAATAGGTTGTGTGCCCCTCACCCTGTGCCATAAAAAGGAGCAACTGAACTGGGCTGCACAACATAATGATTGTGGAAAATCAGTAGCACTCAGTGCTTTACTGATGAGCTTAGATTTGCCCATTGGAGTGATTCAAGATGGATACTGATCTGGAGTGAATAAGGGATGCATCATTATCCATCAAACATAATCAAGAGAAACACATGGAAGCATTTCACTGGGTGGTTACACAGATCTTTATGTAGTTCCTACTGGCACAATGAGTCCCAGAGGTACAGAAATGTGGTCCTCAATTCATGTTTGTTACCTAACTATAACTATAACTTTCATTACTTAGCATGTAAATCTTATGAGCAGTTGCATTTTGTGAGACTAGAAACCTGCATTGCAAAAAGCAAAATATTATATACGTTATTTTCATGTAGGTTAATTTTAATTTCACTGGTAGTAGGAACTATTTACACTGGTGTTCACTAAAATCAGAACACCAAGAAGGACCAATCAGAACACTCATATTTGGAGGTTTAATGTAGCTTTCTTGTAGTAACAAATGATTACAATATGGAGGAAACTGGAGAGTTATATACCAAGTTGTTTAATAATGACTGTGTTTGTATGGCCTTTCTGTAAAGGTGAGGTATAAAAAAATAAAATAAATACCCCCTCAAGCAGCTGCTTACCACAGAGGTCTGACAGGAACATGTTAGTTTATACACCATAGTAAACGGTCTGTGAGAATGGCAGGACCTCAGCAGAAAAACAACACGAACAGCCATGCCTTACTTGGGCCTTGAACCCAGGGCCCCTAAATCAACAGCCAAGCATGCTAATCACTCGGCCATGGGAGTCAAACAAATATTTTCTGCTGGATTGTGGACTAGTCATCCAAGCACTATGCACCATGCGCACAGTTCATCTACATTTGCTGGGATGTGCTGGTATTGCCATAACCTATGTTTGACCATAACCCATACATTTTCAATGGGGGACGAATTGGGGGATATAGTGGGCCATGGAAAGATATGCACATTGTTATGCTTCAGATATTCAACAGTGGCAGCTGCTACATGGGGTCTTCATTGACCTGCTGAAATATGACATGTGAGACAGTCTGTAAATACAGAAGAGCTATTGGCGTAATTAATTACGCCAATAGCTCTTCTGTATTTACAGTTACAGTTAATATTAAGGAGTAAAATGCCATGGATGCAATGAGTACTGGTAACAGTGGTGTGAATTCATACTATGGCAGATTTGCTTTCATAACTGATCACATCCCATACCATAATCCCACATGTTAGTTCTGTATGTCTTGTCTGAATACACTCTTCTTGATGCCTCTCACCACCCTGTCAGCAGATGAGGATTCTGTCATCAAATTTGAAGGTAGAAGCAGGATTTGTCAGAAAAGATAATGTTGCATCATTCATCACATTTCCGTCACTCAGTGCACCATTGTAGTCTGGCTGCTTTGTGTTGGGGTGAAACCTTAGTAATGGCTGGTGGGTGTGCAGTCTAAATTGCAATAAATGGTGTACTGCCAACATTGAAGATGTGTTACTGACCTCCACTGTTGGGCCAAGGCCATAGATGGAGCAGAGCGATCTGTTATAGCCAGCCATTGAATGTGCAGAGAATGGTTCAAAGATGGACAAACATGTCAGGAAGGTTATAGACCTCATCCACAGACAGCCCCACAGCTACCTGTGGGGCTGTCTGTGGATGAGGTCCATAACCTTCCTGACATGTTTGCCCATCTTTGAACCATTTTCTGCACAATAGATACACAATATCCTACACAAGCCACAATTTCTGGATATGATAGATTGCCTTCTCACATGGCAACAATATGTCCCTTGTCAAACTCGCCCACCTAGAGCTCATACTGATCTGCATGGCATCTCTTAACAACACCTGCACAAGAACTGATAAACTGAACGTTGTTACTGCCCCTTTAATTCCCTGTGGGAAGAGTCCAGTCACACCCTTTATAGTATATTCTCGTGTGCCTGTAGCCAACATGACTGCATCAGTGACCTTAAAACTTTAATCACTTTTTCAATAGCAGGTGCTGAACAGGCCCATAGAAGTCGTGGACCTTACTCTCTTCCTTCTCAGTGTTCTGATTTTTGTGAACAGCAGTACATTTAATAATGGTAATACCACATACAGAGTTTTAACCACACAAACTATCAAGATATATTGTAAGTTAGAAATACAAATGTCACTTCCATCGATAGGTCTTGCTTTATATTTTTAGTAAAATGTTTGAGCTTGACTTCTGGTTGGATCACTGTGAGCTGTTTATTTCCTATTCTAATATAAACATGGGTGTTTCAAATTAGATTTACTCTGTTCATACCTATTTGTGCTTATTCTAGTGTGATAAAAGAATGCTTTTGAAATATTATTGTTATAAATATCAAATGGTAAGATCAACATTTCTTTTCATCCATAGTTGTCATACTTCTCAACTGAAATAGAAAAATAGTTCCAAAGGTATATAGTAATCACAGAGATTTTGTGTAAATCCTTGCCACTCTTTTACAAACAAGTAGAAATTTGCAATGATAATTTCAAATGAATGCAAAAAAAAATTATTCAAGAATTATTTTCTGTGGCAGTGCTTCAGCTGACCCATAGATAGCTGAGTCTCTGACCTGCAATCGGCGAATTGATTCTCAAAAATCTTTTCGTTAATAGTCAAATTTCTTAATGGGAAACCCATGATTAGTGAGGATACACTATTCTGTTTTCCAAAATTTTTAATGCTGGAACTTGGTTTTTGTGTTGTGGTAACAGCTTATGGCAGCAACCAAAACTACACCTTCTTGAATTTTATTCTTAATATTTGCATTCGTAAGTTATAGTTTATGTGGAAAACAATTTCTGATATACAGGATTAGAACCCGTGTTTCTGGAGAGATGTGGGTTCAAATCCCATATGTTGAAAAATTTTTTTCCACAAAAACATTTAGTGGTACAGAGTTTTAATTACTTTTAATTTTAGTTAATGACCATATTTGGTTATCATACAAAAGTGTGCAGTTATTTCCTAGTTCTGTTTGAATCATAAAATTAATTAACAAAACCTATATAAAGATTGAGTGTGTTATTGTTGCTTCATAACAAGGATTAGTGAACAAAACATTGGGGCTGGGGTGGCTCAGTTGGTAGCGCGCCAGGCTCGTAATCTGTAGTTCCCAGGTTCGATTCCCAGCGGGGTCAACATTTGAGATTTTTCTCCGCAAAATTCCCCGCCCTGCCCACAGTCAGTAGGGGACACCGATGGGCTTGGAAAGGCTGTCGTCCGTCGGATGGGATGTTAAGCCATGGCCCTGTGTATGGGAGAGCCATACCCTGTGCATGTTAAAGAACACGCTGGATGGCCTTGACAGGAGGCTACCATCTGCCTCCCAACAGCTGTTCCAGTGGGTCCCCTCCCCCAACCTTCTGTGAGCCTTCGGGGTCCTTGTGACCTGGTCATTTAGCCCATGGTGTGCAAAAAAGTGCTGCTCAGAGGTAAAACAACCCCAACCCCATGAACAAAACATTTGGGAAAGATTATTTTTATGACAAAGAATAATGAAAAATCTTACTAATAAACAAAAAAAGCTGATATCCATTAAAAAAAATAGATGCTGTCCACACTAAAATCAAGTGGTGGCTGCATTTAAAAATTGGTTTTCTAAAACATTTGCATTCCAAATCTGTTGGGGTGCTTGTGCTCAAATAATACAAAGCCCATGCTATGAGTTTAGAGAATACCAAGCATTACCAAAAATTAAAAATTAAAAGTTTAGCAGTATTTTGTATTTTCAGCACTATATATAAATATTAAATTGTTCTGTGTAATTGATAAATTTAGAAAAAATTATGAGATATATAGTTTCTGTCTTTGTGCTAAAAGTTATTCTGAATGTTAATACTAAACGTAAAATAGGTAATAAAAGTAAAAGATTAATAAATAGGTAAAAAAAATGTAAGGGCAAATGGGATTTTGCCTCCACGTGTATATAAAGTGGTGCAACTGATAACATTAACTAGTGGCATAAACAGGATGTTTGGAAATTGAATGTATGTGAAAATATTAATATTTAATATTTTTGTCAATTTAAACTGATGAATTAATGATTTCTTAAGAGCAAAATGTTTTCAAGGAGGAAGGAGGAAATTAATTCTCAGTATACTCTTCCCATTTGACTAAAGCCACTGACTAAAAGACTATTTATTTATTAAGACAGAATACTGTTAAGATTTTTATAGATTTCATTTAGATCTTTAATATACAACCAGCCTCCTTTTTTTTTACAACTACTATATTTTTTTAATTAATGATCTTAATTCAATGGTAACACTAAAGCTAATCTAACATCTTAATCAGAAATTCTATTTTTATATATTACATCAGTATTACTACAAAAAAAAAAAAAGGAAGGTAGCACTATCTGTTAATTACTAATAAGTATAGGTATGGTCTATGGGATGGCAACAATTCAACTGATGAGTAAGGGGCTGTTTTCTTTTGTTATTGGAGACTCAGCTGCCACAAGTAGTTTCCATAGATAACTAGGTTCAAAGAAGAGTCCAGAGTTGTTGATTTTAGTTTAGCAGTAAGCAGTGTTTTCATCAAGATGGTAGTAGAGTTAAGTTTTTTATTCTCAATATGGAAGATAATTGCAGGGAGTGACTTCAACATTATTTAATTCTTGTGGATGGCACAAAAACTGTTAATGAATACCACTTGTTAGAGCCCTGCTTACTTAATTGATAGGGTGGAGCAAAATATGAATTTTTAGTAGGTTTAAGGCCGCCCCATGGCCGAGTGGTTAGGGGCGGGGGTGGCTCAGTTGGTAGTGCGTCAGGCTCGTAATCTGTAGTTCCCAGGTTCAAGTCCTAGCTGGGTCAACATTGAGATTTATCTCCGCAAAAATTCCCCGTCCTGCCCACGGTCAGTAGGGGACACCGATGGGCTTGGAAAGACCGCCGTCCATCGGATGGGACGTTAAGCCATGGCCCCGTGTGCGAGAGAGCCATACCCTGTGCACATTAAAGAACATGCTGGATGGCCTTGACGGGAGGCTACCATCTGTCTCACAACAGCTGTTCCAGTGGGTCCCCTCCCCCAATCTTCTCTGAGCCTTCGGTGTCCATGTGACCTGGCCATTTAGCCCATGGTGTGCAAAAAAGTGCCGCTCAGAGGTAAAACAACCCAAATTTGGTAGGTTGTGCGTACTATTTAAAGTAGTTGTAGAATTCTTTAAGCTCACCTTAAGATTACCATTTTGCAATATCTAATGCCTAACAGATTCACGGAATAAACCTTTAAATCACTAGATGCTGTTGCAACGTGTTTTACAGTAAGTTTGGGCACTTGAAAGGAAGTAGCCTAAAATGCAGTGAAATGTGTCACAATAGCTTTCAGTGATTTAAAGGTTTCATCCCTTGGATCTATTAGGTGTTTCATGTAGTAATCTTGCAATGAATTTTTAGAACTCTACAATTATTTAAATAGTAACTTGCAAACTGCCTACTAGTTTCCTTATAATTAATGACACAGAACTCTTGCAACTTAATTATATTTAACTCTCTTGTGTTATTGCACTAATTGCAGGCATCTAATTGCTCCAGCATTAGCAACAATTCACAGCTAGCATGTATATCATACCTATGCCATCGATCAGCAATTCTTGTGGCATCCAGTGGAATTCATCCTGGACAAAGTTGACTAATGTAGAAATTGGTTCCTCTTCCATCTCCCATCTTGAAAAGAAAGGAAAAAAAATCACTGCACTACCATTGTGAAGAAAACATCACTTGCTGCTGCTTCTAGAATCAACAGCTCTGAACTTTGGACATGATTGCCTTTGCACTTCACTTGTTATGATTGACTATCCAGTAAAAAAAATTCATTTCCTCATTCCATCAGTTGAATTGTTGCCTTCCATTACAATTGGCTATATCTCTCCTTACCAGCAATTAACAAATAGTGCTACCCTCCTTGTTTTCATGTATCTTGTAATCTAGATGCAATGTATTCACATGCAATGTATAGCAACATATTTCTTCAGATATAACCTTTAAGTGACATATATTTTGCTATACCAAAGTAGTTACCATTGAATTAAACCTGCTAGTTTTAAGCTTTCCCATTATGCTTCTCTGGATACTGCATTTTTATTAGTCACAGAGCTTCAAATTTGGCTTTTCTTAACATAGAAGTAGTTGACTACTTTTGGTAATATACTATAGTGCATATTGTTTGATTTATTGCAGTGTCGCATTTTTTTACATTTCTTCCCTAATCTGTAAATGTTTCAGGGATTCTCTGTGAGCTTGTATGCATACTTTAGAGATCGATATGGAAACCCGCTAACTCCAAGAGGAAGAAATGGGAAACCAATGATAAATAAAGTGTAAGGTTCATTTGCTACTGCCTATATATCTGTATTTATAATAATTCAATTTTTGATGCTATAAAAATATATATAAATTTTTTTATGAAAAAAGTCAATGGAATAAATGTATAGATATTCAATTTTTTTTTATCTTAAGTGCAATAGCATTTTACATATCTGAGAATTACTTAAGAAAAAATTATACAGTAAAGTATTTGATTAATCATTCTAGTCATGGTAGAATGTAAAAAATATATATTTCCATGCATTCCTTTAGCAGAGACAAACATCGGAGGGTACAATTTGCAATTTTGTTTTAGAATTTTTTGAGTTTTTGTATAATTCTAAAAATTCTTATAATTTTCTTGTTTAAAATATTAAGTTCACACTGCTACATTTCTATTGTTAGAATTACAAACTTGTAATTTTACATTATTGTTAGCTTTGTAACACACACACACACACCAAAAAAAAATTCTCATGCAGCCACAGGCTATGGTGGTCCAACCAGACTGTGCAGTTTTGTTTTTCAAACACTTCTGTCCTGAGCTGCAACTACTGCATTTGGTGACTGCAGGCCAATTCTGGCAAGATCCTGTTTGACATTGTCTGCTCATTGCATCCTGTTCATAACCTTATTTGCCAATCTACAGCTATGCATATGGCAACATGGCCAAACCAATGCAGTCTCTAATTGCACAATAAGCTTCTCAAAGGAGTTTGCCTACTCCTTTGCGTAATCTCATCATTACTTACAAAGTCAAACTATCTAATGCAAAAGATACCGCATCAGCATCTAAGACATCAAGTTTCACATTTATCTTGTTTACTAGGGGTCCAAGTTTCACTACTATAACTACCCTAGAAAGAACCAAACTATTATACAGCCTAATTTTAGTCTTTAAATGGTTATGTATATTTTACCACACTCTCCAAAGAGTCTTAAAAGTCCCAGCAGCAATCTCAATTCTTCTGTTTATCTTATGCCACACATCACCAATACCCGTTAAACAGCTCTCGAGATAATTAAACTGATATACTTGCTCAAGAGTGCAACTGAAGCACCATCTGCCTGACAATTTTCATCACTTTAGTTTTCTCTCTATTTATCACCAAACCTATTCCATTACCAGTCTCATCAATAGCCCTAATGAAAGAATTAATGATCAAAATAAATCATAACATAATCAATAACCAAACTAAAGGGAAAAAGAGACAAAATGCACCTTTGTCTAACTCCACCAGCAATGCTAAACCAATCATTACAAGCTTTACCAACTCTCACACATGATAGTTCATCTCATCAATGTTGTTATACAGTGCTTTCATTATGCCAATTAACTTTTCAGTTATTCCATATGAGCTAACAATCAATCACAAATGGTGTCGATCAACAGAGTCAAAAGCCTTTTACAAATTTATAAAGCTAGTAACCACAGATTCCTGAAACTCTAAACATTTCTCAAGAATTTGCCAAAGTGAAAATATTTTATCTCTACATCCTCTACCACTTCTGAATCCACACAGCTCATCACACAGTTGTTCATCAACCAAAATTTGTTTTTGTTAAGTACAATAATGCAAAAAACTTTATCTGGAACAGAAAGTAGACTGATTCTTCTATAATTTTCACAAGAACTGTGATTACCCTTTTTAAAAATAGGAATAATAATAGTTCTTTTAAAATCCTTTGGAACGACACCTTTATTATAAAAAAAAATTCAAAATTTCAGTCAGCCATGTGACAATACAAATGTTACCAGCTCTAACTAAGTATTTCAGTGGTGATTTCATCCACCCCTGGGGATTTATGTAGATTTAGTTTAGAGGTAGCCAAAGCAACTTCAGAATGTGATATAGGGCCAACATTAAAGCCAGTAATGCATCTATTCTCATTACAAACAATGGGAATAAGAATAATCACATTGTTTATAATATCTCTGAAATGCCTAGTACCTAGCCATGACAGAATCCTCGCTTTCAACTGCCTCACTGTGTTTATTCCTCAATCCTTGTGTATCTGACTGTTTCTTCCCATACAAAACAATAACTGCCTGGTATAGTGCTATAGTGCTGTTTAAAAAGGTAAAATGAAGCATATGCATGCTTATTATTAATCCAATTATATTGCCATTGTCATAAAGTGGTTTTCATTCCTCTTTTACTGTACCTCACGTGTTCAGTCTTTTATTGATCCCACATCACTAACCCTGATATCAAGTAATGCAGCACAGTAAGATATTTTTATATTATTGTTATGACATATGAACTTGCTACAATGAACTTGTGATGTGATGTATCATCTTGATATTCACGTAAACTACAGCATTAGAGTTATGACACAAACTACTTCAAACGAACTCAACTTAAAAAATAAAGATTAAGTTGTTGTAATAAAGAGAAATTAGAGTATGAAGAAAAATGTAGTTTTGCTTTAGTCTGTATGTATAATGTAAAGAAGAAATGTTTCATTTGGTGTGTTCGTGGAAGTTAAATAAGTTTATTAGTGTTGATCCTGTTAGCAGACTGGCAAGTAAAAGAAGGATATTTAGACACTTAAAAATGTGGCTGAGCAGGTTTTATGTTAGGCAAACAAGCAGGTTTTATGTTAGGCAAATAAGCAGAAAGTAACTACCCCCTCAAGCAGCTGCTTGCCACAGAGGTCTGACAGGAGCCTGTCAGTTTATATGCCACAGTAGAAGATCTGAGGCTGATTTCAATTTTTCTGTAGGAAGATTTTGTCGTTTGATGCATAGTTATCTTTAGTTTGTTTACAAGAATTGGTAAGGTTATTCTCGATAGATTGTAGATTGTTCACAAATATGATTGTACCACTTATCAACTATTGTAAAAACCTTTATTTTATGCTTTTGAATGTATATACACTGCTGGCCATTAAAAGTGCAACACCAGGAAGAACTCATCAGATTGTCCTGAAATATGCAAGTGGGTAGCCCATGGGAGAACATGTAAATGATTTAAAGCGCAGCACATACACATGTCATGTGTGACAATAAAGCCCCATGGAAGTGGTATAAGAGAAGATTACAAAGAGCCGGTGTAAAGTACTGGAATTGTGTTTGCTCACAGTTCTTGCACACTAAAGGATCAAGTATGCCCCACATGACCAGGTTTCCGACTTTGATCGAGGGAGAATTGTGGGATTACAGGAAGGCGTATTATTGTCAAGACATTGGTGCTCGTGTTGGACAGAATGCTGCCACAGTGATGAGAATATGGCATCAGTGGGTAGAGGAGGAACAAACTCACTGACATGAGGGACTCAATGACCCTGTCACACAAATGAACGAGAGGACAGACATTTTGCCCTCATGGCTTTGAATGATCGTACAGCCACATCAAATGCCTTAGCTCAACAGTTAGGGTGTGTTGCATATCAACCAGAGTCCACACGTATGGTTCAGTGTCTTCTGCATCATCGGGGCATCTTTGTTAGGCAGCCATTGCTTCAGCTACCATTGACTCTACAACACAGCTATTATGTGACTGCAATGGTGCCAAGAATGTCGAGCATGGAGGTGCGAATCACATCATCTTTTCAGATGAATCCACTTCAGTATTCAGCACCATGATGGACTAATCCATATCTGGTGGTACCATGGTGACAGGCACAATGAGACATGCATGATGCAGTGCCATACAGGTCCAGCCCCTGGTGTCATAGTATGGGGTGCCATTGGACTCCAGTCAGGCATGTGCTTCATACACATTACCAGTACTTTGAACAGCCAGCATTACATCACTGAGGTGCTGGAGCTTGTGGTTATAACTTACCTTCAAAGGCTTTCTGGTGCCATTTACCAACTGGACAATGCCTGACCACATGTTGCATGCATCGTCCAAAAATTCCTGGATAGCCACCATGTGACACTTCTGCCTTGGCCTGTGCATTCACTGGATCTGTTCCCAATTGAAAATGTCTGGTACATGATCTCATGATGACTAGCACACCAGACACCGGCAGCTGCTACAACCAATGAACTTTGGCTGCGTATCGAAACTGCGTGGACTGACATTCCCCAAACACACATCCGATGTCTCATCCTCTCAATGCTAGACCGTGTAGCAGCAGTTATTGCTGCTCATGGTGGCTACACAAGATACTGATTTATTTGTATTCCACAAGTCTAATCGAGTTCTATTTGTAATCATTTGATCCTTATAACATAAGCTATGTATTCACTAAATATGGCTTTGGTATCTCTTGTCTTTTCTGGTGTTGCACTTTTAATGGCCAGCAGTGTAGTAGGAATTATAGAGAAAACATCTCTTTGTATGAATAGTAAAAAAGGTGCTATGTTCCTCTGAAGGCTTATTTTTATACTGTTAAAAGTTTATGTTATTTGAGTTGAATTTATATAAATATTTTCTTTCATATTTTTGTAATAAATTATATTATTTTAGAATTATAATTGTTAAATACTAATTTTGAACTCACAGTTTCCATCCATTTAATTCATAACATTATTAATTGTGTTTATTCATTTGAGTAATATCAATAGCATTATTCATCAGACAAATTTTGTACTAAAATGAACACAAGAAATGTTTGAATATTTTTTTTTCTCTGAAAAATGGTGAAAATATATAAAATAGGTTATCTTTCGTGAATTTTCTTCAAAAAAAAAAAAGATTGGGGAGTTATATGCTAGTAAGAAATATATGTAAATCAATATAGCTTATGTAAATTATATTTTTCATGTCTCTTGGGAAAAAATGCCTTATCCATTAAAATCGTTGTTGATACCATAACTAGTAATTATTCTTAAATGGTCTTCATTTCTATGCATTTTGTTTTCAATTATAGCATTCAAGCTCACCAGTGGAGTGACAGGGTAATTCGTGAAGTTGAACGACGTGATTGGAAAGTTCGTAGTGCTTCAGTTAAGAAAATTGTAAAAATTGTTGTAACGCCACGTGTTGTGGTTAGTGGATTTCTTTGATTCTTTAGATTTAAAATTAATTGCAAGTGGCATCAATAAGGATAATGGTTTTGATATGAATTTTAGATTTATTAATATATGTAAAATAATTTATTTCCATTCAACTAAATCCTGAGAATTCATACATTGCATAGTACATTTTAAAATTAAATTGAAATCTTTAATTCTCTATGACACTGTTAAATGTTTTTAAGCACTTCAACAAATGTTCTATGCTATCAAGTATCAAAAGTTATTAAGGAGAAATTTACATACCATATCGCAGAGGATGGATAGTAAGAGGAACTTCCGGGATGCTTGCGAGTGACAAGTTTAATCTTCGACATTCTTGACGGCAAGTGATGCCTCAGTAGAATTAGAGAAGGTGATAAGGGATGCTGATAATTAATTTGTTTATGATTAGTGAAGGAAATAACCAATAATACTTTTAGTAGCATAGAGTGCTTTAGTTGAGTGCAGGGGAGGGGTGGGGTGCCATAAAATGCATTGTCAGTGACTCAGCTTCGAGATTTGTTTATGATTAGTGAAGGAAATAACCAATAATACTTTTAGTAGCATAGAGTGCTTTAGTTGAGTGCAGGGGAGGGGTGGGGTGCCATAAAATGCATTGTCAGTGACTCAGCTTCGAGATTCAGAGTGGCTGGCAGATGTGCAGGGGCCATAATGCAATCTGCATGTGAAGGAAGTTGGAATAGAAGGTATGGGATTATGGGAACTTCCAAGATTAGTGAGTCATGGTAGATGCTTCATTTTGTGAATAGATAAAAAGATTCTCTGGTTTCAGATGTTGGGTGTATAATATAATGAGGGGGTTTCTTTTATTAACTCTATAAATTTTGAAAACTAAGTTGTGGGTTAAAGATAAATATGTTAGTGAGGTCATGAATAATGGTTTTCATTTTGGCAGGGATATTGGGAATTCTGTGTTTGTGTGTGTGTGTGGGAGGTTGGGGGGGGGGGGGTATTTTAATTGCTAATTCTTAGTCATCATTATGGTAGTTGTTTAATAGGATTGAAAGATGTTCTTCTAAAAAAAATAAGTATGCTGGAAAACAACCAGCTTACTTAATTACTTTAGAAGAAAGTAAATTTATTGCAAAAAAATTTATTATCATAACAAAAACTAGTTCAGTTCACTACTTTTTTTGCTTTCCTGAAAAGTTATGGAAGTGAACTTGTTTTGAAATAAACTTTAAATTATCTTTGGAAGTTCAAAACGTAACAGTTACAGAAATATTAAAATGTTAACTAATAAGTATTATTACACAAGTATTAAATAGTAGGCCAGTTTCAAAATCGGTATTATGAGGTATATCTGAAACAATGTAAAAGTCAATGATTCAGAACTGAAGGTAGGGTAGGAACATGTGAATGGATGTAACGATGAAATTTGACTGTTTGCTCTTACTTATTATTTCTGATGTCACAATTTTTTTTTTGCATGTTTTATGAAATGTCTTTTAGCTTATAAATGGTGAATTGTAAAAATATGGCATTTCCACTGTGTTTAATATAGCATTATTTACTTTTAAATGACAAAGTTTAATTTAAGAATCAAGAAGAGAAAGATAAAAAAAAAGTGTTTAGCTTTTGATTCTAGTAGCATTGTAATTTTAATACAGCTCTTTAATTATTCTTTTTTTCCCAAAACATTAAAAAAAACTTTAACTATAGCATTTATGGGAGAGCTAAATAATTTTTCATATTATGACTAGATTTTGAATAAGATCAACTAAACTTATTAATGTTATATATAAAACTTGAAAAAAAATTATTCGTGGAAACGAAAATTTGATTGAATTAAAATATTACTACAAAAATGCCACTCCCTTTCTATTGTAAACCAGAGTTCAAGTAAAATAAATAGTAATATAAATTTTCACAAGTAAAAGTGTTATAAAAAAAATAATTGGTTATTACATCTTCAATCTACTGATTCATAAGTATCAACTAGAAAGACTGTAATTTAATTAGGTTTTTTTTTCTTTTCAATATTATTATTATTTTCAACTGCAAACAAGTTTTTTAGGTGGCAAACATAATGTATATTGAAATGTTTTGATAAATAAAATTTGATATGATTTGAATATTCTGATATCCAGGAAGAAGTGCGCAGACATTTTAATTGTGTCTATCTGGAAGGAGCTGAACTGGAAGATCAGGGTGAAGATGGCACAGTGTTAACACACTGGGAAAAAAGACTGTTTGAGGTGAATTTAATATCTATTTGTATTACAATTATGAGTAATTTCATATAATCATCAAATAATGAGTCATTATTTAGTAATAATCATCAAATAATGAGTCATTATATAGTAATAATCATCAAATAATGAGTCATTATATAGTAAATAATCATCAAATAATTAGTTAATAATTTATTAATAGAGAGTAAACTCATTATTTCATATAATCATCAAATAATGAGTAATTTCATTAATATTTCAAAATTTACAAGTGAAGCCATGTACATCTATGGCTAAATTTTCTTCTGGGTCATCTGAGTTCATTTTTATGTGTTTCAGTCAGGAGGGAGGGATTATTACCATAATGTGTGAAGTAAAAAAGCTATCCAAGGTTTGGGAATTGAACATTATTGCATTATATTTCGTATAAAACTTGAGGAGAATTAACTCATGACTTTCTTTTGGTATCATTCTGTATCAAGGTTATGCAACTTCAGCATTTCAGAAGCTGAATGAATAGCATGCTCAGCTCATGACACTATACAGTAACTAAATAGCACATAAAAATGTTTGCAAGATATAAAAAACTTTAAAAAAAATTAAGAACTAGAATATTGAATAAAACCTTAAAAATAAGATTTTCATTATTGTTATCAAAATTAACTTTTAAAAAGTTGGGTGACAGCATTACTTGCTTCACCCACAAGCCACCTCCACAACCTAGTTGTTACCTAGTGAACATCTAATTACATACAGTATTGTAAGTTATTTTTAGCCACATTACTGGTAGGAGATATACAATTATTATTAGATATACTATTACAATAGCAGATCTGAAGTTCAAATTTCACAAATTGATTTTTTTTTCACATTTGCTTATTTTCTATGCATGTTAAGACTATCATTTCTTGGAATGTTAATGTCCATTACCACCAAAACTTCTAAACAGGAACTTTTTTTAAAACAATATGCTGATCCTTATTTTAATAGCTAGGTGTGTAATTTTAAAATTTTTTTGGGGGGTAATGATAGAAATATACAATAGAGTCAAGTTTTTCTGCATTTTTAAGGGGATAATGAAGAGCATAACAATTTTTACAATTTGTTTTAAAAAGATTGTAAATCAAATATGAAGCAACTTTGGGAAATTTTATCTTTATATATTTAAAGTTGCCCTGTAACTGTTAACCAAAAATGTTTGATATCGAAAATAAATACAAAAACAAAGGCGTTCAACATTTTAAAATAATAGAGTAAGTAAAATTAAATGGTCATCTTAGCAAATCCTTTTAGTAAGAAATAGCTATGCTTTATAACTGTTTACAAAAGTGCATATAGTAGCATATCTCATTTTGTTTTCTTTATTTTGCAAAATAGTTTAAAAAAGATATAATTCAGTTGTTTTTAACCCCATAATTGTGTAGGTTTTGATATATTTATACTTCCAAATTATTAACTCTGAGGGCTAGCAGATAGTTGTTCAATTTTTGCTATTATGCTTAAGTTATATTAAAAACATATAAGATGTTAATAATACCTTGGCATAAACATATTTTTTTTTGTCTTATGCAGTTCTTTTTGTTTTCCAGAATGAAGCAATGACAGGGACACATACACAAAACCCAGTATATTCACGGATAACTTTAGCCCTTATGGAAGATACAGGGTATAGTATATTAATTACTCTTTATCATCATTAATATAACATTTTACAACTAACAAAATTGGTATATGAAAATTATGTCTTGCAGCTATATTCTGTAATATAAATGCAGATGAATTTTTGCTATTATCATTTGGCAGCATACAATACAGCTAAGCTTTTTTGATAAAATGTCAACTATTATACAGCCAATGCACTAAGCTTAGTTATTTCAGTCAAAAAGTAAGTAAATTCAATGATGAGATGAAACATAAATGGTAAAGAATGCATATGGATTCAAATTTTTTGAGTGTGGGTAATTTATAATCTGAATGGAAAAAAAATACTGTCTTTATTCTAGGGTTATCAGAAAGAATGGATTTTTCCATTGTGTCTAAGGGTTACCAGAAATCTTTGCTAAGTATTTTACAAATGAAATGTGGGGGAAATGGGTATCCTGTTTTATGATCCACGAAGAGCATGATCATAATTTCATTATATCAAGCCACATTATTTGAGCAGAGTCTATAGATGCAGTAGAATGAAATATAATAGACACCCACTTTGATTTTTCTTGAAAAATACTCTTTTTTTTTTTGCAGGAAGAGGAGGTTGCATCCCAATGGCTAAATAGTTGAATCACAAAAACCCATGGCTTTCTTTTTGTTTCACTTAATCTACAAGGAAATAATGCTCATACACAACAGTGAATATTTACTAGAAAATATTTTCATTATGAAGTCTCTATAAACTGGCCTTCAAAATATCCATATTTTAACCCAATTGTTATGCTTGTGCTTTAGGTAAACAACCAATCTCATATGAACCACCCAGAAGAATGTATGTCCCATGAATATATATATATATTGTATATATATATTTTTTTTCATATATAAGAGTATTTGTTGTTTTCATGCATATTTTGTATGGATGTCAGCAGGATTTTGGCTAGTGTAAGGGAAGGTAGAGTCAGGAATAGAGGGGTGAAAAAGCATACTTTTCTATCCCCAACTTGTGATTTTTATTGATTAATGTAAAAAAAATACACTTTTAAAATTCTGGAAGACTTACTGGACTTTCTAAGCTTCCTTTTTCAAGGAATATCAAAGTGGGTGTCTCTTATGATAATAGTTACATGCACATTTTTTGCAGAATAACAAGAACATTTGATCCATAGCAAGTGACATTTGATCCATAGAAAAATTTATCCATTCACTTTATTATTGACCCTTCTCAATTCTGTTTTTCTCCTCAATTCCCACTGTCTCAAACTAATAAATTACTTGCTCATGTGACAAAATAACATAGACAATAACCCAACTTGGGTAGGGCAAAATATTTTACTCTTTAATAGTGCACTATAAACCTACAGCATATAACCTTACCTAAGCAAGTTATCATTTTAACTAGAAGGGAATCTTGTTTCATTCACCATTTTTCCATACAATTATTATTATCTAAAAGAAATTTCTAGGAAAGTGAAACTTCTCTCACCAAAGAGCAAAAAATGTCTTTTGGCCAAATGCTTTTGAAAATTATCTTTTATTCAAGTGCTTCAGTGACATATGATCCAAAGATCCTTTTATTAGTCACAGGTTATGTGCTATAAGAATCAAAGCATTTTTAACCTGTATTTCTCTAGTGTGTGCTTTATACAATAACATTTCTTGTCATAATAAATTTACCTCTTTTGAAGCTGCTTTTCACTCTCATTTTAAGAATTTCTGATAAAGAATGCAGAATTTTTTATAATGGACCTTTTTGATCGATAATGCTTATTATGAGTTGAATCATTTTATACTGGAGTGAAATCTTTTTTTTTGCACACTCAACTAATAAGTCAGGTTATAATGGTCCAAAGCTTAAACAGGAAACGATATCTACAACCTAGACTTTGTTTCCTTGTCTGAATTAAATTATGTTCCTACAATGTGTATATAGTATATACATGCAAATATTTTACTATGGCTACTTGATTCCTACAGCAGCTGTTTCTTAGACATCATATCTGGATTGAATGTTTACATTCTTAGTAGACCCTTTTGGCTGAGCATCCACTGGACATCCAAGACATTTGTGCATATGCACAGGGTAGTGCTCAGTTTCTTGATAAAGCTATTAATTTAACATTCCGTCTGTTAGATGACAGTGTTTTAAGCTCATCAGTGTTCCTCCTATCTCTAAAGCATGAAACCATAGAATATTTGTTTTTTAAAGGGAAGAAATTATTCCCTTACACAAAGGATAGAGGTAACATAGTAGCTTTATGTGACTTGTCCTGGTTTCTCATACAACATACAAACACTTACACAAGTAGATTCCCACTGGCTTAGTATTCAGATAAGCTAACTACTACACCAGGTAGGGTTGGCATTTCAATTCAGGTACAGTGATAATCAAATCTAGGAATTCAAATTATAAATTTAGCATGTTACCAATTATGCCACTTCACAGCCTTGTTTCTTATGAGACTAAAATATAATTGCAAAACATCTGTGTACCTTTAATTGCTTCATGAATTACCTTTTCACTGCAGAATGCCTCTGGATTTTTTCTTTAACCTATAGTTAGTCCCATCCAATTTAATTGTTTCTAGGTTCAAGTCCCACCTCAGCAGATGTTAAGATTTATCTCTGCAAAATCCCACCCTGCTCTCAGTTGGTAAGGGACACCGATGGGCTTGGAAAGGCCATTATCCATCAGATGGGTTGTAAAACTGTGGCCCCATGTGTGGGAGAGCCATGCCTTATATGCATTAAAGAATACCCTGGATGGCCTTGTCTTGACGGAGGCTACCATCTGTCTCCTAACAGCTGTCCAGTGTCCCCCCCCCCCAAACTTTCTCTAAGCCTTCAGAGTCCTTGTGACCTGGCCACTTAGCCCATTGTGGGCAAAAAAGTGCATCTATCCAATCTAATTCTCACTTTTCATTTAGTGTCCTCTTTAAGAATCTTTGAATCATTTGCTATTATGGCCACTCCAGATGTGTTACTTATCCGCTTCATTAGTATTTTCTTGGTCATTCTATTCTTTTGCATCATCCATTATTATCATACTGAGATATTATTTTAAAATTGTTTAATTTGAAACAGAACTTAACTATATTAAATATTACAAAACATGGCATTAGACCAGTGGTTCCCAAACTTTTAGAGCCCAGTGCCCCCTTTACCCTTTGTAACATCCTCTTAATGATGATAATGCTCTTCAGGATATCAGGAATTCAGAATATTTTTTCCTTTATAAAACTAGTTGTAATAATATTTACTATGTATTCAAATTTATGAGTATTTTGTTATTACATCCATAAATTGTCCTGTTGAAACAAAACTTGCATAATTATGCTAATTGAAAAATCATTTGATATTTTATTTAATCCATTTCTACTGATAAAATAACCCCCCCCCCCCCCAGAAAAAAAAACTAAAACACCCCCAAGGGAGCACCCTAGTTGGGAACCTCTACATTTAGCGTTACCATAGATCCTCCAAAAGGAGAGCATGTTCTCCTTTTTCACCTCATGTCCCTCTTTTTGTATGTTTCAAACTAAAAGCACTTTTTCTTTGACATTATTTTTTAAATTTCTTGAAACGATGACTATAATATAATTTACTGTTAACCATAAAATAATTTACTGTAAATGCAAATCGTGAATGCTAAATTAACTCTATTAATGTTGTAAGAGTTACTATTTTCTGTAATCTCAATATTAGCAATTTATATATCAAATTGAAAAAGTATCTGCTTTGGAAAATTGCAAAAAAATTTTGTTTCTGCCCATGGATAGGTGGAGCTATGACAGTTGGGAGAAAGTTTTCTTCTTTTTTTTGCAACATAAAGGACACCAAAGGAATTAAGGACTATTGCTAGTTTGTAGGAGCCTTCTCATACAAGAGCATGCCCTACCAAGACCAAAATCACTGCTGACCACTACCTCAGTCAGAGTTAATGGAAACACACAATATTTGGCTTCTGCATCAGTAGATAGTTACTAACCATTATACTACTTAAGTCAAAATAATTTTTGATTACTTATCAAGTTGGAATAAAAATTGGCACATTATATATTTTAAGGTATATTTAATAAGTATTATCTTTTTTCTGCTTCAACTGTTTGTCAATAATTAGAATAAAACTTGGTAGGAAAAACGTATTTTGCAAATTGAAAGCATGTCCTCCTTTGTTCTCCATTTCTAGCTTTATTGTCGTCCTTTTATGGGTTGGGTTGTTTTACCTCTGAGCGGCACTTTTTTGCACACCATGGGCTAAATGGCCAGGTCACATGGACCCCGAAGGCTCAGAGAAGGTTGGGGGAGGGGACCCACTGGAACAGCTGTTGGGAAACAGATGTTAGCCTCCCATCAATGCCATTCAACATGTTCTTTAACGTGCACAGGGTATGGCTCTCCTGCACATGGGGCCATGGCTTAACATCCCATCCAATGGACAGCAGCCTTTCCAAACCCATCGGTGTCCCGTATTGATTGAGGGCAGGGCAGGGAGTTTTGCAGAGATAAATCTCAACACTGACCCAGTTGGGACTCAAACCTGAGAACTGCAGATTACAAGTCTGGCACGCTACCGACTGAGCCCCCCTCCCCACCTCCCTTCTTTTATGACAAAGGCATCTGGTAACCCTAACTGCAATTAGACTTTTGTCCACACCAAGGCAAATAATTGAAATGACCAATCCATAATTCAAATATTTACATTTTAATAGATAAAATTCATAAATAGCTTGAAAATTAAACCATTGAAACCAAGAGATACCACATTTAAATCTGAGAAACAAGTAGAATAATTTTTTACACTTGCCTAGTCTTAGTTGGCCATCATTGTCATTCCAGTGTGTTTTTACTGTTATGATCTATATGTTTGTCAAAAGAGTTGAAATTATAATTAGCATCATATGTGGCCAGGTGGTTAGCTTGCTTGGTTACTGATCAAAAGGATGGGTTTGAACTCCAAATAAGGCATGAATGTTTTTTTTTGTGTGTGTTGCTTTTGCGGAGTTTTCACTTTTCTCACGGATTTTTTTCTGTGTTGTATTATATTGACAGACTCTTGTCAGATCTCTGTGGCAAGCAGCTCTTTGAGAGGTAATTTATTTTTATATATTTTAGTGGCATCATTCATTATAATTATCCCACTTCAGTGGAGAAAAATAATTTATTAGTGTAAATGTAATATTAGATAGTGTCCTGACTAGAATGTAAAAGGTTTAATCTTGCTTAAGCAAGTGTGAATTACCATCTTAGTTTAACTGATAGAAAAATTGGCATAGCTCCAGATTTCTTATTAACTAAATGTGTGAATTTAACAAATTTTGATGTAATTTATCCCACAGTAATTGCTTATTTTATTTCTCAAGAAAATCTTGTACAAATACTGTTTAAGAAAATCTCTTTATCTCTGTATGAAAAAAGAATTATTATCCTATGGCAGCATATATAACTAATGCTAGTTATATATATTGGAGGTGTGCAGTATATAATATATATTTACCCACTAGATAGCAAAAATTATGCTTATTGTTATCTCTGAATTACTATGTTATTCTGAAGTGCATAACTCATTAGTTACTGCATAGGGTAATGAAATTGTTTTTGTGTGTACAATTATGTAGAGATTTATTAAATCATAATCTTTAAATACTTTTATTTTAACTTCCTTAAATGTTGTGTGTTGATATTGCCCTGCATTTTGTTTCATTTTCTCATATGTATAAGTATCTGTTATATGTATATCTTATGCATTACTTTTAATAATATTCATGCATAGAAATATACTAGTTAATCTCTTTTCTTTTCTCTATCACTAACACTAAATGGTCATCTATCTAAATGACCACTTTCCAGTTATAGCTAAAGCTTACCATTATAGGTTACTTAGTCATTATGACAGTCATGTTTTGCTTACCACTGAAGTTGAGGAAGAATGGGACCATTTTAAACAGGCTTTTTTGGAAACTAACAGTACTCTTTTAGGGAAAAAGGAGCAGAGGAGGCAGAATTATTTTGAGTGATAAGGCACTGGAACTTAATTTGGAAAGAAAGAACTGAAAGATTGTCTGTAATCAATACCCTACTAACCTTAATAGAAAGCATTACAGAGAGCTTAATAAACATTTGAAGGATCAGTTAGCAGCTGATAAATATCTTTGGCTTGAAGGTTTGGCTGAGAAAGCCGAGGAAGCAGTTAGACAGCACTACAGCAGAGAGTTGTACCAGATAGTTAATGTTTTGTGTGGTAGAAAACGAACAGGTATACAGGGATTGAAGGATAAACAAGGTAAGGTTATAGAAGGTGAGGATTCTGTCATGGCTAGGTGGGCTGAGCATTTCAGTGATGTTCTAAACAATGTGGTTAGTTCTACTCCCATTGTTTGCAATGATGATAGATGCATTGGTGGCTTTAATGTTGGCCATATAACACATTCTGAAGTTATTTTTGCTATTTCTAAACTTAACCTTCATAAATCCCCAGGGGTATATGAAATTACTACGGAAATGCTTAGAGCTGGAAATGTTTCGGTTACCACTTGGATGACTGAATTTTTGAATATCTTTTATGATAAAGGCATGGTTCCTAAGGATTTTACTAGAGCTATTATTATCCCTATTTTCAAAAAAGGTGATTGCAGTTTTTGTGATAACTATAGGGCTCGCCAAAATGGCACACGCCTCACATATGACTCACAACACCTTTAATTTTTACATAAACACCAAACATGACATCAACAAACTTGAACTGCAGCTTACCAATAAATACTTTCTCTTACATGCCTCTATAAGAAATAACTTTAGATTCATGCTTGCACAACACACTTCCCACATAGAAAACTATCCCTTCCCCAGAAAACACAAAAATTCTTTACCACTTCAGAACAAACTCTACTTTACTAAACTCTTCCCTGTACAAATTAAAATTGACTCCTACCCCCAACTGCTGCAAATGCAATACACCTGAAACTGTTAATCACATACTTCTAAATTGTGACAGATTTACACCACAAAGAGAAATCTTATTAAATTCCCTCTCAGAGCTGAAGCTACACACCAAAATACTTTTAGACCCTCCAGAGAACTTTCCTAAAATTAAAATCTATGGCCTCCTGTTTAACTTTCTCATCTCCACACTATTTGGAACTGCCTCTAGCTCCTTCCTGTTCTTCGTCTGTTACACTTTCCTTTCTTCCCCTTAACCAACTCTTCGCCACACAACACATTAACACTTCTCTTCCATGGAATCCTGCCATTAATCACAGGCACTTCCATAAACTCACTTGAACCCAGTCCCTCTTGGCCCAAACATTAAAATCACACTCTTCACCCTCACTGTGCATATGTCCTTTTTTTTTTAAGAGGGAAAAAATGAAAAGTTAAATAAACAAAAAAAAATAATTTATGACAATAAACAAAATCAAACCAAAAATAAAATGATATATACAAAAAAAAAGTATAACTTAAAAATTTTTTATTAAAACAAAAAAAAATAGAAAAATATGAAAAGATATTAATGAAAATACCTTAAAAAATAATAATTAAAATACTCCAAAAAATCAATAAAAGACTTATAACAACATGAGAAAAAAATATGAAAAGACATAATTGAAAATACTTCAAAAAAATATAAATAAAAAACACAAATATAAAATACTTTACAAAAAATATAAATAACTATAATAAAAATTAATAAAAATTAAATTAAAACAACACTCTCTAGTCCGAGAGGAAAAATATATATATATATATAAAAAATTTAAAAAAACATATATTTATAAAAATAGAAAAACTTTCAACACTAAAATCTGTGTTATTAAACTAGCAAATCAAACATTTAAACTCAAACTTAAATGCAGAGACTCAAGGAAAAATATGTATAACAAAACAGGAAAAACCATCTCCTTATTTTTTCTGTCAATCCTCAAAATACTTATACCACTTATAACACCTCACTCTAGACAGCCACCACACTCTCAATCCTCAGAATACTTATACCACTTATAACACCTCACTCTAGACAGCCACCACATAATAATCGATAACTCCCCAACACCAACATATACACTCAAAACACACATGGGCGAACATTAATCCAAAATAATTAAAAAAAAACAATCTGGATAAACTTATTCAACCTTTTCGAACTAATATAATGTTCACATCAAAATTTTGTATTGAGAAAGCCTGAAGAAGGAAATCTCATTGGAATGTAACGTGTAACAAACAAACAATATAAGGGTATCAGCCTACTCTCTGTTCCAGGTAAAGTTCTTTCCATGATTGTGCTTAATAGAATTAAGAATCTGGTTGACAGTCAATTGCGTGATGAACAATGTGGATTCAGAAGTGGTAGGGGATGTGTAGATCAGATATTTTCACTTAGGCAGATTCTTGAGAAATGTTTAGAATTTCAGAAACCTTTGGTTGCTAGCTTTGTTGATTTCAAAAAGGCTTTCGACTCTGTTGACTGTCATAATTTGTGGTTGATTGTGAGATCATTTGGTATACCAGACAAGTTAGTTAACATAATGAAAGCTCTATAATAACACTGAGTCATGTGTGAGAGTTGGTAAGGCTTATAGCAATTGGTTTAGCATTACTTCTGGTGTTCGACAAGGGTGCATTTTGTCTCCTTTTCTCTTTAGTTTGGTTATTGATTATGATATGCAAAATTCACTTCAAGGGAAAGATTTTGGCCTTAAATGAACTGGAGATACAGAAATTTCTGATTTAGATTATGCTGATGATTTAGCCCATTTGGCAAATGATGTTGATGAGATGAACTCTTTCATTCGAGCTGTTGATGAGACTGGTAGTAGAATAGGTTTGGTTATAAACAAAGAGAAAACTAAAGTGATGAAAATTGGTCAGGCAGGTTGTGATTCAGTTAATCTGAATGGTTGCAGTCTTGAGCAGGTGTCACAGTTTAATTATCTTGGGAGCTATGTAACAGATACTGGTGATGTGCGGCATGAGATTAACAGACCAATAGGGATTGCTGCCAGGACTTTTAAGAATCTATGGAGAGTATGGAGAAATATGCGTATACACCTAAAGACTAAAATTAGACTGTATAATAGTTCTTTCTAGGCTTAGTTATGGTAGTGAAACTTGGATACTTTGTAAACAAGATAACAGGAAAGTAGATGCATTTGATTCTAGATGCTTACGTAGTATCTTGGGCATTAGGTGGTTTGACTTTGTAACTAATGATGAGGTTAGGCAAATGAGTCGGCAACCTCCTTTGAGTAGCATATTGTGCAGAGAGAGACTCCGCTGGTTTGGCCATGTTGCCCATACGGATAATTATAGATTGGCGAATAGGGTTATGAACAGTGTGCCTACAGGCCTCAGGAAGAGGGGGAGACCTAGGATGCAGTGGGCCGACAATGTCAAACAGGACCTTGTTAGAATTGGTGTGCAGTGGGCAGATGCAGTAGATGTAGCTCAAGATAGACTTGCTTGGAGAACTAAATTGCACGGTCTGGTTGGACCTCCCGTTGGACCTCCGTAGCCCATGGCTGCTTGATGATGATGATGATGATGATGATGATGATGATGATGATGAGTGGTCACTTTAGATAGGTTTCACCATATTTAACTTTTTGTACCAGATTTGGTCTAATCAGATGGTGGTCTGTAGGCTACATATGGCTTCTCAAAATTAATTGTTTATCCTGCAGCAAATGCATCAGAAATTAAAAAATTAAAACAAGATGTGTTAGCATATTAAATTTCCTATCTTCATAATATGACACCATGTTCATCATCATCATCATCATCATCCTCAAGCAGCCATGGGCTACGGAGGTCCAACCAGACCGCGCAGTTTAATTCTCCAAGCATATCTGTCCTGAGCTACATCTGCTGCATCCGGCCACTGTACACCAATTCTAACAAGGTCCTGTTTGACATTGTCTGCCCACCGCATCCTAGGTCTCCCCCTCCTTCTGAGGCCTCTAGGCACACTGTTCATAACCCTATTCGCCAATCTATAATTATCCATACGGGCAACATGGCCAAACCAGCGGAGTCTCTCTCTGCACAATATGCTGCTTAAAGGAGGTTGCAGACTCCTTTGCCTAACCTCATCATTAGTTACAAAGTTAAACCACCTAATACCCAAGATACTGCGTAAGCATCTAGAATCAAAAGCATCTAGTTTCCTGTTATCTTGCTTACACAGCGTCCAAGTTTCACTACCATAACTAACCCTAGAAAGAACCAAACTATTATACAGTCTAATTTTAGTCTTTAGGTGTATACGCCTATTTCTCCACAATCTCCATAGATTCTTAAAAGTCCCGGCAGCAATACCTATTCGTCTGTTAATCTCATGCCGCACATCACCAGTATCAGTTATGCAGCTCCCAAGGTAATTAAACTGTGACACCTGCTCAAGACTGCAACCATTCAGATTAACTGAATCACAACCTGCCTGACCAATTTTCATCACTTTAGTTTTCTCTCTGTTTATAACCAAACCTACTGTACTACCAGTCTCATCAACAGTTCGAATGAAAGAGTTCATGTCATCAACATCATTTGCCAAAAGGGCTAAATCATCAGCATAATCTAAATCAGAAGTTTTCGTATCTCCAGCCCATTTAAGGCCAAAAGCTTTCCCTTGAAGTGAATTTCGCATAACATAATCAATAACCAAACTAAAGAGAAAAGGAGACAAAATGCACCCTTGTCGAACACCAGAAGTAATGCTAAACCAATTGCTACAAGACTTACCAACTCTCACACATGACTCAGTGTTATTATAGAGAGCTTTCATTATGTTAACTAACTTGTCTGGTATACCATATGATCTCAAAATCAACCACAAATTATGACGATCAACAGAGTCGAAAGCCTTTTTGAAATCAACAAAGCTAGCAACCAAAGGTTTCTGAAACTCTAAACATTTCTCAAGAATCTGCCTAAGTGAAAATATCTGATCTACACATCCCCTACCACTTCTGAATCCACATTGCTCATCACACAATTGCCTGTCAACCAGATTCTTAATTCTATTAAGCACAATCATGGAAAGAACTTTACCTGGAATGGAGAGTAGGCTGATACCCCTATAGTTATCACAAGAACTGCGATCACCTTTTTTGAAAATAGGGATAATAATAGCTCTGGTAAAATCTTTAGGAACCATGCCTTTATCGTAAAAGTTATTCAAAATTTCAGTCATCCAAATGGTAACTGAAACATTCCCAGCTCTAAGCATTTCCGTAGTAATTTCATCCACCCCTGGGGATTTATGAAGTTTAAGTTTAAAAATAGCCAAACTAACTTCAGATTGTGTTATAGGGCCAACATTAAAGCCAACAATGCATCTATCATCATTGCAAACAATGGGAGTAGAACTAACTACATTGTTTAGAACATCACTGAAATGCTCAGCCCATCTAGCCATGACAGAATCCTCACCTTCTATAACCTTGCCTTGTTTATCCTTCAATCCCTGTATACCTGTTCGTTTTGTACCACACAAAACATTAACTATCTGGTACAGCTCTCTGCTGTTGTGCTGTCTAACTGCTTCCTCAGCTTTGTCAGCAAGGCCATCCAGCCAAAGATTCTTATCAGTAGCTAACTGATCCTTTACACGTTTATTAAGTTCTTTGTAATGCTTTCTATTAGGACTAGTAGGGTACTGATTAAGGACATTCCTGCAGTTCCTTCTTTCTGAAATAAGCTCAAGTGCCTTATCACTTAAATAATTCTGCCTCCTCTGCTCCTTTTTCCCTAAAAGAGTACTGTTAGTTTCCAAAAATGCCTGTTTAAAATGGCCCCATTCTTCCTCAACTTCAGTATTAAGCAAACCATGACTGTCATAATGACTAAGTAACCTATCATGGTAAGCTTTAGCTATAACTGGGTCTTTCAGAGCTTCAGTATTAAAGGTAAATTTTTTAACCCTAGCACAACACTTTTTAAGTTTAAGTTGCAAGACACTTTTAACAAGGTAATGGTCAGATCCAATTTCAGCTCCCCTATATGCCCTGGTATTTCTAACAGAACTAGCCCACTTGCTGTTAATTAATATATAATCAATCATATTCCTATGCAGCCCATCAGGTGAAACCCATGTGTATTTATGTATGTCGCAGTGTTTGTAATATGTGTTAGTTATTCTGAAACCATTTAGTTTACTTACCTGTAGGAGACGTTGCCCATTGCCATTGCAGCTACCAATACCAAAAGGGCCTATTACTCCTCCCCAAAGGTCAGAGTCGTACCAACTTTGGCATTGAAGTCACCAAGAACAAGGATAATATCTCCTTTCTTGACAGAATTCAAAATATCCTGAAGTTGTCTGTAAAACCTATCCTTCTCATCCTCATCAGAATCCTCAGTGGGGGCATAACAGCAGATAACATTCAAGTCTTTAATGCTTGTCTGAAATTTTGCTGTAAGAAACCTCTCATTAATGCACTCATATCCTAGAAGAGCATCACTAGCATGTCTGCTGAGCAGCAGACCCACGCCTTGGTGATGCTTTCCATCCTCCCTCCCTGTAAAGAGAAATTTAAAGTTATTTTTAAGTGTCTCACCTTTACCTGTCCATCTGGTCTCTTGCAAGCCTAGAATATCTAGGTTATAGCGCTGGAATTCCTGCATGAGGACATCAAGAGAATAATCTCTATGTAATGTCCTCACGTTCCATGTTCCTGCAGAGAGAAAATGATTAGTAGGATTTTTAAAGAAATTAGGCTTATTGAGATTGGTAGGGCCAACAATATCAAACAGCCCCCTGATCGCAGGCATGGGGCAAAGACCTGTTCCTCCTCCGCTAAAGGCTGAAGTCACCGATGCTGGTAGGAACTTCAGGCACCACCTTTTCAAGTGGACTTTTTCAAGAACCATATGGCCTGCCTGAGACACATTACTCCAGTTTGGGCTTGACGATGCCCAACTAGCTAAGTAAGGTTCAGGTACCTGCAATGGCCTCTGATTAGGATTATCCACCAGCTGATATAAGGTATCCCATGCCTCTGTTCACTTAGAGCTGGCAACCCAGAAGCAAACAGAAAACACAGCGGCAGACTCTCCCTCAACAGAGGCCCACCAGTGCAGCAAGTCCAGGATCCATAATCAAGCTCAAATCCATAAACAAGTCCAGTCTAGTAGGTATAAATGGTCAGCACCAGGACCCTGTGAAGTTGACCACTCCTCAGCAGGGTTGAAAAAAAAGGAAAAAAGTGGCCATAGATGACCAGATCAGTAGGCCATACTGAACTGGCAGCCCTCCCCTTCCGTTCCCTTCCAAAAGAGAATATCTCTTTTGAAAGGTACTAACGGCCTGCACCACAAGAAGGCGGGGTCGGACATTAGGTGCTAGACCTGGCCGGTTCTGTGCATCATCACTGGGGATTGGTACACAGCTCTCCTTCCAGTTTACGCCTAGCTACCATTTACAAGCCACCATGTTCAGTTAACCATAATTTTTTTTTAATCATCCAGTACTGGTTAGAACAAACATATTGAGATGATAACTGGAAGACTATCCGTCCTGTGGCCAAATGGTTAGCACATTTGGCTACTGGTAAAATGGACCTGGGTTCGATCCCAGTGTAAGACATGGATGTTTGTGGTGTTTTTCTGCTGAGGTCCTGCCATCCTCACAGACCTTCTACTATAATGCATAAACTGGAAGACTCCCATCAGACCTCTGTGGCAAGCAGCAGCTTGAGGGGGTATTTTTTTTTTGATCAACCATTCTAGATAACTGAGCTCCTACTGTATACATATATATACTGAAAAATGCATTTTTGACAAGATTCTTGCAATTAGGATTTATTATTTATGTGCAAAAAAAGTTGACTTTATTTCGTGTGTTTTTTTTTCCAGTTGGTATGCACCAAACTATCAAATGGCTCAACAACTAAAATGGGGACGTAATTTAGGGTGTGACTTTGCATTTAAAAGTTGCAAAGATTGGATAGATACTCGCCGAGCAAGGTAAAGTTATTTTGCTACTGAAAATTTTTTAAAGTTATTGAACATCTAAGCACTATTGTCAAATAGCAGTTTTTCACTGTTAAAGAACTTATAGGTAACAATTTATATTAATCATTTTTGTGGCTTAGTTTTTTTTTTTTTTGTTAAATCATGTTGAGTTTTCAAAATGTTATTATTTGTTTGATTTATAATATATTTTCTTTTTAACAGTAATTATCAGTCCACTTACTGGGTATTTTGTACAGATGAGTAGTACATTAGACTAGAGTTGTAGTAATGATATATTCATTGTCTAGCCTAACAAAATATTCAGGCAGAACAATTGTTACATGAACTAAATTAGTATTAGCTACAGTGCACTTTGCAAGGAAAATGGAAAACAAGCAGAAATTGTTATTCTTAGATATGGTGAAAAGATTACAGCATCCAAATGGGATATACCAATAAACTCTCAACTGAAAAGATACTTTCCTATCAACTCTCCCAAATTACCCATGAGCCTTCCGATTTTTTGACCCATTCTCCTGGTTTCCCAGCTAGTACCACATTTCTTCTTATTTTAAGTTAGTACTGGTCCAGCTACTCATTTTTATCATTTTTTTAGAATGAACATGGCATAGAAGTTAAATGTGCTGGTAAAAGTGACTTTGCTCAATATGACTTTATCATTTGTATTAATCCTTTGGGTCTTTTTTTTTTAGAATTAAGACGACATCTTCACATAATATTTTATCAATAAAATCTAATAACTTATTAAAAATCATTTATTTTTTAAAACTCATTTATCAACTGAATGAATATATTTTTGAAAACGAAAATTTTCTTGATTCTGATGGGCAACAAAAATAGGATTCTTTTCCCAGTAATCCAGTTTTTGGAGAGGTGTGGTAGGTAATTGGCTAAATGGTTCAATTATCCTCTCATCCAAACAAAAAATATGAAAAATTATATAATAATAATAATTTTTGCAGTAGAAATATTTAAAGCATCTTCTGGCTGATTGTGCTATTTTAGTAAATGTATGAAGTACTTTTTTTAAACTTAGGTGTGGGTATAATGGAGCCATTTGATGGGAGAAAAATGCCCCTCCCCATGCCAGATCAGAAATGACAGCCTGATAAATGCTGAGGTTGTACAAATAACAGTGTAAGATGCATTATTTTAAGTGTTAAATTTTTTGTCAGAATTTACCAGTGCTTTTGAATAAAGACAAAAAAGAAACAATATATTCTGCAGTCCCAATATATCCTGCAGTATTCTGCAGTTCCAGTTCTCTGCATTTTAGTAAGATGACTTTCCAGCTAGTACTAAAGAAGGAAGAACTGATGCATAGTTGACTCTAGTGAGTAGTAGTTAGTAGGTGATGAAAATATGACAAATTGCAATTCTAATTATTCCACATAGCAGGGGTGTATCTACAGGGGTAGTTTGGGGGGGGGTCAAACCTCCCCCATCAGTATTTGATAACTACCACTTTTGGAGGAAAAAAGTGCTTAATTTTCATTTTTGAGTGTGCACAAATTTGAATTACTACACCCACATCTCTGCAGCATTGTCTTCTGATAAGTCAAAACCTCTCTTGTTCTTAAAGCCTACATATACCACTACCTCATAGTAATCCTGAATTTGAGTCAATATTTGCTTTCTCATGTTCAAAGCAAACCAGACCACAGTTTCAATATTCCTTATCTACAACACAATGTTGAAACTTCTGATCGCAAAGTCGAGACTTTGTTTGGAACAGATATTTATCTTTCAGATTTTAAAGATGTATGAGTGTGTCTTTCTTAAAATAATTTTTTGCACACAATGGGCTAAATGGCCAGGTCAAAAGGACCCCAAAGGCTCAGAGAAGGTTGGGGGAGGGGACCCACTGGAACGGCTGTTGGGAGACAGATGGTAGCCTCCAGTCAAAACCATCCAGTGTGTTCTTTAACGTTCACAGGGTATAGCTGTCCCCCACACAGAACCACAGTTTAATGTCCCATCCGACAGATGACAGCCTTTACAAGCCCATCGTTGTCCCCTACTGACTGTGGGCAAAGCGGGTAGTTTTGGGAGATAAATCTCAATGCTGACCCAGCTGGGACTTGAACAATAAATACTCTCTTAAGAAGCTGCTTACCACAGAGGTCTGACAGGAGCTTGTCGGCTTGAGAGAAAGGCTTCATATACTTCTTCTCAATTTTTTTAATAGGAGGTAAATATTGTTATGTACCAATTTATATACATAGGAAAAGGCACAAATGAACTTTTCACATAAAAAAATTAATTTGTTACAAACATAAAATAATATATATATATGTGTAAGCTTTATTGAGTTTTTGATCATATATATTTTATTGAATATGTACCATGTTCAAGTACCACTTCATTGGGAACCTTTACAATAGCCTTTATCAAACACATCTTGTGATAAGACACACATGAAGCATACACCTTGTTAGTGTAAGGTTTATTATTGATATATTTGCTTAATATTCTATTTCAACTTTCTTGTTTATCTTGCTTATTAACAATCCAAGTTTCACTACCATAGCAAACTTTGCAAAGGACTAAACTATTATATAGCCTAATTTTAGCCTTCAGATGGGTATATCTATTTTTCCACAATCTCTACAGATCCTTAAACGTTTTAGCACAAATGCCAATTTTCTTGTTTATCTCATGTTTCACATTACTAGTATCTGTCACTGAACTGAAATTAAACTAATTTTTCTTGTATAAAACTAGTAAAAAGCTAATTTAGAAATAATAGAGAAACTTACTTGATGGTACTGCCTTTCAAAATAGCTGAAACACAATTATTGATCAATTTTCATCACTTCTGACCTACCTGATTAACATTCTCACCTACAGCTTTAATTAAATAATTTATTTACTCAATATCATTTTCCAAAAGAGCTACATTGGCAGAATAATCTGAATCAGATATTTTTAAAGCTCTAAAACCAGTGGTTTCCACCCAAGAGCGCAATTTGGAAATTTATGGGGGTATTTTATTGTCAAACTAACTGGGATGCTACCACTAGTTTTCTATTAGTTTTATACAAGAAAAATTAGCTTTATTTTCATGAATTTTTGATTAAAGGGGTATTAGAAAATACTTGGTAAAGGAGTTGTTGGGCTCAAAAAGGTTGGGAATTGCTGCTCTAAACCATCTAGTCTTTCCCTCGTAATGAATTCGTCATAATCAGTAATCAAGCTGAAAAGAAAGGATGACAAAAAGCAGCTCAAGTAGTAATTCTACATCAGTCATTGCAAGCTTTACCAAATTTCACACACAACTTACTGTTATTTTAGAGAGCCATCATTATATTAACTTTTTATTATATTTTATGTTTTATGTTTGTAACAAATTAATTTTTATTATATTTTATGTTTGTAACAAATTAATTTTTATTATATTTTATGCTTTATGTTTGTAACAAATTAATTTTTATTATATTAACTTTTTCATTATGTCATATGATCTCATGATCAATCACAAATTATCAACAGAGTCAGGAGCCTTTTTAAAATCTATGAATCAGGTACCATAGGTTTTTGAAGTTCTAGGTTTAGAATTTTTAAGATTTCTTAATTTTCTTAATTTCTTAAGAATTTGTCTAAGTGGAAAATTTTGGTCTATGCAGCCCTTACCATTTCTAAATCCATACTATTCTTCCTAATCTGTCCATCAACCAAATGTTTAATTCTGTTCAGCACAATAATCCATAGAAGTTTACCTGGAGCAGAAAATAGACTTATTCTCTTGTTATTATCACAAGAACTATAATCACCTTTCTTGAAAATAGAAATAATAATACCTCTAATAAAATCGTTATGAGCACCCTCCTTTATCATAGATATATTCAGAATTTCAGTCAGTCATGTGAGTCATCAGTTTAGCCTATGGTTTGGACTTCTGTGTCCATTTTTGCTTTGTTTTTTTTGCCCTGTTATGAATGGTGAACCTTACAGGATCTCAAAGGCTGACCACCTACACTAATTTGATTACTTACTGGCTATGACTGCAATTGTGGATCCTGGATGTTTTGTACTGATGGGACCCTTTAAAAAAATAATTTTCCACTAGGTTTTTCTGTTTGTGAGTATCAGCCCAATTAAACAGATATATAGAGACTTTATTTCAGTTGTATAGATTAGAAGTTCTCAACATAGGGTATGCAGTAAAATTTTTTGGGGTACGCTGTGAAAGCTCAAAAGTCGCTAGATCTCGTAACAAAGTAAAAATAACCATTGTTATACTATAACTATAATTTTATTTATCTATACAAGGGGTACACCATTTACATACACATTTCCAGGGGGTACGTGAAGCATAAAAGGTTGAGAACCACTGGTATAAATGATCTTGGTCAGAAGCCATTGAAAGCACCTTCCATTGCATAAGTGCTCAAAATAAGTGTATAGTTGCTCTGAATTTTCATATGCTTTAGCATGCTTGGCTACTGATCAAAGGACCTGGGTTAAATCCCAAGGTAAGACATTGATGTTTGTATTATCTTTCTGCTGAGGTCTCATTTTCCTTGCAGATCTCCATGGTGTATTAAACTAACAGGCTCCTGTCAGACATCCATGGCAAATAGTTGCTTGAGGGTTAATTTATTTTTTTATCCACATAAAACTTGGTAATGAAGGGTTTTCTGTTTTTCTTCGCAAAATTTCTTATCTATTTGTTTTTTGCATAAGGGTAACTAACTTCCACTCATGTAATGCATCATTAAATAATAACTTTAACAGTGCTTGAGTATGTTTTTTATTTCTGCTTCACATTAAGTACAGATAAACCTAAAAAATTCTTTGCTCATTAAGCTTTTCTTGTATGAAGTATACAATACAAAAGTCCATATTACCACCTCTGATTTGAACCCTTACCTCGGCTGTTTGAACCAGTTTATTTAATTAAAACAAAACTTATAGACAATCTTTTACATATATATGAAATATTTTATGATGTTCACATTCGAAAACATTTTGTCTCTACTATGGGAAATAACATTGGTAAAAGAGGGAAATATTTATTTTAACTTGATAAACAGTTTCAAACAGGAACAAAGGTTGGGTTGTTTCATCTCTGAGTGCACACAATGGGCTAAATGGCTAGGCCAAAAGAGATGAGGAAGGTTGGGGAAGAGGACTCACTGGGCAGCTTTTAGGAGATAGATGGAAGCCTTCCATCAGGACCATCCAGCATGTTCTTTAATATGCACACAATATGGCTCTCTTGCACACAGGACCACAGCATAACATTCCATTTGGCAGACAGCAGCCTTTCCAAGCCCATCAATGTCCCTTTTCTAACTGAAGTTTGAACCTAAGAACTGCAGATTATTTGCTACCAACCAATCCTCACTGTTCTAGTGACTGAGCAGTTATTATTTTGATTACCTTATCTGTAAAATAGAAGATCTATTTCATTATAGTCATACTATGTAAGAAATATTATACCAACAGTCAAGTGTATTCTTCTCTTAATAACTTATACTAGTTCTCTTCCATGACATTATACATAAACTTCATCAAAGCACTTTTGATCATCTATTTTATGCATGCAATTTTATTATGACCTTCCTGAAATAGGGCAATTTCAAATAACATGTTTTTTATTTTTTGTTGTTTAGTATTTGTCACCAGTTTATATTCAACTGATATTTAATTGATCTCCTAACCAATGAAAGGAAACAAACAGAGTTAATCAAATAATATGTGAGAAAGCCTATAACTCACATTAGCTAAAGAAAAGGTTAACCGTTGAGGCTGTAGTGGTTAGCACCCCCTAACATGTTATTGTGAATAGTGAAACAAAATTTTTTTTCAGCCATTTCATGAGCCCCATGTCTACAGGACATCTATTTTACCTTACTACTGAATTATTGATTTAATGCCATGAGCAGGCCTGGATCTTGAAAAAACTCTAGGGGGGGGGGGGCAAGAGACTGGATTTCCAGTGCATTATAACTTTTCCCCCTTCGTTTTACAGGTCTTTAAAATTTTTCTTGAAAAATGCATCAAGGATGAATAAATTTTATAATTTTTGCCTCTATTATCATTATTAGCATTCTGAAAGACGGTTCTTGACCCTCTTGGCAACCCCCCCCCCCCCTCCTCAAGATCTGGCACTGAGCCTGAGTGACAAATATTAATTTCCATTCTATGAGGTAACTTGGCTATTGTTTCCTGACATAGATGCACCATGAGTGAATAAAATAATATGTGAAAATGCCTATAAAGTCGCATTAGCTGAAGAAAAGGTTAGCCCTTGATGGTGTAGTGGTCAGCATGCCTGTTATGTTATTGGGGGGGGAGGGGAGTGTGAGTTCGAATCCCACTCACAGTGAAACTAAAATTTTTATAGCTAACTATTTCATGAGTCCCACATCTACAGGACATCCTATGATACTTTACTATTCTTATCCATAATTTTTTAATCAGCATTTTGAGAATTTTTCCTCAAGCATGAAACTTCTAATTTTTAAAAAGTTACTAAAAGATTAAGCAGTTTATTCTCATTATAATAAACATTCTATGAACTATTCATGAGTATTTTTATAAGTAAACCTACATTTTTATGAACCTATGCTTGCTATGAACTCATTATTATGATTATTATTTTTTTGGAAATAGTGCTATATTATTTATTTTATTGTTGTGCCCCTCTAAGTACACTGCCTGGCCAAATTATTATGAACACCTACCTAATATTTCATTGTACGCATCATGATACAATTCCCAAATTTCAAAGTTTCAAATTCTCTGTACATATAAATGGGTTTTGAAGTACTGCAGCAGTCATCTGTCTCAACTGATGAACTGCAGTAACTCTCTTTTGCCATGTAGTTCATGCCAACAAATACCTGTCACTGTCTGTCAGAGCCTTTTTCCTCCTATATTTGCCATGATTGAGAGACAATTTTTGAGACTTTGCCATTCTCCATACACTTGGAATATTGTGCCCCATGATTTTCCACTCAATTATGTCACCTCCATACAAATGCAGCTTTCCATCACACACAATGATGGGCCCCCTTTTGAAGTCAGTCAGATCAGCCTTTTTACCCATGTCACACTTGACTTTGCTTTCCACCATACCTTTGTGGGGTTTATAGGACTTTGTAGTGATGAAGAATGCTTATATACTGTTTCATGATATATATATATAATCAATACGAAAGTGCACATACATTGGCATGATACGAAATCAATATGATTCATTCATCACGAATTGAATTCAGTATGATTCATTGGCATCTATACAAAAGTGTACATACATTGGCATGATACGAAATCAATATGATTCATTCATCATGAATTGAATTCAGTACGATTTATTGGCATCAATATGAAAGTGTACATATATTTCATGATATATTATATATAATCAATACTAAAGTGTACATACATTGGCATGTCTCATGGTACAATAAGAAAGTTTCATGTAAATAAGTGGCATGTCTCATGGTACTTAATGCACAGTGCAGTGTTCATAATAATTTGGCGAGGCAGTGTATCTATGGACACAGCTAAAAAATAGAGCATTATATAATTATGACTGACCAATCACCATCATCCAGGTTAATTTTTGAGCACTTTTTGCTTTACTATCTTTAAGCATTTTGTTAAAAAAATATATAAATTAAAATATGTTTTAAGAAATTTTGAGATTCTTAAAGAAAATTCCTACTGAGAATACTTAATTTTTTTTATCCTGTGATAGAGGAGAAAGTATCCATCCATACTGTGACAAAGTAAAGAAAGATCCTCTTGAAACCGAATGCACTGACAATAGAGATTCAGTTGCATTGTGCAACCTTGTTGAATACACTCATGATTTACCTCCTGTTTTTCAGGTAAAATTAGCATTTATTTTAAAAAAAAATTGCAACTGATGTCATCATGTTTAATTATAAACGTATTTCTTTCAAATATGCAAAAATGTATTGATTGTAAACTGTATTACATGTATTTAAGGAGAAACATGCAAACTTTGTTTATGTCTGTGCATATATATGTATATAGAGAGATTGAATGTTAGTATTGTTAGCCTAGGTATGCTAATGTATTTAGACTAGAATTCAGCAACTGTTTCCATGACGTGTGCCAAATTATTTTTTTCTCCTTATTCTTTTGTAGCATCATGCCACTCACCAAAAGTTTCGCATTTTGTTATGTATTGCATGTACCAGTTAAAATGGCTCATGTGGCAAGCATGAAGTAGGTTTCTCACATCTGGTTCTTACAATTAGAAAGTCATAAAATATGGCAAAATTTTAAGTGGCTATCATAAACAACCTAATGTATGCTAAAAAAAATTTAATTTGTATGGTAGAGTGTGGTGGTGGTCATGTGGTTTCTATTGATAACAACAATTTGCCCTCTTTCCTTCAGTGGTATAAAAATTAACTTTTTTTGTTTTAAAAGGTAAATGAAAAATTCTTTATGGGTTGGATGGGTATTAACGAAATATTACTCTTCACATTTTCTGAATCATCCATAATTTTAGATTATCAACACTAATTTTAGCAAAAAAAAACATGTTTTGGAAGCCTGTGCAATTCAGCAATCTACAAAACAAAGTTGTTAAAAAATCAGCATAGTTGATATTTATACAAATTCTCTTTAATCCAACATGGATGGGATAAGACGAATTTGCAAACAAAGCTATTTCTTCAGAATGAAACAATCCAAAATCAAATGACAGCACTACAGGAAACCAATGGAGTCACTATGTGATCAATTTAATTCTTAATTTAATAAAGGGTTCACATCTACTATTTGTAATCTGGCATTTCACTACAACTTTCTTTAGTATATCTGACTCTAGTTAAACAGATATTTTTATTCATCTCCTTCTGAATGAAACAATCACAAATCAAAAGAGTTCAAGCAGTAAATTGAAACAGCTCATATTTGCATCTGGTCTCAATAATCTGACTCTGGTTAAAATGGATTTTTATATTTCTATTCATTTCTTCTCTTACTAAATAAAAAAAAATTGGAAATCAATGAAACTCATTCGGAGAAATGAAACAGTTCATACACTGGTTTCCACAAATTAAGGAAAACTCAGAAAAAATTATGATAAACAAAAACTATATGAATGACTTTAATGAAATTTGATGAACCAATGAATTTGATGAACCAGAATGGCATAAAACATTTTACACTAAAAACATTTTTTGTCAAAAAATAACACTTACAGGAACTTGTTCAAAAATGTGGTCAGAATGCAATGAGCAAAGTTCTTTAATAAGGAGTGTGGTCACCCCTTACAGCAATGCAGGCATGACAGCGATGCTTCATGCTATTGGGGCGGGGGTGACTCAGTCAGTAGCGCGCCAGGCTCATAATCTGTAGTTCTCAAGTTGAGTCCCAGCTGGGTCAGCATTGAGATTTATCTCTGCAAAATTCCTCACCCTGCCCATGGTCAGTAGGGGACACTGATGGGCTTGGAAAGTCGCCGTCCGTCGGATGGGATGTTAAGCCATGGCCCCGTGTGCGGGAGAGCTATACTCTGTGCACGTTAAAGAACATGCTGGATGGTCTCGACGGGAGGCTACCATCTGTCTCCCACCAGCTATTCCAGTGGGTCCCCTCCCCCAACCTTTTCTGAGCCTTCAGTGTCCTTGTGACCTGGACATTTAGCCCATGGTGTGCAAAAAAGTGCCGCTCAGAGGTAAAACAACCCAACCCAACTCCATGCTGTTTATGATGTTGTTAATCAGTTTAGTAGGGAGTAAAAACCATTGTTCCCTTAAAGAAGTAATAAGCTCTCCCTTTGTTTCAGGTGGTGGGTTGAGGGCAGCAACATGTCTCCCTAGAGCATCCCGCACATGCTCAATCAAATTTCAGTCGGGAGATTGAGCTGGCCACTCCATGCGCATAATGGTCTCCTCTTGAAGGTATTGTTCCACTAGTCAAGCTCTGTGTGGACGAGTGTTATCGTCTTATAAGATGAATGTTTTACCTATTGCACCAGTGTAAAGACATACATAAGGTACAGGATGTCATCTCTATACCTTTGGCACTGAGGTTCCCACTTGTCAACACATAGAGGTCTGTGTTAACCACTTAAGGAAATGCCACCCCAAACACACATGCTACCTCTGCCATAACTGTCTCTCTGATGGATGTTACCATTATGATAGCAGGTATCTCATTCTCTTCATATCAAACAATGTCTGGAATCACTCTGCAAGCTTCCCCAAAGCAAAACACAAGACACTCACTATTCCATCTTAGCTCCATACAGGTCTCATTCCCTCTCCCCCCCCTCCCCACCTCCTACATTCTTCGGCATGCACTCTCAATGCAGCACGACCTCCCAGTGATCTTAATCCTCTCTCCAAGAAGCAAACACACAAAGTACAGATACAGTTACCTATGACCTTAACCAGTGCAAGTTTAAAACTCCTTTAGCTTCTCTCAATATATAATAACCTCTTCTTTAAAACATAAAAACATAAATTCCCTATAAAATCATAAATATCTTCAAAACGGAAATGAATATCCCTTCTCTTTCGGCTCCAAACAGCCATTTTTCTTTAACTTTATTTTCTACCTTTACTTAGCTGTACAGGTACTCAACGTCTTTTTTTTTGTTACTACATGATTATAATATTATATAAATTATTCTTCTAAACCTCTTCAGTTGTCCCTGCTTCACATTGGGTATCTGTTCCTGTCTTTCTCGTCCCATCTCACCTCCCCCCACTGCACTCTCTTTATTCGACCCTGGTCGTGCGCAGGAACTGGAACTTCGCCTAAGCTCACGCCAGTCATCCGGCGTCTGAACCCCAGCACAATGCGGCATGGTTCATTGCAAGTCCCTACTAGGTTGGCGATTGAGCTCCCCTTGGAAACGCATGACTATACTTTTTGTCGTTGTTGTTAATAGGGAAATGTATCAATGTTAGCCAAAATGATATTCACAGAGGAAGTATTCTTATTGCAAATAAAATAGGAGATTAAAAAAAAAACTGCAAAAATTCTTGATTTATTGGTATTAAGAATATAATCCTAGAATTTCTTTATTTTTTGGTTCAAAATATTAATTAACAGAGAACTATAGATTCGAAATCCAACGATTTCCAAACGCAAAAGTATATTAGGTACCAAGAAATTATGGGAACATATTATAGAGCAATATAGTGCAATTACAATAGATAATGTCTATATAAAATGAAATCCTTTTTAATATATTTAAAATACATAAAATTTGTAAAATTGATGATAGGCGACTTTTTATCAAATTAATCCACCTGTTAGCAAATTAGAATTCAACATTGCCAGATGGAAATGAAATGTTTTTTAAAAAGCAAAAAATAATATTTAAAAATACGAAATATCATCAGAATGAATCAAGAAATCTGTTAACATAAAAATAATAAAAGCCTTCAGATTGTATGTTCCTTAATTTTAAAAAACATTTCAAAGAAAATATTATAAACAATGTATGTTTCGTAGTGATATATTTCTTAAATAGCTGAAAGTTTGTAACTGTTGAATTTATTTTTATTTTTCCCTTCTGCTCTGCCTGGACCATCTCTTTTACCAAAGCACAACGTCTTCGCTCCTAGCAGGCTTGCATTCCTTTCCTACCCCCCCCCCCCCACCTCTCTCAGCATTGATGCTCTCCTGACCCACTCTACTTAATCCCCTTTCCCAACTGCCCTGCCCATGGTCAGTAGGGGACAACGATGGGCTTGGAAAGGCCGCCGTCCTTCGGATGGGACGTTAAGCCATGGCCCCGTGTGCAGGAGAGCCATACCCTGTGCACGTTAAAGAACACGCTGGATGGCCTTGACGGGAGGCTACCATCTGTCTCCCAACAGCTGTTCCAGTGGGTCCCCTCCCCCAACCTTCTCTGAGCCTTCGGGGTCCATGTGACCTGGCCATTTAGCCCATGGTGTGCAAAAAAGTGCCGCTCAGAGGTAAAACAACCCAATCCCTTTCCCAAAGCCTTAACAGGAAGCACTCTCAGTACACATGCACTGAACGGTGACATCTGTCAGATAAACCTATAATTAATATTAATACTTATAATTACCTGTAATATTACCTATTATATATATATATTACCTATAATTAATATTATTATTAATTAAGTTAAACCTATAATTTTTTTAAACTTTTTTTTTAATTTTCTCTTTTTTTTTTAAATCTTTTAATTAAATTGCTAGACTCTATTCCAAAGGGGAGTTTGTAGTAAGAAATTCAGCAATAATTTTATGACTTCAAGATTTTTAAATTTAGAAAAATTTAAAATAAGATTAGTTTGAAAATCTAAAATACCTAATTTTCCTAAAGCAGTGAAGAATTCTTCCCTTTTTGGCTGGTATTGTCTCTATTCCCACTTTATATTAATTCCGAAATTTTATTTCCCCTTTCCGATTTTTAACATATAAATGTATATTTATTTATTTTTTTTATTTTTTTTATTTTTTTTTCTCTTCTTCTTTTTCTCTTTTTCTTTCTCTCTGCTTACCCTCTTTCTTTCTCCCACACACTCCAATGAGTTCTCTACTTACATAAATTTACAAACTCACCCAGTAATTATATTTACCCTCTAAAGCTATTTCTGCTGGCTTTGACTGAATTTCCGTATATTAAATTTAAGTTTCAGAACTCGGCTTGTCACTTTTTCCACCACCCCCAACACACATTTTGTATCTTTATCTCTATGTTGCCATGTAAGGTGCTTTCACCCAAACTCAAATATGAAAATAATAAATCTTTAAGATTGAATAAATGGAGAAAATTCTTTTATTTTCTCACATTTTTCTTTCTTTTATTCGTAAAATTATTATTAACACAGCTAATGATATCGATATGGTTCTGTACATTTTAAATACGATCCTTAGGGTCATTATGTACACAAATTCTTAAAAATATTTTAAAAAAATAAAAAAATAAATAGAATCAAACCTATTTTTAAAATTACTGAAACAATGTGTGTAAATAATCACCTACTTATAAATTTATTTTTTAGATTATCCAATGTGTCTCAATATTTCACTTCTTTCCAAAGACCACAACAAGAGATCCACTCTATGCTTAAGCTCTAGCAGGCTTGCATTCACTTCCTTTCCCCCAACTTCCCACCTATCCTTGGCATAGTCTCCACAGACAAGGTCGGATGATGCCTGTCGGGGATTACCTCGACTTGTGCCATCCTCCACGTGACTGCTGGACGTGACTGCTGGACCGAAGGACACCCGCGGAATCTCTGATATGCCACAACTTGCGGAGTGCCAACGGCGTCCGTCCCTCATCTCAGTTTGGCATGGTTCGATGTTCGTGGCAGCACCAATCCACGTCGAGATGGATTTTGTGAATGCTTTTGCTGCCACGCCCCCTTTTTACACTTTACTATACTTTGTACCCTTCCAAAATTAAAACCAATTATATCAATAATAATAATAATAATAAATATTTCTTAAAACTTAAAAGTATTCTCATGATTCACATTCCTAACCATAAACAAATAACAAATTCAAACGTGTGGACTTCAATCAAGAATTTATATCTATTTTTTCTATCTCCCATCTTCCTTATTTTATTTCTCACTATTTCCATCCCCCTTTCTCCCCCTCCCTTTACTTATTATTTTTTATCACTTATCATTTCATTCTGCCTCATTATTATTTACTCACCTATTTTTTGTCACCATTTCTTTTTTCCTTTTCCCTCCTTCTTTCAATTCTTATTATTCTTTTTTTTTCTTTTTATTACGGGGACAGGGGAGGCTCAGTTGGTAGTGTGCCAGGCTCATAACCTGCAATTATCAGGTTCGGGTTCCAGCTGGGCAAGTGTAGAGATTATTCTTTGCCAAACTCCCCGCCCTGCCTGCAGTGAATAGGGGTCACTGTTGGGTTGAAAAGGCCACCGTCCATCGGATGGAACGTTAAGCCGTGGTCCCGTGTGTGGGAGAGACACACCCGCGCACGTTAAAGAACACACTGGATGGCCTTGACGGGAGGCTGACACCCTTTTCCCAACAGCTTTCCAGTGTGTCCCCTCACCCAACCATCCACAAAACTATGAGAGCTTCGAACTTGGACATCTGTCCCAAATAACTGATATTTAAGTAGCGAATATCATGTTTTAAAAATTTAAAAAAGCTCGAATTTACCCTTAAAAATGGTAGACTTTCGACACATTCATGTACAGAGTTGCAGTAAAATTAGACCATAATGTTACCTAACCATATTGGTAATAAATCATTGGCACGGTTCAAATTTCGAAGTTCATAATCACAGATATGAATGAACTAATTGATTTCAATAATACTAATCTAATGTAGACGATAGGTATTCTCCCAGCTGCTCTGCAGCCTTAATGTCAGCGTTCTGATAGACATCAACCAGCACAAAAGGCTCAAAATTCGAAAGTACCAAATTAGAGATATGAATAAACAGAAGATTCCAATAATATAAAGTAATGCAGACGATAGGTACTCTGTCAGCTGCTTCCCAGCCTCATTGTAATCATTCCAGTAGGCCTCAACCAGCACATGAAGGTGACTTTTGGTGCCATCCATATGATGTAGTACTGTCCTGTATAGTGGAACGTCGGATGGCATCATTCAATCATATTTAAGCTCTCTCTCCTGTGATGTGAAGTGAGGGGTATACAAAGTACTGGCTTTTTAGTGTACAGACCTCCCTCATGAAGCCTTCTATGCACAGTAGAAGCTAATACAACCTTCCCAATGGTTGCTGCAAGAGAGTATCATAGCTTAGAGGGAGTAGATATCCTGCTCCTTCATGCTGTTAATCACAGATATCAGTCTTGTACAGTGGTCATAACTTAGCTCTTCCTTGGCTAAACCTTCAAGATGCAGAATCCATGCTAAGAAATTGATTCCACATTCTATGGACCACATAAGGGCTCACATTCAGCCATCATGCCATGTCTGACTGACTTTGGCTTGTTTCGAACTGGCCAATAGCTCTCCACTGTAGTTCATTTGGTAAATGATGTCTCGAGGTCATTCCTACAAAATGGCTATTTCGAATTTCTTTACTCACATTTAAAACACAAAATAACAATCCACTCCAAAATACTCATTTTTACGCCACTATCCGATTATTCAAATTGATGCAATCTAGACTAAGTTGCATACAATATGCTCATCGGCATTACTTTACTGGTTACATGAACAAGTTTGTTGAAAATTGCACAATTTTTTGGTGAATTATCGATTTTTCTCATTTTTCCTTAATTTATGGAAACCAGTGTATTTACATCTGTTTTCGATAAAAATGAACTTCATTCTCTTTGAAAATGAGCATTCTATAATGTTGTTCTTCTAGTTATACGTTCAGTCGTAAAACTGTCCAAACCAAGTAATGGTATTTAATACATTATATTTGGGGCTTCCATTCTCAGTACGATATAGTGCTCTTGGCTTTTTTTAATGTTAGGTTGCTTTCATACATCAGTCATTTTATGTTCATAGTAGGTTTAAAATATACTAAGTAAATATATTTACTTCTTACTAACTAGAATTTTGACATCATCCCTGGAGTACCTGTTATTGAGGTGGGGAAATATGGAGGGTCTGTAAGTCTGGCAGATTACTGCCCATACATTCAGGTGAGAATTATTTCTTTCCCAACTGTAATGATTAATTTAGTTATAGCTAATAGAAGAAACATTATTGCTTTATGTATCACAGAATTATTTTTAACAGCATTTTGAGCTTGAAACTTTTCAATGGTGTGAATATTATTTTGATACATATTTTATTAGAAAATAATCACATATATGAATCATTTCCGACATGTAAACAAATATGTTAAAAAACATTAGTGAAACTGTTTTCAATTGTCAATTTCTTTAAATTTTTTAAAAGTAAGTTCTAGAGGCATGTAAACTAAATGAAAAGACATTTTGAGAGGTTTTATGTGGTTCTGTACTAGCCACACACTGTCAGCAAAATGAATGCAAAATAGACCCAAGCATTAAGCACTTTTAAAAGGATTTATGAATGTGTGAATTCAGCACAGTGTAAATGGAATATATTGCATTATATCAGCAAACATTATTCACAAAGAGGCTGGTTTACAACTCTGATACGTATGCTGTCATCATATGGTTCACTTTCACATTCAGTTCACTTTAAAGAAAAAGAAAGCTGGTGAATAGTTCAAATATTAAGTATTCCATAGTGAAAGATCATTTTGTCCAGTGCTAGAAATGAGAAATCTTAGATCAGGTATTTTGCTTCCATCATATCATCATATATATGCAAACTATTTGTTCCATTCGTTCTTGATCTGGAGCACAATGGATGTGCAGTTGCTGATCTCACAGCAGTTCCCACATCCTGAAGAGCAAATCTGGGTGTTCTCCACTGTCTTCTCAATGGCTTGGAGCCCTACAGCAGGCCATTCACAGCAGAGTGGCTGTACCTTGCTCTGCATTCTTCTTGATCTTCTGCTGTTGGGACAGACAAGGACCATTGTGCCACACTTCAATAATTGTCTCACCATTGAATAATGAATAATGATTGGTTGCTCCCAGGGGCATAGCCATGGGGGGGATGGTGGGAGTAACTCAGAGTTATCAAAATTCAAAGCGACTTCATAAAATCTAGATGAGTTGTGAAAATTTGTAATTTTTTTTTTTGAAAATTAAGGGGAGTTGGCATAATCGAGGCAACTTGGCAAATCTAAGGCAGTTTGGAAAATGGAGAGACAACAAAATTTAGAGCAGTTGGCAAAATTCGAACCCACTTAGTAAAATACAGGTGAGTTGGCAAAATCTAGGAGAGTTGTCAAAAAATTAGGGAGTTGGCAAAATTCGGAGTGACTTGGCAAAATCTTGGTGAGTTGACAAAATTCGGAGTGACTTGGCAAAATCGTGGGGAGTTGGCAAAATTCAGGTGAGATGTAAAAATTTGCGATTTTTTTCTGTAAAATTATAGCGAGTTGGCAAAATCTAGGGACAGTTGGCAAAATTCGGAATGACTTGGCAAAATCGTGAGGAGTTGACAAAATTCAGGTGAGATGTGAAAATTTGCGATTTTTTTTCTGTAAAATTATGGCGAGTTGGCAAAATTCGGAGTGACTTGGCAAAATCGTGGAGGGTTGACAAAATTCAGGTGAGATGTAAAAATTGCAATCTTTTTCTGTAAAATTATGGCATATTGGCAAAATCGAGGCAACTTTGCAATATCTAGGAGAGTTGGCAAATCTTGGGGGAGATGGCAAAATTCAGAGTGGCTTTGCAAAAATCAGGTGTGATGTAAAATTGGGATTTTTTTTTCTGTAAAATTGTGGCGAGATGGCAAAATAGAGGAAACTTGGCAAAACTAGGGCAGTTGGCAAATTTCGAATCCACTTGGTAAAATACGGGCAATTTGTGAAAATTGGGATTGTTTTTGTGAAATTAAGGAGAGTTGACAAAATCGAGAAAACTTGGCAAAACTGGAAACCACTTGGTAAAATACAGGGAAGTTGTGAAAATTGTGCCTTTCTTGTGCAATTAAGGAGAGTTGATAAAATTCGAGGTGACTTGTCAAATTCAGGGAAGTTGTAAAAATTGCGATTTTTTTCCGTAAAATTATGGCGAGTTGGCAAAATTCGAATCCACTTGGAAAAATATAGGCGAGTTGTGAAAATTGAGATTTGTTTTGTGAAATTAAGGAGTGTTGGACCAATTATTAAGGAAACTTAACAAAATGTAGGGCAGTTGGCAAAATTCGAATCCATTTGGAAAATACAGGCGAGTTGTGATAATTGGGACTGGGTTTATGAAATTCAAGATAGTTGTCTAAAATCGAGAAAACTTGGCAAAATCTTTGGGAGTTTCAAAAGTTTGAAGTGATTTGGAAAATTTAGGAGAGATATAAAGATTGGGATTAGTTTCATGAAATTAAGGAGAGTTGGCCAAATCAAGGGAAAATTCACACGGACTTGTGCAATTCAGACGAGATGTAAATATTGGAATTATATCTGTGAAATTGGAAGTTAAATGGCAAATTACGGTTAGTTGGCCAAATTGGAAGTCAAATGGCAAATTACGGTTAGTTGGCAAATTGGACGTCAAATGGCAAAAATTATCTAAGTAAGTTTGCTCAGTTGGCAAAATTTGAATCCTGAGTTGGAAAATTTTTTATTTCTCCCCCCCTCCCAACTAATAGTCCTTTGCTATGCCCCTGGTTGCTCCACATTTTTAATCAATCACATTCTCCTCAGAGAGCAATTTCTAGACTTTCGGTGAGGATCTGTCTTCTTTACCTTTGCGAAGCAGAGAAAGATCCAAAAATTCCTTTCAATTATCATCCATAGTATTGGCAAGCTGTGTGTAAGATTTTGGATAGAATTATCAATGAGGCCAATAACCATCGTTTCATCATCCAATGTGGCTATAATAGGCAACAGTGAACCATTGGCCCCTAATACACTTCTAAATAGTGATCAGGCATTAATTTCTTCATAGAAAGCACTTGGCATCAGTTTTTTTCAATATTGATGAAAAAGTGTATGACACAGCTTACAGGTTTGGCATTCTTTGTGTTCTTTATGCCTTTGACTTATGACGTTATATGCCAATCTTAATCTCCAACTTCTTGTTCTTACTACTTTCATGTCGATGTCAATAATACTCTGTCATAGTCTTTCCTCCCAAGAATGGGAAATCTCATGGCTGCATCTTGAGTATTAGGCTTTTTGCTGTCAAGTTGAATTCTATCACTTCCACCAGTTGTAAGAAATATCTACTGTATTATTAATAATAATAATAATTTGTATTAATAATAAAAAATTTATTTCATGCAGGGGTTACAGTAAAGTAAACCCAAGGTACAGGTAATTTTGGATATTAATTTAAACGTTCTAGAATGAAAGTCAAACAACAACTGCAGATATCCCTGAACAATCTCTCTATTTAGGCAATGGCGAACAAGTTTCAGCTCTCCCCACAAAAGACTATTGCTTATATTTTCAGTAATTTGAATTAATATCGGTTGACAGAATTTAATATGTTCCAAAGGTGTGATAACACTAGACAACAAATTGAAACTTTTTTTATAACTCGGTCAAATAGGAAAGTTTATAACTAATTTTGAGGTGCTGAATTCAAATATGGCTGTGAAAAATCTATAGCATGTAGTTTTTTTTTTTAATTATGGATTGATGTATTCCAAATTTTAATGAATATGCATATCTGGGAAATGAAAATAAATGTCACTATTTTATTAAATTGCAACTTAAGACTCATTAATTAATTAATTGCATGATTACAGTGAAAAAAATTAGAAACATCATGTTATAGACCACTGAACATAAAGTAACGAATGAAATAATATTGAAATGCAAAATAACGAAACATGAGTAAGGATCTTTTATACTTACAAGAAGTTAATTTTTGTCTTTTATGTGCTGAGGTATCTTCCTTCTGCAAGAACCAGCAATAGTCACCCATCATTGCTGGGTTCCACCTGCCTTGGTATCTCTCTTCCATGGTTCAAATATCCTGGTGAAATCTTTCCCCTTGCTCATCACTGACAGCTCCTAAGTTCTTGGGAAAGAAGTCAAGATGTGAGTGCAAGAAATGGATCTTCAAAGACATTTGGCAGTCAAGATTTTCATAGTTTTTGAGAAGATCTTGAATGAGCTGATGGTAGTTTTCCTCTTTGTGATTTCCCAGAAAACCCTGAATCACAGATGTGAAGGAAATCCTTCACATCTGTGGCATGATATGCAGCACACTCATTCATATTCAGTTTTTCTTCAAAGAAGTATCGTATCATTCAGTAGCTTGCTGATCTGAGGGTCAAGAAAAATCCCTTCTTTGAGTTTGGCATCACTTAGTTTTAGAAATTTTTCCTTCAAGTGCAAAAACCCTTTATCAGTTTTGTCCATAGCCTTTGCAAAGTTTTTCATAAGGCCCAGTTTGATGTGTAGTGATGGGAGCAGAATATCAGAGGGGTCAACTAGAGGTTTATACCTCACATTATTCTTTCCGGGAATAAAAAAACTTTTGTTTTGTAGTGTTCATTTCTGGCCCTACTGTCCCACAAACACAGAAAACAGCAAAATTTTGTGAAGCCTCCTTGAAGCCCAAGCAAGAGAGATATGACTTTTAGGTCACTACATATTGTCCACTTAAACTGGTCATATTTTATAGCAGTGAGTATATTTTCCATGTTTTCATAAGTTTCCTTCATTCCCATAGCATGTGTCACTGGAATGGAAGCTTTTTGGCTTCCTTTATGCAAAAGGACAGCTTTTAAGCTGAATTTTGATGAATCTATAAATAGACACCATTCCTTAGAGTCTTGTTTTGTTCCAATTCCATCAGCCCTGCAATATGTGTGCAGAAACATAAACCATCTTACATCTGGTAATAAGCAGATAAAGCCAAATTTCTCTTTCTGAACAGAGAAACTCTGGTACTCTTGACCAGAAGATTCCACTCTTGAAGTCTTGAACCTAAAACCTCAGCTTGTTTGGAAAGTCCTAGGTCTCGAAAAAGATCATTTAGTTCATTTTGCTGAATCAGATGAGGCTCATCTAACTCTTTAGGGGTGTATATATGCTCATGATCTGTATGTGCCTCAAAATCTTCCTCTGATGAATGTGAATCCATCTCCTACCAGTTGGTTGGAAGTGTTGGTATAGGAAGATCTTCTCCATGAGGAACTGGCCTTTATGGCTGAAGGCACATTTGGATATTGTATTTTGCTGTTGTTCTTTTGTGAAAAGCCTGGCACTTTAGTTAAACAAAAATAGCAATCATGCAAGTGACTAGTTGGCTCACACCAAACCATTGGAACTGCAAAGGGCATGGATTTTATCTTTCAACCATTCACTCAGGCCAACAAAGCACAAAATGCAGCACACATGTGAAGCCCATGATTTGTCCTGATCTCCAACATGACATCCAAAATACAAGTTATAGGCTTTCTTCACAATTTTTGTCAAAGAATGACCCTGGGATTTTAAAATATATTTTCCACACACATGAAAAAAACTTATCTGGCACATTAATGCATCCATGACACTGCCTTTGTGTCATTTAAACTCCAAAATTCACTCTTTAATGTACAGCACATGTTCCTCCTACAATGAAAACAGCAAGAATGGTGGTCTGAGGTTAGGTTACTGCTAAATATTATCTCCCATTTGGCAATCAGTGTTGCCAGCCACAAAAAGTAAAATATCTAGGTTGGGTTGTTTTACCTCTGAGCAGCACTTTTTGCACACAATGGGCTAAATGGCCAGGTCACAAGGACCACAAAGGCTCAGAGAAAGTTGGGAGAGGGGACCCACTGGAACAGCTGTTGGGAGACAGATGGTAGCCTCCCATCAAGGCCATCCAGCGTGTTCTTTAGCGTGCACAGGGTATGGCTCTCCCACACATGGGGCCACGGCTTAACATCCCATCCAATGGACGACAGTCTTTCAAAGCTCATCGGTGTTCCCTAGTGAGTGGGCAGGGCAGGGAGTTTTGTGGAGATAAATCTCAATGCTGACCCAGTTGGGACTCTAACCTGGGAACTGCAGATTATGAGCCTGGTGCACTACTGACTGAGCCATCCCTGCCCCATAAAATATCTAGTATCCTCCCTGTTGCCTGGAGGTGTTGGTATAGGAAGATCTTAATAGGAGTCAAAATGACCAATAACATAAAAACGTGATGTGCTAGTAATTTTTTAAGACCAGATCTGAAATCAGCACTTGAAAAATAGTTAAAGGCAGCTACAATTGTTCATGTTATAAAAACCTTGTAAACCAGTGCAAATGGTTTTAACTATTTTTAATATGAGTTTTGAATAATTATTAGGTAGATATATATAAAATCTTCAAATTTATCAAGTTTAATGTAAAATTGTCTATCTTCTTATGTACAAGTTTAAGAAGATGAATTAAATAAATCTGAAGTACTTCTCATCAAGGATGAGAAGTATTTCAGATTTATTTAATTCTCAAAGACTTCAAACATTCTCATCAAGGATGTTTGAACTCTTTTTATTTCAGCTTAAAGATCTTGTTCATTTGTTATCATATGAATTATTTTTAACTATACCTCAAGAACTTTTTTTATCAGTGTTTAAAAGTGTATTGCTATGTTTTAATGTCTTTGCTTTAATGCCAAACATAAACATAACATAAACATAAACCAAACATAAGCATAACAATTGTTATGTTAATGCTTGACATCAGATAATTAATATTTATAACCTGTTTTAACATTTTATGTTTTATTGATTAATAGAAATTAATTTTACCTCATAGTTGTTTTATGTCTAATTTTTATCCAGATAGTGTACTTCTGTGTTGACTTTATCATAATTGTACTTTAGTTTGCTGTTTCTATACTTGTTCTGATTTACAGTTTCTCTTTTGCTAATTTTTCCTTTTTTTACATCTTTAATTTATTATTGTCTGCTTGATGTAGGCTTTAAAATTTTGGTTGTCAGTCCATCACTTTTATCTTTTATGTCTTTTGTATACTATAGTCTTAGTTGCCCATGTGCTATAAAACCCCAAACAACCAACCAGCCAACCTTTTATCAGTCATATTTAGATATTAAATAAATATCACATACAATTCCTAAGAAAATGGCTAAAAAGGACACAGATTTTAAATCAAAGCCATCAGGCATATGTTTTACTGTGAACTTAAGCACTGCATTACTGTCATGCAAGTGTGAATTTATGTGCTGTAGGACCTTAAAATGGGTGACAATCAACAATTGTCATAAGTGCAAATTAACACAAGTCAAGGACAGCTGCTGCATTTTGGTTTAATTTCATATGATGTATAGTTAATGTAATCACATAAAATTGCTCAGATTCTTGTAGTGTAGGGGCTATCAAACATAAAGCTAGATGCTTCCTATTTTTGTTTAAAATAGAATAATTTTTTTGAGGATATAGCTGGGGTTTGTTAACCAAGAATTAGGAATTAAAACTGAAAAGCTAATTTCTGGAAACCTTAATAACAACTATTGTTTCAAAAATCTATATAATGTAGATATCCACCGCCATCTGATTATGAACTGATGGTTTCCATAGTTATGTATTTGTTTATAATTAGACTAAACCGAAAATCTATCACATGATATGCACAAGACTTTTAATTGGAAAAATATATTTAACATTTTTAACCTTCCATAGCTTACAAAATAACTGACTTTTCAAATCCTGACTTTCACAAACAGGTATCCTCTAAGCAACTTTGTAGTACATTAATAATTCTAGCACATACTTATTATATAACCCAAGTTCATTTTTGTGTTTGGTAAACCTAAATTTGATTTTTGAATATTACATTAGATGAAAGAGCAATTTGTCTCACACTCCCATTTGATCACTATGAGTTTGACTCATGTGGGTCTTATTGGGCTTGATAAGTTTGGCCTGCACACTTCTGGATAGTTTGACACTACTGTTTAGTGTAAATGTCTCTTCAATTTAATATTCAATATTTTAAAGAAATAATTTCAATAAAGTTTCACTAATGTTTTCAATACTATGTATATGCCAAGATTTTACCTAATTTTTCAACTAAAGCTGTTAGCAGAAATTTTCTTTATAAGGCTGTATTGAATTTTGTAATTCAGTAGAAATGGGTGCAATCTTTGTGTATTTTTTAAATCTAATACAAATATGTAATTTCGAAATTCTTAGAAACTTTTATTGTAAAAATAAATATCATAATTTAATACTGGTTAATAGTTCTTGAATTCTTCAAAATTTTTAAATCAGTAAAATAATAGGTGGATGCATTATCATTTTCTCAATCTCTATATAATTTCAGGAATTCACTTGGAAATCTAAGAACATCGTTGTAAGAGGTTCTCAATGTCAATTTCCAGAGAATAATCCTCGTAAGTTTCAAAGTTATTTTTTAAAAAACTTAAGGCGCATATGAATATAATAGTATGAAAGCAGTAGGCTATGCAAGAGGCATTAGCCCCCTCCCCCCACCCCCATCTCTCTCACTCTGAATTTGAAACTAAAATTTTATGAATATTAATCAGTGAAAAACTTGAGCTATGAGCTTTTAAAATCATGCTTTTATCTCCAATACTGAACAAAAATTCTTTAATTTTGCTTTTTTCTCTCTGGCCAAATTCCTGCAATTGCCTATGATGAAAGACTAATTATAATAACTTGAAAAGCAATTGCAGCTAAAGAACACACTTTTTATCACTGTATGTAATAATTTGTGATCAAAGGACTATAAGGGAATTATTAGTGCTTACATGTCATCAGGTAAATATTTGATTCAGATTATACAAGTAATTTGTTTGTAAAATTTGTTTGTATTACCATATAATAACAGTAAAATACCCTTAGTAATAAATGTTGGAGAAACTGAAGTGATAAGAGCTAATAGTATGGTATAAATTTGGAAATTGGTATATCTATAAGATATATATATATATCTATAAGAAGAAATGTCTCATATGAAAAATGAGACGTTTTGATGTCCTTCACCAAATGGGAGAGATGAGACAGGGTGATGTCTTGTTGAAAGAAGACATCCTGCTGTGGGAAATAGATAGCCATGAATGGGTGTAGGTGATAGGTGAGTACATCAACATAACCTTCTGTGGTGATGGTGGTCTCAATAGGTACAAGGGGCCCCAAAGTGACCCATATAAACATGCCCCCAGAACATTGCACCACCTCCACCGGTCAGTAACACCCTGACTTGACAGTCATGGCCTCATGTTACTTCACCAAACATGCAATTTCCCATCAGTGTGTTGTAGTTGGAACTCGACTCATCAGACCATGCAACCCATTTCCAGTCTTCCATGGCCCATTGATGATGTTCCTTCACCCACTGCAGCCTCATAGCCCTGTGGCTTGCTTTTAACAAGGGTACTCAATATGGGCATTGGATGCCACAGCCCAGTCATTCTGTCATACATTGAATGGTCTTTTCACAAAACTAATAACTCAATTTACTGGAGTCTCAGACAGGTAATGGGGGACTGTGCTAATAGCAGTTTTAGCAAGAAAAAGCATTTTTTATTTCTGAGACATCAAGTTGAATAATAAATTGAAAAAAATTAGCATTTTTTAGGTGCTCTAAAATATGTATATATATATATAAAAGTTCAAACTTTAATATTTAAAAAAATTCATTTTATATGGTACTAAAGACTGAGTTTATGGCCATATATACTGGCTTTGTAAACCTGATTTTCTAAGCCATGGCATCATAAGGTTTAAACAATGAACAATTTATAATAATATATATGTGTATAAAAAGATGTGAGGAAGAGATATTGCATTTTGTATTTGCAGAACCTGAAAAAAATTTTGCCTTGGAGTATTATGGTCCAGGTTCTAAATGTTTTAATCATAACAAAGAAATGTGGGAAGAAAGGACATGCCAACAAGTTCGTCAGTGGCAACACTGGGGTAGTGGCTGCTATAAGGTAAGCTATAAGCTTTTTAAACTTAAATATCATTAGAGCATTTCTTGGAAAAATGATATTTTTTTAGCTTTAGAAAGCTCTTAGCTGTAAAGAAGCTATATATCAGCCTAGCTATATCACAGTCCTGTAATTAATTCACAATAATTTTCATAATCGCACAGTTTCCACACCAGTAGTCTTCGAAGTGTGAAAACTGTATGGTATTTAAATGCCATACAATTTTAATAAATATATGTATATTTGGTGAAAACTAAAAGCAGTTTTGTGTGATGTTGAAATTAAGCAAGCTCTATTCATCAGGTGCTGCTGTAGTGGAATCATCTGATTTGCTTTTACAGGCCCCATCTATATTCTAATTTCTAACATTTATAAGTAAAAGTAGGTAAAATGTTTACAACTATTCCAAAATAATTGGTTTTAATTTATTATATTAGAAGTATAATATTTAATCATTACTTTAATGTTAGAACTAGAATGATCACATGAAATATAGTGTGCTAACTTTCTTTTTAAAGTGACCTGGATTCAGATTCATGATTAAAAAAATTATCTGAACACAGATAAAAGATACTAAAATACCAAAGAATTATTGCTTTACAGAAAGCAGTTATTTATTGGTTTGCTATGTACATAGTTACTATTTAAAAACATGAGGTGCATTTTGTGAAATTTAAAATTTTCCTTTTGACTAAATATATATTTATAAGACCATGTTTAGCATATAATATATCTATAAGAAGATATTAGCTTAGAAACTCTTACTACAAGATATATCTGTAGAGATAAAACGTGTCTAATATACCAGTTTTAGCTGCAATATGTCCAAAGTCATCAAGTTCCAAAACTATCATATTCAAAGCTCAGGTGGAGTAAAAAGATTTGCTTATAACTTCCTTCAAAGTGAGAAAAACTAGGCATTGAAATCAAACTGTCTGAAAGTACAATTGTTGAATCTAGCATATTAAAATTTATCTAATAACATGGGTACCAATATTCTACTCCATCCATGAAATCTGACTTGTAGTTAGTGTGTATTGGTTTGTCTCTCAAGCATCTTAGACCATATTGTACCATTCCATTTGATGGATGGCAGTCTTGCAATTCCATTGATGTCCATACACACTTCTCCATGACAAGTTTTGGCATGGAGAAGTGAAGGAAATGTGAATGCTTGAGTGCTCTAAGAGCAAATATTCGAATTTCAAAATATGGGATAGGACCTCCATAGCTGATGGCTACATAAGGATTTTGTATGTATGTATGATGGACTAACACCTATCCAGACTGCTATTTTAGACTAGGTATTTTCAGGTAGAGATGGATGATAAGTAAAAGCATAGTGACACTTAAAAATTTGAGCTGGAATCATATTTTGCAATTTTAAACTATATTGAATAGAAATTTCATTTTTATATCTTTTTTGTACTTCATAAAAAAATGAGCTATTGTTTTTACCTTATCATCTGTTCTTCCATCTGTCATTCTTTAGATCATTCAACTGTTTTTTATTTTTAGAGATAAATGAAAAATTTATTTGTGACTAATGAAATATTAGGATTCGGTTTTCTGAATTTCAAATTAACACTGTAAACAATCTATTATTATATATATTATAATCTATTATTATATGCTTTAAATTGGGGCAGTAGAGTATCGTGATCAAGAGATTTTCATTGACAATAGTGATTTGCTCCCTTACCCCGTGGGATTGGAAAAAAGCAAATATTTTGTGCTATGAAAGAAAAGTGCCTTTTGGGTTTAATAAATAATAATAAAAGCATTAACATTTTCTGAATCACCTATTAAGCTAGAATTTCCACCATTAGAGGGTGCTAAAGTCAGAAAATGGTAAACTTCATTCTCTTTGAAAACAAATACTACATATTTACCAGACGAACACTACCTGAGACACTTCCTAGTAAAAAGAATTAAAACACACTTGGAATATTGTTGGAAATGTTTTAAAAATAAGAGTAATTTTGCAGTTTGTTAAGTTTTAAGATTAAGCTTTTAAGTTATGTTGGCTTATAGATTCTACTGTTGCTGATGGATCAAGTAACAATTTTCTATTTTCTAAGATTATGTTAGAGGAAATTCACCTCAGCCTGCATCACCAAGAGAGTCCCATATAGATTAAAAAATTTATTTTTAATATGAATAATTATTTAATACATTTTTTTACCTGTAAATGCATGTAATATTTACAGTAGTAATAGGCCATGTTTTTGTACTAGTCCTAGTGTTGAATGCAAAAAATGTTTACCAAAAAATTTTGATGATTGGTAGGAAGCACCCATTTATTTATTTATATATTTATTTGTTTAATTCTCAAACCTAGCTATGCCTCTGACCAGAGGGTCTCACATTATTGTTTGGTTTACATTGATAGTTTTTTTTATTTTTCAGTGTAATTTTTTTGTCTATTTCTAGATGCAATTTTAATATTTTAATTATGATATTATCATTTTCAGTGCATTGTATATGATTAGTCATAATATTTTGTAGTATGTCTGTATAATAAAGAAATAAGTAATGGTATATGCTATTTAAATTATTTTTGAATTTTAAACTTAAAGATTTTATTGTCATTTTATTATTGGTTTTTATGGGAAATATTAAAAATACTTTTGTTGGTAAGACCATTTTTGTGGATAACTGAAATTTGGTTGTAGTTTTGAGTTTTATTGGTTTGTGTACAGGAGTTTGAGATCCCTTGTTCCAGAGTAAGTTCTCCAATAGAAAGAAAATGCCTCTCAGAAACATAACGTTTCTTTTATGAAATTCTTTTTTTTCAAATATTTCAATTATTTTAATATCCATGTCCTGTAAATTATCTGGAAGAAAAACATATCTCAGCAGGACTAGCTTGAGACATGTGCAGAGGATGGGACTGCATTTAATCTCACTCCTCTAGTGGCCCCTTGCTGTAATGCCTTTTTATAAATAAAAATAAATTATGCTCCTTTTTTGTTATATATTTATATCCTTGTAGAAAATATTTTTACTTTCCTGCTTGATTTTGCAATAAAATTGATGTTGCCCTAAGAATTTTTTTTATATATTCATCAAGTCATGTCTCTTGTTAAGTCATCAATCATAATTCTACGTTTTTTGTATTTCTCATATAATTAATTATATTTGTACTACAATTTTATCACAAGATTTAAAAATTTCCACAAACTGCTGTTGCATTCTGCCCCCATGCTTATTTAAGCTAACTCTGATTTTATAATCTGTATTTAATAGTTTTAGTGTTTCACAACATAGAAGACCAGAAGGATACCTGACAATTAGAATATTTTATAGTAACTCCATGCTTCACATACAAATTTGTAGTTCAGAGCTTGAGAATCAGTTGCACTTCACACTAAAAAGTGTTTCTTTTGGTAATGCAGGAATGTGGACTGAGGAACAAATCCATGGTCTTGGCACTGCAAAATTTCAACTAAAGTATATTGTAGGGAGTCTCTGAAATAGTCTGTTATTTTTTACTTACTTTATTGAATTGCAGTGCTAAATAAAATAAGAAAATACTGTTTATTTACTAAACAAAACAGTGTATTCTGAAAATACAATCTCAAACAAAAGCAAACATTCTAAAACTAAAAACATAGAAATCTAACATGTATTGTTATTTTACTTCACGTCAAGAATACTCGAATAATAAAATTTATAAAGTGCATTCGTGTACAACAGTAAAACTAGGAATACAATAATGTTTGTCACATTGGACACATTTCCACAGAGTCTAAATTGCAAGTTGAATGCATGAATCACGCATATATCACCCGGCTTATGGGGCGGGGGTGGCTCAGTCGGTAGCGCGCCAGGCTCGTAATCTGTAGTTCCCAGGTTCGAGTCCCAGCTGGGTCAGCGTTGAGATTTATCTCCGCAAAATTCCCCGCCCTGCCCACGGTCAGTAGGGGACACCGATGGGCTTTGAAAGGCCGCCGTCCGTCGGATGGGACGTTAAGCCGTGGCCCCGTGTTCGGGAGAGTCATACCCTGTGCACGTTAAAGAACACGCTGGATGGCCTTGACGGGAGGCTACCATCTGTCTCCCAACAGCTGTTCCAGTGGGTCCCCTCCCCCAATCTTCTCTGAGCCTTCGGGGTCCATGTGACCTGGCCATTTAGCCCATGGTGTGCAAAAAAGTGCCGCTCAGAGGTAAAACAACCCAACCCAACCCACCCGGCTTATAGATAAAAAAAAAGCATGCTCAGGCCACATGAAGCACACGTGATTCACACTTTCAAAGTTTGTTTTTAAGCAAAAAATTTATAAAAATTATATAAACTGATATTGTATAGCAATTTAAGACCAATTTTAGTTGATTTAACAAAAAAAAAGACGTGGCCCCAGGACTTGAAAAAATTTTAACATTGCAGCAGTCAACGTGTTAATATACATGGTGGTTATAAATAAACTGACAGTACTCATAGCGATGTAGAGAAGGATCTACTCGATGGATCACAGTGAAAAGTGGTGGAATACCTTAATAAAAAACATGAGGTAGAGAATTTGCGAATAAAAAAAAATAGTTAGTGTTAGTGCCACCAGGTGATGTGGGTGTGCTAAAAACGTGGCAGAACATGATAATTTCTCATGACATTGCAGCAAATCACACGTGAGAGTTGCATGAGGCACACTATAAAATGTGATGTCTTCCATGTAATTGCTAGAAGGAACCATGGGTATCTGCAAGAAGGATCGAGCTTTGCTAGTGAAACTCTTTTTCCAAAATGGCAGTAATTCCACTGCTGCATTACATGAATATCGTCATCTGAAAGATATAAGGAAAGGGCCTTTGTTGCTAAATAGACTGAAGAATATGATACAGAAATTCGAAGAAACAGGCGGGTTGGGTATGGCTCCGGGTAGAGGCCAGCAGCCTGTTTCAGAAAGCAATGTGGAAGACATTGCACTTACCGTTGCAGAAATCCAGTCGCAATAGGAGCTACCCATAGGTAGTGCGAGACAGGTATCACAGCAACTGCAACTTCCGTGGTCACTTGTCCATAAAATTATACAGTCCATACTGAAATGGTATCCTTATAAAATTCATAGGGTGCAGCAGCTGCAACCACGTGACCCTGAAAAGCACACCAACTTCACTTTGCGATTTCAGGCGAGGATGCAGCTCGACTACATGTGCCCTTCAAAAGTCTTATGGACCAATGAGGCACATTTTTCCTTACATGGAGCACTGAATACACAACTGCCAAATATGGGGACCTACACATTTGCATGATGTGCCCCTACACTCTGAATGTAATTGTATGATGCGGGTTTACCGCAAACTTTATAATCGGACCATTTTTCAGTGAGGAGATACACCGCAAGGTCTCGTGTTGATCGGTGAATGGATCACGTTACACAGATCTTCTTCACTGCAAGATTATTCTTGCTTTGCAAGAAAGAAATTACTTAAACTCCATAACCTTCATGCTTAGACTCCATAACGTGCAGGCACACCCCATATTGCACATATGGCAACACAATTGTTGCTTACCACATTTGGTGAGGATAGAATACTTTCTCAAACATTTTCCAATGCTTGACCATCACGTTCCCCTACCTAAACCTATGCGATTTTTGGTTATGGGGTTATTTGGAAAGTCGAATTTACCAAGGCAATGTTGAATTGCTTGCTGAACTGAAGGCAAGAATAACACAACATGTGCAGTCATTCCCTGAGCCATGTTTCAAGCAACTGTGGATCATTCCAGCATTTTAGCACATTTTGCATATCAATGGTTTACATATTGAGAATCTTGATTTGTAAAATAAAGGTATGTTTGTTCAACTTGGTATTTTCTTTATTTTAGTGTGCCCATGCCACCTGGTGGCACTAACACTAACTAATTTTTTTACTTGCAAATTCTCTACCCCATGTTCTTATTAAGGTAACTTTAACACTTTTTTTCTTATTAACACCATTTTCCGCTGTGATCCATCAAGTAGATGATCCATCTCTACATCGCTCTGTGTACTGTCAGTTTAATTATAACCACCCTGTAAATATTGCAAAAATCTAGGAAGAGATTTTTCTGATCAGGTTGAATTATAAGTTATGTGTAATTAATATTGTGATGAAATATTTTCATATCATTAGATGCCATTGGCATTTAACTAATTATGTATTAAAAAAAAGTGTTAAATCGCATAAATGATTCCATAGCATCATGATCCATATATATATATATCGCAGGGAGATGATGAAAATAGGGATTTGATCAAATCCCTAAGGTATATGATCAATTCACGGAAGATGTTGAAATAACAACTCTGTGGGGTGATTTCCCTGAAGAAAGTAAGTGATTTGATCAAATCCCTTAACTGTTTTAGTGAAAAGATGAAATAAACAAGTCAGGACTTGCACAGCTCTATGTTTCGCTTGTTACCACTCCCCTTTACCTCACCGCTCCCCTCTGGCGTCAGTGCCGGCCAGCAGCCAAACAATACACGAGGAAGGTTGCGCGCATTTTTATTATTGTTTTCTATATTTCAAGTTTTATCAAGTACCTACTGTAGAAAAATGAGTTCAGATATAGAAAAAAATCAAACTCTGACCGAATTTGTATCTGAAGAACAGTTTAATGAAACTATCAGGACGTTTTTGAACAAGCGGCATGAAAAAGAAAAACCTTTGTGGACTCGCGAAAGGATAGAAGAAGCTGTCACAATCATTGAACAATTTAAATTAGCACCACTACTTAAACATTTTTCCCAGAAAGATAAAAAAAGGACCCTTTCTAGTGTCCAAAGTAGTGTCATGTGAGCTAAAGATTCATACTCAAGAAATTTACCACTTGACGGATTCGTTCTCACTTGGTCTCTGCTCATTCGGGGTGTTTCATTATAGTTCGGACCATGGAGTCACATGACCCGAAGATTCATACTCAAGAGATTCATCACTTTACAGATTCGTTCTCACTTGACCTTCGCTCATGAAGGGCGTTTTGAATAATTCGGCAGGCGGTGTATTGTAGATCGAGATACATTAAGAATACCTTAAAAAGGCAATTCGGAAAGGAGATAATAAGAGGTGAAAAAGGCGATTCAGAAAATACGAAAAAAGTACAATGTACCGGCTATTACAATTCCGTAATAGCCGAAATAATTTGTGTTTCAATGACTATTGTTGTATTAACTATTCTACATTTAATAATGCTGTTTTTAAAAATATCAGCTTAAGTACCTATTTCTTTTGTTAATTAGTTTCGAATAAATAATTTGTGTTTCAATGACTATTGTTGTATTAACTATTCTACATTTAATAATGCATGGTTTACTAAATAAATACTTTTAATATCTAAACAATGTTATTTCATCTTTTCACTAAAACAGTTAAGGAATTTGATCAAATCACTTACTTTCTTCAGGGAAATCACCCCCACAGAGTTGTTATTTTAACATTTTCCGTGAATTGATCATATACCTTAGGGATTTGATCAAATCACTATTTTTATCATCTCCCTGCGACATATATAAGATGAAATGCTTTAATGTTTAATTGCCCATTGCCAATTGTTTCTAAAAATGGACACAGACCAAGTGTAGGGTCCTTCAGACAATCTGATAATGATTATATTGTCAGATTGTCTAAAAGACTTTACACTTAGTCTGTATCCTAGACATTTAAAGTAAATTTTTCACAAATATAGGAAAATAAAAATTTTGTTTTTCGTTCTTCTCTGCCTGAGCTGTTCCTATATTTAACTTTTTTTTGCCATAAATTTAAAAGTGATCAAGCAAATAGCTAACATTTCTTGAAAAAACATTGCTTAACTTATTTCATTAAATCTAATCAAATATATACTGTACATGCAAAAATATTGTCGATCAGTTAAGTAGAATATCTGTTTAAATTATCTACTAAAATCCAGCTATCGAAACTAAAAACATCTAACTGAAGATTGTATGAAGGACCACATGCTTATGCTATATCCCAGGCTCTGTGTCACCCCAGAAATGGCCCTTCTTACAAGAGCCTGACAGTATAATATGCTAAAGATATCTGTAAACAAGGCAGGGCCTCTAAGTAAAAAGATAATGTAAACTGTAAAAATATCCATATCATCTAAGATTTTAACCCCAACTCCTTTTACTTTCTGAAGTTTTCATATCCAATCCGAAACCTGGTCAGTGTTTTTTTTTATCACAGCCTACTCATATCAATAAAGGAGACAAATATGGGTGTGAAAATGCCATAGTCTCTTAGGTGTGCATTAATCAATGTTCAGAAAAACAATACCCTGCTTGTGTTAAAAAAACATCTTGTGTGGCATTAGAGGCTGCCACTAACCCTTAAATGGCACTTCATTAAATCTACTTCTGCATTCTTTCTAAGTCATGAGATACATGGGCCTACCATTTAGCTTATCATGAAACAAAAGGTGCTATTCAGAAGTAACCCAACTTTACAATATGCAATCTGGAGAAAAAATTATTTTCTGAGAATAATGTAAAATGATGTATTTTTAGGCAGAATATTCTGTAACAACTTTTAATCATAATTTGATATTTACATTCTCTGTTATTTTAGGATAAATTTCTTTTAATGCAAAAGATTTTTCTGTAAAGATTAAAGAATAACATTTTGCTTTTCAGTATCAGTGTGCTGCAGGACGTCTCCACGTTGTGGTGGCAAATCATACTTACACGTGCTTCCACACAGGCCAACAATTAAAGATACAAATATTCTTTCAAGGATGGCTTCACATGGGCACTATTGTTTGTCCTCCTTGTCATGAAATTTGTGGGGTAAGTGAAGCTAGGAAAATAATGTAAAGCTGAATAATTAAAAGAAGTGTTTAAAAATGAGAAGCTCAATTCTAAAATTTAATTTCTACATACATTCAAAATTGCAATGTTTACAGTATTTTACTATATCCTCAGAACAGAGAAATGGCAGCTGATGAGTTTTGTTGTCAGGGTTATAAAAGCCACACCAAAGAAGATAGTAAACCAAATGAAATATTGCCTCTAGTGTAAAATACTATATTCGTGCTCAAATTAAAGGAAAATGTCATATCTCAAAAAGTATATACGGAATGACATGGAATGTGGTGTATATGTGAATTTTGCAAAGATGAAGAAGAAAATGCATGCATGTTTAAATGATACAACTATGAGTATACAAATTAGAGTTCCTATAAAGGAATGTATGTCTGCAGTCACCACTCATTTTCCATTCCAGTCAACCTGGCATTAACATGAATAGTAATTTGAATTCACCATGTTGCAAAGACAATGTATGGATGACTGCCTGCAGTGAAGAGCAATAGGTAGGATGGAAGTGATCACTCCCAGACTGAGGTATTCAGGACCATGAATGAGTTCCTCTCCAGATGACCATACATCAAGAAGGGGGTCAAACTGAATCTAAGATTCATTTGTGACATTTTCTTACTGGCCTGGGTTCCAAAGATGATGATATTTGTGAGGCAATTTTAAGAAACAGGTCAGGTTAATCATAAACCAGGATGGGATCCCCAAGGTCAAAGACACGGGGACCACAATATCTTGAAATTGTTTTCCCTGTGGCTGACTGTGTGTTGGCAATTGCATGAAAATCATTTCTACCATTCTGTTGAAAGGGGCTTCAACAGAAAGACACATTTAACATTGTGCAAATATCATCATCTTTGGAACCCAGACCAGTGGGAGAAGTCACAGACAAGTCTTAGATTCAGTTTGACCCCCTTTTTGATGCAGAAATATGGTTGAGTGATGCCATCAATGCTCCACTATACAGGAAAGTACTACATCTGATAGATTGCACCACATGTCACTTTCATATACTGATTGACGCAAAAAAGAAAACTGTCATTAAAGCTGTGAAGCAGTGGAGAAGAACCTGTCGAAAAGATCTGCATTGCACAAAAGTTATCTAATTCTGTTTGTTCATTCAAATCAGGAAAGTAACTAACCTAACTATTGTAATATCAGAAAAAAAACAATGATTTTGGTGATGGTATGGGCTATAAGACTGGCCATACAGAACTTCAATTTTTCAGAGAGATCTCTTACTACTTGGTGAAAGAAATGAGAATTCTTGTATCTTGTGTGAAGTTTTTCAAGGGTGCTTTCAACCCTGATTTTATTTTTATGGATAATAATTTACTTCTCCATAGCATTCATGTGGTTGTTGATTTCCTTTAATGCAACCAGCAAATAATTTTGATTTTCCTCAAATTTTGAAGCAGCGGATTTAATTACTTCCTCTTATTATATTTCAACTAAGTTGGACAGAACCCTTAATTATTTACATTAATTGCTGCAAAATATTCAACATAATTTTTTCATTGTAATAAGGAATTTTCAAAAATAACTGGACTACTTGCACATCTCAAGCAGGTGCAAGCAATTGATGCATCATTTCGTGTACCATGTTTGCAAGACAGAATGCAAAATTGCTACAGGCAGACTGAAATAGCTGTTTAAATGGGTCAGACATCTTGTTAACATATATTTCTCCAACATCAAAGATTGTGATTTGAACAACAAGGAGTTATCTGATTTTTAGTGGCTGAAGATAATTATTTCCTACTAATATTATCACTAGTGAAACAGATTTATAGTAAACATTACCTAGAGAGAACACCTGCACATACGATGGGAACATCCTTCCTCTCTACAACCAAAGAAAGTATGGGCAAAGTGATATTGACTTTCTTTTCTGATCATAAGGTATCACTTGCTTGAGTTTCAGGAACATGGTGAGACAATCAACATGCAGAGCTACTGTGAAACTTTAGCAAGTATAAGCTAGACAATAAAGCCCAAATATTGAGGTCTTTTGACCAAAAAGGTTGTCTTGTTGCATGATAATATTAGCTCCTTGCCACTAACATATATATACATACATACATACAAAATCCTCATGCAGCCATGGGCTAAGGAGGTCCAACCAGACTGTGCAATTTTCCTCTCCAGATGTGTCTGTTCTGAGTTACAGCTGCTGCTTTTGGACAATTTAGGCCAATTCTAGCAAGGTCCTGTTTGACATTGTTTACCTGTCACATCCTAGGTCTCCCCCTTTTTCTGAAACTCTTAGGCACACTGTTCATAATCCTGTTTGCCAATCTGCAGCTATGCATACGGGCAACATGGCCAAACCAACACAGTCTCTCTCTGCACAATATGCTGTTCAAAAGAGGTTCATGACTCCTTCTTCTAGCCTCATCATTACTTACAAAGTCGAACCACCTAATGCCCAAGATACTGCATAAGCATCTAGAATCAAAGGCTTCAGGTTTCTTGTTATCCTGCTTACAAAGTGTCTATATTTCACTACCATAACTAACCTTAGAAAGAACCAAACTATTATGCATCCTAATTTTAGTCTTTAGCCTATTTTTTTGCATTCTCCATAGATTCTTAAAAGTCCCAGTGGCAATCCCTATTCTTCTGTTTACCTCATGCTGCACATAACCAGTATCTGTTACATAACTACCAAGAAAATTAAACTGAAACACATGCTCAAGAGTGCAACCATTCAAAGCAACTGAAGCATCATCTGCCTGACCAATTTTTATCACTTCAGTTTTTTCTCTCTAAATCACCAAACCTACTATTACTAGTAATCATCAACAGCCCTAATGAAAGAATTCATCTCATCAATAACATTAGCCAACAAGGCCAAATCATCTACATAATCTAAATCAAAAATTTTGAAATCTCTAGACCATTTAAGGCCAGAATCTTTTCCTTGCAAAGAATTTCACATAACATAATCAAAAACCAAACAAAACTGAAAAGGAGATAAAATGTACCCTTGTCTAACTTCACTAGCAATTCTAAACCAATCGCTGCAAGACGTACCAACTCTCACACATGACTCAGTGTTATTATAGAGAGCTTTCATTACACTAACGTATCAGATATGATGTAACAATCAACCACAAATTATGTCGATCGACAGAGTTAAAAGCCTTTTTGAAATCTATAAAGCTAGTAACCACAGGTTTCTGAAATTCTAAACATTTCTCAAGAATCTGCCTAAGTGAAAATATTTGATCAATACATACCCTACCACTTCTGAATCCACACTGTTCATCATGCAGTTGTTCGTCAACCAAATTCTTAATTCTATTAAGTATAATCATGCAAAGAACTTTACCTGGAACAGAAAGTAAACTAATTCCCCTATAATTATCACAAGAACTGCACTCTTTTGAAAATTGGGACAGTGATAGCTCTAGCAAAAACCTTAGGAACAACACTTTTATTATAAAAAATATTCAAATTTTCAGCCAGACATGTGACAACACAAATGTTCTCAGCTCTAAGCATTTCAGTGGTGATTTCATCCACCCCTTTGGATTTATGCAGTTTTAATTTAGAGATAGCCAAAGCAACTTCAGAATGTGATATATGGCCATCATTAAAGCCAGTAATGTATCTATCCTCATTATAAACAATGAGAGTAGAAATAATCACATATTTAGAACTTCTCTGAAATGCTCAGCCCACCTAGTCATCACAGAATCCTCACCTTCAACCACCTTGCCATTTTCATCCCTCAATCCCTGTGTACCTGTCTGTTTCTTCCCGATAAAGCATTAACAATCTGGTATAACCTTCTGCTGTTGTGCTGTTTAACTGCTTCCTCTGCTTTGTCAGCCAAACTATCAAGCCAAAGATTCTTATCAGCTATTAACTGATCCTTTACACGTTTATTAAGCTCGTTGTAACACCTTCTGTTAAGTCTAGTAGAGTGTTGATTCATATGGATATCATAAGATATGAATTCAGAAATAAATTCCATAGTCTTATCACTCAAATAATTTTGTTTCCTCTGTTCTCTTTTACTCAAAAGAGTACTATTGGTTTCAAGAAAAGCCTATTTAAACTGATCCCATTCTTTCTCAACTACAACAGTAAGAAACCACGATTGTCATAATGACCAAGTAGCCTATCATGGTATGCTTTGGCTATATATAAATCTTTCAGATGTTCAGTGTTAAAGCTAATTTTCTTAACTTTAGCACAACATTTCTTAAGCTTCAGCTGCAAGACATTTTTGACCAGGTAATGATCAGACTCAATTTTGGCTCCCCTGTATGATCTAGTATTCCTAATGTTAATTAAAATATATCTATCATATTCCTGTGCAACCCATCAGGTGAAACCCATGTATATTTATAAATGTCCCATTGTTTGTAGTATGTATTAATTATTCACAAACCATTAAGTTTACTTACCTGTAGAAGACATTCTCTATTGACATTGGAACTACTGATGCCAAAGGGACCTAAAACTTCTGCCCAAAGATTAGAATTATCCACCAGCTGATATAAGGTATCCCATGCCTCTGTTCACTTAGGGCTGACAACCCACAAGCAAACAGAAAACACAGTGGCAGGTTCTCCCTCAATGGAGGGCCACCAGTGCAGCAAGTCCAGGATCCATAATCAAGCTCAAATCCATAAACCATTCCAGTATAGTGGGTATAAATGGTCAGCACCAGTCCCTGTGAAGTTGACCACTCCTTAGCAGGTTTGAAAAAAAGAAAAAAAAGTGGCCTAGAGCATTTTTCAAAAGAGAATATCTCTTTTGAAAGGTACTAATGGCCTGCATCATGAGAAGGTGGGTTTGGACATTAGGTGCTAGACCTGGCCATTCTTACATCATCACTAGGGATTGGTACACAGCTCTCCTTTCAGTTTATGCCTAGCTACCATTTACAGACCTGCCACTAACACTAGACAGATATCTTAAGTATTGGACCATCTTCCACATAGTTCTGACTTCCAACTGTCACATCTTTGACCATTAAAGAAGGCACTGTAATCAGTAATTAACTCAGATGAAGATGTGAAGAGCATGCTTTTTTGGTTGTTGTCCACTTATTTATTGAGCTAATTATTTATGTCAATCTATTAAACTGAAACCACTTCCTGCAAATTACTAACTACATGTTCACAACAGCCCGCAGAACCATAATTATATGGCTGAGCTATATGCAGGGGTGGACTGGTGATTTTTTTTTTTTGAAAGATTTTAATATTTATTTTGTTGATAGTTATAATATCAACATCATTAACTCCAGCAGTTCTTGAGTCATTGTGGTCTCTCACAAACAATGCTGATGTCATACTTAAATTGCACATAACATCCAATGCAAAAATTATGCAGTGTGTAAAATAAGAACTATTATAATTCATCAATAATAAATTCATAGATTACCTGTTTACATTTAATTCAAGATACATTATTAATCTAAAAATTAAATCAATAATAAATTCACAGATCCAACTCCTATTAACATTTAACTCAAGAAATAATTTTATGGAAAAATGATTTCCTGATGAGTGATTCCCACTCATCAGTGAATCATTTTTTCCACAAAATTATTTCTTGTATTATTATTATTAAAAAAAAAGTATTTCCCCTATAAGGGCCTATACGCCTAGGATGCTACAGCATTCCTTGTCAGTCTATGCCTGGCTACGTGGTTTTGATAAGTATAGCTTCTTCAGTTAGTATCTATGCTGAATTAAATGCTTTTAAGGGAAAGTCAATAAGCATCACCCTTCTTTCTGTGATTGGTATGTTTTAGTTAAGGCTCATCTCTTTAATCCCATATGATTAAAATGAAACAAGGAATTCCATTGTAATACTCAGTTCAATGTGGAGAACTAAACATTGCAGCCATTTCACCAATTGTTGGTACTTCCTGACTCCGGTTACATTCTGCAGTAAGCAGTGCGAGTCTGTTCACACATCCTCCTGCAGTCTTGCAGTAATTGGGAAAACTACTACTACACTTACATGCATTGCAGCATAGTTATTTCAACTATGGTAAAATCATCTTCCTGATTTCCAGTACTGTTAAACTTTAGTATTTTATTGCTAAGAAATACTCTGTATAAATTTACATGAACTTTACAATCAAAGCTTCAGTGTTCGGAAATGCTCCACTCATCTTTGAACTTTATCATCATATTGCTTGAACTTTTTTCATGATCCGGTGGAATCCCACTTATTGATCTTGCATAATTACTATTATCATACATTTATGTCTTACAAACTGAACCATCATTGCATGTAAACAGCATATGTTTACATGCAATGAATGTATATCTCTTTGTAATATACAGAGAAACTTTTTATTGCATACAGAAATATAGAATTTTTATATTAAATTATCAAAGAATGTATAATATAATGGTGAAAAAAAGTGATGCAGTATTCATCTAAAACAACATCACTGCTATTTTGTGACATGATCTTTCAAATACGTAAATCAATTATGAACAAGGTTTCATGTAGTGTATATGGGTATGTAACTTTTAGTTAAAAATTTTCAGGATATTATAGCATTTTAATAACTGAATACCTTTTTTTAATATTATCAAATAACATAACGAATTTAAAACATTCTGTTCCTGGTTTGAAGATACTAAAATTGATTATAGTTCATAATCTTTACAATTATTTGTGATATTTGTAAAATACAAACACATTTGCATTTATTTTTTGGTAGGTGGACTGATATTGAGCATAGTTAAGGGTGTAGTTCAAAGAACTATATAGCATTTATGCTTCATCACAAAGAGTGTTGCTCTTAAAGAGGTGTATATTTGGTATTATGTTCATTGCCACTGTTGAAGATTTCATAGTGGGACTGATATTAGTTAAGCAAATATGGTTACTTTAATTTACTCTTAGTATTTAAATATATTGATTTATTGATCTGCTAACTCATTTATTATAATTTATATTTAAAAACTTATTTGTATATTAAGCTCCAATGTCAAAATAACTAATGTGTTTCAATGATGTGCTGGATTATTACATCATTGAACCTGAGTTCAATTTTTGGTTAAGATACGAGTATTTTTATTTATCTTTGTCTAAGTATTGAGAAGTTGCTGAAATTTTAAATTTCTCTTTATATTAGAAATTGTATACTTTTTATAATTTAACTTAAATAATTAACAATTAACTTCTTTTTCTAGGAAAATGATATTCAGTGTCAGCCAGATGCAGCAAAGTCCTATTATATGACAATAGACAAAAATTATTATTATGATGAACTGCCATGCCGAAGTTTGTGCCTCAGTCCTTATGCTTTCTTGGTGCTCTTCTTTATCATCTTACATTCTATAGTAAGATGAAATTAAATGGCATTGAGGAGTGCTCCACCCATGGTGCTTTCTATCTTTTCTGGCTGGTTCCAGACTTTATACTATAACTCCATCAGCCAGTCTCCAACTGACCACTATCCAGCCAATAGGCTAACAAAGCTTTGTATTGTAAGAACAGTATATTTTCAAACTTTAAAAACCCCACAGCCTTGTAATTGGGGTGACCACTAGTATTAAGAATGAAGTAGGTGGACATTATTCTAAGGAGTTAGAACCTTACAGCTTCCGCTGAAGTGCTGTGATGCCTGTGTTCTATTAAAAACTGTCGCTTAAAGAAGACAAATGTGGTTTTAGTTCAGTTATTTAAAAACAAGAGTATGTGGTCTGAAAATTTTAGGATGTATTTCTGTTTCTACTATGGACCAGTGAGAGTATTCTTAAAAATTTGATAACCCTGTTTACATTATGTTATTTGTATATACTTAAATGTTGTATTGTGTACCATAATTATTAGTTGGATAATGTTATTGTACAGTGTAAAAAATTAATTGGCGACAATTTCAGTTAAATATTCCATCAATGTATGTGTTTAAGCAAATTGTTGTACTCATTTTATACTGTGGTAATACATATTTCTTTTACTGTTAAGGTTCATTCCACTCTGTCAGAAGTTTCTGACATGCATGCACTCACAGAAAACATTTTTATAACAGAATCATTATTACATTATTGGTGACCAAGGATTTTTACTAATTGTTGTGTAAATATTAATGACAAAAGTTTTCAGGGTATTTACTAAAAGCAAAAGGCCATGTGTTGGGAGTTTTGCAGGTGTTTCTATTGTTTTGACTGGTATATTAGTTGTTATGATGTAGAAATCAAATTTGAAATAGGAAGTTAGGATTAGGAGAGAGACTTCTGCATTTAGAATATGATCCAAAATTCTTGGAACATTTCTGTGGAATCTCATTTTGGTTAAGCCAGCATTAAACAATGTACATTATATTATAAAAAGTACCTAAAAATTTACTAATACTGACTGTTGGGAATTTTAAAAGCATAAATCTTTATCTCGTGATATGTATTAAGCTCATTAATGGTAATTATAAGCAATAGTAAATGTTTTAAAACAATATTACAACACAGTTAACTTTTTAACAGAATTTCAAATATTTATTTACCAACACAGAAAACCCAGAAACTCGTCAATTAATCAGATTTTTGATAGCATGATTTCTTAAATAGGATTTCTTATAGATAAGCCATGGACATTCTCATCTGCTGTGACTTTTCTTTACTTTCTAAAATTTTTACCAAGTTATAATTTTATTAATTTTTCCTTAAATGTAAATAGAAACTGGGCTTCGTGTGTTTTTTCCTCTTCTACAATTTTTATATCATGAAATAATTCACATATACACCGCAGAGATCTTAGTTCGATCAAATATTAACTAAAAATTCTTCTTGAAACATAACGAATATAAACCATTGAATAACCATAGAACTTGTGCAGCATTTACAGAAACAACATTTTATTAATTAAATTGGTCCTCTGTATTGATTCCCATTGCTACTCAGGATCTACTATAAAATTACATTTCATATATTATTTACATATTATTCAACTCACTTTAAAAAAGCTGTTCCATGATATCCTATTAGCAGGTTGACATTTTAATTATTAATTGATTTGAGAAATTGTAATGGTTTATGAATGGCTACAGCAAAATCTATTTTGCATATGGAAGTATGTTATTGCCAAACAGGCATCAACTTTGATTTGGGTTTGTGCTCACTTGTGCTAATAACTTAATAGATCTGAGACAAATAAACCAATCAAACCAGGTAAAACTTGTACAGAATACTCCTAAATAACAACTCTTTACTATTAATTACATAATTAGAAAAGACTACTTATCATGGGATACCATTTGAATTTTTCAAAGTATTATATTGGTGTATAGTGTTGTAATAGCTTTAGGGAAAAGGTAATATTTTTATGAGCCAAAAATATTTCGAGTGAAACTTTGGTAACTTAAGCATACATTAAATCAATTATATGTATAAAAGTGTGCTTAATTTTGTTTTTTTTTTCATACTACATAGCAGTCAACAAGTTAAATTTAATTATGCAAAAATTTAAAATAATGCATTTAAAAAATTTTCTCACAACTGTAATTTTATTCTTAATAAATTCAAAGAATAATTTAAATTATCTCTGTTAAATTTTTAATGCAGCTTTTGTTTAATCATGAAATTGTTTTTAATGTCAAACTGAAAAATTAAGGTTTCTTTATAATTCAACCATATATTATGAAGTAGTTAAAAAAAGATATGGAATAAGTAAATATCTATATATATATATACCTATTTTTGCCTTCTATAAGTATCACAGCTCTTTATATGTTTCTAGTTGGTTCTGTATAAATTTCACCAGTTAAAGATGTTCTTGGTTAGTTTACTAGACAATGGAACAGGGAATCAGAATACCAAGTTAGCAAATAAGAAATAAGTTGTATTATTTCCCTGTTGAAAGCTTTTAATCCAAATCTGTACCAATTTAAGCTGATTATTATGTTACCAAGCTTAGGTGACAAGTTACTAGCTGCTAGGTTTTTTTAATATTATTTTATTGGTTGCTTTGGAGTTACAATAGTTAAATTACTTTAGAAATCTGCTAAAAAATCCACTTTAACTGTTCTGTTAGTTTTGTAACAGATATTTTAAAAAGTGGGCTAACTAAAAATACAGTTATGTGAAATATTTTTATGCATGCAATTGTAACAGCTAATATTTTCCTTTTAAAGTTTTTTTACAAATTGCTATTATCATTTCTTTTGATTAGCTGATGCCACAACAATGAATCCAATTGAGTCATTAGGAAATACTTTGCAATTCTAGGAACTTTTAAAAAAATTTTGTATGCATTCACTATTTTAATTCCAGCTATTTATAGTACTTTTCAGAACAGTAACTGTTATTTATTTAATTATTTATTTTTTGATCATTTTTAAATGAGGCTCTAAGGCTAATTATATGAGTAAAAAATGCAGGATGTCCCCAAACTTTAGAGAACACAGACTGTGTTCTCTAAAACTTTATTAATAAGTCTTTTGTTCAGAACTCAGTTTTCCATTAGATGTTGTAAATAGCATTTGGTTCCCTACAATAGCCAATTTAACTGTGATTTAGCTGAAATACATTTGAAATGAACTAATAACAGAAAACAATACTGCTGTAGCACCAGTAATGAAATAAAGTAGGAAAAAACTGTGCAGAAAATTTTTATTTACTTTGAATGGTAGCACTGCCTTCTTTATTTGATGTGGTGTTTCATGAGGAGAAATAGATTTAATTAATGGAAAAGGGGGAGATAGAGGGGAGTAGCACATCTTGGATTTTTTGTTGAGGAGGTAATGATCTAGAGCAAATATGTTTCAAAAATTATAAAGGCTGGATATCATGTACCACTTCCCACCATTTTCTGACAAACACATTTATTAACCTTTTAGCAACTTTTTAACTTTAGTTATTGCTTTTCTTATCTCATACAAATATATTTTTTTCTTTGGGGATAAGGGGTGTCCATGGTCAAAATCATTGATTTTTGATCAACCTCCCCTGGTGCAATACTGATTGAAGCAGACTTTTCTGAAGATATTGGGGGGGGGGGGGGATTTCAATGGCTGTAGAAGTTAACCCAGTGATGAGGAAACTACTGCCCATGGATCAAATGCTGCTCACAGAGACATTTTATCAGGCCCTTGAAGATTTTCATAGGAATAGTTTCTGATCTGAAGTTGTATTTAATTTTTCATAATTTTTTAAGAACAGCAAACCTTGCTGTGGTTGTCAGTCACTGACCTCCCTACCAGATCTGACCCTGTGTATTCTCATAAAATCTTAAAGATTTGTTATTGCTAGTTAATTATAATATTAAAAGATAATTCAGAAGTAAGTTCACTAAAATTACCTTACTTTTATTGTTAGAAAAATTCTAAAAAAAATTAAATGCCATTGCATACTGGATTACTTAAGATGATTTTACAGGAAGGAAAATCTCAAAATGCAGTTCCTATTACAAATAAGATGAAACTGATGTTATTGATAGACATCATCTGAAATGGCCTTTTATATTAAATTACAAGGAAATCCGAGTTTAAGAATTAAATATCTTTAAAATCACCATAGGGTTGTATGTACAATTGAAGACAGTCTTTTAAAAGGTTATTTGGACCTTTTCATGGCTTTACTCTCCTCAGCCCAGTACCGTCAACAGGGTGTAGCATAGAGGCAGCCTGCCTCACGCCATCTGTGATGGTCACCCCATTCACTTTTACTTTTCCTTAACCAGTTCTGCTTAATTTACGTTATATTTATCATTTTGGGGATTATTTTTTCATTTTGTGGGCATTCCAATCCTCGTTCCGAGCATAGGAGTTGCGCATGCGCAACTCCGACCTTTTGAGGGGCAATATTTAATTGTTTGCCTCAGGGCACAATCTAATCTGCCGACGGCCCTGCCTGAGCCATTACCATAATGCAGCTTGACTAACATAATTTTTACAGTAAAGTTCAGTGGTACATCCAGAAATGAAGAAGGTGGTGCATTTTTTTTTAGTTCATTGTCTTTTGGCTTACAATGGTATCATTACAAATAATAGTGTAACTCATTCTGGGAATATTCTCACTGCTATATGTTTTGCGATAATGTATGTGATTGTGGTGGCACTTTCCCAATATACATGCTCAGTTTAGATAGTTTTCTTCTTTTTAAACATCTTTAGTTAGATTAGAAAAATCTATGATTACTAAAATCTTTCTATCCTCTGAAATATACTATAACCACCTAGTCACTTGATGGACTAGAAAACACAAAATGACTGCAAGTCTAAAATATCTGTTGATGTACCATCCCTGTTTCTGACCATCCAAGTATCAAACTATCAAAACTACTGAAAAAGTGTGATAATTTAACAGATGCAGGGAACAAAATCCCACAGAGTTACTATAATGGCTTTATGTTTTGCCCCCAGACAATAGTTTCTTTCAAATAATGGACAAATTTTGTTTCTATTTCATAATTAATTACAGTTTCAATTAAGATTAATGGACAAACTTCGAATATATATATATATTTTTGAGTATCTATGGGTTTCTCCCTTTCATGGTTCTTGGTATATCTCACTCTATGGTACGTTAAAGAAACTGTACTTGTGAGTATCCTATATCCAATATCATGGGCAAGGTATGTGAATTGTATATTTCTACTTGCATGTGATTCCTTTGAAGACAGTGGAGAACTGTGAGCATAACTAAACAAATACTTTATTTATTTAAATATTTATTGTATAGTGGTTACAAGATCCTATTTTAGGAAAATTCATAGGTTCATGAACCAATAACCCAGATATCCAGGAGAATAAAAGCTATGGGATATATTATTTTAATTCTATTGAAATATGGCTATTCATTTGTAAAAATGTAGCTCTTAATGAAGCTTTATCTGAAATCTCAAGGATTCTACCACTTCAGAATTCTTTAAAATGGAATAATATTCTACAGCAATTACATTTATGAAAAGCTAGAAAAGCCAGATATTAAAAAAAGCTTAAGAAAGTTTGAAAAAGTAGCCCACAATGAAGAAAGTTAATTAGTGCATTCAATGCAGATCAGCTGACCATCAAGGTATACTATAAGCATTCTGAATATTCCATGGCTAAACTGAACATTTGAAACTATAATGAACTGTTATTACTGTAGAGTTTGTTTCTATATCAATTAAGAATACTATCCTTCATTTAGGAAAGTCATAATGAGGCAATTCAAATACGAGAAAATGTCTATCAAAACCACTGGAAAACGAGTAAGGATCAAATTCAAAGATGCCCCCATCCCCCAAAAGGATCATCCCCCCCCCCCCCAAACACACATAAGCTTGTACAATGGAAATGCACAATTAGAAGTTTCTGGATATGCCATTGCCTTGAAAACTAAAATGTGTAACCTGAAAAATCCACTATAACAACTGGCTATACATTCCAGTTAAGTTCTATACTGTGTCTGATTGAAAATATCATAAAGGTCTGTACAGTGTGTGTGTATGCATCTTATTGTACAGTTCTGTGCAGTATGTGTGCATTCAATTCCTACATTACCATTGGTTCAGCGTGATAGATATACTGTAGGCTTTTGAAATTCCAATTAATATCATTACCGTAAATTACAATAAAATTACTAATAATTCTGAAATTATATTCTAGATTGAAATTCATATTGTAAACCTTCATCGTTAATGTGGTAGGAACTCTGTTCTATCACACTGATGCAGCAACTCAGAATAGTGACATGGTCAAATAAGATTACAAAAAAAAAGTTATTTAAAAGCACAACTTTTGTCTTCAATTGTACATGCATTTTTATTTAATTCGGTAATACAGCTGTATAAATTTTATTGTGATTTTAAAACTATGGCCTTTGATATTTTTTCTAGTACCATTATCTAACAGATGATGTAAATAAATCTATTTGTATATTTTGCAGTCTATCTTTGTCAGCTTAAGTGTCATATCAGAAATCGAAATTGGGAATTATTGTGATATTATACTAATAGAGTTGGAGCAAAGCATCTGATCAGTAGTGCCACAGAAATCAACAAAAGACTGAAAGTTCGTCTCTACAAATCTCCAGATTACACCAAAAACTTACCTGTGAAGAAAACGAAATACAGAATATTGTAATTATTAATTAATGAAATATCGAATATTTTAACTTTTTTTACTTCTCTGTATTGCCTAGATAATAATCAACATTTTAATATTATTTAAATGGAATGCCATAACTTCAAAAAATAAGTTTTTCATGGAAAAATGTGACTGAAAATAAAGATCTACATCAAGTCTATCTAAATCCTGAATTTACAAAATATTCAATACTAGTAGAATTACCTGGCATTGCTCTGGTCTGAAACTATCTAAAATATTGAGTAGATGGTACTCCCCATGTTGCAAGCTTCTTTGTTGCATAAAATTCATTACGATTGTTTCTTACCACTACCACCCCCACTCCTGCAACCCTCTGTTAAAAAATTTCTATTGGGGGATTTTTTTTTGGGGGGGGGGGTCTGAAACTTTGTAAAGTATAGTAGATTGCACTACCCATGCCAGAAGCTTTCATTTGGCATCAAACTCATTACTATTATTTCACCCTACCTCCCCCCCCCCTTCAGTGAAAATTTCATCCTCCTCTTTTAGGTGAGTTTTGAAACTTTGTAACTCCCTAGAGTATACAGTTGATGGCACGCCCCATGTTGAAAGCTTCCATTTGGCATAGAACTAATTACGATCATTTATCCCCCCTATCCCCCCAAAAAATTTTACTGCGCTTTCACAGGAGGTCTAAAACTCTAGAGTATATAGTAGATGACACTCCCCACTCTCGAAGCTTTCACGTGGCACAAAACTCACTAAGATCATTCAACTCACTCCCCATTACCACCCACCTTCAATAAAAATTTCATCATCCTCTTTTAGGAGAGGTCTGAAACTCTCTAAAGTATATAATAGATTGCACTCCCCATGCCAGAAGCTTTCGTTTGGCATAAAACTCTTTACAATCGTTTCGTCCCCCTCTTGCCCCCCCATGGTAAAAATTTTATCCCCCTCTTTAAGGGGAGGTCTGAAACTCTTTAAATTACATAATTTTGTAGTAGATGGCACTCTCCCCATCGAAAGCTTTCATTTAGCATAGAACTTATTACGATCAACCCCCGCCCCCCCAGTTTTATCCTCCACTTTCACTGAAGGTCTGAAACTCTCTAGAGTATATATCAGATGGTGCTCCCCACTCCGAAGCTTTCATGTGGCATAAAACTCGCAAAGATAGTTCAAACCCCCTCCCAACCCTCCGCTACCCCCACCTCTCAATAAAAATTTCATCATTCTCTTTTAGGGGAGGTTTGAAACTCTCTATGGTGTATAACAGATTGCATTCCCCACGTCGGAAGCTCTCATTTGATATAAAACTAATTTTACTTTATCCCCCCCCCCCCCCCGATATAATTTTTCTCATTTTTAGAGGAACTCTAAAATTATAGTAGATGTCACTCCTAACGTGATTTTGAATAACTACCAATGCCAAGTCCGAGAGACATTGGTTTTTAAATGCTAATAAAATGTCTATAAGGATTTCGAAAAATTGAAATCCACCCATCCCAGTTTTGGTTCACCCTAGTGGGTTCGCAAATAGCCTATATTTTCCCCCGGGATGAAGGGAATGTTCATGCAAAGTTTGGTGCCCCTAGCTATTCTGGGAACAGAGTGAATAAGCAGACAGACCCACGAATTATATATTAGATTTAAAGAGTTATCGAAGTTGGAATATTTAATAGCATCAATGCTATTTCTAATACAAAACTGATGAACATTGGAAGAATGTTTTACACAAACTTCTGAAATATATATGAGGTGTGATCAGAAAGTTCAGGGACTGAACTAATATTTGGTATGTGATGAAGCTTTCTGACTACTTGGATGGATTTTGATCTCCTTCAGAATAGTCTCCTTGACACTGTATACAAGCTTTTTTTTTTAATTGTTAATAGTTTTTGTGTCGCATTCCGAAAAATTTCCACAGTCATTACAAATCTCAGTTTTTTACTTTTGAGGTAGGACATTCAAGTTTAATTAACTTCTGAGGTAAGTTCTTATTACTTACATTGCTGTTGTTAAATATCCAAGTGTCCACAACTGAATTAATATTGTTGAAAATAGAGATTTAAATAGATTTCATTGAGATATTTATCTTCAGTCACATTTTTCCATAAAAAGTTTATTCTAGGAATTCAAAGCATCAAATTTGACCTTCCACTGCTATAGCATATACTCTTCCTAAATTTGTCTAGTTTTCACTTTTCCATCTTAATATTTCAGCGCACTTCAACTATTACTGGAGGAAATTCTGCAGTTACCATAAATAACAATGAATTATTACCTAGCAAGTAATTGCCAATCTTTATTGCTACTCTCCAAAAACTATATCAATAGCAATTCTGTGCCATTCACAGTTAAAGGACTTGACTGATAGCATCAAAAGAGCTATTCGGCTTGTTTATAATCAACAGTTTCACAACGTTTTAATATTTTGGCTAAAGGTAATCGCCCCAAGGCAGAAACATTTTCTTGTTACAGTGTATTGTATTTATATGATCACGTTGAAGTTCTATAACTGCTAAAAAGGAAAACTGGAAAAATAGAGTAACTAACACATAGCCAGAAAATTTTTACATGTATTCCAGATAGTCATCTGAGATTCACAGGATCATAGCTAAAAAAAATAGTACCTTTCCTACTTTGTTTTACTTAATGTTTAATAAATTTTACCACAGTTTTAGTATGAAATCATGAAAGCTGTTCCCAGTATCCAGTTTTGTGTAATTTGTCAATTGTTCCTCCAGAAATAGTATTTTGTAAAAGGTTACTAATGGTCATTTAATTAAGTTTTGATTTTACCCCCTTCAGACCCTGTGTGCATTACAATGTATATTTTTTCGAATGTTTTTGAAACACAGAAAGAGTTGACTGTAGTCGTGTAATGTTTGCAAAATGTTCGTCCAATATTTAGCGCAGGGGCGGTTATAAATCTGGAACTTCGAGAGGGCCATTTAGGGTTGTATGGAAGATTTTGTAGTCCAGAAATATCTAACTTTACAAATGGATTATTTATCAATCGATTTACTTTTTAATAGCTTATCATTTGATCTATGAGAGTATTGGGGGATTTTCTCTCTAAAGAAGAAAATGGCGACCAAACCTTGCACCCCTAATTCTCCATCAGGAATAAAAAATGACTGAAAAAAAAATCGCCCGTAGGTCTCTTTCAGGGGGCTATAGCCTCCCTGACCCCCCTCCATATCACCGCCACTGATTTATTTATTTATTTATTTTGAGTGTACAGGAATGGACTGAAATTTTGTGCCATCTATGGATGTAATAGAAAATGCCTACAATAATATTGAACTATGCCTGACACAACAAGAACTGTTTTCTTACATTTCACATAAGTCGTTCATTTGATATGTTTATCATGACAAACTGTAAATTATTTTTTTTGCCTTTATGTTCCTTTTTACTGTTTTTTGAGATTTCAAAATTTTTGCGATGATTTCTACATTATAATTTACATGCCGAATTTCAGTGAAATATTAAAAAAATGTATATTCTTCTTCCTTTGGGCATAAGTAATTCACATTTGAATGGAAATATTTTTCCTTTTATAAACAAAAATTCGGGTCTGAAGGGATTATAAAGTAAGATATATAAGTTTATACAAAGATGTAAAAACATACACGGAATAGCAATGTCTAGATGGATATATAAGCAGGCCCGGATATAGAAAAAAATCGAGGGAGCTAAGAAACGCAGTGGAGCCGAAAAAATTGTAAAAGGGGGGCCAAGAGGATGGATTTCTAATGCAATATAATATTTCCCTCTTTGTTTAAAAAAAATAAATACCCCTTCAAGCAGTTTTTTTGCCACAGAGGTTTGACATGAGCTTGTCAATTTATACGCCATAGTAGGTCTGACAAGTCTTTAAAATAATTCTTGAAAAATGCATGAAATATAAATAAGTTCAATAATTTTTTCTTTCTATTACCCTTACTAACATTCTGAAAAAAGTGTGGGGGGGGGGTCATGGGTCCCCTTCCCCCTAGATCCGGCCCTGTATGTAATATTTGATCATAAAAACATGAAATTCAGAATTGTTACCTCGATTCATCAAACGTAACAATTCTGTTACCTTTTATGTCTGTCTAAATGTTCGACCAGAATTGTTACATAATACGTTATATTCATGCAGAAGTTTAATAAAGAATTTGCGAAATATGTTAAATTCAGAGAAATCAAAAGTACAATTGTGAACAATGTTTAGATTTTGATGAAAGAGACTTATTAGGTATTCTACTTATTCGTGTGTTTCAGTTGAACAATTTCTGCAATTAATTGTTTCAACACTCTTTATACCACAGTTCATTGATGTTTATAACTGATTGTCATAACTTTTTATTTGAACAAATAAAAGTAAACTTTAATAAAGAGATTAATAAATTTATAACTGCAATGCAAAATATGCCCTCTTTGTTGCTACAAAGAAAGGTTGAAATATGACAGTTGCCATATGTGCAATGAACCATTCATACAGTTTTCAGGGGCGGATATATGTCTAGTCCGTAGGGGGCCATTTAATGGGGCTTTTATAACATAAAACAATTCATAAATTACATAAAGCTTTATAAATTGCCCCCTTCATTATTTTATATTTTTATGTAGTCCAGAAATGACACTCTTAACTTTAACTAGTTTATTTAATAATCGAAAGCCTTTTTGCATTTTATCATTTGGTCTCTGGGGTACTGATAACGTCATTTTACTTGCTGGAAAAGGAAATTATGAGAAAACCCTGAGCACCTAATCCCTTCAGGAATGCAATAAACACTGACTGGTAAAACAACAACATTTACAAGTCTCTTCTAAGGGACCATGGCCTCGTGCGATAAATAAATAAAAAATACCTCCTCAAGCAGCTGCTTGCCACAGAGGTCTGACAGGAGCCTATCAGTTTATATGCTATAGTTGAAGGTTTGAGAGGATGGCAGGACCTCAGCAGAAAAACAACACATCCATGCCTTACCCGGGGCTCGAACCCAGGTCCCTTAGATCAGTAGCCAAGCGCGCTAACCACTCGACCATGGGACGCCCCTCCTTATAACTGCCACTGATGGTTTTTATCCAAAACTATGTAATATTTTTGCAAAAATATGGCTTAACGTTTACTAACATATACTATAGATCAGGCATACACCAAAGAGCCCAAACATTATGACCACTTGCTTAATGTGGTGTTGGTCCTCCACGTGATACAAAAACAGCTGTTACCCAGCAAGGCATAGATGCTACAAGATTTCTAAAGGTGTCTTGTGATATCCGGTAAACGCATTACCAGCAGATCCTTTAACTCTTGTAAGTTACATGGTTGAGCAGCCGCAGATCGGATATGCAGTTCCAACACAAACCACAAATGCTCCATTGATGTCTGGGGTATTTGGAGGCAATGGCAATACTTGAAAGTCTTCCTCATGTTCCTAGAACCATTCTCGAACAATCTGGGCAGTGTGGCATTGTGCATTATCCTGCTGCAAGGCTGTACTAGAATGGAATACCGTTGCCATGAAAGGATGTACCTGGTTTGCAATGATGATTAGGTAGGTGATTAGTTTCCTGCACATGAATGATTGAACCCAGGGTTTTCCAGCAGAACATCACCCAAGGCATTACACTCCCTCCACCTGCTAGTTTTCATTCCACAGTGCATCCTGGTGTCAACACTTCCCCAGGTAAACGACACCCATGTACCAGGCCATCCACATGGTGCAACAGGAAATGAGATTCATTGGACCAAACGACATTCTTCCAATCATTCAAGGTCTAGTTTTGATGTTTGAGTGCCCATTTTACATGCTTTCAACAATGAACTGAGGTTAGCATAGGCACCTCGGACTGGCCTGAGGCTACGCAGCCCATTTTCAGCAGGGTTCGGTGTACTGTGTTGTGACATATTACTCCCGTCATCAACATCGAAATTACGGGTGAGTTGTGCCACAGTATCCCTTCTGTTGACTCGTACCATATGGGATAGTCTTCGCTCACCTGTAGCATCAATGAGCCATGGTCGGCCCACACCTTGCTGGTGGTTTGTGGTTTTTCCTCCTCGGACCACTTTTTGAAGGTACTAAACATGGCTGACTGTGAGCACCGCATAAGCCTTGCCATCTAGGAAATGCTCTGACCCAGTCGTCTAGCCATTACAATATGGCCTTTGTCAAAACTCGCTTAAGTCTGCTGCCTTTCCCATCTGAAGAACAAGAATAACACTGATTAACAGAGCTCAGTATCAGGTGTTATTTATAGTTTCATGACCACACGTGCCGTCGTTTACCTGCGGTTGTTTCCATTTGCATAAAGACACACTGGTCATAATGTTTTGGCTCTTCGGTGTTTAATCTAGGGGCTAGGCCTATGCCTTCCCACTGGAAATTCTAAGACAGTAAACAATTCCTAATATTCAGATTTAAGTAATAAATTTTTGTGTGTTTTTTATTAGAAACGCCCTTTATTTTTCCATTTCATCAATATCCTTTCCATCATTATTTATTCCATTTTGTCTCCTCCAAAATATTGTTGACTACGTACCTACCGCAAGGCAAATTATCTTTCAGTCAGGAAAAATGTTTGTCCTTCTTGCTTTTGTAGTGCTAATACAATTATTAAAGTTTCTATAATTTAACATTCACGCATGGGCGTCCGCGCGAGTGGAGGGCAGTTGGGGCACTTGCTCCCCTAGAAATGTGTTTTTAAGTTACATTTTGCTACTGCTGTTTTAACACGTGCAATTAATATAACACGATACTAGATATTATTAAACTTATTCTAAAACGCCATGCTAATTATCTAAAAAAAGATAAATTTCTGTAAAAGAAATGTGTAAATTTCTTCACGAACTCTAAAAACAATGGAAACAAAAACCTCTAACAAAAATTTATTGGATATCATTAACGCCTGGTTAAAATACACATCTGGCAACACTCATCATTAAGCCTAACGCTCTTTGAAAATGCAGTATTGTACGAAGTGGATTATGTGATACAGGCCTTTCAGTAAATGAACTAGAAGCTTGAGCATCTAAAAACTTCGTTTTTTCATAGAGTATGTATTTTTATTTCTGCGGAGTTGTGATTAAAAATTGCTGATACTAAAATAATGTACAAAATAAATATGTGGTTTTCAAGCATGTATATATACTTACTATATCTGATGGGCCTGTATTTCAAACCACATATTAATGGGTTTCTGAAGAAAGTGTACACCTGACAGTTTGCCAATTATGTGTTTTTCTCTCATCTTGTTGGACAGTTTATTGTCCTTGACATTCTGAAATGTGCAAGACGAGGCGATGTAACTGTAATTACTTGTACAAGTGAATGAAGGGATTATTTTGGAAAAACTATATGGTTGTGTTGCTTTTTAAGTGAGAAACACCTTTAGTAAAATGTCATAACTTAAAATATAAACACATTCCTTTAAAAAATACAATTTTAGGTATGTTTCGATAATTAGGTAAAAGCTCATTTCAAAAAGGTACATTTTTAAACTATTATTACAGATATTTCATTATTTCTGAATTAAAAAATACTTTTTTTTTGAGGAAGGAGGTTAATTTTAGTGTGCAACCTGAAAAATGGCATGTGACAAAAAGATAATGACTTCAACAACCACAAAATCCAATGACCGTACCAGTGATTTCAAAATCTTCTCAGCACGCTTTTCAAAGATTGGTTTGTAATTTGTTTATAAAACTGATGTATTGCACCATGTGGTAGTGCAGACCGTTAGTACCTTTCAAATGAGATACTCTTGTGGAAGTGAACGGAAGAAGAGGGCTGCCAGATTAGTGTGGCCTACTAATCTGGACAACTATAGCTACTTTTCTTTTTTTTCCTACCCTGCTGATGAGTGGTCAACCACACAGGGTCCTGGTGCTGACCATATAAACCTATTGGACAGGACTGATATAAGGCTCTGAGCTTGATTATGGATCCTGAATTTGCTGCACTGGTGGGCTTCTGTGGAGGGAAAATCTTTCGCTGTGTTTTCTGTTTGTGGGTTGACAGCCCCAAGTGAATAGATTCACAGGATATGTTTATCAGTTGGTGGATAATCCTGACCAGGAGGCACCTGAACTCTTTGCTTCTACTAGCATCGTCAAATTCTACATTGGAGGAAGTCTTCCAGTGTAGATGGCCTTTAGTGGTGGGGGAACGGGTCTCTGCCCCATGCCTGCGATTAGGGGGCTGTTTGATATTTTCGGCATTCCCTCTCTCAATAAACATAGTTTCTTTAAACATCCCACTAACCATTTTCTCACCATAGGTAGTTGAAATGTGAGGATTCTGCACAGAGCTTTTTCTCTTTTCCTCACACAAGAATTCCACTATTATAATTTAGATATTCTCGGCTTGCAAGAGACCAGATGGACGGATAAAGGACAGATTCTTAAAAATAATCTTAAATTTCTCTTTTCAGGGAGGGAACATTCAGAGGGAATAAGCATCACCAAGGAGTGGGTCTGCTTCTCAGCAGACACGCTAGTGATGCTCTTCTAGGATATTGAGTGCATTAGTGAAAGTTTTCTTACAGCAAAATTTCAGACAAGCATTAAAGATTTGAATGTTATCTGCTGTTATGCCCCCACTGAGGATGCCGAAGAGGATGAGAAGGATGGGTTTTACGGACAACTTCAGGATATTTTGAATTCTGTCAAGAAATGAGATATTACCCTTGTTCTGGGTGACTTCAATGCCAAAGTTGGTACTGACTCTGATCTTTGGGGAAGGGTGATAGGCCCTTTTGGTATTGGTAGCTGCAATGGCAACGGGCAACGTCTGCTACAGGTAAGTAAACTCAATGGTTTCAGAATAACTAACAGTTATTACAAACACCTCGACATACATAAATGCACATGGGTTTCACCTGATGTCTGCATAAGAATATGATAGATTATATATTAATTAACAGCAAATGGGCTAGTTCTGTTAGGTATACCAGGGCATATAGGGGAGCTGAAATTGTATCTGACCATTACCTTGTTAAAAGTGTCTTGCAACTTAAAAAAGTGTCCTAAGTTTAAAAAATTTACCTTTAATACTTACACTCTGAAAGACCCAGTTATAGCTAAAGCTTACCATGATAGGTTACTTAATCATTTATAACAGTCATGGTTTGCTTACTACTGAAGTTGAGGAAGAATGGGACCATTTTAAACAGGCTTTTTTGGTACAGTTTAACAGTACCCTTTTAGGGAAAAAGGAGCAGAGGAGGCAAAATTATTTAAGTGATAAGGCACTTGAGCTTATTTCAGAAAGAAAAAACTGCAGGAATATCCTTAATACCATACTAGTCCTAATAGAAAGCATTACAGAGAGCTTAATAAACATGTAAAGGATAAGTTAGCTGCTGATAAGAATCTTTGGCTCGATGGCTTAGCTGACAAAGCCGAGGAAGCAGTTAGACAGCACAACAGCAGAGAGCTGTACCAGATAGTTAATGTTTTGTGTTGTAGAAAACGGACAGGTATACAGGGATTGAAGGATAAACAAGGTAAGGTTATAGAAGGTGAGGATTCTGTCATGGCTAGGTGGGCTGAGCATTTCAGTGATGTTCTAAACAAAGTGGTTAGTTCTCCCATTATTTGCAATGATGATAGATGTATGGATGAAATGTTGGCCCTATAACACAATCGGAAGTTATTTTGGCTGTTTCTAAACTTAAATTTCATAAATCCCCAGGGGTATATGAAATTACTACGGAAATGTGTAGAACTGGGAATGTTTCTGTTACCACTTGGATGACTGAAATTCTGAATATCTTTTATGATAAAGGCATGGTTCCTAAGGACTTTACCAGAGCTATTATTATCCCTATTTTCAAAAAAGGTGATCGCAGTTCTTGTGATAACTATAGGGGTATCAGCCTACTCTCTGTTCCAGGTAAAGCTCTTTCCATGATTGTGCTTAATAGAATTAAGAATCTGGTTGACAGGCAATTGCGTGATGAGCAATGTGGATTCAAAAGTGTTAGTGTAGATCAGATATTTTCACTTAGGCAGATTCTTGAGAAATGTTTAGAGTTTCAGAAACCTTTGGTTGCTAGCTTTGTTGATTTCAAAAAGGTTTTCGACTCTGTTGATCGTCATAATTTGTGGTTGATTGTGAAATCATATGGTATACCAGACAAGTTAGTTAACATAATGAAAGCTCTCTATAATAACACTGAGTCGTGTGTGAGAGTTGGTAAGGCTTGTAGCAATTGGTTTAGCATTACTTCTGGTGTTCGACAAGGGTGCATTTTGTCTCCTTTTCTCTTTAGCTTGGTTATTGATTATGTTATGCGAAATTCACTTCAAGGGAAAGATTTTGGCCTTAAATGGGCTAGAGATATGAACATTTCTGATTTAGATTATGCTGATGATTTAGCCCTTTTGGCAAATGATGTTGATGAGATGAACTCTTTCATTCGAGCTGTTGATGAGACTGGTAGTAGAGTAGGTTTGGTTATAAACAGAGAGAAAACTAAAGTGATGAAAATTGGTCAGGCAGGCTGTGATTCAGTTAATCTGAATGGTTGCAGTCTTGAGCAGGTGTCACAGTTTAATTATCTTGGGAGCTACGTAACAGATACTGGTGATTTGCGGCATGAGACTAACAGACAAATAGGAATTCGTGCTGGGACTTAAGACTAAAATTAGACTGTATAATAGAGTGGTTCTTTCTAGGGTTAGTTATGGTAGTGAAATTTGGACACTTTGTAAGCAACAGGAAACTAGATGCTTTTGATTCTAGATGCTTGCGCAGTATCTTGGGCATTAGATCTTTGTATGAGGTTAGGCATAGGATTCAACAACCTCCTTTAAGCAGCATATTTGTGCAGAGAGTCCGTTGGTTTGGTCATGTTTCCCGTATGGATAATTGTAGATTGGCGAATAGGGTTAGGAACAGTGTGCCTAAAGGCCTTAGAAAGAGGGGGAGACCTAGGATGCGGTATGCAGACGTCAAACAGGACCTTGTTAGAATTGGTGTTCAGTGGCCAGATGCAGTAGATATAGTTCAGGACAGACTTGCTTGGAGAACTAAATTGCACGTTCTGGTTGGACCTCTGTAGCCCATGGCTGCTTGATGATGATGATGATGGTAAAGGAAGTCCGTTAGCAGTGGCGAAGCGTTTATGAAGCAAGAGAAGACATTCTCTTATAAATTTGATAGTTTAAATAATTTAAAACATGTCTTCGAGGAGCTGCTTTTCACAGAAGTTTGACAAGAGCCTGTCAGTAAAATATGACAGAGAAGGTAAGCGCGACAACTAAAGAAACATCGATGATTTTCTCAGGTCTCTCTGATCTTTCAGGGCAAACAGGCTAACACTCAGCCACTGAAATATATTCGTAACGACATAACATATTGACATAAAGGCATTTCCATAACATTCTAAACTTTTTTCATTTCTATAATCTTTGAATTTCCCTTCTTTTTATTACAAGTTTTTTACCTCTGAGCAGCACTTTTTTTCCCACAGAATTGTGCTAAGTTGCCAGGTCAGAAAAGACCCCGAGGGCTCAGAGAAGGTTGAGGGGAGGGGACCCACTGGACAGCTGGTAACTTCCCGTCAAGACCATCGAGCATTTTTTTTAACTGCAAACGGCTTAACGTCCCATCCGATAGACGGCGGCATTTCCAATCCCATTGGTGTCCCTTACTGACTGGCAAGGCGGAAAGTTTTGCGGAGATAAATCTCAATGCTGTCCCAGCTAGGACTTGAACTGGGGACTGCCCATCAAATGAAATTTTGCAATGTGTGGTGTCATCTATTATATACACCTCCTACAAAATTGATACAGAAGGAATATCGTGCATATAATTGACGTGCTAAAAGATAAAGTAACAAATATTCACACAGCCTACTTCGGGAGTGGATAGATGGATAATAGGATAACATCATTACATATTATTATTGCCGTGAAAGGAAGTTTGCCCACCTTTCAAGGCAATATATATAATAATTTTTATTTCATGCAAGGGGTTATGGTAAATCCAAGATACAGGTAATTTTAGATATTAATTTAAACGTTCAAGTGGCTTGATGCACAAATACTAATGTGGTTGTTAAGAACCATTTTGATTCCTTGACTAATGTCCTAGTCTAGTATAGTTCTACCGATTTGCTGCATTTGCACCTGAAGCTCCGTCATGAACTGGAGTCAGTTCGGTTCTCAAATATTTCATGAAGTCCCAGATGTGCTCCATCAGTGATAGATGCAGCAACCGGGATTACCATGGCAGCACAAGAATGCTTGCAGACTGTTCAGTTACACTGCGGTGTGTGGTGTGGATCATCATATTGGAATATGGCCTGTCATGCTCTGAAGAAGTAACACCACAGGGCAGAGAATAGTATCCCCATACTGCACATGTTACTGTGTATGCATAGGAGGGGCGCCTCCCTTGCATAAACGCTTTCTGCAGGCACCAATGAATGGTACTGACAGATACCCACAGTGCCCCATCAGTCATTCTGGCATTGGTTATGTCGGGCAGTAGTGTTTCTGGTACTGACAACCATCTGATCTGTAGTCATTCGAGGATGACCTGAAACATCTTTTATTGTGTTTCAGGTCATCCTCGAGTGACTATAGGAGGAGGATTCCAGTGTCCATTGCCAATTCCCGTGTCCATTGCTGCCAGTAGAAGTGGACGTTTTGCGCTAGTGATGTATTTAGGGAGACTCCCCCCACACCGAAAATCCGGTCGTCTTATACGAAATCTCAAACTTGTCCGCCTGTTGTAAAATTATAAACAGTTGTATAATTTTATTTTAGCTCCATATTTCATTTCCACCACTAAAAATATCTAGAGAAAACAACTTTAAAATCTTATTCCATATAGAATATTGTTTTAACCTTTCCGGTTCGGTAGAACATTTTAAAAATAAATACCCCCTCAAGCAGCTGCTTGCCACAAAGGTCTGACAGGAGCCTGTCAGTTTATATGCCATAGTAGAAGGTCTGTGAGGATGGCAGGACCTCAGCAGAAATACAGCACACACATCCATGCCTTACCCGGGGCTCGAACCCAGGTCCCTTAGATCAGTACAAAGCGTGCTAACCACTCGGCCATGGGATGGCTAAGAACATTTTAGTAGTGGGAAACCCTACAGTTATTCTCAACCCTTCCCCCTTCCAAAACTAAATCCTAGGTGCGCCCTGATTTGAGCATCACATCTCAAATGTGCCGCAATATTGGTTGCATTAATGATCATGGTTAACATTAAGGTTAACGCTCTAATTCGCATAGCTGTAATCTTGCAGAGTTGATATATATAGATCCATCTCCAACATACAAATGGCATTACCCTTTGATGGAAACCAGGCTTACAGGTCAGGTTGTTTAATCTAGACTGTCCACTTTTGGCCAACAAACCTTCCCTACAACTAACGGAATCCGTCGTATTTTAAATGCAGCCAGACACGCGATTTTTCCCTTCATTTCTGTTTATCTGTCCCTTGCAATTCGATACTAATTTGAATAATAGCTGTACCCCTTTTGGCTGGTGGCATTGAGGTCGGGTGGTTCAGTTGGCAGTTTCCAGGTTTGAGCTAAACACCCAGGACACTGATGGGCTTAGAATGGCCGCTGTTGGGCTGGAGAGCATCGATACACAATGTGCACATTAAATAACTCTCATTGATACGCAATGTGGAAACGTTGTGTATCAATGAGTTATTTAATGTGCACATTGTCAGTATGGGAATGGCAAAAGTTTAATGTGAACAGGGTAGCCCATTCAAGAACATGCTGGATGGCTTTGATGAGGGTGCTTTCATGTCTCCTAACAGCGGATCCCCTTACTCCAACTTTCTCTGAACCCTGAGGGGTCCTTGTGATCTGCCAGTTTAGTCCATTGTGTGAAAAAAAGTGCCACTCGAGAGAGAAAACAATCCATCTCAACCTTTTGGATGAGGCTTTTTTTTTTATGAGGGAATTTTAGAAAATTTGAAACCGAAATAACGCTAGAAAATTCCGCTGGTAAATTATATTTCTATTCTCTCGCCAAAATAGTCATTTTAATATTGATATCTGTCTTTAATAGTAAGGTGCCATACTTCATTAATAATCATAGGAAAATGTCCTGTAGAAACATTTGAATTAGCTGAAAACGTCCGTTTTTATATAACGGTCTCGGAAAATATTTTTCAGACATACATACGTTCCGGGTTTTTTGGTGACGATATGCAGCCACGGTTTACCTGGATTTAACTAACGCGTATTTGGAATAACTCTGTCATTGTATTTACGCTTTTAATTTAGTGGACTTTTTTGTGGATTAACGCGGTTTGAACTGAGCACCAGTCAATGCATTTTGGAGACGTAATTGAGTGCTGTCTGCAAGGTACAAACTTTACTGCAAACTTAGCACGTGAAAGCTTCTAATTAGTCATGCGAAGAGGCATATATGCAATCTGCATTAGATGCGATTAGTGGTTCAGAACATCGATGCGATTAGAGTGAGGAATTTATTATCCCAACCAGTTCCTGCGAATTGCATCATGCCTATTAGCCCGTTGTCAGAGACACGCCTAGGAAGTTAGCAGCCCTCGTGCAAAAAAATTCGGCCCTACTTATGAGCAATTATGATAGATACAAAAAGAGAGATCATACAAAATTTTTAGCAGGAAAAAGCTAGTATTATATCTATGTGTAGAAACCCAAAATCAAAACAATCGACGAGTCATCCCTACTCCGTCTCAAACTTCGAGCATGCAGTAGACTGCATGCTTTCTATCATCGCAATCACTTCTGTGGTCGCAATAAACAGGTTCGTAGCCGAGAGCTGCAGGCTGGAAGCAGCTGAGGCAAACAAAGGCGTGCACAGATATGAACTTCTTGAAGATACTAGTTTAACTAATGTTGCTTTATTTTAGTACGTATTAGCACTTGCAAAAATTTGCTTTCCACTACCATATCAGCTGTGAAAGTTCTAAATTGTAGATTTGTTAATATTAAATACCCAAGTTAGCAGATTTTCAATTATACCCACAATCACATTTTCTCGTAAAATGATTATTTTAGAAGTTATAGAGCTTAGAAGTTAGCTTTTGGTTTTTACCCTAAGTTAAATAATATTAATGAGACATGATTATTACTATCATAATAAGCACTTAATGAGTGAAATCGCGAGATACTTTGCAGCGATAGATTCCAGATCGAAGTGCAGTGGCGACCCCCTGAGGAAGTTAGTAGTAGTTATCGAGAGAGTCAGGAGGAATTCCCAGTATCGTCGTTAGTAAATGCAAAGCTGTTAAGTTCTAATGTTTATTGAGGTTAGTGCGTGCCGTTAAGTGTTATGGGCATGTTTTATGCTAATTTTGGTTTTAATATTAATTATGGATAAGTTTTTGACTAAACGAAAAAAGTTAAATGAAGAATCAGTGGCAGAAAGTAGCACCAAAATAGTTTATAAATTTCCTCATCTGTGAAATACTAGTTTCCTCTAGACAGTATTCTAACATTCTTGGGGTTAGTACTCCCCCATCAGCTTTCATTACTTAATTTTCCGGTGATTCACTCATGCTCCTTCCAAATAAATTTCTCCTGCTATGAAAAAGTATTTAATCCTGTCCAGGAATAATATTCATAGTAACACCTTGTGGGTATATTCACAATAATCCTTAAACGTTATTCTATGTATAAACAAGCAAAAGGTCGAATGATTGGCGTATAATACGAATCACATAATGATGAGCATTATCCAACTAAAAGTTAATGGTTGCAAATAAAACTATGGGTTAAATTTTTTTTATTGCAGTGACCCTTGCACAATCAGATGTGACTAAATAATACCCTGGTTCATAACACTAGGGGAACAGTAGGTCGATTATATTGTCATTCTGGTCCCTAGCATGGTGATGGACCCCATGGTTGAATATGGTTTCAGCAGAACCTGGATTCATTGCTGAACAATTGTTATAAAAAACTACACTAATTGTTGAATGCCCCAAAATTCTTTACATAATGCTACTGTTGTGTCAGCTGTTGTATGCTTATAAATGAATCTTGAAAAGCCATATGCCAATTATCTCTTTTGTGGCTTTCAGAAATTTGGCATCTCATTGATTCTTTCCAACATGTTTACCATTCACATTAATGAAAGGGTCATGACCAACATGGTGTGCCTGTTGGATAATTCAGATTCATAGTTTTATGCTATTCTCTTTCAATATCCGACAGTTATCCCTAAAGTGGTCTTCGTAGTGGCATGATTGATAGTTTAGAATAAATTTACTGATTCATATGCCATATTAGCCTAAGAGCTTTTACCCACCTTTCCCTACATAAAAGAAAAATCTGGACCTAATATAGTTCAAATCATTACAGTTTAGAATTTCACAAAATATTTATATGAAGCCTCCGACTTGTGGAAATACCTCTAAGTGTTAGGTGACCATTGCTCTTGTAAAACTAGGTAAAGTTGCTTTTATGACCACTCCAAATCATTTGACCATCTGTTGGTAGAAGCTAGAAATTCAGCCTATGCGATATATTGATGCAAGAGAGTAGTTTTTCATTATCGGATAAAAAGTGGTGCTTTAGGATAGAAAATTATGAGACGCGAGTGGGTGAAAAAAACCCTTTTATCCTCTTCGTTCAGTTGAAAGTTGTTTCTCATTGTTGGGATGTATGTTTGGATGCTTTTGCCAGGGCTAGATGGACTAAGCATTTTAGAGATGTTTTGAACAATGTGGTCTTTTCCCATTACAATGAAAATAGATGCATTACTGGATATAATGGGCTTAAATCATAATCTGAAGTTATTTTGGCTATATGAAATTTAAAAGCTTCACAAATTCCAAGAAGTAGATGAAATTACTACTGAAATGTTTAGAGCTAATGTTTTTTGTCACATGCCTTGTCACATGTAACTTGGAATATTTTCTCTATGGAAAAAGTTTCTATAGATTTTATTAATGGTATTATTATCCCTGTTCTTAAAGTTTAAGAGCAGTCCTTGAGAAAATTACAGGCATTAGTCTACTTTTTGTTTCAGGTAATTTTTTTTTGCATTATTGTGCTTAAGAGAATAAAATAATTGGTTGATGGACAATTTCAACATGCAATGTAGGCTCAGAAGTGAAAGAATCATTGATACATCCCATTCAGAATCTGCTGATGATTTGACAATGATGTTGGCAAGATTAATTCTCTTCGTTAGCGCTTTAGATAAAACTGGTAACAGGGTAGGTTTATTGATAGAGAAAACTAAAGCAAATATGTTAATGTTTCAATTCTTTTGAATGCTTGTGTTCTTGAGGAAGTTTCTCAGTTAATTATCTTAAAAGAGTTGTACAACAGGATACTGTGATGTGTTATATGAGTTAACCTGAATAGGTATTGCTGCTGAGGTTTTTAAGAATCTGTGGATAATTTGGGTTCTTTGTAAGGAACATGAATGGGAAACTTCATGAATTTGATTATACATATTTACACAGTACTTAGGTGGTTTGAGTAAGAAAGTAATTACGAGGTTAGACAAAGAAGTTAGCAACCACCTTTAAGCACTTCTTACGTGAGAAGCAACTTTGATGGGTTGGCATTGTACAGTACAGATTAATGAAAGACCTTCTCTATGGTGTAAAAACTGATAGGCTCCTGACAGACCACTGTGGCAAGCAGCTGCTTGAGAGATATTTTTATTTATGAAGAGTAAGTATGCCTACAGGCCTTGGAAAAAGGGGAGACCTAGTAAGTGGTGACCTAAAGTGATAACCTAAGAAGTGGTGGCTACAAGCATAATACTAGGGAATTCAACAGAATCTTCTTAGAATTGCCCTGCAGTTGCAAAATACAACAGCTCTATCTCAGGATGTATCTGGGGGACTAAATTACAGTCTGGTTAAAACTTCATACTCCAAAGGTGCTTGAGAATTATAATTTTATATTCTCTAAAATATACTTATATATATAATGACTAATATCAGAAAAGTTCATTATAATTTTTAATTTCTTAAAAAAAATTCTTATGATGATGCCACTATTAGATGTGCTAGTTTTAATACCTCTTTCAATTTTAAAGAAATATTGTGGATAAATTATGATTTAGAAAGATCTGTAACTCATCCTCTGTCATATGTTTTCCACAATAAGTGCATTTTCAAAGTTACAAAGTCAAAAAATGTAGGTTTCTATTGATCTAACACTGTAAGCTCACATTATTTTGTCGATTTTCTGTTTTTTTTTTACCTCTTAGCAGCACTTTTTTGCACACCATAGGCTAAATGGCCAGGTCACAAGGACCTCGAAAGTTCAGAGAAGGTTGGGGGAGGGCACCCACTGGAACAGTTGTGTTGGGAGACACCATCCAGCATGTTCTTTAAAAAGTGCACAGGGTATGGTTCTCCTGCACAAGGGGCCACAGCTTAACGTCCCATCCAATGGACAACAGCCTTTCCAAGCCCATTGGTGTCCCCTACTGACCGTGGGCAGGGCAGGGAAGGGAGTTTTGTGGAGATAAGTCTCAACGCTGGCCTAGTTGGGGCCTGAAACTGGGAACTGCATATTAAGAGCCTTGGGCACTATCGACTGAGCCACCCCCTCCCCCATCGATTTTCTGTAATATACAGGAATACAATGTTATGCAGTATGTAAAAGCCTGTAGAAAATAGATAAAAGCTCTCCAGCAAATTTTGCACAACCACAAGAACAGACTGTTCTTTTTTTTTCCAAATACACATATAAATTTTTATATTATGCACGATTTGATCCAAAATTATACAGTTCTACTAAGTCTGAAAAATAATCATTGAAACAATTCATTTTCAGGGCTACATATTTATCAATAAATAGATACTGGAATGTTTTAAAATCATAGAAACTATTAACTTTATTATTACTTTTGTTTTAATCAACTCCCTCCCTGCTCTCCATACAGTTGGAATTTCATAATATTTTAATTTACTTTCTCTATAAAGAACAAATTTTTTTTATCAGAACTGAATGGAAATATATATATATAAATGATTCTTAAAATGAATGCTAGTGCCACCTTAACTAGCTCAAAATGAACAGCAAATGATTCTAGTTGTGCTGATTCCATATCACCACAGCAAATAACTTTAGTGATACACACGCACTTTCATCATCAGATACAGTTGAATTGCCTTTACTGATGAAGCTCATTATGAAGAAGGAACAACATTACTGGCAATTCTATCTCACATGTAGCATCAAAATATATAAAGCTAAAACTGTTTAAAACTCATTTACAAGTTAAAATTGTTTTACAATAAGCCTACGATACAGTCAAATTTATTGGTTGACGTACTGTTTCATAGTCAATTATTAACAAACACTTTTACATAAAGAAAATTGGTTTTCTTTACGTAATATTAATATATGGAACGATTTTCATTCATATGATAAATTAAAATTTTGGCAACAACCCCCCCCCCCCCCTCAGATTCAGAGTGCAGTTTAAGCTATCAGCAGAAAATTATCTATTGCCATATTCATTATATGAACATGTATCACTTATACTAAACCAAAATACATTTGCTATTCTGCTGTACTAAAATAGAAAAAAAAACAAACTTCATATCAGTTTGGAATCCAAAATGATGCTTATTAAAAAGTAACTATAAAGCAATCCTCAATTAAACAAATTTTGGCCAATTTAATGCCCTATGTATTTATTAAATACAGCTTTATAAGTAGCTATGAATGGATGCACAAACATGTTTCTGATAATAGGGAAGAGTTTGTACTTGAAGTGTTAAATTTTAAAAATATATATTTAGTTTCTACATATAAATTAATAAAGTACTAAGGGATTCTGAGTTTAACCTATCAGTATGGTAGATTATTTGAAATATATATATATAAAAAGCACTTTTGAGATAACTAAGAATATACAATATGATGTTGTGACTCAATTCTAGTTGTTATTTGCACTCAACTAGTTCATTTGCATATTTCAACAGTGGGGGGATATTTGTATAAATACTTTAGTTATAATGGATAAAATTACTGTACATTACAGCCAAAACCTGTAGGCTTTTTAAATCATATGTTGAAAATTTGTTGGAAAAAAAAACACAACCAAACATGGTGTATCTATGCGACTCTAGGTATGAACACCTTAAATGTGATTTTGGGCTTTAGATTTATTGGTGACAGGGACTTTTTTAATCAATAGAAGTAACAATGTTAAATTTATAATGCAATACAAAGTTACAGAGCATTTTTATTTAATGTTGAAGAAATTACAAATTATTTATTTAGGAGAAACAGGACTATAATTAAGTTCGCAAAATTCTAGGCAAATATTAAAGTAGTGGTTTCAGGCTCAAGTTGCAGCCCAAATCTGGTTGTGTATAAGTGTGTGTGGGTCTTTTCAGAATTGGTCATAAGAACACCAAATATTTCTTTTATTGCTGTAAAGTTAAAATGATAATGTTATAATTTTTTCTTAGCCAAGAAAAATTTTAATAAGAAAATGAACAAAAAATTTAAAACCTCAGAATTTTTTTCACACTCTACTTCTTTTAATTTTAAATTATTAAAAATAAATAATTACATATATACATATTAAATTGCATCAAAGCCTTAGTATTAGGAAGCTTAGTTGGTGGCTAATTTAGGGTTGCAGCAATACAATGGTTGGAACCAATGCATTAAAGGAAACTTCCAAGAGAAAGTTTTAATGAAAACTGTAGCTGTTAAAAATACACTTAATACTGAAATATGACTAATATTAATTTGATGATTCAACATGTATTCAAGTTATAATACATATCTTACAATGTATGCTAATAATTAAATATATATCCCACTATAACTCAAAATCAGTTTCATTGAAATGTATCTGCATGAATTTAAGCTTCTTTGTGTTTCATTTTATCTATAATTTGAAAGCTGCCAAAATAGTGCGGTAGCACTACAGCTGCTGTAATCTGGGTCAAATCCTGGAGTGATTACATGGGTATCATGCTATCTATTTTCATTCTCTATTTACCTTGCCCATGAAATTATGGAATCTGTGTTCTGTGATGGTTTACTTCTGTATTAGAGATAGCACATAAAAAAAAAGCCGAAAGTGCTATTAAATCTAATGCACTGTCAAAAATAAATACTAGGAAGTCTGAGACAATAAGAATGCTACATGAAAAATAATACAGGTATAGTCAATCTGTCAATAAAATCACTGTATTTTTTTTTTATCATTTACAGGTGTCCCTTAATTTAAACATTGCAAATACCAATTTCTCATTGTATAACCTTGAATTTTATTAAATTGGGTTCCATTCACTGCCAGCATTTTAAATTAGAGCTCTTGAGAGGTTAAAACTGTTGAATATACATTACAATGTTCAATTACCATTTATCAAAACTTGAATGTTAAAAGAAAAATAATTTACACAAATTAAAATATTTTAGTATTTTATGTGAAAAAATATGCTAAATTTAGTTCGATTAAAAATAACGCTAAAATTTTCTTGCAAGATTTTTTAAATGCTAATCAAATACTTGTGTGTATGTTTGTGTTACACCTAATTTCTATATTAATGTTCATATGACATTTTCCATTTCAAGGATGTATGCAAATAAATTACTGGTTAACAAGTTAATGTGCAAACAGGCCTAAGCAAGTATGAAAATATCATCCAGTCATCTTCCAGATTCAAATATGAGATCTTCTGGTTATGTATCATTAAACAAGAGATTTGAACCAAAAAAAAGCTGAATGAGTTTTTACACTTGTTTAGTTATAACTGATCATTATTGTCACATGACAGCAATATATATTTTTTGAGTCACACAACATTTGATAGGTTGGAGTATATTTGATTTATTATCTTGTACAAACCTATACAGTACTGCTGAGACAAAACTTGCACGTTCAGAGTATGATCACAACCTGTCTAAAACTAGTCACATTTCTGATGATATTACAAGAACAGTGCACAGGTTCTGGTATGGCGACAGTTTGATTCCTAAAGACACTTGGCTGGAGTGGCTGCCAACTGAGGTTCTTTTCCAGCAAGGAGTTGGTTGTTTTACACACAGGATTAATCCAGTTTTGTATGGACAATGAACGTTCAAACAGGGTACTTTGTACATGGACTTCGGAATATAAAACATGGCGCCCCTCAACTAATTTTGGCTTTTAGCCATTAGGAGTACTAAACAGGCAGACGCAGAAAGCCACGAATCATGCTCACCATGTGAGTACACATAAAATGCAATTATTGCATGTCACAAACACAGAATGCCACTGTCTATAGCTCTGAAAGTTCTTGGTAGAAGACGACAGAAATCTTGCATCCTTATGATGGGTGGTCAGAAAAAATGAAACCAATTGAAATAAATAATTAAGATGATGCTATGATAACACCCAATGGTACAATTCTATACTATGCCTATCTACAAATGCATTTAACAAACAAGGTGAAAGACATGCCAGCTTGTTGTTAAATAAAAACCTAATGGCATACAATGGGAAAAATTAAGTTTTTATAATGATATATTACACCCCTTAAATAATCTCATGGTCCATCAAAAATCTTATTCCAAAAGCACAATAACTGCTGGCAGCATTAAGAACAGATGCCTTCTGGCACAAGTACATGTGCAACTACCACAGAGCAGGTACATGGCAGTATAAAAATAGGTCTAGATTACAAGACCTTTGTACTATGGTCTGCACTGCTATTGACTGTCAACCATAAGATATAGAGTTCTGCAGCAGAGGCACCTAAAATTCCTGCAACAACACAAATACACCATTTAACTGTAACAAAAGGAATGCTGCTAACTCTCTGATAGAGAGTTTCCCTGAAGTGGTGTTAGTTAACCTGGTACTAGTTCTAGAAATATTACTCTAGAACAAGGCTAGGAAGTCACTTGTTATGCATTAAAAGAAATATTAGGCATAACACAAATTACTGTTCAAAGTTTACAAAAGAGGGGGGGGGGGAATCCTGCATTGCAGGTCACATGAAGTAAGACAGTGATTTGAGCATTTAAATAACTAGCATTCTGCACAAAGGCTCCAATGCCACATAAGAATGATATTGCATTGGCATTCCAATGCATGCACATAAAATAGAGAAAGTTTTGACTGTTAAAACTTAATTTATTGGGATAATATGGCCATAGAGGAAGATAGTTATTCATGTATAGTCACAGTTTCCACTTAGCAATGCAAATATGCAGTATATGACCATCAAACTTAAATGTACATAGCAATCCACAATATTTGCAGCTAATCTTGCAACTCCAGTAACACATCGAATGTTTGTGCGATTTAATAAAAAAACAGGCGACCAAGATGTAGATGTGGCTTCACCTGGGGATTCTCCACACAGGCACTTGACGGGATCTTAGGCACAGCCTTCAGTACACTGTCCAGCCACTTGGCCACACGGTGGCACTAGCTGCTCAGTGATGACAACACAACGAAAACATTTACACTGATGTTCCTCATGTTGCACATAATTCAGACCACCGAGTTTCAAAAAATGCTCTCAGTGTGTGTCCTGCCTGCCCGACTGGGGAATCATCTTCATTAAAAGTTTCACAGTTATCAAAGATTAGCCGGACATCACCAACAAAGTCTTCTCTTGATTTATACCTAAAGATAAAAAAAGTTTAAAATTAACATCTTTAAAATGAGAAGCTGTTACTTAATTTGTGGAATTTTTATTTACAAAATAGTGTAACTAAAACATATATTATTGATATGCTCAAACATAAAATGCCTAAAATAAACACATTTTAATAACTAGATTCCTCATGCAATATTATAGTTATTTTAACCCTAATCCTATCAGACTGACACAATTTGTATATTTTTAATAACTCTTACTTCTATTATTAATTTGGCAGTGAGATTTTCTATATTACTCTTTTATATTTCTACATAAATAAAATAGTGCCATTTTCTTAAATTTTTTAGGTTTCATTTATTCAGTCCTAATATAAAAATACCAATATTAACTACTGTGATGTGACTCAGAGATATATAGTTGGTTTCTGTAAGAAAATTACCCTCATGAGTTATGTCATAAAAAGATTATTCTGCCTTTGATGAGGAAAATAAAAGCATGTCTATAATAAACTTATATTAGGATTCTATGAATGGCAGAGTAGACACAGTGGATCAATTGACATATGTTTACTCAATAAATGAGAAACAATCAAGTGGCCAATTGCACAATTTTACAACTTAGTTGAAGTTTATGGTATAGCTGCAAAGATCTGGAAAAACATGTATCCTGACTGGAATAATATGAAATATTTGCCATAAATTGTTTCTGAGAAAGTTGGTTTAAAAATGGTTATTCCCAACATTCAATACAGAGCAACAACCTACCTGTCAAAACATTTTACGTTACCTTAACCCTTAAAGTGCCAGAACTGATTAATCAGTTTTCAAATATCACTACAAATGAACTTGCAATATGTTTTTTATGCTTATCTGCAATTTCTTCACTTTTAATATATATATATTTTTTTTTCAGAATTAAATATACTTTCTTTCAGTATGTAATGTAAGCTATTTCATTCGTTGTTTCATAATAAGGCTCATAAGTTGTGTTGCTTTTTTAGAAAAAAAAAAAACTTAGCTCTGTAAGAGTTAATAAAGAAACTGCAACAATGCCCAGAGCAACAAAGATTTGATGCCACCGCTACATGTTGGGCAACTGTGGTCTAAATATCTGTAATGAATGTTCTGAAAAAGCTATCATTTGTTAAGCATGAATCAACAAATAATAGATTATATTATGTACTTTTTATTATTTGTAACTATTTTTAAAATATTTGTGTTTAAAATAGTAAAATATATATTAATTCTATGTATGCATGCATTCAAAATACTGTTAATTACATCAAACTAAACAAATTTATCAAAAATGCCCCTAATAAAAGAAAATGATCTTCAGAATAACTGTTAAGAAGATGAAAGCTTCTCTTCAAGACCATACAATGTATTCTTTAATGAGCACAAAATATGGCTCTACTTGGGGCATCAAGTCACTTGAATGTTTAAATTAATATCCAAAATTACCTGTACCTTGGCTTTACTGTAACCCCTGCATGAAATAAATTATTATTATTACATATGGAGACATGACTTAATGTTCCATCCAAAGGATGGTAGCCTTTCCAAGCACACTGGTATCTCATTTCTCACCAAGCCCAGAGTAGGAGTTAGCAGAGAATATCTTAATGCGGACATAATTGGGACTTGAACAGGGATATCAAGTTATATAACGTGATCATTTAATTCGTGGATAGAAGCAAAAAGTTCTTTCTCAAAATACTCTCCCTTGAACTTCACACATTTTTGCCATCGTTGTGGCTCTGCAAGCTTCATTGTCAGATGCAAAATGTTTCCCTTTCAAAGCTTTCTTCAGTTGTGGAAAGAGGAAAAAATTGCAGAGTGCTAAGTCCAGGGAATATGGAGGATGTGGTAGAACCTAGCACCTATGGCAGTGATACTGGCTGCACAATATTAGCTGTATGGGGCTTGGTGTTGTCATGATGGAGAAACCAAGTCACACCAGAAAGTTCCGGACATTTTTCATGAATGGCACGCCGAAGTTTGGTTCTGAGAACCTTCAAGTAGGCTTCCTTATTCATGGTACATCACAAAGTGAGTAACAAGTGAGTAACGAGAACACGTTTGATGTCAAAAAACACAAGAGCCATTTGTTTCCCAGCTGAATGAGAAACCCAAATTTTCTTGGGTCTCAGTGAATCGGGATGCTTCCATTGACTCGACTGTTGTTTTGTTTTGGGATCGTAGTGAAAGATCCAAGTTTCATTGCAAGTCACATTCGATTCATGAAGGCTGGGCCCTGGCTTTCAAAACGATTAATCATCTCCTTGCACAGATGTACCCTTTTTTTGTTTTTGTTCTGGAGTCAAACTGTGTGGAATCCATTAAGCACAGATTCATGACATTTTCAGATGGGTTTTCACAATCGTGTGAGTGCTTCCGTGTGAAACTAACATTTTCACAGCTACTTCACAAAGTGTTATTCATTTGTCTTATTAAGGATTGTCAGGGCTCTTTCGATTTGCTCAGGAGTTATTGAGGAAGAAGGCTGGCCAGGTCTTGGGTCATCGGCAACAGATTCGCGCCCTTCTTTGAATCGCTTATGCCACCTTAAAAATGGCAGACCTATGAAGACAGTCATTACCATAGGCTTCACTCATCTCTTCAACAGTTGCAGCAACACTTAGGCCCTGCCTAACACAATAACGAATAACATACCGCTGTTCCATCCGAATTTCGACATTCTGAATGAAAGTCTATGACATGCAACTTGAATCACAATCTTAACATAACAGCCGTTGACAGCAAATGACCTTGGCACATGGAGCCTCCTTCGCAGCAGCGCTCAAGTAGAGCACCATCTAATATTACTTTGGAAAAAAGCACTACTTACGAATACTCATGGTGTCAGTCCACGAATTAAATGATCACCCCTCGTATGATCCTGATATGCAACAGACTGAGTAAACACCCACAACCCTCTAGTAAATGGTAAACCATTCTATAATGCAGAGCTGTTAATGATGAACCATTCCTAGATGTAGTATTTTTCCTGATCAGGATGCTGCTGATAAGTACTATTGTGATACATTTGAGCAACTGGTTAAGAAACTTACTCCTGATCAAATTCATAATACAGATGAAACAGGACTTTACTGGAGATGTTTACCAACCTCAAAATTGGCTGACATTAGGCAAGATTTTAGATTTTAAGTGATTTTGAGCAAAGTAAAGATTAAGGCACAAATAAAAAAAGTGCTCAAAATAAAGGTGCAAAAAGTGCTTGGATAAAGAAATTTTTCTTGAGTGATCCTTTTTGCATTTATTCCAGCAATTAAAAATAACCTAATAAAAATACACAAGCCCTATTAGACAATAGAATGCCCATCATATTAATATCAATTGGTATTTGACTGTGGAAACATTTTTGTATGTTATTTGTCACAAAATGTCATCTCCCTTATACAGCCCATGGATAAGGTTATAATTCAAAATTCAAAATGCTATTATAGAGCATATTTTATGAGGAAGTTAATCATCAATGAGAGTTCTATCCAGGAATTTTGAAGTAATTTTACTATTAAGATGCAGTTAAGCCTGTAACTCTAAGGACAGGTTGGAGAAAATTGTGGTCAAATGTTACATTTGCAAATGGATCTTTACATGAAAAAGAGTTTTAAGGATGTAAGGCCTAAACAGGAGATTGTAGAAAATTCTTGATACAGTGAGAGCAAAGAACCTAGCTATTAAGCTTCAATAAAATGAAATTGAAGAATGGACAGAAATTGGTAAAGCAGTTGAAGTAACAAGAACCATCACAGGTGAACAGATGATTTGATTCAAGAGGCAGAAATAATTTCTCAGAATTATGCTGAGCAAAGTCTGCAAACCATTATTAAAATTTTTTAGTGCACGGGGAGTTACGCATGCTCGTGTTCTGCTAAATACCATTATTAAAAAACAAGCAGACTGTTTCAAACAACTGACAGTTGTATGCATTTCAAGAGATCATCAGAGAAAGCTTCTATGATTTCCAAAGAGAGTTCTGTATTATTGTCAACGTCTAGATCTGATATTGTTGCTTTATCGTAGAAAGAAGATGGTGTATGAGCTCCTAAAACATTTGAGAGGCAGTAACACTGTGAACTTTATTGCCTAGAGATATATAGTGTAATTTTAGAATAAATACAAACAACTTTTGTTATGCCCATGTTGCCATAAGTACTCTATGATTTATTATTTAAAAATTTCTTGATTTTCTTCAGTTGAAAGGTATGAAGTCACTCTTAACATTAATATCAAATTTTGAGGAAAATTTGTCTTGAGCCTGGCAGGATATGAACCCATGACCTCCTCCTCAGAGCACCCGACATGTTATCAGGTTTTGGCATCTTCATTATCAAATCAATTAGTTAAATCTAAATAAGAGTTTATTCCTGTGTTAAAATAAATATACCCTCTCAAACAGCTACTTGCTGCAGAGATCAAACACATGCCTGTCAGTTTAATGCACCATAAACAAGAATCTGTGCGGATGGCAAGAACTCAGCAGATGGAAAACACAAATATGCATGCCTTAACTGGGGCTCAAACCAGGTCCCTTTGATCAGTATTCAAGTGGGATGGATAGAATTCAAATTTTGTAGAATATTTGTGGTGTCCCTTGATTTTCTGGGAAGTAGGTTTAGAGAACACTGTTTTTTTTTTAATTTCTGAATGAGTGTAGAAGGTTCCATTTATGGAAGAGGAAGGATATTTGAGAATCAGGTAGTTGAGAAAAGAGATGAGAACTTTACTTTTATTTTAAATTTACCTGAAATTTTTATTTTTACGGATATGGAGTTTTTTTAAGACATACAAGTATTTGAATATGTCTTCTAAGCAACATGAAACAGACTAGTAACTCAAAATAAATATATTTTAGTTTAATGATGCTATGTTAACATGCTTAGTATTTAGTAATATTTTTTGGCTTTCAAATTTTATCTAATGGAATTCACTTACTTGCTAATCATTTAACAATTGCAATCATATATACAAACACATCTTGAATAGCATATATTAGTTGAAGAATGAATTTATTTTAAATTTTAACAGTCTGTGTATTTAGAGAAGAGTATAGTTAGATTTAGGTTCCCTAATATATAGATGTCTAACCAGACTACATAATTTAGTTCCCAAAGTTAAGACCAGTTCTAATAAAGTCAGGTTTGATGTTGTTCATTCACTCCAATCTAAGTCTGTCCCTTTTCCTCAAGCCTCTAGTTACAAGTTCTTTTTCTATTTCCCACAGGTTGAGGAACAGTGCTATAGACCAGTGTTTCTCAATTGGTGATAAGCTACCCCCAAGGGTATGCAAGATAAATCTGGTAGTGGTTGAAGTTGTATTTTTTTTTTGCTAAAAAATAAGAATTTTTCACATACTAAAAATACAGTACCATTTATTTTCTTCTTTTCTCACATCAGAAGGTGCGGGTATTGCAGATTCTTTAGAAAAGAAGCACCCAGCACAAACAAAAAAAATCCAAATTACTAGATTAGAGGTTATGTCAGAGACTAAAGTTGAGAAATACTGCTCTAGACCATTTAAGAGTCGCAATATCCCCCTTGCAAAGCTTTCCTATACATAATAGATCATCATACTAAAGAGAAAATATGACATAATGTAACCTTATATAATACTAGTTGTAAACCTAAACTAACCACTGTAGGCTTTACCAACTCTACTATTACCATAAAACATCATTTTTATGCTAACTATACAAACATCTTTCCAGTAACTAAGTGACAAATCACATTAACAGTGTACTCACAGGCCAGATTCAAGTTTGCTTCGTATTGTATTAAAGTCCATTGGTTTCTTGATCACTTTGCGGTATGTAGGGAACTGTTTTGTATTTACTGGCATTAGGAAAGGCCATGCATCATCATGTTTCTCAAGTTCATCTACCATTGAACTAAAAAAAATAATAATTTAGCACACAGTAAATTTATCATATACACTAATTATATATACATGTGCTATATATTATATATATAATATGCATTTAAATTGCACTTAAAAATAAACCAAAGGAGTAAAAAGAAATGTAGAGTTAAAAAAAAAGATTTTAAGAATTTCAACTAAGTGCTAAATATTTTAGAAATCAGTATAGAACTTCTTATTTGAATATGAGTGTATCTGTAATTCTCACAATTTTAAGCTCATCCTATCAACAACTCAAATTACTGTAAATTCAAGCTAGTTATTTCCTGTAAATATATTACTATTTCAATGAGAAATACAAGGATTATTAGTGCACAACCAGTAAATATTTCTCAAACATAACTAAAAAAAATTACGTATTATCAAATATAAGCTGATTATGCTCATTGTTCTCTTCAGAGAACAATGAGCACTGTGAATGATTTGTCCTAATTTAGATAAGGGTGCAAGAAGTATGCTCTAATTACAAAGCTATCAGAATTTCAAACTTTGTGTTATTTAAATGTTCTCAAACTTTTCCTTGTTTATTGATAAACTTTTGCTGTTTTGCACTATATAAGAATTAGTAATAATGTTACACATATTGCATCTCTTTTTGACTTAACAGGGTTTGTCAAACTTAGCCCTTGCATGGAATGCAGCTAAAATTGCTTTTTTATTTCATTTTTCAGTACAGTAGTGTGAGCTTATAAATTAGTTTGTTACATTAGATTGTTAATTAATTTGAAGTTCAATATTTAGAATTTTAACATGTAAATTCAAAAATTCTGAAAAGACTGAAATATTTAGAGATATCTTGACAATGTTCTCTGAACATAAAATGTGGTGGAATCTTGAACATTAAGTGGTAGTAAACAGCCATTAACTATCTGCAGATGTTTCAAATCTAAACAATGTAAGTTGTAAACAGTCAACCACAATAATTGGTAATCGAGTAAACCACAAGTTCATTGTGGCTAACCTAATTCTAAATGATGGCAAACATTACTGAAACTGACAAATCTGCAGTTAAGTGAACATCTTATAAATACATACAAAATTCTCATGCAGCCATGGACTATGGAGGTCCAATCAGACTGTGTAATTTTGCTCTCCAGTCATGTCTCTTTTGAACTATAGCTGCTGCATTTGGCCACTCTAGACCAATTCTAGCAAGGTCCTGTTTGACAATGTCAGCTCATCGCATCCCAGATCTCCCACTTTTTCTGATACCCTTAGGCACACTGTTCACAATCCTCTTTGCCAATCTGCAGCTATGCATACTGGCAACATGGCCAAACCAATGCAGTCTCTCTCTACACAATATGCTGCTCAAATGTTGATGACTCCTTCTTCTAACCTCATCATTACTTACAAAGTAATGATGAGGTAGATAGGCATAAACTGGAAGGAGAGCTGTGTACCAATCCCCAGTGATGATGCACAGAACCAGCCAGGTCTAGCACCTAATGTCTGACCCCACCTTCTCGTGGTGCAAGCCGTTAGTACTTTTCAAAAGAGATATTCTCTTTTGGGATGGAACGGAAGGGAAAGGCTGCCAGTTCAGTATGGCAGTTTTCCCCCCAACTCTGCTGAGGAGTGGTCAACTTCACAGGGTCCTGATGCTGACCGTTTATACCTACTACACTGGAATGGTTTATGGATTTGAGCTTGATTATGGATCCTGGACTTGCTGAACTGGTGGACCTCTGCTGAGGGAGAACCTACCACTGTGTTTTCTGTTTGTTTATGGGTTGTCAGCCCTAAGTGAACAGAGGCATGGGATACCTTATATCAGCTGGTGGATAATTTTGATCAGAGGCCATTGCAGGTACCTGAACCCCACTTAGCTGGTTGGGCATCGTCAATCCTAAACTGGAGTAATGTGTCTCAGGAAGACCATTATGGCTCTTGAAAAAGTCCTCTTGAAAAGGTGGTGCCTGAAATTTCTACCAGCATTGGTGACTTCAGCCTTTAGCAAAGGAAGAACAGGTCTTTGCCCCAATGCCTATGATCAGGGGGCTGTTTGATATTGTTGGCCCTACCTATCTCAATAAACCTAAGTTTCTTTAAAAATCCTACTAATCATTTTCTCTCTGCAGGAACATGAGGACATTACACAGAGATTATTCTCTTGATGTCCTCACACAGGAATTTCAGCATTATAAGCTAGATATTCTAGGCATGCAAGAGACCAGAACATCTTAATGCTATTAAAACATCTAAACATTGTGCATATTTTTGCAAAACATTTTTGTACTTTATACACAATTTGACTTATATTAAGTCAGTTGCAATCTGCTGTTGTCATCAATTAGTATCTGCAATTCCTCTTAGCTCTATAATAGTCTTAAAAGTGCAATTATTTTCTGGTAAATAATAATTTAAAACCTAAACACAGTCAATAGTGTAAGATTATTAAATGAGAGCAAAGGAAGCATTAATGGGACAACTTTCAATTTATTGGGTTTTCTATAAATTGTAATGCTAAATAAGCTAGCATGTCAGATGAAGAGATTTTTTTTTCTCTCCACAGAATAAGAGAAAATAAATTACATTATAGTTTCTTTTATCACAGTTTAACCTATAAATTTTATTATTCTATATTAAAATTAGCAATATTTCTTGATCATATCTGCTTCAATAAGGATGTTGATCCTTCTCATGTTGACAAAACATCTCTTACTCGGTGAGGATCTGACACTACAAGATTTCTAAAGGTGTCTTGTGGTATCTGGTACCAAGATGTTACAAGTAGATCCTTCAACTATTCTAAGTTATGTGGTTGAGCCACCGCATATTTGATATGTTGTTCCAACAGAAGCCAAAGATGTTTGATTGGATTGATGTCTGGGGAATTTGAAAGCCGGGCAATACCTTGACGTTTTCCTCATGTTCTGTGAACCATTCTCAAACAATCCGGGCTGTATGGCATGGCTATTATCCTGTTGAAAGAAGGCACTACTAGAGGGAAATACTGTTAATTTCCTCTAGTAGTGCCTTCTTTCAGCAGGAAAAGCAGCAAAAAGGATGTACCTGGTCTGCAATGATGTTTAGATAGGTGGTTAATGTCATAATTTCCTGCACATGAATGACTAGACCCAGGGTTTCCCAGCAGAACATTGCCCAAAGCATTACACTTCCTACACCATCTTGTTTTCATCCCACAGTGCATCCTGGTGCCAACACTCCCCCAGGTAAACGATGCACACATACCAAGCAATCCACATGGTGCAGCAGGAAATGAGATTGATTGGAACAGACAACTTTCTTCCAATAATTCAAGGTCCAGTTTTGATGCTCGCGTGACCATTGTAGGTACTTTTGATGGTGAACCGATTAGCATGGGCACTTGGAGCAGCCTGCGGCCATGCAGCCCCATTTTCAGCAGGGTTTGATGTACCGTGTGTTGTGACACATTACTCCCGTCACCAGCATTCAAATTACAGGCAAGTTACACCTCATTATCCCTTCTGTTGGCTCATACCATATGGGATAGCTGTTGCTCACCTCTAGCATCAATGAGCCGTGGCTGCCCTACAACTTGCTGGCGATTTGTGGTTTTTTCCTCCTCGAATCATTTTTTGAAGGTACTAACCATGGATAACCATGAGCACCCCACAAGCCTTGCAGTCTCGGAAATGCACTGAGCCAGTCGTCTGGCCATTACAATTTGGCCTTTGTCAAACTCACTTAAGTCTTCTGCCTTCCCATCTGACAAATAAGAATAACACTAACAGAATATGTTATTTATACTGTTTCATGATCTTCACGTGCCATAGTTTTCCTGCAGTTGCTTCAATTTGCATAAAGACACGCTGGTCATAATGTTTTGGCTCTTCGGTCTATACTTTCAGAAATTGGAAACTGCATTCAATAATATAATTCATGAATATAATATTAATTTTAGTAATTACTTCATTTATCACAAATAATTAGTTAAATTTTAATTTTTATCGTATTAGTTACTACTATTTAAATGCGAGATTCATTCAGTTGTAAAGAGAGGTTAAAATGCCCAAAACATAATTCCACATAATTTTAAAACTTCAAATTAATATAATGCACATAGAAAAAGGGTATGGAATTACTAATAACTAACACAAAAATCATATAAACAAAAGTATATCACAATATTCTTTTGCAATTTATTCCACTAAAACACACACCCTAAGAAAATACTACTATCCTGTTTACATAAAACCATAGTTTAGTCTTTAGACTTGTTCACTTGGCCATATTCAGTTTACTTAAGTAGCAAAATCACTGAAATATATTTGCCAGTGAGTTAATAGCAAATATGAAAATTTCAACATATTGTTTTTTAATTATTAAATTGTGTCAATTTTAAACTATTTACCTGCAAGGTGCCAAGTCTTTGTTAACTTGATTCCGGTCTTTCTTTTCTTTCTTTTCTGCACTTTTGGACTTTGATGATTGGCTGTTTTCAGATTTCTTATTACTTCCTGAGCTATCTTTTTGTTCTTTTGAGTTATCTTTATCTTTACTATTGCTATTCTTTTTTGAGCTTTTTTTAGGCTGTTAAAAGGTAAAATAAAAATCACATAGAATAATGCAATCAGTGGAATTAATGGAATCATAACTTCAAATTAATACAATATACAGTGAAAAAAGATATAAATAAAAATTACTATAATCAATATAAAATCATATGTTTCTAAAAACATATTTGGTAAGTCATTATTCACTGGCAATTACAACACAGTTGTAACTACTGTAATGGCTCCTTGAAATCTGCCTGTTGAGAGTTATTTTAATAAGTACAACATATTAGGCTATAAGAACTGTCTGCAGACATATTAACCTCTTCACTCCTGAAAATTTTGAAGGTATGAGAATTAAAATTTGAGACAACATGACAGTATATCAGACCTGTCCAACCTTGGCTCATTGTAAAAGAACTTGCTGCTCATGAAACAAATAATTAACATACTGAATCTACCTCATTTCTTCAATTTTTGACCAAACATTTTTAGGTACATAACTAAATAATCTTGCCACTTCCTAATACTCATTAAAAAATATAAATTAAATTTTTTTAAAAATACCTATCTTCCTATATGGCCCTAAAAAGTAAAAAATAAACCAAAAGCATATCAATGGTGCAATCAGTCACTGAGTTCATATTCACTTCAAAGGAAGATAGGGTGCCAGCAATCTTGTCGAGTAGGTAAATCGCCACCCTATCTTCCTTCAAAGTGAATGCAAACTCATTATTTTCTACTTTTTAGGGCCTTATAGGAAGATAGGTATTTTTTTAATTTATATTTTTTTGTTGTTGTCACTAAAAATACTTACCTTCCAAAACTTTGATATGCAAGTCATAAACATCGAGCACATTTACCTCCCCTTTTGGAGTGATGTTTGAGGTAGACCATGACATTGGAGACATCACAAGCTTTAATTTGTGATACAACTTGTTAAAGTCAACTCCCGCAAAAATTCGCCCCCATTTTATCATGGGGGAATAGTGGGGGCAAAATTCGAAATAGTTTATGACCATCATTATATGAATTTTCATTTAACACCCAACTCGTAACTGTTGGCCCTTCCGTTCCAATAATATAGTAGAATGACTTTCATATTTTCCATTTTTGGGGGGAAGAAAGCACGGGAGAGGGGTCAATTTTTAATATAGACTAGGACACTCCCCATGTCACAAGCTTTCATTCGACACATAGCTCGTTATTTTCAGCACTCATGTTCAGGAGATATAGAGGAACAATTGTTTCCACATTGTCCCCCTTTTTTAGGGGGGAAGAAAGCACAAGGGGGAGGGTCAATTTTTCACAGCCTATGTCTTCCCTGGCATCAGAAGCTTTCATTCGATGTATAGCTTGTTACTTTTGGCTTTCACGTTCTAGAGATGTAGCTTAAGAATAGTTTTCACATTTCCCCTTTTTTAGGGGGGAAGAAAGCATGAGGATCTTTTTTTTAATAGCCTATGACACTACCTGTATCACAAGCTTTCATTTGGCACATAAATCATTAAGTTTCTCCATCACAATCAGATATGGTGGAACAACATTCTGTCAAATCCACAAACTGACCAACCAACAAACATCAAAACCAGAAACAATAGGAAGATAGGTAAAATGTATATTTTTGTTTTTTCAATTGAGATATTTTCTTGATTCCTTAAAAGTAGTTTTTGTTTTCCAATTCATTACTCCATTAAGGAATGCATGTTTTTGTTAGTAGAGGATTTTCCTGCAGCTCTTGAAGAATAAAGATTATTTGTTTTCTAGGAGCTCTTCACTAATTTGGACAGCCAAGCTAAAGGAAAGGAAAATATTTCACCATTTCCACCCAAATCTCCTGACTAGCTATACAGGCTTTTCAACATTTGGGCTAACACCATACTTTTTAGCTCATTAAAACAAATGACAAAATAAATGCCTCCAAAATCTACTTTCTAGATCAGGCCCATCCAACCAAAACTTAGTGAAAACTCGCTAGGAAAATTCTCTACTTTAAAACAAAAACATACACTTTTAACGAGTTATGACTTGGAAAAAAAAACTATACATGTTAACAAGTACCTTGAATTGAAATTCATTTAGTTATGCACCTAAAAAATTTTTGTCAAAAATTAGATGAGTCACATTCAGCATATCGATTGTTTTATGAGATGTAGATTGGATGGGCCTATTCTAAATGGTTTGTCCAACACAGCAAATGCCCATCTGTAGATATTCAGCTTTTTTTTTTTAGATAAATTAAAAATTCCTTTTGGGATGTATAAGTCTTGATGAAATATTAGGTTTCTAATTTTTTCAAATCTCCCAAGGGTTATAATTACACCCTCTAGTGGTAGGAAAAGTTGAAAATTTCAAACAATGTATTTATGCTAAAAAAATTCGAAATTTTACTAATGGAGTGTGAGGGTTACAAAGTTTACATTGACAGTAATGATTTGCCTCCCTACCCCTAGGGGAGTGGGAAAACACAACTATTATGTTTTAAGAGATAGGTGTGAATAATCGATATCTCTTAATATTTCGCTTTATACTCTTAATATTTCGATCCCTGTCAGGGAATGATATATATTAGGAGTATATTCACAAGTAAGTGAATTAATATTTAAAGTTTATCCTACACTGAAATTGACCATTCAAACAAAGGTCCCTACCACCAGAAAAACTGGTTTACATCCATAGACCCAGCTATTTTTCCACTGTGATCAGTAAAAAAAAATTACTTTAGAACTTTTTTGCCAAATAACTAATGAAATGAATTATGGCATATATGCCAAATTAACCTGCATTTATTTATTTCTAGATTTTCTGAAAATAAAATATTTAACAAAAAAAAAAAGCTAGTTTTATTTTAATAGAGCATTTTTAGAGTTATGTAGTAAAAAATTGCACCAGGCAATGCAAATAAAAATTAATAAAAAAAAACAGCTAATAGACAGAAATGATTATATTGCACATGAATAGAAAGGCTATTATTTTATAATAATAAAGAAATATTTACTTTAAAGAAGAAAATTAGTATTGTTTTGTAATTTTTTTCTCAGTACCATACTTTGAGAGAAGTCCATGCTTTTTGCCAACAGTGCTGAGTCAAATAAATAAGTCACATTTAGAAATAAAAAAAAAACAATGATAAACCAAAATAGGTCATGCTATAAACCAAATTAAACAGAATTCTAAATTTTACGAAAATAAAAAATTTAAGGAAATTTACAAAAATATTGATTTTTAAGTTTTTTCACAGTGATAATGAAAAAAATAAATTGGACTATGCAAGTCAGGCTTAGTTTTGTAAAACCTGACGTATAAAAACAGTTATATATTAATCGAAAGGAAATTTCTTCCTAAACAGCATATATTTACCTGAAACATAAGTTATATTTCTTTTAATGATTCTTTCCTGTGTGGTATATTTAAAAAAAAATAGGTCAATGTTATACAAGGTGGTTTTGAATGCTCACAATAATGGGATTTTCTGTCTTGTTTATGAAATGGAGGAACACTTTTTTGACTGCTTTTTTTAAACTAAACAGTATGATTTTTTTCTTTGCGTGTTGAATTTTGGGAAACTTGCCAAAGTGCCAGAGCAAAAAAAAAAATCATTTGTATCTTCAGCTTGACAAAGCCAAGATTCTGAAAGGGGGGGGGGGGGATATTTAAAACCATTCAATACATACAGAATCCTCATGCAGTCATGGGTTGTAGAGGTTCAATCAGACTGGGTAATTTAGTTCTCCAAACATGTTTCCTGTGTTACAGCTGCTGCCTCTGGCCACTGTAGACAAATTCTTACAATGGCTTTTTAAAACTGTCTGTCCACCACATCCCTACGTCATTTAGGCACACTCTTCATAATCCTATTTGCTACACTAATTATGAATGCAAGCAACTTGGCTAAACCAATGCAGTCTCTTTCTCTGCATAACATACTGCTCAAAAGAGGTTGCTGATTCCTCTGCCTAACCTCATAATTACTAACAAAGTTAAACCACATAATGCCCAAGATATTGTTGTTGTTTGTGGTTTAATGAGTTATGACTTGGGGAAAAAATTTATACATTTATAATATGCTATAATATTGAACCAAACACAACACCACACAATATAAATAACTATACTTTTATAATATGCAATAGCAACTAAGGCCATATTGCACCAAACACAAGATCATCATCTTCAAGTAGCCATGGAGGTCCAATCAGACTGTGCAATTTAGTTCTGAACTTCATCTGCTGCAATTGGTGGCCACTTCACACCAACTCTAACAAGGTTGTGTTTGACATTGTCTTTCCACCCTTCCTAGGTCTGCCCCTCTTTCTGAAGTCTTTAGACACACTATTCATAACTCTATTTGCTAATCTATAATTATCCATGCAGGCAACATGGCCATAGAGCTTCTCTGCACCATATGCTACTTAAAAGAGGTTGCTGACCCCTTTGCCTAACCTCATCATTACTTAAAAAGTTACACCACCTAATGCCTAAGATACTGCATAAACATCTAGAATCAAAAGCATCAAGTTTTCTGTTATCTTGTTTACAAAACATCCAAGTTTCACTCCCATAACTAACTATAGAAAGAACCAAACTATTATACAGTCCAATTTTAGTCTTTAGGTGTATATGCCTATTTTTCCACACTCTCCATAGATTCTTAAAAGTCCTGGTAGCAATCACTATTCATCTGTTAATCTCATTCCACACATCACCAGTATCTGTTATATATATAGAAATTAATTGATAATAAAATTTTTGCAGATACTTGCGCAAGAGTGCATCCATTCAAAGCAACTGAAGCACCATCTGCCTGACCAATTTTCATCACTTTAGTTTTCTCTCTGTTTATAACCAAACCTACTCTACTACCAGTCTCATCAACAGCTTGAATGAAAGAGTTCATCTCATGAGCATCATTTGCCAAAAGAGCTAAATCATCAGCATAATCAAAAACAGAAATTTTCGTTATCTCCAGACCATTTAAGGCCAAAATCTTTTTCTTGCAGTGAATTTTACATAACATAATCAATAACCAAACTAAAAGGAAAGGATACAAAATGCACCCTTGTCAAACACCAGAAGCAATGCTAAACCAGTTGCTACAAGCCTTACCAACTATCAGTGTTATTATAGAGAGCTTTCATGTAAACTAACTTGTCTGGTATGCCATACGATCTCAAAATCAACCACAAATAAAGTAACTGGATTTTGATGGAATGAAAAAAGTACAATAAATCTTTTAAAAAAATCTTTGTAAGTTTAGTAAGCATGCTTTTGTATTTTAATGCCTTGCACTCAACATTTTAGCAGAAAGCAATTTATTTTCTTTTCCACCTTTGGTAAACATTTTTCTAAGACGATCAACAGAGTCAAAAGACTTTGAAATCAACAAAGCTAGCAACCAAAGGTTTCTGAAATTCGAAAATTTCTCAAGAATCTGCCTGAGTGAAAATATCTGATCTACACATCCCCTACCACTTCTGAATCCACATTGCTCATCACGCAATTGCCTGTCAACCAGATTCTTAATTCTATTAAGCACAATCAAGCAAAGAATTTTCCCTGGAACAGAGAGTAGGCTGATACCCCTATAGTTATCACAAGAACTGTGGATCACCTTCTTTTAAAAATAGGAATAATAATAGCTCTGGTAAAATCCTTAGAAACCATGCCCGTATCATAAAAGATATTCAAAATTTCAGTCATCCAAGTGGTAACCGAAACATTTGCAGTTCTAAGCATTTCCACAGTAATTTCATCTACCCTGAGGATTTATGAAGTTTAAGTTTAGAAATATCCAAAATAACTTCAGATTGTGTTATAGGGCCAACATTAAAGTCACCAATACATCTATCATCATTGCAAATAATGGGAGTAGAACTAACCACATTGTTTAGAACATCACTGAAATGCTCAGCCTACCTAACTACGACAGAATCCTCAGCTTTCATAACTTTACATTGTTTATCCTTCAATCCTTGTATGCCTGTCCATTTTCTACCACACAAAACATTAACTATCTGGTATAGCTCTCTGCTGTTGTGCTGTCTAACTGCTTCCTCGGCTTTGTCAGCCAAGCCATCAAGCCAAAGATTCTTATCAGTAGCTAACTGATCCTTTACCTGTTTATTAAGCTCTCTGTAATGCTTTCTATTAGGACAGTGTCTCGCAAACATTTTTACTCTGCGGAACACTGAATCTAATTTTTTTTCCCGCGGCACACCTAAAAATTTTTTTTGATGGTTACGTAAAAAGAGGAAAATTTAAGTTTCGTTAAATGCATTTTATTTAAAATAAATATAATAATAAATATAATTAATCATAACTCGGTGTTTGTTTTAAATATTTGTCCATTCTATGGCTTGAAATAATCAAAAATTAATACCAAAATTTGGAAAAAGCTTGATAAATACTTACAAGATCCCAGTTGATAAATTCTGAAAGATTTTTATTAAAGCACATCGATATTAAAGCACGTCGATAACACAAGTCAAGTGAAAATGAAATGTTTGAAATATCTAGTGTCAATTTGAAAATCTCTCGCGGCACACAGTTTGCGAGACACTGTATTAGGACTAGTAGGGTACTGATTAAGGACATTCCTGCAGTTCTTTCTTTCTGAAATAAGCTCAAGTGTCTTATCACTCAAATAATTTTGCCTCCCCTGCTCCTTTTTTTCCTAAAAGAGTATTGTTAGTTTCAAGAGAAGTCTGTTTAAAATGGTCCCATTCTTCCTCAACTTCAGTAGTAAGCAAACCATGACTGTTATAAATGACTAAATAACCTATCATGGCAAGCTGTAGCTATAACAGTGTCTGTCACAGCTTCAGAATTAACTGTAAATTTTTTTAACCTTAGCACAACATTTTTTAACTTTAATTTGCAAGACAATTTTAACAAGTAATGGTCAAATCCAATTTCAGCTTCCCTATATGACGTGGTATTCCTAACAGAACTAACCCATTTGCATTTAATTAATATACACTGAAGAGCCAAACATTATGACCACCTGCCTAATATGATGTTGGTCCTCCACATGCCACCAAAACAGCTCTTACTCGGTGAGGCATGGATGCTACAATATTTCTTAAAGTGTCTTGTGGTATCTGATTATCAACACATTACCAGCAGATCCTTTAACTCCATTAAGTTACATGGTTGTGCTACCGCAGATCAATATGCTGTTCCAACACAAACACAGATGCTCTATTGGATTGATGTCTGGAGAATTTTGAGGCCAGGGCAATACCTGGAAGTCCTCCTCATGTTCTGTGAATGATTCTCAAACAATCCGGGCAGTGTGGCATGGTGCATTATCCTGCTGAAAGAAGATACTCTAGAGGGTAATACTGTTGCCATGAAAGGATGTACCTGGGCTGCAATGATGTTTAGGTAGGTGGTAGACATCATATTTCCTACATATGAATGACTGGATCCAGGGCTTCCCAGCAGAACATTGGCCAAAGCATTACACATCCTCCACCCGCTTATTTTCATCCCCTGGTGACAACACTTCTTTAGGTAACGACGCACACGTACCCGGCTGTCAACATGGTGTAACAGGAAACAAGATTATTCAGACCAGACGACCTTCTTCCAATCATTCAAGGTCCAGTTTTGATGCTCATGTGCCCAATGTAGGCACTTTCGATGGTGAACTGAGGTTAGCATGGGCACTCGGAGTGGCCTGCAGCTGTACAGCCCCATTTTCAGCAGGGTTCGATGTACTGTGTGGTGTGACACATTACTCCCATCATAATCATTGAAATTATGGGCGAGTTGCGCCACAGCATCCCTTGTGTTGGCTCATACCATACGGGATAGCCTTCATTAACCTCTAGCATCAATGAGACGTGGTCAGCCCACACCTTGCTGGCAGTTCATGGTTTTTCCCTCCTCAAACCCTTTTTGAAGTACTAACCACAGCTGACCGTGAGCACCCCACAAGCCTTGCCATCTCGGAAATGCTCTGATCCTGTCATCTGGCAATTGTTCCTGTTAAATTTTTGATAAGGAAATATTTGAAGACAAAGAAAAACTATTGCCAGTATGTTCTACTAAGTCGCTGCTTACCAAGTAAATAAATACATATTTATAACACCTTTCTATGAAAATAATCTGCATTTGAAACTAATAAGTGGATTTATATAATTTATGTCTTACTTTATTATGACTACAGCCTGAACAATACCATTTTCCTTTTGGCATTCTGAAATATAAAACAAAAAATTTACTAAGCAATTATAAATTTTTACATGATTAAAATAACTTATTAATTCCATGAATGTTGACATAAACACATATTACAAAAAAAATTGCTAAAACTTAAACATATTAGCATCAATACAGGGAACTAAAACTTCATTCTAGTAATGTACAAATTATGAGCTGAACTATTAGCATTCATATTTAAAGGATAAGAAACAACTGAACCTAACCTGAAAATGGTTTAATCTCTCAAATTTTACTGCATGAAGAGCTGTAAAAAGCTCTGAAGAAAACACAAAGTACTACGATGCTAACCAATCTAGCCCTTTTTAATTTGCTAAAAAATAAATAAATAACTCCTCAAGCAGCTGCTTGCCACAGAGGTCTGAGAGGAGCCTGCTGGTTTAATAAGCCATAGTAGAAGGTCTGTGAGGATGGCAGGAACTCAGCAGAAAGACAACACAAACATCCATGCTTTACCTGGGGCTTATTTTCATAATGAAAATTTGTACTGCGAAAGTTTGATGCATAACTAATGTTTCCTCACTGTATCAAACAAAATATTTAGTTATGTGGCTATTATTTTAAAGTAAAGAAAATACATGTTGAAGATACCTTGTGAAGTAATTTTCAGTTTATCTTTTCATCTTGGATGGCAATTGGACTGTTTGAAATTTATGACTTTTATAATTATATAAAATTTATTCTCATTGTTCAAAAAATACAAAATCAGACAGCTGATTTCCAAATATATAACAATTCAAGCAAAATTTTGACTGTCAGTTATCTGAGGTTGAAAAACTATACCTAACATTGAAAAAAAAAATTAACTTAAGAAATATATTTGAAGATTTTAAAATTTTTGGTCGTAATTTTTTTTAAATTAGGCTTAAGTAGTCCTCATTTTAATTCCTGTTATTTTATTCAGAATGAAATGCTCTTTCATTTGGCATGTAACATGATCTATATATATATCTGTTAGTCACTGCAGGACAACATTCTGAAGTTCACTGCTTTTCTGATGAAAAAAGTTTTAAAAAAATTATCTTAGTCCCCAGTGTGAGAAACATGATATTTTAAGGGTTGTTTAGTATTATTATTTAAAAATTTTCAGATGAAATATTTTTAGATTTCTAATGGTTATCCATTTTTTGTCTTCTCTTTAGGAATCTTTTTTATGGCTGTGGAAGGCCTGAATCATGTGACAACTGGGATTCAAGAGGGAGAATCGTGCCTTGTGAGATTTATTTTTTAAACGTATTACAATTCCAAACTATTGTAAAGTTTACAATTAATAACAATAATAAGATAAATCGGAACAAATTTATAAAAGCATATGGATTTTTTCCACCTCTTACCTATCTTGAGTGCAAAGTGATTTACTAGTTCTTAAAGAGGAAATAGAGAATTCAGTATAAAGAAATATTCATTAAGCTATATCAATAATGTTATTAATTTTCCATTGCCAGAATCATGAGGAATTCCAAAATTCTTTAGTGCCCAGTCACTGGATTCAGGGTCCTAGAACTGTTTAATCTATCATATTTTTTTCAGTAACACTCTAAATCTTTATATAGATTGTGTTATCAATTTTACTGATTCACATATAACACAGAAATTATAAAATTAAGCTTTGGTATGCCTCACACATAAAATTGAAATTGATAGCCCTGCTATTTTTGTTGTTTTCAGGGGGAAAAAAAAACACTTTCAAACATTTTCCTGAAGTAACTAATATAAATAGGAATGTTATATAACACCAAGATAAAAATAATTTATTTCGGCATACTAAATGAATATAAATTTTAAATAAAAAAAACAACAACTTTTTTTAGATTTTTTTTTTTCTGATAAAGGCAAAACATTCTACTGACTTTTATATTCTACATCTGACTTTTATAATTCTATTTAAAATAATTATTATAATTATTTGACCTATTTGGTAATAATAAAAGTAACTGTAAAAAGAGAAAAAGTTCTAAAATATGATGAAATAGAAATAAAGTAAAAAATCACTAACTACTTTTTAAATGCTTCTATTTTCACCAATAAAAAACATTTTATTTATGAAAATCTTTCAAACCTTAATGGCAACACTTTCAAAGCTTCATTTGTCCATTACACAAACTTGAATGATTGAACTGACTTAAGGCCAACAACTAGTGCACAAGTACTGACCAGAAGTGGTAGACACATGAATGTCTTCTAGTTACAAAATTTAGGCTTGTACACACCCTTTTCTTCTAAATTTTGCATAGAGAAATAATATCTGCATTGCATTCCTTATAGTAGTCATTTTAACAGCTTGGAGGCCAGTTTCTTCATATTAAATTGGTAAATTAAGTACTCAATTACTTTTTGTTTTTATCATATTGTAGGTGATGATAAAGGAGTTATGTCTGCATGTCACATTATGTGTAAAGACTAATTACAATTAAGGCACATCAATTAGATTTCTTCTACCTAATGTGACCTATGCTTATGATCATCATTCATCCTATATCTTTATAAAAATTTTAGAAACACTTTTTTTGTTCTATATTTTTTGTTCTGACCTTTAAAAGTCTACTATTTTTGATACCATATAAAAATCGATTTGTCTTGATACTAATCTTGATATATTTTTCCTATTATTGTTGATGTGATTGAGGAATTAATAACACATAACCATAATATTTATAATTCAGAATTATTTAATTATACTAAATATTAAATAATCTTTGTAATAGTGTGAAGAATTGACATATTAAAAGTTATGTTATTGATATATATATATTTATGTTGAATAATTTTTTGTTTTTTAAATAAAATTAACATATACATATAATTTGTTGTATTTTAGAGCTTTGTAGGATATTTAGCACTTTTCAAGGATGACTTTGCTAAACACAGCATAAAATTAATAGTATTATGACAAAAATTGACGAACAAATAGTATTAATGATAAAAATTGCCAGAAAATATATTTTCAATAAGTGTCCTACATTTTCCTTAGGAAAAAAAATGGTCACCTATTTTGTACTATGCTGGTGAAATATGTTTCATGCCTTTTAAAGAAATACACAAGCACATTTTTCTTTTGCTAATTTGTTTGCTCTATATGATGGTTTACAGCTAACAAATGGGAATAATCACGCATATGAATAAAATGGATATTTCATAGAAACAAAACTGTTTGGTAATTAATCTTAAACTTTCAATAGTAAATTTCCCTCTCAATAACCTTGTTGCAGTTTAAGTTGGTTATTTGGGTTTTAATGGTGCATTAGCAACTAAGGCTATAATGCACCATAAGAATGTCCATAAGAAAAAAAAGATAAAAGTCGTGTAACCCTTAACCAAATTTTAAAACAAACCACAAACATATACTAAGAATGTAAAGCAATAAAAGGAAACATAATTGACAACAAGAAACAAATGTATAAATAAGTTATAAATATAAAAGTAACCCAGGTGTAAGCGACCTGGGTTAAATATTGGAATAAAATTATATCCGAGTGTAAGGGGCTCAGACGTAAAATCATGAAATTTAAAAAACAAACGCCGTTCGAGGTTAAAACATAGACATGAGATTAAAATGTGTTTGATAGTTAAAATGGTGTGCAGTTTTAAGACATTTCAAAATTAAACATTTCATTTATATTCTCCAGCAAAGGTAATGGATTTGATATCATACACATATTTCTAGTTTTAAAATTGCTTACAAGAGAATTGCTTCAAGTTAAACATGTCAAACTACCTTTAATGAGAAACCCACATAAAAATATTTCCATGTTTTCTAAATTAAGAGATTATGTTGTTAATCACACAATGGAGTGATTTGAGTTTCTTCACTGCTTCAAACACTTCAGTATCTCTTAATATACTGATGTTTCATATAAATAGCTGATAGGCATCATGAATACAAATGATTGTAATCAACTGGATTTATAATTCGGTTTCTTGACATTTATCATTCAATCATCATAAATACTATTGACTGTTGTAGTAATGCCAAAATTATGGCACTTTGGAAAATGTGCAATTAACTAGTCCAACTCTGCTTTCTGCCCTTTTAAAATTTACCATACAGTAACTGCAAATTTTCTCCTACATGCTGTTTCTACTCACAGTATTTTCATTAAAAGTCAATGCATAGAAGACAAATAATCATACATTTTTTAAAGGGGAAAAATATCTTTCCAAAAAGACAGAAATAACCTAGAATGCTATACCAGAACTTATCCTGGTTTTTCATGCAACTTATAAACACTTAATCATAGAAAAGCTAAACACTACATCATGAAAGACTAAGGTTCTTCTTGAAAAAAAAAATAATAATAATGTGCTGAAGGGAACTATAAAATTTTTTATTTTATTAGTATTAAATTTAAGAATCACCCTGGGAAAAACTTTTGGTGTTTTTTGGTTTCCACTTTAAAACATTTCGAATTAATTTATTGTGCCACAGCAAAATTATATGCTGAGCATAAGATAAATACAATTACTTAGTTACCTACAGAAATCATAGGGAAAAAATTAATTAATTTAAGCCTGATGCTAAGAGAGGGGGAAAAAACCTTTTGTTGCTAAAATATAGAAAAAGTTTACATCAAACACACAAAAAAAAAGACACAAAACAATATGAACTATTAGCAGAAAACACACTGATTCACCTAAACAACCTTGTTAAGTACACACACAACTTTAAATATATAAACATAAGTACATGACATTTCCTTCTTGAAATTTCGAAAAATATTTGATGCAATTGCATGCTATAAATTCTGCAAAGGAAATAAAGTGATCTGGTATGAGTTATCTGATACTTATATATTTCAAGACTTATTCATTAATATTACCTCAGGAGTGTAATTTATAAATATTTCCCAAATTTATAATTTAATTTCAGTAATTTAGAAACAATCAAACAACTGAAAGGGAAAAGTACACAAAATAACTTACTTGGAAAGTGGTGGTTCCAAACACGTGAGGTGGAAAGTTTTTGGACAAGTCTCGCATTCTAATAACTTTCCTTTTTTCCCACATATTACACAGACCTTGTCTCCAGTTGCCTATACAATGATAAATTAATGTAACATAAGTAATATATATTAGTATTTTTCACATATAGAAATTAAAATTCCTTTGTTAAAATTAATAATTTTACAGCTTATTTATTTATTTACTAAGAGATTTACCCAGCTTTGCTTGGGTCTGAAACCCTCCAAAGTATATAGATTGCATTACCCATGCTGCAAGCCTTCATTTGGCATAAAATTCATTACGATTAATCCCTGCTCATAAAAATTTTCTCCCACTCTTTTAGGGGAGGAAAGAAGTGTAAATATTTTGAGGTACCATATGATACTCTCCATGGTCAGAAGCTTCTAACCCAAAAACCAGTATTGCCTTACTCAGAAAATCGAATTTTTAAAATCATTTCATACTCAGCAGAATTGCATGTATACAATTTGCCAGACACATTAACTTTATAGCAAAACAAAATTAAATATGAGATGATTATGTATGGAGGGTCTAAAGTTGTGCAAAAAATGTGTACACACTAAAAATATAATGTACAATGAAAAAGAACAGTATTTATTATTTAACGCATTATTCAATACATTTATACATCATTTATGAGATATGTTATTAATTTAAAGAACATTTTATTAAAATATATGAAATAAAATTATGTCAATTATATTAATGTTCAATATGAATATGTTTTACTTTCTGAATGTCTTCATTTCAACAAAGAACCTTGTTCCCTGTTTGAGTAATTTATATGTTTATGCAACAATAGTTTTATAATCACATGAAAGTAGAAAAAAGGAAATTGAACTGTTTCTTTTTCTAAAGGAAGCATTTATTATTGCAATAATTACTAAAGTCTATGAGAATTTTGAGAAATTCAAATTAGTCCACACCAGTTTTGGTTAACCTCAGTAGTTTTCATATAGCCTAGATCTTTCCTTGGGTGAAAGGAAAGTTCATGTAAAGTTTGGTGGCTCTAGCTCTTTAGAGGGCTGAGAGTATAAGTAGACAGAAACAAACTTTCTTCCTTATTATTAGCTTATTTATTTATTATGTCCACAATAGATTAAAGATCAAATAACAGTAATAGGGAATAAAAAAAATCCAATTAGGAAGTAACATCATACATGATCTGATTTTGAACAACTCCAGATTATTGCTGTACAAATTGAAAAGATTCAACCCCTTAACCATGGTAAAATTTAATAGTGTATTGGATTTATGAAATGGAACTCTAAAAAAAAGAGTATTCCTAGTGTGATGTCTTTGTAACACAAGCTTATTAAAAATAATAGTTCATTGCAATCTATCATATTGTTTAATAGTTTAAAAAGAACTTTCTTCTTTTGTTTAATAAGTATATAATTGAAAATATTTCTTAGACATTGAGTAGGAATATCTTGAAGATAATTTCCATTGCATCTGCAGTAAAGAAATCTTAGTTATTTTGAACTTTTTCAACCTTATAAATATTTTATTGTTAGTAAGAATTCCATATAAAATGTTCATATTCTAAGTTTGAACAAAACAATTAAATAAATTTAAGGTAGCTCTAGTGTTAGTACCAATTTTAACTAACTTATTCAAAAATGAACCAAAATCAACCTTATCAAATACTTGGGAAAAATAAGTAAACATAAAATCTAACTGGCTCTCACAATCAAATGTGCAGTAATATTTTTGCTAAGATATAGTAACATTAGATCAATAACTGTTAAAAATTTTGGCAAAAATCTATGCTGGTTTGGAGAAAACAAATTTTTCAACTGCTGTGAAATTTCTGTCTATATAACTGATTCAAATGGGAGGTCTTAGGAAATGTTGAGAAAAGAGCAATAGGACAATAATTTTTGGTATCATATTTGTTTCCTTTTCCAAATATAATTTTTGATTGATACAAGAACAAATTAACTAAAATCATAATAAAACTTAACCTTTCCACTGACAGAATCTAAAATGAGAGGTTAAGGATGTCAATATACATCTTTTGTAAAACATATGAAACTTCGATTTTTGTTTTTTTTAATTGCCATTTGAAAATTTTCTTAGATATATCTTTTAAAAATATGCAATTAAAGGTTTAAATATAATACTTTATTTTTTTTAATTTGATGCATATTTTATTAAATTACAATATAAATAATTTGATAAAAACCATCTGATTGCCATTTCATAGAACCACTAAACTGTATTGCTGATTTTCTTGTTAATATTCTCCTTTGCTGAAGCAACCTTCTGATTTAAACTCACGTTTGATTTGAACTATTATCAACAAACTTTTGAAGTTCTCACAAACATTAACAACAAAAAAAAAAAACGCTATTTTAAAAAACGGCAGATTTTGAAAGTAATTACAAAGTTCTTTATTTCAGTAAATTAGTGATCTTTTAGTTGACTGATTTATTGATCTTTCTGAATTATGCTACATCGGATGGCTGGCTTAAAATTGGTGCAGATATTATATTTAACATTCCATTAGGTTATATGTAATTTTTCTTTTATTTCTTCTTGCATTTTTCGTAAAAAAAACTTTGAACTTGTACTGTTTTCTGAAAATGAATGAGGTCTTGGATAAGGATGCAAAATGGACTTCCTTGGCACGGAAATCAGTCCTCATGTGGGAAAGCAATTTCGGAAGGGTTTTTAACCCCCCCCCTCCCGCCTTAGAAAAGTTACATAAAAAAAATTATGAGTTTTTATATTTATACTGAATGATCTTAAAAGCAGCCTTCCTGGCTGTGCCATACAGATGATATAATGCTTTTTTTTTTCATTTTGGTAAAAAGCTTTTTAGAATTAAAAAAAAAAAACCCACACGAAGTTGACTTGCTTATGACTCAACACAATTGGCTTAAAAGCCTGGAATTTTCTCAACGTATGGTACTGAAAAAAAAAAATTAAAAGAGAAATATTTACTTGAAACAAGAAAAAAAATATATATATTTTGTTATTGAAATATATAGACATTCTATTCATATGCATTGTAATCTGTCTATTAGTTTTTTAAATAAAATTTTATGTGTTGCCAGATGCATTTTTTTCACTAGAAGACTCTGAAAAAGTCTTATTAAAATAAAACTAGTTGTCTTTTTTGTTAAATATTTTATTTTCAGAAAATCCAGAATTAAATGCTGATTAATTTAACATATAATATATCATAATTCCTTTCAAATAGTTATTTGACAAAAAAGTTCTACAGTTCATTTTTTTTTTGCCTGCCCAGAGTGCAAAAAAAAAATAGCTAGACCCTTTGGATGTAAATCATTTTTTTAGGCTGGACCCTGGAAGGGTTAAATCTTTCAATTCCTAAGAAATTGCTACAAGATAAAGCAAGAGAAAATATACTATCATAAACAAATTAATTCATAAGATTTTACAGAGTACTGATACACCAAAGAACCAAAACATTATGACCACCTGCCTAATATGATGTTGGTCCTCTACATGCTGCCAAACCAGCTCTTACTGGGGAGGCATGGATGCTACAAGATTTCTATCAGCGTCTTGCGATATCTGGTACCAACATGTTACTAGCAGATCCTTTAACCGTTGTAAGTTACATGGTTGAACCCCCACAGATCAGATATGCTGTTCCAACACAAACCATAGATGCTCGATAGGATTGATGACTGGGGAATATGGAGGCCAGGGCAATACCTGGAAGTCTTCATGTTCCGTGAATCATTCTCGAATAATCCGGGAGTGTGGCATGGCGCATTATCCTGCTGAAAGAAGGCACTACTAGAAGGGAATACTATTCCAATAAAAGGATGTACCTGGTCTACAATGATGTTTAGGTAGGTGGTAAATGTCATAGTTTCCTACACTGAATGACTGGACCCAGGGTTTCCCAGCAGAACATTGCCCAAAGCACTACACTTCCTCCACCGGATTATTTTCATCCCATGGTGCATCCTGGTCCCAACACTTACCTGGCTGTCCATATGGTGCAACAGGAAACAAGATTAATCAGACCAGACAACCTTCTTCCAATCATTCAAGGTCAAATTTTGATGCTTATGTGCCCATTGTAGGCACTTTCAACAGTAAACCAAGGTTAACATGGGCACTCTGAGCGGCTTGCAGCTAAGCAGCCCCATTTTCAGCAGGGTTCAATGTACCGTGTGTTGTGACACATTACTCCCATCACCAGCATTCAAATTACAGGTGAGTTGTGCCACAGTATCATATGGGATAGCCTTCGCTCACCTCTAGCGTCGATGAGCCGTGGTCAGCCCACAACTTGCCAGCAGTTCATGGTTTTTACCACCTTGGATCACTTTTTGAAGGTACTAGCCACGGTCAATTGTGAGCACCCTACAAGCCTTGCTGTCTTGGAAATGCTCTGACCCTGACTTAAGTGAGTTTGACAAAGGCCATTACAATTTGGCTTTTGTCAAACTCACTTAAGTCCAGTGCCGTCTCAACAATATTGTAGGCCTCTGGGCAAAGCAATGCACTGGGGTTCCAACCCACCCACCTATGGGAATAAAAATGTAAACAATCAATAAAATTAAGCCTATAGATTTATTGGTACTTTCAACAAAATCAATGTTTAAACATAAAAAAAACATGCTGTAAAGCGAGGATTGAAAAACAAACTTTTGCGAAATTTAGAATTATGGACCCCTGGGCAACTGCCCAGTGTGTCCATGCCTTAAGACGGCCCTGCTTAAGTCCGCCGCCTTTCCTATCTTAAGAACAAGAATAACACTAATTAACAGAGCTCAGTATCAGGTGTTATTTATACCGTTTCATGACCTTTACACATGCTTGTCATAGTTGCTTGAACAACCCGTAGTTGCTTGAATTTGCATAAAGACGCACTGGTCATAATATTTTGGTTCTTTGGTGTATGTCCCTTTTATAAATTACTTCTTGAGCAGCTGCTTGTCATAGAGGTATGAGAGGAGTTTAATATAACATGTCCCAAAGAAAATCTGTGAGGATGGCATCACAGAATACATCAGAAATAATACATCCATGCCTTATCCAGGATTTAAACTTGCACTGCAGCCAAGCATACTAAATGCACAACCACTGAAGCTTTTGCATTTTTAATTCTTATAATATTATTATACAAATAAGCTAAAACATTACATATATTATAATCACACTAAGAGATAGCAAAAATGTTTCTTTTCTACTCACCTTATTTAGGCATTCATAGCAATACCAATCTCCTTCTGGAATGGCTTCCATTTTAGGCTGAAAGATAAAAAAAAAGAATTGTAAGAATTCTGAGCATCGTTAATAATTTTTGCGCATATTATCTAATGATCCTAGAACAGTTTTACTAATTTTTTTTTTCTTCAGAATTTATCTGCTTTAATGCAAAGTTTGAATGCCTAAGCATATTACTTTGGCTTTTTCATCATATTTTTTTTAAATTTTGTTGGCTCCAAATCAACAACTATTAACTTAAGCCTTACAGTGTCAGTAGGTTGGTTGTTTGGGGTTTTATGGCAGAAGAGTGATGAGGGCTATATTATGCCAAACACAGACAAAAAAAAGAGCTAAAAGACATTTGACCCACAACCAAAGTTAAAATAAACACAAAAACAGTAAAAGTGTAAAGCAATAAAGATGAAAGTAGAAAAAGATAAAACGAACCTGGGTGTAAAAGACCCAGGATGATCAAAGTAAAAAGGATAAAGCCATAAAATCACAGTCTGCTAAAATAATCTGTAAAACATAAAAAGGCAAAGACAGATGGTAAAAAAGAGTAATCAGATAAAAGCTGACCAAGTGTAAGAAGCTTGGTCGTAAAATTGTGGAAGGTAAAATATAAACAATGTTCAAGGTTAAAAACTGGGCAAGAGATTAAAATATGCTTAATGGTTAAAATGGTGTCACAAAACTCACACTTAAGTTCATCATCCACCCAAAGAAGAAAGGAACGTGTAATAAATGAATGACCTAAGCGGAGTCGAGCAAGTACAACATCCACCTTGTGATTCCTGCAAAAAAAAAGACTGCCACGGTTTGATAAAGGGCTTGATCTCCAAAAGCTTGTTGCCAACATGTTCAGACCAAGATCTCTGCCACTTAGCCTGTAGCTCGATGGGAAAACTCTGCCGGAAGTCCAAGTATGGAACCTGCAGCGGAGAGTCGGATAGGAGAGTGGTTAACCTGGCAGCAGCATCTACCAAACCATTGCCCCAGATCCTGATATGACAGGGCACCCAACAGCAGAAAATCATAGTTGTGGCTGCCAGACAATGGAGCTTCTGGTGGATCTTGGAGAGAACAGGCTGAGGCCGATGCCTCACCGAGAACAAAGCCTGTAGCAAGCTAAGTGAGTCAGTATAGAAGACACACCGATGATGACGCTTAGCTGCTATGTGGCTCAAGGCAAGGCTGACAGCATGCAATTCTGCAGTGAAGATGGAACATTGCTGTGGGATCTGGTCTGCAATGATTACATCACAGCAGACCATTGCTGATTCCACAGATGTACTGGACTTCGAACCATCTTTGAAGACAGGCAAGAAGTCTGGGTGCTCAGCATGATGGCTGGCAAAGAGTTGCCGATACACACAGTCAGAGGGAACAAAGATAAAGTCTTTTTTCACACACTGGCCATTTAGCCTATTGTGTGCTAAAAAGTGGTGCTCAAAGGTAAAACAATCCAACTAATTACATTACTATCTATAGTTTATGGAAGTGAGCAATTAAAAATCCTGTTTTTTATTCTGGAATATTGTAAAGTGCATAAAGAAGCATAATTTCATATACACCAGTATATTAGCAACATGAAGAATTGCTCAGTGTTGCTAAGGTTATTGTTGATGTCAGTACACTAGCTCATAGCCCATTGCTTTGGTTATATGAAAATTATCATAAATTTGATTTCCATTTCAACAAATTTTAGTCCCCTGCAATTCCTGAGATACTTGCTGAATGGTCCCAAATTTCGTACACAGGTTCCCCTGTCTAGCCCCCATATTGGGTGAAAAAATAAGCATCCCATTTCAGATATGAATCTTAATATAATAATATCTTTGGGAATGTGAGGGATCTGACAATGATTGGTCGCTTTCCTGATTAGAAATTACAAATTAAGAAGCTATAAATGGAGAACAGAGGAAAAATAGGTTTTATCCAAAATACTAATTTTTTTTTAATTATTGAACCTATAGAGTAAATATTTTGACTGCACAACTTCACGATCACTTAATCTTCTTCCAAATTTCCAGGTTCCTAGTCCCTTTATGTGAAGAGCTATGGTGACCACACACAAATTTCATGTGAAATGGAGCTAAACTTGTCATTTTAAGGGAAAAAAAATACATCTTGGAACATTTAAAAAAAATTAATAACCAATTTTTATATCAGAATTACAATCAGAGATAAAAACAGTTATTAAAGAGCAATTTATCACAAATTTTGTTTCAAAAAATCACATTTAACTGGAACTGTCCACAAATAATAATGGATGCTCTCCATTATCAAGTGTCTTTTTTTAAATGCCTTTTCAATATGTCTTTCAGTTTATAGTGTAAGCATTGAGGAGTATGTCCATTCATCAGTAACGGACTGTCAACGTTTGTTTGTATTGTTGCTAAATGAGGGGTTGATCACCAACCCATCATCAGATAATCTGCTTCTTTGCTTGATTTTTAAAAACATGGTGGGAAAAAGGTGAATTCTCAAATATTGAGCACACTTTTAATCCATATTTTCTGTTTCAGATAGGTTCATATAGCAATCATTTTCAAAAGTCTTTACAGTGAAAATTGCTTTTTGGAAACAACTGTAGAGCGAGATACATATTCTGTAGAGCAAGATCTGTAAGCAATTGCAGAGCAAGATCCCATTCTCCAATTTTTGCTCCAAAGTCTTTTCTACTTTCAAAAAATCTTAGCGCAATGCTCGAAATTCTTGCTCAATCCCACTCACTTTGCAGATGACATTGGTAAATTCAGCATATGCAAGTTATTTGTCTATTATTGTGCAAGCTTTACAGTGTCTGAAGTCATTTTTCAGTAAGTTCTTTTTTAAAATCACGTTTCTTTCAGATGGCATCAATATAGCTTGTACATTGTAATTATATTTGTTTTCTATCATGAAGTTTTGAAACAAAGGCTTTTGATGATATCTGTCAGAAGTGCAAAGCCATTTGTGATTTTTTAGTTTTTCTTCTAGGAGAGCATCTGTTTTTACATTTTCTTGCATAACTATAAAATTTCCATCCTTATGTAAAAAAATTGCATTAAACTCAAGTTTCAATGCATTATGTTTGTTCACCAGTTAGTTCTTCTAAGAAACACACTATATTCCTATGGCTTTGGGCTTGGTTTCTGCTTGCGATGAGATTTACTATTTTTACATTTCCTGGTAGATAACATAGTGTAGTAAAGATAGATCAATATTGTTTTACTTCATGAAACCTACAAAGCCAATATTATTGTTGATTCTAAATAAAGTCAATCTTTTAAATTGCACTGTTTGCCTTTTTAAGCTAAAATGTACGAATACAATTGTCATTTACTTTATTGATGTGTGTGCATGATATGTAATTTTTTTTATTATTTTGGAACTCAAGATTAGTAAATTTTGCACTCTGAGTATTTGTAATTTTCAGATTGATTGCACTGTTTTTCCAGTGTATTATGCTCTCAAAAAATCTTGTAACCATGCAAAGTTTTACTTCAGCATCAAGTGCTAGAATCTGTTCTTTTCATATCAATGCTATACTATATCTAAATTTTACAGTGAAATTGGTTTACATAAAAAAGGTGTCCCACATGACTTTTAATTTTTGTTACGATTGATCAAATAAGAATGAATAATTATTTTAAATATAAGCAGAAACTAAAATGTCTTATAAATAAAAAACTAATAAATTTTTAAAAAAACTAGAATTTCAAATGGTTAAACTGCACCAAAATAAAAAGAAATTACCTTGAAACAGTAAGTATGATAACCTTTATCACAACCATCACAGAGTAATAGCATATCTTCATTATCCCCACTGTGGCAAAATTGACAACTCTATAAAACAAAATGTCAACATTAGCAGAACTTAAATACATATATCTATGGGTAAAGTACTGAGATTGACTACATTACATGGCATTGATTTCTTATGTGAATGTACCTAACTGAAGTGCAATTCCCAATGAATAAACTGTGGCAGCAGTGTTTGTGGCTCAATAGCTATATATATACTGTCTGTGAACATGAACCCTGCAATATCCCATTGAGTATTGACAGTTTTTGAGAAGGGTACATCACTACCCTTTCCATGCCCAATATTTCAAGTCACAAATATAAAGATGCGCAGAGCCAGAGGATTTAACATTGATCGAAAGGGCATAAGACAGGCAGGCAATGGACAAAAAATGGAAACAGCAACGTAATATCACTAATATGATGTTGAACTGCCATACGAGTCCAGTACAGCCTGTATATGTTGTGCCATAGAGTCTACCAGTGTCCAAATTAGCAAGAGGGATACAACAACATTCATTCACATGAAACATTATCAATTAATGCTTATCTGATTGTAGCTTGAAAACACAACCTGAACTTCATTTCAGAAGTTCCCAGTTTTTCAAGTGGGTTGATTTCTACTGACTGAAGTGGCCATGATATGAGAAAAAATTGTCTCATGCTCATCCATCCACTGGGTGACCACAAGTACTCTGTGAATGGAACCATTGTTATCCTGAAAGACAGCTCTCTCTACATAAAAGAAATGCTGACCATTGGATGAAGATGATCACTAAGGACTGTAAAATAGAGATTGGTATCAATCTTGCCTTCTAACAGAATGAGTGCACTGAAACCATGCAATGACAAAGCATCCCACACCATACAAGAAATCAGAGTTGTAAACTTCCTTTAGTTGGAGTCACACATGCACTCATCCATTTGTCAGAAACAACCACATCACATTCCTCCATTGCTTGTTTGCACCACTGGGCATGATGATGCACACTGACTGGTGTAATGAGTGGTGTGTGATGTGCAACTTGACTGTGATATCCAGCTATATGGAGTTCTTGACATACTATTTTTAACAAAACTAGCCTCATGTCCTGCATTGAAATCTGTGAACAATTGATCAGCTGTAGCTCACTAGTTTCAATTTGCACATCACACAAACACTTGAATGTCCTAATTCTGGAGTCTGCACTTTCACCCACTGTTGCCTTTTGCATATGTCTTCCCTTTAGATTCCTATGCAGACATGACCTTGGAAACTCTTCCCCATGAAACATTAGTGAGTTTAGCTGTCTTAGTGACTGAAGCTCATGCCAAATGTGCTCTGACAATCATGCCGTTTTTGAAATCATTATGGTCTTCTCTCAAGGACAGAGTACAAATAATTACATGCAGTTATGCTGGTTTTGTCTTTTTAGACATGATGCTAATCATGCTAGGATGTCATTTGCATGTAGATGCCACTGTTTAACATAAACCAAAAGCTTTCTGCAAACCTTGGTATTTCCATTTTTCTGTCCATTACCTGTAGATGGTGAAGCAGTGCATAGGAGATGGACCTCCAGAAGCAGTTGCAGGTATGTCAAAAAAGTGTAAAGCACACAATTGTACACCAGATGTTATCAAGGAAGTTCAGTCAGTGGACAAAATCTTGCAACCCAGAGACAGTCATCATAGCCTGAAGGTGTTTCAGCTGACTGTCCACAATATCATACGAGATAATCTTCAATTCAAGTGCAAGTCCTTTGTCTGCTAGCTACTGCTAAGATAGCTAATAATAGGGGGATACCAATAATAGAAGGGTGTACCAATTGCATCAAGGTGTATGAGCTTTACCTGGTGGGTGATAAATGGAAAACTGTGGTCAGGAGGGATGAATCTACTTAGACAATGTCAATAAGTTGTGTTCAACATATTACCAACCAATCAATGAAACAGCCTATCACAAGTAGTATAGAGAATGTGCTGAAAGTTTTCCCAAAGGTTTCATGGTTGCTGCTGGGTACAGCTATAACAAGAAGTTGCAAATCCATAGGGTGGAAAAGAATGTCAAAGTGAACTCCCTCTACTATCAGACAAACATCCTGGAGTCAATATACCTGGAAAAACTGCCTGCTTTGTATGGTATGGATCAAAGAAAAAAAACAAACAAGAAAAACATTTTGAATCGTACATCAGCATTTATTGGCACATATTTCAAACATATGACAGAGAAAACTGGAATCCACACTATGCCATTCACAGATATTCGTGTGAAGTCACTGGTTGCTTCACCCATGGACTTTTGTGCATTTTAGACTCTTGAAACTGGCTTTTGGGGAAAGATCAACAGTGGACTGGGACCAATTAGATATGACAGTGCTTCATAGAAGCCTACTACAGTGGAATGCATGCTGTAGGGCAATTATTGTGCAACAGGGTCACTAGATCCGGCATGACTGACAATGGTGTAAGATATTCTATGGGCCTCTGATAGCACCATCTGATTACCATGTAATGTATCAACCTCAGCATAACTCAACAGCTTATTGAAACTGAGTCATGTTAAAGATAGAAACTTTCATAAATGCAATTAAAAATACTCTAATATGAAATATAAATAATTTTAGCTGCACATATAGTAGAGGACTGATAAGATTTAGTTATATCCACCATAGCTTACAATGAAGTGCAGATACTGATTTTTCAGATTAAGTTAACTATATTGTCCTTTACCCAAGTCAGTAGTCAGTGGAGGCTTAACACAACCGAGAGTTGAATGACCGATACTGCTAATCCATGATTCAAGATTCTGACAAAATGAACAGCCATAATAGTTTGCAGAAAATGCACTGAAAGGAAGTTCTACTAAAATATGTTGACATAATTATAATATATCAATGGAATATAAGCAATACATTGCACATTTCAGACTTACCAGGCTGTTGCAATGCAACAAATCATATGATGCTAGATATGAGATACACTCCATGTCTTAAATAAAGAGATGTGAAATACATCACTTACCTAATGCACATGGTATGTGTGTGCCACATATTGCTAGTCTTTCGTTATGTATCTAGCTAATCATACTCCCAGGGTTTATGTTGAAGCACTACAGCTGAATCAATTTGTACAAGGTCTCATATATAATTACTATAACTTATTCTTTGCTTATTTATTTTTCCTTATATTATTTTATATTTTGTTTATATTATTTTATAACTTATTCTTATATAATTACTATAACTTATACTGAAAATGTAAGTAAGTGGTACCATTCATATATTTCTATGAATCTAAAATTCATATATTTCTATATATTCACATATTCATTATTTAACATGAATTACAACTTAATCTAAAAAAAATAATCAATATCTGCACTTCACTGCAAGCTATGGTGGATATAACTAGACATTATCAGCCCTCTACTGTATGTGCAGATAAAATTATTTATATTTTAGATTTCAATGCATTTTAGTAGAATCTTCATCATGTGAATTTTCTGTGAATACCTGTTCTTCTGTATGCACAACTATAAATTAACAAGAATTATGAACATGTCTAAAGAAAAAGGTCTCAAGAAAAAAGGAGACCAAGAATGCAATGGGTGAACAATGTCTAATTGCACCTTATTAGAAATGGCTTAGAGTAGAGAAATGCTACAGGTGTGTGTATATATATATGTGTGTATGGAGATGCAAATTGCACAGTCAAGTTGGACTTCTGTAGCCCATGGCTTCTCAAGGATCATATAAGTATGCATGCAAGTATGATATCTTGGATTATCAATGCTGTTTATACAACACTTGACTATATCTCCAATAGACTTGTGTAATAGACTAGATTGAACTTAACCAGAAAACATATTAAGTGAAATTTTCTCTGTACACATTTTTTTTCTTTTTTTGCTTGATAATCAAAATGAAATTTCTAATTTTGTTGCTTATGTTTGGTGATTCTTGTGCTGTATTTATTGCTATCTTTAAAGTTTTCAAAAAATACATTTGTAGTATGGATTTTTTTTTTTCAGTCTCTCTCTCCCCCAAATTTTATATATATTTTTATTTCTTGAATAAAGTTAGATGGATAATAATTTTCTACAATTCATCTTCCAAGTTCTTCACTTTGCTTAATTTTGTCTTTCATGCATTTCGTTATGAATCAATTAGATTTTTCTTTATATTATTTGGGGGATTGAAGTGGAAAACCAGAATTTTTTCTCTGCATCGGATGATTTTTTTGGACAAATGGTAATTGTCTATTTATTTCTGTGGTTTTTTAAAAGAAATATCTAGGAAATTGAGCATTCCTTTCCAATTTTTTTAGGTAATTTTAGGTTCTTTTCTAATGTATTTAGTTTTTTCAGAATTTCTTCTGGTAAACTTTTTCCAGTTGTACTGAAGATGTAAGTGATACCTTCATATATTTGTATGAATCTAAAACTGTTTCTGCCAAAAATGAATGATTTCCCATTCCTCTCCCCTCTTTTCCTAACCCTTTCTTAAGGATACCTACAGGGAGCAGGCATAGCAGACTGATGGATTTAATTTTGTAGTCATTACTGTTATGAACAGATGGCATTGTAAACCACAGCTTGATATTAAGAAATTCAAGGGCATTTAATTTAAACTGGGTTAGTATTGTGTATAGTCATAGCAGATTGGAGTTCACAACAATAAGTTTATTGTTGAGTGCTAGGTTAAAACCAAATTTAGCATTCAAATGCAGTACTGTAAAAAAAATGCTGCTTCATGTAGAGGTCATGTTTCCTTCGCAGCAAAGCACAATAGTGGGAAACAGGATTTGTTGTTTATGCATGACCAAAGAAAATGACATGCATACCTAAAAATATGGCAGCCACAGAAGTAAATTTTGATAGAGTCCATAACTTCACCACAGAGACAAACATTCAGACTATCCGATCAATCAGACGAATTTTGTATCTGGATTTGCATTTTCACTCCTATAAGAAACAGATTGCTTAGCAGTAGAGTGATCATGACAAACATTGCATCTTGTTTTGTCAACAATTTCAAGATTCACCTGCATCAAAATCCAAACTTGATTGATCAACTTCTAATAACTGATGAAGTCAACTTTCATTAATGCAATGCTGCAAACAAAGATCTATACCTCTTTGGTACTGGTGTAACAGAAATTCACACCAGATGCATTAAATCCATTGCACAGTCCTAAGGTTGCAATTTGGTGCAAAATCACATCATTCGGCATTTATAGTTTTTATTTTATTGAGGATGATAAAAGCAATGCTGAAAATATAATTGCTCAGCATAAAAAAAATTTTGTTCCAGTAAGATGAGGTAACTCCACACACAGTTTGAGTGACATTAATTTGTTATACATGTTGTTTGGTGACCATATTATTTCTTGTTTCACTCAATTGCAATGGCTCTCAAGCCCCCTGATCTTTCTGCACCAGAAATTTTTTGTGGGGCTATCTGAAGAGAAGGGTGTACGAAGGAGTATCAAAAAGTAAGTTGCACTTGTAAATACATAACAAACAACAAAGTATATGAGAATGGCAAATATATTCAGGAGAAGTTACAAACTGAATTTACTTCTCCACATAGTTGCCTAGATTACGAAAACACTTATCTGAGAGTGTGATTCATTTTTCCATTCCCTGAGCATAAAAATCTGCAGAAAAATGTCCACCAACTAGACCAAAACCACTTCTTTGATGTTTTTAGTCACCAACTATAAGGGTAATTCAAATGGACAATCCCTATATCTAGGCAAGGACAGAGATCTTTGTGCCCTCACACAAGAAAATAGGTGTAAATAGAAGGAATTTAATACCAAAATCAGTGGCAAGTATCAACTTTAACATGACAGATAATGTGTGAATATCAAACTCTGCATAAAGTATTCTATGTAGAGTTTGAAATACTTTTCTGCACCAAGTAACAGTATTGAATAGGTGCAGCTGGGAATGCCTGGAATATACTCATATTAGATCCCCTATTAGATTTTCACATTTCTGGACCTCTAAAAATGTCATGAAAAGAAGGAATTTGAAGTTAGACAAAGAGGGTGCAGTGCACTGTCCTAGATTTACTTATGCAAAAGCTAAAGTCACTATAAGAAAGAGGGTATCATGTTGCTAATTTTATGTTTGGACAAATGATTTACACTTCATTTTTGATTTGACTACTTTTCATGTGATGACACTTATATGATAACCAACTAACACAAAAAGAATGCTGGACTTCCACTTTAACTACCCAAATTATACATAAATCTAAATGACCAACGATAAAGAACAATCAATTACAAAATACAGGTGTAAAAAAAGAAGAAATCCGATGAACTTGAAAAAAACTTATTGAAACTTGGAAAAAAAAAAGGTCTGATGAAAATCATTATTCAACTAACCTTTATGCAAGAAAAACAATACTATAAATTAAATCCTACTTTATTAAAGTTTTCAAACCATAAAAGTATTTTTGAAAAATTGAAAAGACTTAGCAATAATTACAAATAATAGCCCCCTCACAAAAATAAATAAATAATAAAAATAAACAAATATCCAAATACCACAAAGAAAAAAGTATATTTACAAAAAAATGAGAAGATATATAAAATAATGTGTGAATATCAAATATTCTACATTGGAAATAAGAATTGAAGATTAAAGAGCAGCAATATAAAACAGGACAGAGTAGACAGACATATAAAAAAATACATAATAAAATGTCAACAATACAATAAATATTCAATACAATAAATACATAACAATAGCATGAATTTGTTGCTCACTGAATATGATTATATGTATCATATAATCCAAGGTAAATTGGTTATGGACCTATAGTGTTGATTATGTTGGTTCGCAACGCCACAACAAAGAAACTTACACCAAATGGAGGCATTACTTAACATCCCATCCAATGAATAGTGAATAATGACATTTCTAAGCCTATCAATGTTCTTTTTCTCACTGAAGGCACAATAGGAGTTAGCAGAGCTAAATCTCAGTTAGGACTTGAATTTTGGAACTGCAGATTACGAGCCTGGCTACTACCAACTGAGACAACATCCCCCTCCTGAAGATGGATATTCCAAGTAGCTCCCTCTCATGAAGATGTGACATTAGGTGAAAAATTGTTCATATGTTGGGTGCTTACCCATAATAAAACATGCATACAATTGTGTGCATCATGTGGATTATGGTGACCTCACCCTATATAAGGGCGATCTCATAACTCTGCATGGGAGTATATGGGTGTAATTCTCATTAATCACACAAATCTGCTGATTCTGCTGCAGTATGAAAGAGTTATACCCATCTTCACTGGAACATGTGCTTATTTATATTTACACACGTCATGAAACAAAAAGTACTGCTTTTGACAATAATTCTCTGTTTCTATGAGCATGTATATCACTATTTCACTGTTCTTAATTTTACTTCTTACTAAATTGATGATGCTCTACAACCTTGTAATTGGCTTTTTTTTTGCTATATGCCATATTTGCAGAAATAACCTCAGTAACTTTCAAAAATAGACTGCTGGCACTGCTTATTCAGTCAGTCATATTTAACACTACTGATTTGCTAGTACCACCTATCATTATTTTATTACCATTCTTATACATTCCTGAGTTGTACTCAGATTTCTCCTATGTAGGTGTTTTAGTAATCATTCTATTTAACAACACTGAGTCATATGTGAGAGCTCATAACATTTGGTTTAGCTTTATAACTGTAGTCTACATTTTGCCCCTTTTCTGTTGTTTGGTGGTTGATTTCATGAGAAATGCTTTAGAATGGAAAAAATGGGGCCATAGATGGGTTGTGTTTTTGAATATCATTCCCATCTTGAAGTCTTCACAAGTTTATTTTTCAATGCTGGATTTTATTTTGTATGTTACACATAGGCCAGAAAGCCTAGAATTACTCTTTGCTTAGATTTTCTCATACAAGGATATACCTACTGAAATACTAGTCTTAAATTTCTCTTTTCAGGGAGGAATGATAACAAACATCACCAAGGTGTGGGTCTGCTTCTCAGCATACATGCTAGTGATGCTCATCTAGGATATGAGTGCATTAATGAAAGTTACTTACAGCAAAATTTCAGAGAAGCATTAAACACTTGTATGTTATCTGCTGTTATGCCCCCACTGAGGATGCTGATGAGGATGAGAAGGATAGGTTTTACGGACAGGATATTTTGAATTCTGTCAAGAAAGAAGATATTACCCTTGTTCTATGTGACTTCAATGCCAAAGTTGGTACTGACTCTGACCTTTGGGGAGGGGTGATAGGCCCCTTTTGGTATTGGTAGCTACAATAGCAATGTCTCCTACAGGTAAGTTGCAAACTTAATGGTTTCAATAAGGTTTCAGTAAAGTAACCTAATGGTTAGTTTATTGAAACTTAATGTAAGTAAACTTAATGGTAAAGTAAGTAAACTTAATGGTTTCAGAATAACTAACACTTATTATAAACACTGCGACATACATAAGTGCACATGGGTTTCACCTGATGGGCTGCATAAGAATGATTGATTATATATTAATTAACAGCAAATGGGCTAGTTCTGTTAGGAATACCAGGGCATATAGGGGAGCTGAAATTGGATTTGACCATTACCTTGTTAAAAGTGTCTTGCAACTTAAACTTAAAAAGTGTTGTGCTAAGTTTAAAAAATTTACTTTTAATACTTAAGCTCTGAAAGACCCAGTTATAGCTAAAGCTTACCATGATAGGTTACTTAGTCATTTATAACAGTCATGGTTTGCTTACTACTGAAGTTGAGGAAGAATGGGACCATTTTAAACAGACTTCTCTTGAAACTAACAATACTCTTTTAGGAAAAAAGGAGCAGAGGAGGCAAAATTATTTGAGTGATAAGGCACTTGAGCTTCTTTCAGAAAGAAAGAACTGCAGGAATATCCTTAATCAATACCCTATTAGTCCTAATAGAAAGCATTATAGAGAGCTTTATAAACATGTAACGAATCAGTTAGCTGCTGATAAGAATCTTTGGCTTGATGGCTTGGCTAACAAAGCCGAGGAAGCAGTTAGGCAGCACAACAGCAGAGAGCTGTACCAGATAGTTAAGGTTTTGTGTGGTAGAAAACAGACAGTTATACAGGGATTGAAGGATAAACAAGGTAAGGTTATAGAAGGTGAGGATTCTGTCATGGCTAGGTGGGCTGAGGTTTTCAGTGATGTTCTAAAACAGTGTGGTTAGTTCTACTCCTGTTGTTTGTAATTATGATAGATGCATTACTGGCTTTAATGTTGGCCCTATAATACAATCTGAAGTTACTTTGGCTATTTCTAAACTTAAACTTCATAAATCCCCACGGGTAGATGAAATTACTATCGAAATGCTTAGAGCTGGGAATGTTTTGGTTGACTGAAACTTGGATGACTGAAATTTTGAATATCTTTTATGATACAGGCATGGTTTCTAAGGATTTTACCAGAGCTATTATTATTATTCCTATTTTTTAAAAAAAAGGTAATCACAGTTCTTGCGATAACTATAAGGTTATCAGCCTACTTTCTGTTCCAGGTAAAGTTCTGTGCATGATTGTACTTAATAGAATTAAGAACCTGATTGAAGGGCAATTCCATGACGAGCAATGTGGATTCAGAAGTGGTAGGGGATGTGTAGATCAGATATTTTCACTCACGCAGATTCTTGAGAAATTTTCGAGTTTCAGAAACCTTTGGTTGCTAGCTTTGTTGATTTCGAAAAGGCTTTCGACTCTGTTGATCATCATAATTTGTGGTTGATTGTGAGATCATATGGTATACCAGACAAGTTAGTTAGCATAATGAAAGCTCTCTATAATAACACTGAGTCGTGTGTGAGAGTTGGTAAGGCTTGTAGCAATTGGTTTAGCATTGCTTCTGGTGTTCGACAAGGGTGCATTTTGTTCTTCTTTTCTCTTTAGTTTGGTTATTGATTATGTTATGCGAAATTCACTTCAAGGGAAAGATTTTGGCCTTAAATGGGCTGGAGATAAGAAAATTTCTGATTTAGATTATGCTGATGATTTAGTCCTTTTGGCAAATGATGTTGATGAGACGAACTCTTTCATTCGAGCTGTTGATGAGACTGGTAGTAGAGTAGGTTTGGTTATAAACAGAGAGAAAACTAAAGTGATGAAAATTGGTCAGGCAGGCTGTGATTCAGTTAATCTGAATGGTTGCAGTCTTGAGCAGGTAATTATATAGGTGTCACAGTTTAATTATCTTGGGAGCTATGTAACAGATACTGGTGATGTGCGGCATGAGACTAACAGACGAATAGGAATTGGTGCTGGGACTTAAGACTAAAATTAGACTGTATAATAATTTGGTTCTTTCTAGGGTTAGTTATGGTAGTGAAACTTGTGACACTTTGTAAGCAAGATAACAGGAAACTAGATGCTTTTGATTCTAGATGCTTATGCAGTATCTTGGGCATTAGGTGGTTCAACTTTGTATGAGGTTATGCAAAGGATTCAGCAACCTCCTTTAAGCAGCATATTATGCAGAGAGTCTGTTGGTTTGGTCATGTTGCCTGTATGGATAATTGTAGATTGGCGAATAGGGTTAGGAACAGTGTGCCTGAAAGCCTCAGAAAGAGGGGGAGACCTAGGATGCGGTAGGCAGACATCGTCAAACAGGACCTTGTTAGAATTGGTGTGCAGTGGGCAAATGCAGCAGATGTAGCTCAGGACAGATATGCTTGGAGAATTAAATTGCATGGTCTGGTTGGACCTCCATAGCCCATGGCTGCTTGAGGATGATGATATTAGAGCTAATATACAAATGGTGTGACCAATGTAACAAAATCTCAGTTTTTACACCATTATACCAGTTAGAACCAAATATCTTCCCAATTTTCTCTGTAAATTTCTTCTTTGGAGAACTACCTTATTGGATATTTTATGTGTTTACAGGTGGTCTAGAATTCTGAAAACTTCTGACTTTTGTTCAGGTTGATGATTTGGCTTTCTTGGCAAATGGCATTCAGGAAATAAAAATACTCATATCAGTTTTTTTTAGGCTTCAGGTAGCATTTATTTTAATTTAAACTTCTGCTATTTTATTATTCAGAATGAAATTATATTTTATTTGGTATGTAACATGTTCAATTTTTAGTTTGATTTTTCACTACAGATGTTTACACAGTATCTTCAATATAAGATGGTTGATTTTATGTAAAATGATGAGGCCTGACAAGAAAATGTCAACTGTTTTGCAGATTGCATAGGATTCCATACCTTGTATGGTATGGAATCCTATGCAGGAAGAAACTGTACTGTTTCTTGCATGCAGTGAATGAAGTGAATAATATTACGAACAAGTATTCCTAACAGTATGTTTTAAAATTTTCTTAGTATTAAGAACTTACTGCTCGCATGATAGATTTATCCCATGCCGTGCATGACTCCAAAAAATTCAAACACATGGCCAATTGAGAAGATGTTTTGCATGCCTTCACTGCATCTCGCCACTTCAGCAAACCTACAGGGACATGGACTTCATCTCCAGCTTCTGATATTGTCTGGTTGTTGTTGTTGGTCCCACTATTGGACATTGTTGACAGGTTCAATTCATTAGTGCTAATAGTCAAGAAACATAGAAAGTTCAATTAAATTTACCAGCAAATGAATTGCTTCATGTTAAGAACACTAAAACAACAGTTTTAAAATAATTGAATTTCAAGTCTAAACATCATCAGGTTAACTACCTTATTGGATATTTTGTCTGTTTACAGGTGGTCTAGAATTCTGGAAACTTCTGACTTTTGTTACTTACTTAATGTTAACATCATACATTAAGATGACTAGACACCTCAGTTTTAAGCTTGTTGTCCCAGTGTTCTGAAAAGGAACTTTGGGAAGGCATTTTGTTTTTCTGTGCTTTGTCAAAACTGAAGGGTTTATGAAAAATATGTAACAAAAAAGAAAAAGATGATATAGGAAATAATATAAAAACAGAAGAACAATTTATCACCTATTAGTGAATAAAGGAATGCTTAATTTTAAAAAGAATGAAGTCCATCATTTTAAAAATTTAGCACCCTCTAACGTTGGAAATTCAAACTAATGGATGATATGGAAACTTCAAACAATAATATTTCATTAGTATCTATTCAACCCAAAGAGAATTGTTCAGTGATCTCTTAGAACAAAAAAAGATACATTTCTCCACCCACCTGGGAGATAAAAGAGAAAACTGTCAATGTTGACTTGACTCCTTGATCATCATTCTACCATAATATCAAATCTATAACATTAATAGATAATTTAAAATATTCATTTAAAGTTTTGCATTTTCCAACTTTAGGGTACTCTAATGGCAGAAATTAAAAAAGCTTCCTAATATTCCATTACTATCTATCTAACTCTAAAAAAAAGTTGAACAGTTACATATGACAAAAGAACAGATGACAAAGTGAAAACAGTAGTTTTTTTAAATGAGCCAAAAATTACGTAAATTGAATTATAAATTGACATACACATCAAATGAGAATGGATTGTGTCACTACCCAACATGTTTTACTAAAGTTAAATGCAGAATCTGTTTATCTCAAGCATGTACCAGAGATGTGCAACATGCATTTATTTTTAATCTCCCTAAACTGTAGTTTCAGTCCATGTTGGCATCTGTTCCATTCAATAGCATTTTCATAACTTTTCACTAAAATTGTTTTTTTTTTTCTTTGTAATTATTTGAATAAAGGATGATTTTATTTTCAATTTTCATTTAACATGTGAATCTTATCAATCTATTTTTAAGGTAATTTTGAGTATATTTATTCCTTCTAACTAAATTAAAAGTTTTACTTTTTCATCAATTTCAGATATGCACAATCTATAGACACAAAGGAGCAAAATTTGCAAAATAAATATTTATCTAGCCTATTTTAAAACCACAATTTAAAAAAGACAAATTGCAAACCTAATCTACGGAACACACAAATTCTAACTTAATGGGGCAAACATAAAATAATGGAATGCAAAAGATTAGAAGAAAAAGTTAACCTTTTTAAGTTCAGCAAGCAGCAAACCTCCTGCCCATTGTAGCAGGCTACACTTTGACAGAAAATGCATATGTAGCAGATCTTAAAAATACCCATTGGTCTAGCATTTCTAGTCACACTCAGTGGCATTTATTGACTTCCCCTGGTGTCTTCAGTTCAATCCACATTGGGTAAGTCTCATCTCGGCAAAAAGAGTTCTCTACTTCGAGTGGAGCTGTCCAAGTCTGATTTGGCTGATAAGTAGTTATGTTTGGTAATGGTTAAAAATCCTCATACCTCCAAGTTAAAAGAAGAGATAATTAACACCCTTCAAATCCATATGTTTGTTACCTGTGCTATTCCTAGATGGCAGCACAGATTAATCAAACCTTACTTAAAAAAATAGGAGGATTTCTTATGTCTAAATCATAGCTGTGCTTAACTGATAGATGGCAACACACTGTAAGGAGAAAGCAAGCCACAAGATAGTACCAGAATGAACTGTAGTACAGTAGCAGACTTTTGATGGTTGCTACCTCCTGCCATTGAGGTGCACACCTGTGCAATTAACCATAAGATTTGTACTCTCTGCACTGATCGGAATTTGCAGTTGTACTCCATATCCTTGGAGATGGTGGTTGGCCGAGTTCAGAGATTGACAAAGAGCTTGTGCATCATGTGCACACTTCTTCAGAGCTCCTTAGGGAGTCTTGTATCTTTTTGCACTTGGAATGCACAGCATTCTACGAGTTTATCTTGATGTATGAGACTTCTGTATAACTCTCTCACTAGAAAATAGTGCCCTAGTTGCATGTATGTATTCTTGCACGTGTAGGATACATCACACCATAAATTACACTTATGAATCCCAGCTATACATGAGTAGTAGAATATAATGTTAATAAGGGGAATGGCAGCTGGCCTGATGACAGACAATGGGAAAGTATTATGGCAGAATTTGTATATTCAGCAAAGCAACCAATTTCAATAATACAGATCTGATTTTCAAGTAAAATAATTCTTATAATTCTGATCTGCAAGTTAAAATTGATTTTATTAACACTTTAGCTTTTATGTTGTAAATCACATCTATTATGTAATTATAATTTTATTTTGGATACATTTTAAAAATGTAACATTTTTCTTTTTCTTTTACACTAGTGTCTAAATGTTAAGCATAATTACAAACTGTTAAATATCTCGCAAATAACTGAAATTATTTTGTTTTTGTATTTTGTATTACACTTTGAGTCAATAAAATAGAATATACATAACATCAAACAACTTCCAAAAATCACTTGGACATAATTTGCATATGTGATTTGGAATTCAAATCTGTGGTGTAATCCGATCAACTTATACGAAATTTCAAACTTGTCTACCTGCTTTGAAATGCAAAACAGATGTCATTATGTAATTTTATTTTAGCCCCAATTTTTATTCTGCATATATGTATATCCGGCACTAAAAATAGATATATAAAAATAGATAAGAATAAACTATAAAATTTATTCCATATATAGTATTATTTTAACCTTTCCTGTCCGGTGAAACATTTTAGTAATTGATAAACCCTATTCAAGTCTTATTCTAAGCCCCCCCCCCCCCCCCCCCCCCCCCCCGAATGGTCCCGTGTGCGGGAGAACCATACCCTGTGCACGTTAAAGAACACACTGGATAGCCTTGACGGAGGCTACCATCTGTCTCCCAACAGCAGTGGGTCCTCTCCCCAACCTTCTCTGAACCTTTGGGGCCCTTGTGACTTGGCCATTTAGCCCATTGCAAAAAAGTGCCACTCATAGGTAAACCCCCGAAACTAATTCTCGTTTTGGGAGGGGAGGCCCTCCCAAAACTAACTCCTTTTTTTCTACCCTGCTGAGGAGTGGTCAACCACACAGGGTCCTGGTGCTGACCATATAAACCTACTGGACTGGACAGATATATGGCTCTGAGCTTGATTATGGATCCTGATTTTGCTGCACTGGTGGGCTTCTGTGGAGGGAAAATCTTCCGCTGTGTTTTCTGTTTGTTTGTGGGTTGACAGCCCCAAGTGAATAGATTCACAGGATATGTTTATCAGCTAGTGGATAATCCTGAGCAGAAGTCATCGCAGGCACCTGAACTCTTTGCTTCTATTGGCATCGTCAAATTCTACATTGGAGGAAGTCTTCCAGTGTAGATGGCTTCAGCCTTTAGTAGTGGGGGAACGGGTCTTTGCCCCATGTCTGCGATTAGGGGGCTGTTTGATATTGTCGGCATTCCCTCTCTCAATAAACATAGTTTCTTTAAACGTCCCACTAACCATTTTCTCTCCATAGGTAGTTGGAATGTGAGGACTCTGCACAGAGCTTTTTCTCTTGATGTCCTCACACAAGAATTCCACCATTATAATTTAGATATTCTCGGCTTGCAAGAGACCAGATGGACAGATAAAGGTCAGATTCTTAAAAATAATCTTAAATTTCTCTTTTCAGGGAGGGACAACAATAAGCATCACCAAGGCATGGGTCTGCTTCTCAGCAGACACGCTAGCGATGCTCTTCTAGGATATGAGTGCATTAATGAAAGGTTTCTTATAGCAAAATTTCAGACAAGCGTTAAAGACTTGAATGTTATCTGCTGTTATGCCCCCACTGAGGATGCCGATGAGGATGAGAAGGATAGGTTTTATGAACAACTTCAGGATATTTTGAATTCTGTCAAGAAAGGAGATATTACCCTTGTTCTTGGTGACTTCAATGCCAAAGTTGGTACTGACTCTGACCTTTGGGGAGGAGTAATAGGGCCCTTTTGGTATTGGTAGCTGCAATGGCAATGGGCAATGTCTCCTACAAGTAAGTAAACTCAATGGATTCAGAATAACTAACACTTATTACAAACACCGCGACATACATAAGAAGTACACATGGGTTTCACCTGATGGGCTGCATAAGAATATGATTGATTACATATTAATTAACAGCAAATGGGCTAGTTCTGTTAGGAATACCAGGGCATATAGGGGAGCTGAAATTGGATCTGACCATTACCTTGTTAAAAGTGTGTTGCAACTTAAACTTAAAACGTGTTGTGCTAGGGTTAAAAAATTTACTTTTAATACTGAAGCTCTGAAAGATCCAGTTATAGCCAAAGCTTACCATGTTAGGTTACTTAGTCATTATGACAGTCATGGTTTGCTTACTACTGAAGTTGAGGAAGAATGTGATCATTTTAAACAGGCTTTTTTGGACACTAACAGTACTCTTTTAGTAAAAAAGGAGCAGAAGACGCAGAATTATCTGAGTGCTAAGGCACTTGAGCTTATTTCAGAAAGAAAGAACTGCAGGAATGTCCTTAATCAATACCCTACTAGTCCTAATAGAAAGCATTACAGAGAAATTAATAAACATGTAAAAGATCAGTTAGCTGCTGATAAGAATCTTTGGCTGACAAAGCCGAGGAAGCAGTTAGACAGCACAACAGCAGAGAGCTGTACCAGATAGTTAATAGAATTAATAGAATTTAATAGAATTAAGAATCTGGTTGACAGTCAATTGCGTGATGAGCAATGTGGATTCAGAAGTGGTAGGGGATGTGTGGATCAGATATTTTCACTTAGGCAGATTCTTGAGAAATGTTTAGAGTTTCAGAAACCTTTGGTTGCTAGCTTTGTTGATTTCAAAAAGGCTTTCGACTCTGTTGATCGTCATAATTTGTGGTTGATTGTGAGATCATATGGTATACCAGACAAGTTAGTTAACATGATGAAAGCTCTCTATAATAACACCGAGTCGTGTGTGAGAGTTGGTAAGGCTTGTAGCAATTGGTTTAGAATTACTTCTGGTGTTCGACAAGGGTGCATTTTGTCTCCTTTTCTCTTTAACTTGGTTATTGATTATGTTATGTGAAATTCACTTCAAGGGAAAGATTTTGGCCTTAAATAGGCTGGAGATACGAAAATTTCTGATTTAGATTATGCTGATGATTTAGCCCTTTTGGCAAATGATGTTGATGAGACTGGTAGTAGAGTAGGTTTGGTTATAAACATAGAGAAAACTAAAGTGATGAAAATTGGTCAGGCAGGCTGTGATTCAGTTAATCTGAATGGTTGCAGTCTTGAGCAGGTGTCACAGTTTAATTATCTTGGGAGCTATGTGTCAGATAATGGTGATGTGCGGCATAGATTAACAGACGAATAGGGATTGCTGCCGGGACTTTTAAGAATCTATGGAGAGTGTGGAGAAATAGGCGTATACACCTAAAGACTAAAATTAGACTGTATAATAGTTTGGTTCTTTCTAGGGTTAGTTATGGTAATGAAACTTGGACACTTTGTAAACAAGATAACAGGAAACTAGATGCTTTTGATTCCAGATGCTTACGCAGTATCTTGGGCATTAGGTGGTTCAACTTTGTAACTAATGATGAGGTTAGGCAAAGGAGTTTGCAACCTCCTTTAAGCAGCATATTGTGCAGAGAGAGACTAAGTTGGTTTGGCCATGTTGCCCGTATGAATAATTATAGATTGGCGAATAGGGTTATGAACAGTGTGCCTAAAGGCCTCAGAAAGAAGGGGAGACCTAGGATGCGGTGGGCAGACAATGTCAAACAGGACCTTGTTAGAATTGGTGTGCAGTGGCCAGATGCAGTAGATGTAGCTCAGGATAGACTTGCTTGGAGAACTAAATTGCATGGTCTGGTTGGACCTCCGTAGCCCATGGCTGCTTGATGATGATGATGATGGTGCTCTAAAAGCTGGATTATGCACTACTCATTTCCTGTTCAGCAAGCATAATTTTTTTCATAACAGCAGTATGGTATATAGATATATAACACGGATGCTTTTATATGTGTCAGAGCAATTAACTATTTTAGAGTTTTGGCTGACACCAAACCGATGTGGCTAGCATTGTAAATGCCCCCTTCCCCCCGATCAGTGTTTTTAAGATATTGGAGATGGTTCCAACAAACAACTGTAATCATCTTATGACATCAGAATTTGCTTGACATCACAAGATGACCCATGGTTGTATTCTTCTCAACCTCTCCCACAAGAGGTCAATTAACACGGAGCAGACTACATTATGACTGAATCTCATATCAATGAGTGCTTTTCAGCAATGCATTGTGATTCAGTCTTCAGACTGATTCTCAACATGTTTTGATCTGGAGAGAGTAAGAAACTTATTATTAATCCTCTAACATCAGATGGTAATCACTGTGATGGTTTGAGGGCGGTGCTATGTTAAATTCATGAATACCATCAGATGGTATATCAAAGATAATTAATAACATTATATGGTAATCACGGTGATAGTTTGTGGCAACACTATGTTAAATTCATGAATACCCTTCAACACCCTTGCCAGAGAGACTGACACTGGTCAGAGGAGTAGGGATGATATCCTACAGTCCTATGTGAAGTTTTTTGATGAATGTGCCTTCAATGTAGAATTATCTAACCCTACTGTTTTGTCAGTGGTACTCTTCAAATAACAAACAGCCACAATGTAGGTATGGGGTAGGTAGGTAGTGATGTGTTATGTATATCAAATAAAATCGAGGGGGGGGGGGAGTATCATCAACCAATAAGAAAGGAGTGGTGAAATGAGGAAAGGTTGGAGTGTAGAATGTTAGTAGATTATGATATTGCAATAAAAAAGTAGCTTTCCATACTATAAAAAGGTGAACCCTGATGCTTTTGAGCCCATGTGGGATGTGCTGGGGAGATGAATTAGGTCATCCCTCCCCTCCCCACAAAAAAACTTCACAAGCACTGATCTGCTCTTTGGAAAGAGAAGGATGACTTACCAGACATGATAAACTGGTAAATAGCATGAGAAGTTGGTGTTATGCTTGTACATCTATTTGGAGTCACCATATTCAGTACAAACTTCTCTATTCTGCTGAAACAGATCTCTTAGCTATGAACACTCCTGCATTCATTTCTGTAATGCATGGAAATCATGCATTACAGATTAGTTTGCTCTGTGCCTCACTGCATATTGCACCATGCTGTGAAATATGGAGCATGACCAGAATGGGTTTAGCATGCTCCAAATATGTATCTTAATGTTTAGCTTTTGGACACCAGTGTACATAGTAGTTGGCAATATTATTTTTAGTTTAAAAATGTACATTATAATTTGTTTTAAAAAAAATTCTGTACTTTTGATTCAATTTTTTTTATTCCAAGTTCAATGAGCTAGTTAAATTTTATGTTATGAAATATATATTATTTTTTTTCAATTTTTTTAATCAAATTTGTTAGGCTTAGTTTTCTAACTGTTAGAAACTGGAAACATAAAAGAAAAAAAAAATGACAGATTTAACAACAAAAATGTCATGAAATATCTATATTGAAACAACAAAATTATTTAGAAAAAGGCCAAAAATTCCCAACCCCATAGAGGAAATTGAAATCCTTGCTAATTGCAGATTTGATAATCCATAACCTTTATTTGCCCGATGTTAAATTTTATTTATTACACAGTCTTGAACAATGCTGTAGTTGTTAATAGTAATAAAGTCCCCCCCCCCACACACATACAAATTTATTTAGAGATCATACACAAGAAATTTGAGTTTCATAACTAAAAATAGCACAATTAGAATGTGGAAAGCTACAGGCCACCTATTCCTAAAACTCTCTGTCTAAAGATTAATTTAAAATGTAGATAAAGTATTGTATCTCTAATTTAACATATGATATATCTGCCTACCATAGATTCATTTGATAAAAAAATTTGTAAGTTACTTTGGAAACAGGTACATTTATTTAAGAAAATTAGTGGGTACACAAATTAAAAAAAAAAGCAGAACCACCATATACCTTTCATTACAGCTCTAGTCTCTAACCTCATATTCGCTATGGGTCCATAAAAAGTAATTCTTTACAAATATGGTTACCCACGGTTGTCAGTTGAAAAAACTATTTCTAGAAATATCAAAAATTAGTTTAAAAAAAAAAAGATAGAAAAATGTAGTAAATGTGATGCATAAAGCAAAGTGTATATACATCAAAGAGCCGAAACATTATGACCAGCATATCTTTATGCAAATCGAAGCAACTGCAGGTAAACGACGGCATATGTGTAGGTCATGAAACGAAATAAATAACACTTGATACTGAGCTATGTTAATCAGTGTTATTCTTGTTCTTCAGATGGGGAAAGGCAGTGGACTTAAGTGAGTTTGACAGAGGCCAAACTGTAATGGCCACACGACTGGGTCAGAGCATTTCCGAGAAGTCCATGCCTCGCTGGGTAAGAGCTGTTTTTGGTGGCACATGGAGGGCCAACATCGTATTAAGCAGGTGATTATAATGTTTTGGCTCTTTGGTGTATATACTAGTACTTTCTTGAGTGGAAATTATTGTAATATATTGCTGGACAATTCCATTTGCTCTAATCATAAAATGCTAATCTTATTAATTTTTGAAAATATTGCAAAAGTATTTGAATAGGTGACTGAAAAAAAATAGGTAGACCAATATTTAACTTCTTACTTAAATTAAAATGCCATAAAGAGTAATTTCAACAGTAAATAGCTGGATTTGAAGACTGTTAAGCATCATTTTTCATTTAACATTAAGAAAATTGAATAAAAGAATTCTATTAAATAATTTTCTATTTATTATCATACTTTTGTACTTTATATATATATACACACACACAAACAAAAAAAAAGTATTATTATACCTTTCATGCTAGCAAAATCATGCAGAGAACTGCATTTCAGGTTCATGGCATTATGATAATGAGCTGAAGATTAGATATAGCTCACTATACCATTACAATACTACCCAGAAATAGTGCTACCTCAAGTGAATGCTTGCTTGCATCATCAGAGTGGATCAGGACTCCTCAGGGCACCATCAGTACTCTTTTCACTACTGTTGCAGTGACAACGTTAGCAGCAATAGATTGGCTACCAGTGTATAAATAAATCAAAGGTGTGGTAGTGGCCAGTGTATTTTGAATTGGCATAAATATAGAATAATTCATTTGCAAGATTTCACAATTAAAAAAGAAGGTATTGTTTCCCAAGCTGCTATAATTAATTTTTAGGAAAATCATTTTTATACAGTGGGTGCTTTTTCATTGGCCAATTCTACCAATTGAAGTTAGATAGACAATCAGTGTTGCTAACCCTTTTCAGCAAATTTAGGTATTACTAATGCAAAATTAGTTAGGGAAAATCTTTATGATGAGCACTGAAATCTACCAAAAAAAAAAATAAAAATAAAATAAAAACAGTATTTAAACATTTCAGAGTATTAGTTGAAAATGATTCAAGATCTTTATAATCATGTGAACATGAGTAATTTAAAAAAAAAGAATTTCAAAATTCATATCAATGAATATTTTTAAAATAGATTTTTCCCAATCCTTATTCCTAGTTACACTTATTGATATCTACAAAGGGTTATGATATATGTAGTTCCTATTTATACTGAGTTTTCTGGAACAGATGGATAGTATATCTGTTTGACAATATTTTTCCCTTTTTTGTGCTTCAGACAACATAGAAATATATATATATGCAATATGTTTCTCAACATAAATGCAACTTGTTTTCCATTTGTTTCTGCAAAAGTAAATAAAAGTTAATCAGCTCCTACATCTAAAACTATTTCTTTCCTTCTCCAATGCATTTTATGTCACTTATTCAAAGGACCTGACAGTGAAAAATTGTTCAGATCAACAGCAAGACTACAACAGCAGAGCTGCCAACCTTGTATAATGAAAATTATGAATTAGAAGAATGAAAAATCGGAGTACTTATGAAAACTAATAAATTCCCATATTTTGCTGAATTTATGTAACATACTGATTATTAATTAATACATAAATACATATTGATTATTAGTTACTAATTATTATCAATTAAAATGGTGGTTAACGCACTGGGCTGCTGACCTATGGGACTTGGGTTCGAGTTCTGAGTAAGGCATGGATGTTTCTGTTGTTTTTCTGCTGAGGTCCCACCATCCTCACAGACCTTCTACTATGGCATATAAACAGACAGGCTCCTATTAGATCTCTATGGCAAGCAGCTGCTTGAGGGGGTATTTATTTATTTATTATTTTACATAAAAAGTTTCAGTAACTTGTGAGCCTGAATCGGTTATGAGTGAAAACAAATTAGACTTCCCAATTCAAACAATTTGAATTTAGCAATGATCATTTTATGGTACACATTAACTGATTATGAATTAAATTTTCTATCTTATAACAAAAAAAACTTAAATCAGTTAAGTTATATTTTTGCAATGCATAAAATCTATGGCATGCTACATTTTGATATTAAAGAAATTTAACTTAATCACTAATAATCAACAATATGTAGTAGGCATCATCCATTAATAAATAGATAAACAGATATATTGCAAAAGCTAATATTTACAATACAAAGAGATAGCAACAATCATTGCACCTTTTTCTATAGTGTGTTTTTTTTCGATAAAGCATTTTGATCGCCAACAGTGGCAAGTTTCATATGCAGTGCAGGAAATGGTGATTTGCCACAGCCTACTCAATTGCATCTGCACATTTTTGATAATAATGAAAGTTAACTTATTGCTAATAATCAATATGTAGGCATCATCCCCTGATGCAGTCCCTTTTCTGCAGTCTTTTTTCCTTTCTGTGCAGCCAAGTCACTGTATCCATACCCTTTAAATATTAAAAAATGCAACCTAATTGCTAATAATTAATAACTAGCAATCAATATGTAAATATAATTAATTGATTAACAATCAATTTCATTGACTAATAATCAACTAATAACAATAACAACTGTCAGAGCAGCATTTTCATGCAGCTTGGACATAAACCAACCCAAATACATGCCTATTATGATCAGCTTCTGGGTTACGAAGTTATGGTAAAACAAAATTGACATCGGCCAACAAATGACAAGTGAAATGCAGCAAGAAGATAAGTAAATAACAGCAGGAACATAAAGTGCATATAAATGATTATAACTCTTACTATGCAGTAAAATATCTCTCCAGTCTCCATGCCCAATGCTAATATCACAGCTGCAGAATTTGCAAAAAACAAAAATTTCCCCTTTATATGACAATTTCACATATCCAAATTCCTCGGCATATTTTGCCAAATATTTCTGACTGTGAGAATATTTATGAGGCATAGTAAAAATTTTAACACAAAACTAGTAATGAAACTGTTTACACACAACAGCAAATGACAAAGTGCAGAGGTAAGAACAAAGACAATAGTGCTACACTGCTGAAATCAAACTAAAGAGAAGAGTTCTGATCAGTCAATCAAAAGGTTAGAGTAGTAGTCCAGTTGTTATACACTGAAGAGTCAAAACATGATCAGTGTGTCTTTATGCAAATCGAAGCAACTGTAGGTAAACGACAGAGCATGTGAAGGTCATAAAATAGTATAAATATCACTTGATACTGAGCTCTGTTAATCAGTGTTATTCTTGTTGTTCAGATGGGAAAGGCAGCAGACTTAAGTGAGTTTGACAAAGGCCAAATTGTAATGGCCAGACGACTGGGTCAGAGCATTTCTGAAATGACAAGGCTTGTGGGATGCTCACAGTCAGCCGTGGTTAGTACCTTCAAAAAGTGGTTTGAGGAGAGAAAAACCACAAACTGTCGGCAAGGTGTGGGCTGACCACAGCTCATCGATGTTAGAGGTGATCAAAGGCTATCCCATATGGTATGAGCCAACAGAAGGGATACTGTGGAGCAACTAACCTGTAATTTGAATGCTGGTGACAGGAGTAATGTGTCACACCACCACACAGTACCTGCTGAAACTGGGGTTGCATAGGGGCAGGCTGCTCCAAGTGCCTATGCTAACTTCGGTTCGCCATCAAAAGCACCTACAATGGGCATGCAAGCATCAAAACTGGACCTTGAATGATTAGAAGGTCATCTGGTCCAATGAATCTCATTTTCTGTTGCACCATGTGGACGGCCAGGCACGTGTTTGTTGCTTACCTGGGGAAGTGTTGGCACCAGATGCACCATGGGGCAAAAACAAGCTGGTGGAGGAAGTGTAATGCTTTGGGCAATGTTCGGCTGGAAAACACTGGGTCCAGTCATTTGCAGGAAACTATGATGTCTACTACCTACGTAAACATCATTGCAGACCAGGTATATACTTTCATGGCAATGGTATTCCCCTCTAGTAGTGCCTTCTTTCAGTAGGATAATGTGCTATGTCATACTGCCTGGATTGTTCAAGAATGGTTCACAGAACATGAGGAAGGCTTCCAGGTATTGCCCTGGCGTCCAAATTCCCCAGACATCAATCCAATCGAGCATCTGTGGTTTGTGTTGGAACAGCATATCCAATCTGCGGTGGCTCAACCATTTAACATACAAGAGTTAAAGGATCTGCTGGTAATGTGTTGATACCAGATACCAAAAGACACCTTTAAAATTCTTGTAGATCCATGTCTTGCCGGGTAAGAGCTGTTTTGATGGCACATGGAGGATCAACATCATATTAGGCAGGTGGTCATGTTTTATGCATGACCACCTGCATTTATTTATGCAGGTGGTCATGTTGGCTCTTCGGTGTATTATATAGGTATCTAGGGTAGTGTTAAATGCAATTTTAATATTTATGGTGAAATAATATGATTTAAGCACTTACATTAAAGCTGTTAGTTACCACTAAAAACAATGCAAATACTCTTGTTTGAAGTAAGCAGAATAAACAATTATTGCTTATATTCAATATATGAGCTAAACTGTACCGTGTACATGTGCTAAATGCACATAATTAAAAACTTACATTATATGCTTTTAGCCATACTATCGCAGACCAGTAATAAATTGAAAGAAAAATAATTTATATCTAAAACATATCTGAAACAAATTAATACTATTTCAAGGATGAGGAAAAAAAATCCATTTCTCAAACAGAAATCAAGTCAACTAAAAGATTAAACAACATATTGCCAATTACCAATAAAACAAAATTCAAAATGTTTCTAGAGTCAAAAATTAACAACAAAAAAATTCTATAATCATAAATTAACTTTTATGCAGTCAGACTCAACCCCTAGAATGAATCATAAAGTAGAATTATTATCACCTAAGATACTAATATGCATATTTTTCATAACTTGCACCTTGTCTGTTTACCTAATATAATAAAAATAGAAAATAAATATTTACCTGGTCCCTAGAGGTGGCCTTAAGTATCTTCTTTCAATAGCTGCTTCTACCATTAGTAACCTCTTTTTTGCTTCTTCTACTGGGTTTATATTTCCTGACAATTCTGACTCACAGAGGTCTTCTTCTTCTAAATCCATACTTTCATCTTTTTCACAAACATCATCTTTATTGTCCTCAATATCATCACTAATATCAGAGGTGGATTTCTCACACTTTATGCTTCTATCCTTATTGTCCAATTCAACTGTTTCTACTGTAGTATTTATACTATTATTTACTTTACTTTGGCTAGTTGATTTACACTTTTCATCTACTAAATTTTTATTGTTTAATGCTATACTTTGTATACTATTTTGTAATTGTTTTGTCTTACTACAGTTCTTTTCTTGTAAATATTTTTCACATGCAGGAAAGAAAGCTACTGTAGAATCGGAAGACATTTTTAAAGGTGGCTTCCATCCCTGTAAGAAAATTTAAATACTTTTTTAAATTACTATCTAGTGTAGTGGTTCTCAATCTTATATAAGACACAATACATAAGCCACAGACCACATTCTGCAATTTTCTGTAATACATTTATAGTGGTCTATGAACACCACCTGGTTGGTGAACCAAAGATTTAGAAACATTGATCAGTGGATAATAAAAATTATTTTAATACAGCACTAAGAAGTAACAATTTTTAAGAAAAAATTCACATCTTAATAAAATTTGCACTTAATTTTATTCAGTTTCAACTTGAACATTCTGATTAAGAAAGCTGAAATCAATTTTAGTGAACAGAATGAAAAGAAATCATATGTGCATTGCTATTTCAGAATTACACAATTTTTTTCTGACCTTGATTAATTTATTTTAAACCCAAATAAAATATGAGATTTTTTATATTATAGGACAACCTGAAGAGGAGTAACATGGAAATTCAGAAATGTAGTAAGTATGGTAGACTTAAAATATCATACCTTTTGTTCTAATTTAGCTAGATTAACGTTTAACTTTTAAAAATAGATTATGATTCAAACGAATATTAATTATTGCTACACATGCATTTTACACACATAAAAATTACAAATCAACACAATGGGTTATTAGCTAAACAACCCAAATTTCTCCTTTCAGTCTTGGCATAACAGTCCTTTTTGGATTTTTTTAAGCATGATGTTTAAATGCTATGGTATTAAATGATGTTATATTAACTTAGTGGATATTACGTTCCTCTATAATAGCAGAGATAGGTTATTATTTTCCATCACTAACATTGCTACTTTCATGTGTAAAATCTGGTACATATTGTCTGAGACGTGTACACCTTCAAACTTATGTAAATTGCCTTAAAATTCAAAATGAACCTTTAGAAGAACGTTTAAACTTTAAAAGAGAATTCAAACTTCAAACTATTAAAAGTTCTGGCTCCCATCTACCTTTAAAAGTGACATGTTTCACCAATTCTCACTATATTGGCATTTTCAAGCTGAGATCGCAATGTCATGATCACCTGCAGAATAGCTTCGGGTCGCCAGACCTACTGCCTCAGAGTACTTTAGCGTACACGAGGCATTGGATCTGGCCACTACTTCTAATTTGTGTCAATGGCCGGACGTGGCTCCAGACAGAGGGTGTCCCAATGGGATCCCAGCTGTCTGGACTCATGGCAGATGTTGTCATGAGACATATTGAGCATCATGTAAACCTTCACTTTATATCAAGTATGTAGACGATATATTGATTTTTTTTGGCTGCACCCAATTACTCTGCTCCCAGATTTAATTAATGCATTTAATAATGATATTCTGTCCGTTAAATTCACATATGAATCTGAGCATAATTTTAAATTACCATACTAGATATTCTTATTACACGTAAATCAACATATTGTGAAACTACAGTATACAGAATGCCAACATTTATCTCTAACTTTATCCCTGCAGATTCAGCACACCCAATAAAATATAAAAAAAGCAAGTATATATCCACATTTTATCAGAGCATATCGATATTGCTCTGAAACAAGTACATTACAAAATGAATTAACATATATTCGGAAAAAAGCTACAGAAGCTGGGTACACTGATCGCATGTTAGCTACAAGGGAAAGAAACAAAATATATCAAGTTGGAAATGCCTCACAATTACTATTAAATCAAGAAAACATTAATAAAAAGTATGTAAAGAGTTTCCCGTATATAAAAAATATTACGGAAACAATGACGAATATATTAAAAAAATACAATACTATATTGCCTACAAACATAACGCATACAATCAAAAACTTATTAGTAAACGATAGAGATAAATAACCACCCATGCGAGGCGTTTATAAAATAAATATCCCTGACCTGAAACAGACTTTATCTGGAAAACACGCATATATAGGTAAAACCTATAGACAATGCAAATCATGAATGCAGGAACATCAAAATGACATCAAAACGAAAATTCCAAACATTGCCCTAACACAAACAATAATGCAAAATAAATTAGCCATAGATAAAATAGAATACAAGCCCTTTGCTGCACCAAACACAAAATTTCAACTATTATATGCAGAAAAAATTCTTATTCACAAAAACTGTAACCGTATATGTAATACAGATATCCCACCCCTACCTGCCGCATGGAATCTACTGGCTTAGCATGAGGAAGGCTCAATATATCATATCACATGATGCATGACGCACTTAGCGAGACAGGTATAAAACAGCAGGTGATCATGACATTATGATCTCAGCTTGAAAATGCCAATACAGTGAGAATTGGTGAAACGCGTCACTTTTAAAGGTAGATGGGAGCCAGCACTTTCAGTAGTTTGAAGTTTGAATGATCTTTAAAGTTTAAACATTCTTTAAAGTTTCATTTTGAATTTTAAGGCAATTCACATAAGTTTGAAGATATGCACATCTTAGACAGTATGTACCAGATTTTGCACATGGAAATAGCAATGTTAGTGATAGAAAATAATAACCTATCACTGCTACTATAGAGGAATGTAATATCCACCAGGCTCAAGACAATTTTTCCTCTAATAATTTGAATCGAATTCAAAGTGGTAATTTATTAGTAAGTTATGTCACATACAAAAAAAGGATTTCATCTGAATAATAACAGAAATTAATATTAAGGCTACCTCATAAGGGTTAACACTGAAACTCTGAACAACCCTTAGATTAGGGGAGGAAAAATGCTGCATACTGAAGTATTGTAGTCAAGTGTATTAAAGTGTCTTCTTTGTGAGCTGTACTAACTAGGACCTGAGATTGAGCTCAACCATCAGACAGTGTAATTTGCCCTGTAACCTATTATTTCAGTGTCATACAAACATCAATATGCTTCATTGATGGGGCAATTTACAAATTATTCAATTTCAAAGAGAGAAAAAGTGACAGACAGAATATTGTTTAAGTGATCATGCAAACATGCTAAATGTTTGAATATTTACATCTATTAATAATCCATATTAAAGAACTGCTGAAATTAAAGATCAAAGATCACTTTTGAAGTCACCAAAATAAATCTGCCTATTATAGTCTAAATGCAAGTATGCCAAAGATACAAAATATATGTAGAGATGATATACATCCATTATTGCAAAATTCATAATGATTGTGATTAGATGACAAACAGTTTTTATAGCAGATAACAGATGATTCAAAACTGCTAGAGAATTAAACACAATGATCATTACGTAATCCTGAAAAATGAAATAATTATTACAATAAAAAGGTATTGATAGAATGCTAATTTACTTATAAGAGCATAATAAATACTTATAAGAACTCTATCTTACACCTGTAACACTAACATATAAATTTGCTTCAATATTTGTATTATATAAAATGACTGAAAGTACTTTTCTTTTTAACTTTGCTCTTTTTATTCTTCCAGAAAAATAATACAAATAACATTAAATAGCAAATAATGAGAGAATAAAAAAAAGGTGATTATGCTTAGCTTTAAATATTCTCATTTTAAAAATAATGATGAATATGCACATACCTTGACTTGCATACTTGCACCACCAACCTTCTCTTCCAGGTTCTCCACTTGCTCAAGTATGGCCAAATCAACACGCAAAGCAACTTCTCGTGACCATGCTTCACCCTCAGCAACTGGTGCTCCTCCTGGCAATTGAGAGATTTGGCGATCCAAATCAGTGATGTCCAAATCTGTTGCTATATGCAAAATAGCCAAAAGAGGGTAGAAATAATGTTAGAATCTGAATACTAATAGAAAAAAAAAATTAAAACAGCAATAAAGCAATATTCAATCTTTAATGCATGCCACCATTTTAGGTGCTTTTTGGTGTTCCTTTTTCTTCCCAAGCTGTTTAAATAATGTTAAGAGGAAATTTAATTTTGATGCATGCCTGTAAAATATGATTATAATATGAAAAAGAAAACTATATATATATAAACTGTCTCTTGTACTAATTAAAAACTATTTGTACTTCTGCAGAGTTTGGCATTTTTTGAAACATTACTCCTTAGGATAAAATCTTAACTGCCTGGTAAAGTTTTGCAAGAATATACTCTTTCCTGTCACCTTTTATTTTATAATTACTATACATTGCACATTTTTGGAGATACCTATAAAATAAATACTTATCATATGGATCATATTCATAAATTAAAGTATTTGTCAATATCTACCTACTTATATATACACTGCTGACCATTAAAAGTGCAACACCAGGAAAGACAAGAGATATCAAAGCCATATTTAGTGAATACATAGCTTATGTTACAAGGATCAAATGATTACAAATGCAATTCGGTTAGACTTGTGAAATACAAAGAAATCAGTATCTTGTGTAGCCACCATGAGCGGCAATAAGTGCTGCTACATGGAAACATTGAGAGGATGAGATGTCGGATGTGTGTTTGGGGAATGTCAGTCTATACAGTTTCAATATGTAGCCAAAGTTCATCTGTTGTAGCAGCTGCTGGTGTCTGGCGTGCTAGTCGTCATGAGATCATGGACCAGACATGTTCAATTGGGGACAGATCTGGTGAACGCGCAGGCCAAGGCAAAAGTTACTGTTTATATTGAATAAGAAAATTATAATGAAAAAAATGGAAAATATATATATATTTTTTAAAATTTTACTAAAGATAAAGTGAAAAAAAATGGTAAAATTTTTGAATGTTTTTTAAAAAAGCTTAAAAACTTGAATTTCTAATTTGTTTTCTTTGAATTTTTGCTACTTCATTAAGCACAATTAAATGTTCTTTCTTTCGGTATATAATATAATATACTTACTTTCATTAGTCACTTCAGGATGAGGTTCTAAAAGCTTTGTTTTATTTTCTCAATGGACCACCATAACATGCAAATACAGTGTTCTTATTCAATATATGACATTTTATTACACTTAATATTACCACAGAACTTATATTTTCTTTGAAATAATAACAATAAACATTTAAAGACTTGTGAGGTATGTAGACTACAACAACAGAACTAAAAAACAAAAATCACATTAAAAGATAGTTAAATTTCTGATTCAACTTTTTTGCAGAGAATAACATATGAACAAATAGGAGTTCATTTTTAGCCTGCATAGCTTATTTGCAAGGTGATATTAATTTCTTACATTTTTTCCCTTCCTGATCATATCTGAGGCTAATGGTTTAATATAAGCATACAGCTTTAAAACTAGGGAAAGAATGACTAGATCCTATGTAGATATGTGTTGGTGAATTCATATATATTGCAGCTCACAAAATGGTTTTAGTTGCAGATAAAATTTAAAAAAATCTCCTTGGAAAGATTGCTAATCTTTGCACCAGCACATTTTGTAAATGTAATGCTGATGCAGCAATTCTAAATTTCAATTTTGAAATAATAATCAACTGCACATGATGCTATAAAGTGTTAAAAGTTTTCAGTTAATAAAAGCAAAATTTTATTTATCATTCCTAGTGTGATTGATATAAGATAAATTAAAAGTTGGCTACTAACTGAGTTTTCCATGTTGCAATTAAATGATTTTAAGGTTTCTGCAGATTGATATTAAGCACTGCAGTTGCAGTAGAATGGAAAATGTTATACACACACACAAACAAAAGCTTACCATCTTGTTGACCCTGAGAACATGCAGTGCAAGCATAATTAAAATGTTTCTGTATTTGTTTCTGGAGCATTTTTTCCCTGATACCTCTATGATGAAGAGCACTCAGCAATGTTTTTAACTGGCCCGAGTCTGTTATCCTCCACCATCCTTTTCGTAGTTCTAGGAAGACAAAGTAAAACACATAAGAATAGTGTTGCATGGCACAAACCCACAAGTAAAAAAAAACCTCACTGTTTAAAAAACTATTTATAATAGGTTACTATTAATACTGTATACACAAATTACTCTTACCAGGTATATTTTTGCGCCATGGCAATTTCATTATTTTTACTCTTTCACTTAAGGTTTTAACAGTTTAGTCAAATAGTACTTATCTAAAAATATTTAGCAGAAAAAATTTTCACCGACATACGGGAATCAAACCCGCATCTCTCCAGAAACATGCCAGTGTTTTTAGCAGTTGAACTAATGCCAGCTTGTCTTTTTTCTGCTTATTCAAGACTATACTCTATCACCGAGAAATGCGGGCCAACCATTGGTACCATCTGTAGTCTTGGGTGGCAACACACAAATTTTTTTCTGCTAAATATTTATTGATTATCAATGACAAAAGAGCATCAGGTCATGATGCGATTATCATCTATGTTTAGTACCTATCTGATAGGAGAAAATAACTTCTTAATAGTCACTAAAACTTATCTAATCCCACTGACTGAATGTTAACTACAGTAAAATATGTTAAGCTGACCATCACATATCGGTTTCAATTGAGGAAAATAGCAGGCTTGGCCTACATGAGTCAAGACCATCATTTTCCCAAATATGTAAAAGTGTACTGCTTTGCCATGAACAGAATGATCCTAATAAATTCCATTTGCTTTTGAGCCAAGTCTAAAACTTTTATACAATATCAGCCAATGCATATGTCAATAGGGTTTTGATTAGGGACTCCAAACATACACAATAAAGATCAGGAATACATTTTGTGTATCCTGAGTTGAAATCCTTTGTGTAGTAGTACATTACTCTAATGTGTCTGCTGAAATTAAGCACTATTCAATAACAGTAATTTTCAACTGCATGCTGCAAATTTTGGTACTTTTTAACCCTATGCTACAAAGTTACTTTTCTGATATTGTAATGTTCCAAAAGTATGGTAAACTTTTTACTTTGGACCTTTTGATTGATCCAAATTAAATTAAAACTCTGGATAGCATGTCGGGAGCCAGGCAATATTAACTTGCCAAATGAAGTTAAATGAGGGTTCATTAGGTATATGGCATTATTTATTGAGCAAAAAATCAAAAGATAGTCAATTTTTAAAATTTAAATCTTAATCAAAATCAATTATCATTGCCCAAGAGAAAAAATAGCAAAGTCAAAATATTCATATAACAAACAAAGTTTATTTCCAAAAAAATTCACAACTCACCATATAAACTGATGAATACAAAAGTAGTCTCAAAAATTCATTTAAACATCTCCAAAACTGACAAACTTCTCAGTTAGCATCATTCTCATTCTCCACTATCATTACTATCATCACTACCTTCATACTCACATTACTGTCTGACACTCTACTCCCTCTGTGACCTAACATCAACTTAGTATTGCATACGACGTACAACTGACATGTGTGCATTTCATGCTGGGTAAAACATTTGCATAATCTTACAATCACACATTCACTATGATGCAAGAGGGGGCATGTCCTTAATGCGTGCATTAGAGCTGTCAATCAAACGTTGGAGTTGTGCATGCACAACTCCTTTAGCGGATCGGAATAAAGAAAAATGATGGCCAACTAAAAATAATCCCCAAAATGATATATATAATGTAAATAACGTAAAACTGTTTAAGGAAGAGTAAAGGTGAATGGGTGGACCATCACAACATGAGATACACAATGTATACAAAAGTGATGCAACCTAGAATACAGTGAACATTACATCATCCCAAGCCAAGAGTTGAATAATTTTTTTTTTCAGCAGTAGTGCAACCTGGTAATGAGATATTCTATACCTGTGGTCTATTCCAGAATGCATCTTTTTTATTATTGAACACACACACAAAAAATTACCATGGCAACTACTTGCCTGTATACATATTATATTATCCACTTGTCAGGAGTAAATGGAAAGAGCCATCATGCTGTTCAATCCTTCCAGGGTTCCAAATTTCTTCCCATTATTTTCCAAGACTGAAACCAAAACCACTTGGTTCTGGGAATATATCATTTCAGTTATATGGAGCACAAGACAGATGTTCCTTGTGCAAATGTCACTAATTGGAAGTATGGAAGCTTGTGTGCTTGTAAATTCTGTAAACAATAGGTACCATCTGTATTTGTTCAGTTAGTACTTTATTTATACTTTCAATTAAAATTGGCACCCTCTCTTCCTTTGAAGTGAATACGAATCCAGCGACTGATTGCAACATCAATGTTTGAAGTTGCTTTTCTACTTTTTAGGGCTCATATAGGAAGATAATTTAAAAAATTTAAAAAATACCTATTTATATTTTTTATTATATTGTTTAAAGAAATTTCCTTTTCATTGATATATAATCTAACTATTTTTGTTCATCAAATTTTCTAGAATTATGGCTTACTTGCATTGCCAGATCCTTTTTCATTATATCATTTGAAAAAGTCTTATTGAAAATAATGTTTGCAAATTTAGATTTTTTTCAATAAAATTCTGAATTAAATGCATTTAATTTAGTGCATAAATAACATGCTCAATTTCATTTTATTAGTTATTTGCCAGAAAAGTTCAAGTTTAATGTTTTTTAGGGATTGAGTACAATGAAAAATTAGGTGACCTGTGGATGCAATCCAGTTTTCCAGACTGGACCCTGGAAGAGTTCTATATATAGTGGCATACCCAGAAGCTTCTAATTGGGCTAACTGGGTGGGGTGGGGATTGGGGGGGGGGGGTATAATCAAACCCCATCTCATAAGCCACTGATTTAACCCTTTCCCTACCATACCGACCGAAAACAGCCGAGATCTTAAATGGACTCGTCCAATCAATGCTATTCCTTCCTCTTCACAACCTTCTGCCTGCAGTTTGGGCCAGTATGGTAGTGAAAAGGTTAATACGCATATACTAATGACTCTCCTGCCTACAATATCACAGATTATTCAAATGGTGAATAATATGCAGTACAATAACACTACATACTTTTTTACCTTTTAGGAAAAACATGAATCTGGCCACATGATATTGATGAGAATCTTTATAGTAAATTTTGCACATATATTTATGAATAATTTTATTCATTATTTCAATACATAATTTATGCAACAGTGAAATAGCAATATCACATAAGAAATGATAGAACACAAAAATGAAAGTATGCACATGTGTTATGTATGTAGCAAACACTTAAGAGACACTTCAAACCAAAGAAAATTTTTTGAGAATTGGCATTGGAGCTTCTTTATCACCTGTTGTGTAGTCCACACCTAGCTCCTTCTGACTACTACATCTTTTGCTGCACGATACATTTCTTTCAAGGTAGGCAGTTTCAAACATTTCAGGAAGTTGAAAATGAATATTGGAAGTTTTTCACTTCTAAGGACCAAACACGAGTGAAGAGGAATCAAACCAATTGCCAACATATGGTTTGACTATTTAAAATTATGATTTATATTCTGCTGAGTGAAATTTGTTATTTTTATTGTAATAATCATTTCTCAAGTAGACAATAAAACATAGAGACCTATATATCACTGTAGTATACAAAAAGTAGCATAATAAGTCTGCATCTCAAACTGCATTGCCATAGCATGTGCTGATTTAAATGCAAGCTAGAAAACATAGACATAATGATTGACAAAAGTCTGTTAGTCAAGTGCACCTAGCTTGATTTTGGATTTTATCCAATTTTCAAGGCAGAAATATTAGTAGTTCCTTAATGAGTTAGACCTAATTGGTTCTTATAGTAGTTTTGTAGATAAAAAGTAAAAAAGTATAGAAGACAGTATGCACATGTGGTTTGTGAATGCTGATTTTGTTTAGAAATAAATTATGTTGCTAATACATATGTTTAATAAATATATATAAAAAAATAATCAGTGGCTGGTAGCTCAGGGGTTAAAGCAACTGACATGTTATCAGGAGGTGGTAGGTTAAGATCCTACCAGGTTAATGACAATTTTCCCTCTATATTTATTCAACGTATCACCAACAGGTGCATATCAGTGATTTCCTATAATTTCAACTTATGTTTATATATATATTTAATCAACTAATGATGCTGTACCTGCTTAATCAAAAAGTCAGAAATTGTGCACTATTTACCACAACTGTGATGAAAAGGTCACATGATTCTTCAGCTATCTTAAAAGCAGCAAAGCCACTAGTCAACACTTGACCCCAAGATGGGAAAGATGAATTCCAAAGAGGCATTATTATTGGTGCTCAATGGGCTGGTGTGGTGCAACTTATAGGCAAAACTATGGAAATCACAGGAGTGACCAAGGCAAATACTGCTAAAGTGTATAGAAGATGATTAACAAATTGATTCTCAATATCTGACAGGAGTAATTGCAGCAGATATCAAATACTATGAGGACCACATAGTATTATATTAACATTAAACTGTGCATATCAACTCAAACAAAGTGAAAGAATTTGATATTTGTGGTTTGGCAGTCAGACCCTATTGGAAAACCTTTCATTGTCAGCCAAAAAAGTCAAAGCGAGGCTGCAGTCTTGTCAAGAGAGATGTGATTTGAGTGTAGAGGACTGGAAAAAGGTTACATGGTCAGATGAATTGTTATATAACCTCTTTTCTACACATAGCAAAGCTAGAGTGTGGCGCCAACTGCCAAAAAGCAGCAAAATAAGTGTCTGCATCTCAAACTTCATGAGGTGATGAACACCCCATGTGTCACATCCACTCTACAAGCTGGAGTTGAGTCACAGTGCAGGGAATGTTCATATGGCATGGATTAGGTCCACTAATATATCTAATGGGTCATCAAAATGCCAGAGCATATTTAAATAATATATCTGGTCATGTTCATTTTATTACGATTCTTTTTTCCCCAATGGAAACAGCTTCAGGATGATAATGCAACAGTGCATCAGGTGAGTCTGTCTGTCAGTGGTTTGAAGAACATGGAGAATTCAGTTGGTATCCCATTGTACTTGACTCTGAAGAAACAATTTGCTGCATTGCAACAGGAATAGTTTTGCATCACATCAGCAGCTTCCAAACCAATTCTAATGTATTATTTTGGTGATTCTACACATAGGACTTAGCAACTAAGAAACTACTGTATCAAAATTTCTAAAATAAGGTCTCTATCATTTCAGCTAATTTCATTTTGTGTTGGCAAATCATAGCATGTAATAGGAAGATTCTCCTCATATGTACATTCAATGAAATGACATTCACAGGCTTCAGATTAATCATTTGAGGGCTGCCTTCAACCCACAGCCACCCCAACTGGGCAGCTCCGATCAATAGCACAGTAATTAAAAATGTTTTGTTTCCCTTAAGCTACATTGTGACTGTATGTTTATTCAGAGTTCCTCTTCATACATAAAATGTGAAATATAGTGTAATTAGTAATCATTACAGAGATGAATTATGATCAGTAACACAGCAGTAACATTATGGTACCAATATCCATTATTGACAGAACTCATGCTCTGAACAATTATGGACATAAGAGGTTTGATCGGTTGTGGAAATCTTGATATAACATTACTGTACTCAGGATAATTTTACTGAAAAGTTTGGAATGAAGAAAAAAAAAGGAAAGCCACAAAATAGGCATATTTGCAAATACTTTCCAGAAACATTTTCATAGTACATTAATACTTATTTAACTTTAAAGGAATCTATCAATTACTTCTCAAAGGCACTTTGTACTGTTTCTACAACAAATGTGTTAAGGCATGGAGTACATATATGTTGCAACTTACTAAAATTAATCTGTTTCTACAATGTTCAAATTTTTTACTTTAACAAAATTCAGAATTAAATTTTTTTTAATCTGATATATAACATGACCTATTTCTGTTGATTAGTTATTTATTAAAAATATTCTAAAGTTAACTTGTTTATTGGACTCTGTAACAAACCTGGACTTTTCTCAAAGCATGATATGGAGAAAAAAATTTACAAAATGGAAGAAATGTTTAAACAGGAAAATTATTATTTTTTTGTTATTCAGAAAATAAATAACCCTTCTATTCATGTGCATTATAATCATTTCCATCTATTAGTGCTTTTTAAATAAATTTTTATTTGCATTGCCAGATGCATTTTTTTACTACATGACTCTAAAGAAAGTCCTATTAAAATAAAAATTGTTGCATTTTTTATTAAATATTTTAAGAAAATCAAGAATTAAATGCTCATTAATTTGGCATATAACATGCCAAAATTCCTTTCATTAGTTATTTGGCAAAAAAGTTCAAAATTGAAAATTTTTTTGGCTGAGCATAGGAAGAAAATAGCTTGGCCCTGGATGGAAACCAGCTTTTCAGACTGGACACTGGAAGGGTTAAAGGCATGCAATTCATGGAAGATTGAAAGATTTCCACACTTTTAATGAATAAACTGGAACATGAACTGCTAAATAAAGTAGTTGGCGCTGAAATAATTAATTAGATAATACTAACGTATCTTGTGGGCAGCATGCACCAATTATTTATTAAATTTTGAACATAAGTATTTTACAGAGTAATTTTACAATCACTTGATCTGGGATATTGCACTATATATGGAACTGTAAGTGTAATTACAATTAATTACAATACATTTAAAACACATAAAATAGTTAAAAAATTATGTTAGGTGATTTTTCATGAAATTAATTCACTTATTAGCAAATTTGAATTCAGCATTAGCTAAACAGAAATCAAATGCTTTTTATATAAAATTTTTAACTACATAGTGTGAAAAAATCAGAATGATTCAAGAAATTTATGAACATTGTTATGACAGATGAACATGCTACAGTGAATTTATGATAAACATGTCATGAATGCTCACATATTCTTCTGAGTGAAAATTATGGTATCAACTGTTTAGAATAGAGATGCTTTGAATAATAAGATTTGTGGAGGAAAAACAAAAAGATGTAGTGGAGTAGTGAAGAAATAAGGATATATTGCATTAAATTAGTGTTGTGTGATACTACATAAGAAGACATTATTTGAGTCAAGATGAGCCTGGTTCCGGTGGTGAAAGGGAATCAACTGCAAAGTTATTTTTGGGTCCTCTATCACGAGAGATCAACATTAGATGTTTCGCATCTATAAGGTGTATAAAGCATTATTAAGATAGTCCTCTAACACAAATGAAATTCAATATAAATCGGTTTGTTTGTTGTATGTTACAAAGTAATAGGTTCTATTTTGTCATAGGAACTGAATATTGACAGCATTGTGGTTTAAACATTGAAAATTAGTTAAACTTAGTAAATCGTTCTTTTTATGGTTTGACTTTATGCTAAGAGGAATAGAAATACTTGTGTTTAGATAAGATTGTTTAATTTGTATAATTTTTGTGCCTTTGTAATAAATTACTTCATTCATACTTCAGTTTGGTATACATATATACTATTTTTGAACTCACATTAAGTTTTCATCTTTTCGAATTCATAACATCATCAAAAAAGCCATCAGTTGCAAAAAAGGAAAAGTATCTAAAATTAACCCTTGAAAAGTATAAATATCTACATATATACATCTTTAATATTTTTGCTTTCTCACAAATAAAAAATGCATATTATGCTGTTCAAGTGTTGACAACTCTGAAGTAGTTTCTTCTATTGAGTGTTTATAATCAAAGCCTCGAATTTAAAAACATAACATTATTTGATTGCGAAAAAAATTTTCTCATAATTTTTTAGGTAAAATACCCATGAGCTATCCTTTATAGTCTAGCTAAGTGGTTTTCAATCTTTTATGTTTCACATACCCCCTGGAAATGTGTATGTAGCTGGCATACCTCTTGTATAGACAGATAAAACTAGTTATAGTATAACAATGGGAATAAAATAAAACATATATATATATAACACATATCTAGCGACTTTTGAGTTCTCACAGATGTTAAGTATAAATACTTGTTTCATCAAAATTACCATGTCAATTAAAAAAGCATATGATAATGTTCTTGCCAATGAACTACCTGGAAGAAAAGACTACTACTACTTCCTTCATAACCTTACTTAGACAAGTGTAAAAGCACTATCACCTTAGCTTAACTTATAGAGCAACTGGAGCATATAATCAGGATGTTTTTTTTTCTTTCAAACTTGTTATCTCTGATTAATATTGTGGCTTCACAAATGTGAATTTCTTGTTTGTGATATATAGCATCAGCTGTATTTCAATAATGTCTGCTTATGAGGCAGATGGTGTCAATGTTTCACACTTATCTATAATTAACATAATTTTTTTTAATAAATGTTACTATTTTTAAAAAAAAAAGGAAGCTGAGCTTTTCCAATGAAAAGGATAGAAATAACATAAAAAAAAAACTATCAGGCTTGTCTTGATTTCTATTCTTTAACCCTGTGGCAACCTTGGAAAATGCACACACATACAAAAACAATCCCCAAACCAAAAATTAACAGTAGATCCAGTTCATACTACTAGTATGGCAATACATACACAAAAGCATCATCTGTACTACAAATTGCTCTCTTTATAAGCGATCTATATATGGGCACAAATGAAAAGAAAAATTGAACGAGAGAGAGAAATTATATTATAATTAAATTAAAACAAATGGCACCAAATGAAAGAAAAGCTCACCTAGTGGGACTGGCTTAGGTCTTTCATGTTCCTGTGACATCCTATCTATAACAAGTCTTTTTGCAAATGATGGTGATGGAGAATCCCGCAATGAAGGTGTGGCAGAGCCTTGAGAAGTAGGTCCAGGAGTTGCACTAGGTGTAGGTATGGAAGAAGGTGTAGAAGATGCTGGTGGATGGCTAAGGTTCAAGTTGAAATCTGTACTAGGGCTTGTATGTGATAAAGTTGAAGTAAATGAAGACTGATGAGATGAATTTGTTGCAGGTGGGCCATTCTGGTATGTTGGTCCAAACTGATGTGGAAGGTAAGGATGTAAAAAGAAACCAGGAGGCAGTCCATTTAACAGTTCCATCTGTAGATTAGCCAAAGCAGCTGCCATGTGACCTGAAGAAGCACTTACTGGAGTGGAGTGTGAAGTATGTGAGGTAGACTTTGATGGACTTGGGGTATTTGGCATTCCCAAGTTACCAGGTGAATGTGCTGATGAAGTTATGGAACTTTTTGATAGCTGAGTATGGATTAGTGAATTCTCATCACAAGGCATTCTAGGAAGAATACTAAACCAAGGCTTTTGGTTGCTTTGCTTTTCACCTAAAGATTTAAATATCTGCTCTGCTGACAACATCCCTGAGGGCAGACCAAGAAATGGTCCAAATGGATTGTTTGAATCATTTTTTGGAAGATTGAAGTAAGTGCCATTTACCTCCCTTCCAGGCATCATTGGGCCATTAAAAAGCATGTTCCCAGCTAATAATGAAGCAAAGAAAGGAGAGTGCAATAGCCAATTTTGGTCACCGGGAATGGACGGGTTTGTAGACTGTTTTTTGTCTGTATTATGACCTGTGCTGTTAGTAGGTGTATTTGCTTCTTCTCTAATACTATTATCACAAAACTTTGGCATAAAAATGTTCACACTCGGTTTCCCTTCAGTTTTCTTTTCATTTGTTTTTTCTGAAACTTCTTTTTCACTTTCACTTTTCTTTTCTACACTATCACTTTGTTCTTTTTCTTTCACTTCAGCAGTTTCTTTAGACAAAGGTATTTGTGTATCATCTATTTCAGATTTTAAGTTATCAGGTTGCTTTTGTTCATCTTGAATACACTTTTGGATTTCAATTTCATCACCACGGTTTTCACTTTCTTGCTTGACCGCAGGTTTTTCGACATCAGCATTAAGCAATGTTGAATTTTTTGTTTCCTTTTCAATATCACAAGGTTGTTCATCAGGAGAAACAAGGAAAATTTTTTCTTGTTCTTGTGGCAATTCTGAAGATTCCATTCCTTCCACAAATATACCTCCTGATTTTGGTAATACCCAATACCGCCTGTGATACCTGTCCTGTCCAAATGTTACTCCTCTAAGAGTATGACAAGCCCTAACAAGTTTGGCAGAAAAGGAATTGAGTTGCTAAATTTAAAAAATAAAAATAAAAGGCACTTAATTTGTTGAAATGGTAAACATTTTTAATACATAAATTACAAAACATAAAAAATCTCTTTAAATGTCTTGGTATCATCTTAATGACTATCTTTTAAAAAATATCTTAGCTACATTAACAATAAATAAAAAAAATGATAAATAGCAAATCAAAGCATTAGAAACTCCCATTCCTAACTAAGAGCCTTTTTAATTGTAATATATTTCCACTGACTATCAGATGGCATAATTGTTAGTTAACTAACAGAAGATAAAACCAATTTTTACTTTACAAAACAGCATCCAGGACATTTAACACATAGGAGTCAAATAAAATGGTGCACTATACAGTTTAAAATCAATTAACAGAACTGGGTTGTTTTACTTCTGAGCAGCATTCATGCACACACAATAGGGTAAATGGGTGAGTTACAAGGGCTGGGAAGGGGAGTTTGGCTTGGTTTTACTAGATTTGTTATTAATTTATGATGCATGAGCAATTATGGCTGTAGTGTGCCATGCAAGAATAGGGGATCCACTAAACAGCTATTAGGAGACAGAAGGAAGTGTATTGTCCAGGCCATCCACAGTTAAAAGCGACAATATATATCTGTAAGGGGCTCAGATGATAAATGGTGATATTAAATTATAAACATATTAAGATAAAAAAAACATTAAATTAAAAATTAAAGTTAAAATGATGTTAGAAAAACTCACATTATTTGGTCATTCATTCATTAGTAAAAGATATAAAATGTATATGAAATAATATAAGCTATGGAAAATAAAAATAATTCTTATTGTGATTTCTGCAAAAACAAGACTACAGCAGTTTGACAATAGGGATATTTGGCACAAAAGGCTGACAGAGCAGCAGGTATTAGTCAACTGATGCCAACATGCTTGGGCACATTACAAAATGGTTGAGCACACACACAGGGGTTTTCAAAATAATGGAAATGGCGATTGGAGTACATGCAATGTGCAGTATGCATAACACAGGGACAATGCCACCTGCGATGTGAGGTATATGAAGGGGAGAAGTATGATGTTGGCTATCACTTAGCAGGTGAAACAGCTATTGTGGTGTGTATTGTCGACAATGCCAGATTTCAGTGACCTCCAAAAAGGCATGATCATTGGTGCACATCTTGCAGGAGCTTCAATAACAAGAATGGCAGAAATAGTAAGTGTAACACGAGGAACTGTATCAAAGATTATGACTATTGAAAAGGACATAATGTTGCCTCCAAACATGCAAATTGTGGATGCCATATGAAGTTGTCAGATAGGGATAGGTGAACATTGGCATGGATTGTATCACAGAAGCATAATACCATGGCACTGCAAATAGCAGCAGAGTTGAACACCAGTTGGAATGATCCCATTTCTGTCATAACAATTTGTCAGGAACTTCATTGTGCCAGTATTTATGGCAGTGCTTCAATCCACAAACCTCTGATTACCAACATCAATGCAACAAAACTTGTAAGGTGGTGCAAAGCACATAAAAACTGTGATACTAAAGACTGGCAACGTGTCATCTGGTCTGATGAATCGTGTTACACATTGTTTCCCACCGCTGGTAGAGTGTACATCTGGTGAAAACCTGCAGAAGCGTACCACCCTGACTGTGAAGCATGGAAGTGGATCCCTGATGTTGCGAAGTGCCATATCATGGCATTACTTAGGGCCATTAGTTATTCTGCAGGGCCGTTTCGGATCCACAACGTACAAATCCATTCTTGGGGACCACTTGAACCCAATGTTGGGGACATTGATCCTAATGGCCATCCCTGGTTTCAAGCAGATAATTCAGCCATACATTGTACGAAATGTGTGAAGTTGCAGTTTGCAGAGCATGAGGATGAAGTATAGCAGCTACCCTGGCCACCTCAATCTCCAGACCTCAATATTATTGAACATTTGTGAGAATATCTGGAGCACAAGTCAGATTACACTTTTCATCTCCAGCATCACTGGCATAGTTGGGCATATTTCACAGGAAGAATGTCCCACATTCCATTACTGTATGTAAATGACTTGTATAAGTCTATTCCACATCAAACTGCATCTATTCTGAACTCCTTAGGTGGGCCTACAGCTTGTTAATAAAATATTCTCCACAAACAGTACATGTTTCCATTATTTTGATAAACACCTGTAAATAAGGTTGGTGCCAATGTTGATGAAGTTCCTGGAAATTTTGGGCAGAACATGGTGAGGGTTCATAAAAATCAAAAATTATAATGCTCTAAGCCAATCAGCATATCTGTATAACCCTGATGATCCCCTAATTACCTGTGGTTTACAGCAATGGGTTGGGTTGTTTTACCACTGAGAAGCACTTTTTCTACACATAACAGCTGAATGACCAGCTCACAAGAATTCCAATGACTTAGGAAAGATTGGGGAAGGGGATACAATGGACAGCAGTTAGGAGACAGAAGCTTACTTTAAAGCCATCCAGTATGTTCTTCAATGTGGACAGGGTATGACTCTCCTGCATACAAAGCCATAGCTTAGCATCCCATTTGATAAACTGCAGTCTTTCTAAGCCCATTATTGTCCCTTTCTCACTGAGAAAACACAAATAAGGAGGACAACAACAGGAGTTAGAGGATATAAATATCAAATGTAAGCAGTTGGGACTAGAAACTGGGAACTGCAGATTATGTGCCTGGAGTGCTACCAACTAAGCCAGCACCCACACCTTGTGACAATGGAGACAGCATGCAACTCTACTGAACCAATGTTGCATTCTAATAAGTTCTAGCCTGCTATATTAATCCCTCAGTAGACCACAGTTGTTCATGCCAAGGTATCAAACTGTTAGCCATCATTGTAGATGGATAACAAACTGGAAGCTGTACCTGGTGACTAGGAAAGAATTTGCTGATCTAGCTACTAGGATGTAAAAGTTCATTCTCTAGAGATGAAAAATCACAAAGAATATTTCCACAAATACACACAGTTTATACAGTGAAGTGGCTGGATTGATGACTAGAATGAAGTATAAAGATCAATATTAATGTTAGATATTTGATGAAAGAAAAACAAAAAAACAGCAGCCATGTAAGCTTGTTTCAAATCAGGATAAATATAATATCAAGTATGATAGCCCTGCAGGGAATGCAATTTATCTATATACAGTTGGGAAATTTGCTTATGTTAACTCTTTCAATCCTCATTTGCTCTCATAGGAAAGCCAACTGTAAAATAATTTTTATATAAAATTATATACCTTTTTGATGACTGTGTCCCATATAACATTTAACCCTTCCAATGTACACACCATCTGTATACATTTGCAGAATCCGAATTGAGAGGTCAAAGACGTACGTACACATTTTTAGAACAAAAAAAAAATCGATTTTTTAAAAATAAAAATTACCATTGTAATTTTATATATATACCTTATAAAAATATGCAATTCAGGCTTGAAAAATAATATTTTGTTTTTTATTTTGATACATATTTTATTAAATGCAATACAAATAATTTTATAAAGCCATCTGATTGCCATTTTTTAGAAGCACTAAATGGTATTGACGATTTGCCTGTTAACATTCCTATTGTTGAAACAACCTTCAGATTTAAGCTCACAAGTTTGATTTGAACTATTATCAAACATTTTTCCTTAAATTTATGAAAATCTAAATAACAAAAAAAAACCCTGCTATTTTTAAAAATGGTAGATTTTGGAAGTAATTACAAAGGACATACCACCAATTTTTTCCCCATTTCACACCATTTTCTGTCATAAACCTATTTCAGCATTCCCAAATTATTTTTTATCATTTTTCCCAGCATTCTATGCCTCTTTCCTGCTCTTGAAATTGAAACTGGAAGCAAATGTATCCTTCTAAGAAATTCTGGTTGCAGCTGCACTTAATTACATTATGCTTCAATGAGGCAAACAAGAGACAGATGGCTGACACATGCTATCTCCGTTCTGTGTGCTATAAGTGGCTCCCATATTGTTTTGGTCCAGCACATTGAATACCTTTTGTAAAGATAGAATTTACTTTTTTATATTTAAACTTTAGTTTTGATTTCAGTAGATTTATTTTCCAAAATTAGTGATCTTTTGGCCGATCGATAAGTATTGATTTTTCATAGTTATGCTACATTGGGATGGCCGGCCTACAACTTGTTGCTGTGGTTATTTTAACATCACATTAGGCTATCTGTTAATTTTTATTTTACTATTTATTACATTTCCAGTAAAACTCTGATCTGGTATCATTTTCTGAAAATAAATGAGGTCTTGGATATGGAAGCAGATTTATTTCCGTTAATTAGCAATCTTTTGGTCGGCTGATTTATTGCTCTTTCTGAGTTATGCTAGATCGGAGTCTGGCTTAAAAGCTGTTGCATATATTTTTACATCCCATTAGGTTATGCAAGTTTTCTTTTATTATTTCTTGTTTTTTCTTTAGTAAAAAAACTTTGAGCTCGTACCGTTTTCTGAAAACGAATGTCTTGGAACAGAAGGAAAATAGACTTCCTTGCTATGGAAATCAGCTGTCATGTGGAATGGCAATTTCGGGAAGGTGTCTCCTTCGCTAATAAGAGGCAAAGGAGAATGGGCATTTAGTTAAAATGCAATGTATCATTACATTGTATTGAAGAAAAAAAAAAGATGGCCTCGTACGTGAACAGTACAAGATTATTTTGGTAGTGCTGCCAAAATATGATGAGAAATTTTAAAGATTTCAATCAAATTTATTTCATTCTCAATTTTCAACAACATGCATTCAGTTTTTAATGAGTTATGGAAGCTGAAACGCTTAGCTCATTCTAAAAAAATAAAAATCATTAAAATTGGGGATAAAAAAGTTTAGTATAATGGTTATTGCTTTAATTTTAGCTTTTTTTTAAATTAAATGTACATAGCAATAATTGAAACTGGCAATGTTGCTGTTAAATATTCCATTCCATAACTCTCTAAAAGCTGAAAATCAAGATTTAAATAGATTTAATTATGATCTTTAATTTATCCTGTGTCACTTTTTCATAAAAATTTATTTAAGAAGTTCCCAACTTCTGCATCTGAATTACTATTGATGTAACACAGAACTGTACCTAATAAAGTGGCTGCAGAGTGTATATCCATAACAATAAATACTTTCTTGATAGCTACATAGACCTCAAACAAACTTCAGAGTTAACTAAAATTGAAATTGAGCAGAGTGGGGTTTAGCAGAAATAAATTTTAATGCTGCCACAGATGGAACTCAAACCTGGGGAACTACAGATTATGAGCCAGGCACACTACTGACTGAGCCAACCCACACCCTGAAATATCACTTTTTACATAATAAAATGTTTATTCACTTTTTTTCTTTGCACTCTACTACTACCACTTACATATTTTTTATTTTAATATTTGAGCTTTTGACTTTAAATTTATAGTTTTAACAATTGTTTTTATAAATTACATTACATTTTATAGCAAGTATTAGTAAATAAGAATGTTTTTGTATTATTATAACTTGATCACTCTAGTATGTAGTACATATGTATGAAATTATACATACTATAATTACCAGTAAGGTTTGCAACACTGATTGACACAGAAAAGATATTACGCAAGCACACTGACTAAATATGATCCATTTTCAGATAAACATGAACATGACAAATAAACCTGTTCTGGTTTTCTAACTTGGGCTAGTTCTAAAGGCAACACAGTACCATGAATACATATTTTTGTAAAGGCACTAGATTTCATATTTGGTCATTTATTGTTATTAGGCTTTCCCTGGCCCTAAAATTATGCTTTTAACAATTTGTATTTGATTTTAAACTTAAATAATTCCTTTAATAATGTAGGTATTCTTTAGACAAAAATTAGTCACCAGTTAAATAATTTGGGTTGCCATTGGTGACAAGGCAACTATTTTTGGGACCCTAATTGCACTTATTTTTTAATATTACTCTCCAGCTTAATTAAGAAAACGATTGTTTTAGGTGTCAAAAACATTCAATAAATACAACCTTTTTGTTAGTTGTTTGAGTGAAATAATCTCATATCTAAAATTTATCATCAAAAGTATTCATATCATGTGAAAATGACTCCTCTAAGCAAAATAACAGAGAAAACTACTTTTTGAAAGTATATGTGCTTATATAAAATTTCATTCTAATGATCTCACATAGAATGCTCCAAGTAACACTGAAACCAATGTTTTGTCACTAAGGTAGTTTAGTAGTATGGCTTGAAGCTATGAATCACCTAAATCCAAAGGTTATAGTCAGTTGGTGCAATTTGCTGGGATGAGACTACTTTCATATCCCATAAAAATTCATCAATGCTGAAGACATCTCCTTATAGCAATGGCTAAGGTTGATTAGCAAAAAATATAAATTTCTAGTGATACTAAAATGATTGCCCCTCTAGATGATGAAAATTCCTAGGCTATTTTTACAAATCCGAGTCATCAATTTGAATCAAAGAAGTATTTCTCCTGACTTAAAAAAAACTACCTGCTATAAAGTTTAAGCTGCAATAAAAAAAACTTGATCAGCAACTGGTAGCACAGTGACAGAGCACCTTACTTGTGAAGAGATTGTTCATATCCCACAAATTCAAGACATTTTTTGCTCAATACTGAAGAGAAACTGGGGCATATAGGAATGTTTCAACCATGACTACTTTAATTTGCTTAATTTATTGAGTGCAACAACACTGGCATAAAATTAAGAGAATTTTCATGTTATGACAGTTAAAAGCCAAATTTAATGCTCCATAACTTTTAAAAATAAGCTCTATATGGAAAAACATGACTGATGATATATTAAAGATTTACAACTTCTAATCTGAATCCTGAAATTTAAACATACTCAGCCAATATTCAATCCTTCCAGGATTCCACCTGAAAAATTGATTTGCATCTATTTTTTCATTATGATCAGCCAAAAAAAATTTAGCTGTAGAACTTTTTTTTTACCAAATACTAATAAAAGGAATTATGGCATGTTATATGCCAAATTAATCAGTGTTTAATTCTGGATTTTCTGAAAATATAATATTTAACAAAAAAGATGATTAGTTATATTTCAATAGGCTTTTGTAGAGGCATATAGTAAAAAAATGCATCTGGAAATGCAAATAAAAATCTATTTAAAAAAATTAATAAACAGAAATGATTATAATGCACATGAATAGATAAGCTATTTCCGAATAACAAAAAATTATATTTACTCGAAGCAAGAAAATTTATCCCATTTTGTAATTTTTTTCCTCGATACCATACTTTGAGAAAAGTCCAGGTTTTTTACGAATGTACCAGGTTATATCAACAAGTCAACTTTGGAATTAAACAAAAAATAACTAATCAGATGAAATACATCATGCTATATACCAAATTGAACAGAAATTGCGAATTTTATGGAAATAAAAAAATTAATAAAATTAATATGCATTAAAATTTGATTAAGACTTTTTTACAGTGATAAAGTAAAAAACTAGATCAGACTATGCAATTAAGGCTTATTTTTGAAAAACCTGATGAATAAAAAGTTAAATATATATATTCATGAAACATTATTTTTATTTCTTTTAATACTTTTTTTCAGTGTGGTATATTTTAAAACACCAACCAGTGTTATACAAAGTTACTTGGATTGCTTGCATTAGTGCAACTTTCTGTCTGGTTTATGAAATGGAGGAACAATTTCTTGGCTGCTTTTTTTTTCACTAAACATTACAAATTTTTTCTTTGGTTGTTAAATTTTAATCTTTGCTAAGTGCTGAAAAGTCAGTCCACCAAAGCAAAAAAAAAATCATTTGTATTGTCAGAGAGGCACAAATATATTGGGGGGAGGGGGCAAATTTTTAAAAAACCATTGAATATAAACTTAAAAACTTAGGACTGACATTACTGTTCAGTAATAAAGTATCACAGAAAAAAGTCCTGTAGCCAAGAAACATGTGAAATAATTAGCTGAAAAACAAATTGGCTTTACCCTGAGTGGATCCCAACTCACATCTCCCAGAGACATGCCGAGTGTGATAACCATTCATCGGCTAATAATTTCTTTCAGAAATGTGATATATAGGCCTACCCACATATTTTTGCTGATTCGCTCCTGGCACCATATAGGTTAGGAATTGGGCAACCAAGCTGTCTCATATGACAGAAATAATATTTATGACTCACACTCCCAGTGTTAAGTAGATAATTCAGTAATAAAGTATCACAGAAAGTGCTTGTGAACAAGAAACACTTGAAATAATCAGCTGAAAAAAATATGGTTTTGCCCTGAGTGGGAAAACCATTTTTTTTCCAGCTAATAATTTCAAGACATTACTGTTGTTAAATATTCAAATTTTCATAATTTTTATATACTATAGGAAATATTGCTGAAAATCCTTATGAAATTTGACATATCTTTATTTCAATCATATTTCCCTTAAAAAAGTTTTTTATTTAGAAGTTATGGAACATCAAATATTTCTTCCCACTGATCTAGGGAGTGTATATATTAACTACAGTGAAAAATTACAAACACTAGTGGAGCTAATCATTTTGGCTTCAATAAGAAATCCTTTTGTAATAAAATTCAGTTTTTTCTTCAAATGGTAGACTTTTCACCTTGGACTTATTTTGTATTTTCAAGTATGAAAATTATATTAGTGTTGTTAAGGGCAGACAATCAAAACTGATCATAATTAATACTTGAACTATAAAAGAACATCAAACTTTCTCATGGTAATTAGTCTTGAATTCTTAGTGAACAATTAAGGATGCAAAGTGTGAACTACTTAATATTTTAAATGTAATAAATATTAATAAAGCAAATACTTGTTTTCTTAACATAAAATAAATTTTATTTACCTTTGTTAATTTATCTATTTTTTTGGCCAGTTCTTCGTTTGACAAATGTGGTTCTTCATCCTATATATTTAAAACATTAAAAAATATTACACTGAAATAAATATCTTTGAATCACAATAATACTGCACACATAACACAGCTTTGAAGAAAGCTATGTGTCTGGAATAAATAGTTTATTTTGAAAAAATAATAGGAATGCTAACTGTTAAAATGCTTTTAATGATACACATATAATCTTTTCTAAGTATGTGATTTATTTACAAGCTGAAAGCTTATAAATACTCTGTCAATAAGAAGAATTGGTAAAATTACATTAGTTCCCTCTATGATGTTACAAAGGATTTAGAAAAGACTAAAATATAAGTAGAATATTAACTAGTTCATAACTAATATGCTGTATGTTTTTACTATTTAAGCTCTCATCCTATGCATTTCTAATTTCTTTATAAATCCTATACAAATCACTTTTTGTGTTAAGTTTTGAAATTATGCATTGCGATTGCAACCAGCAGACCCCATAGAGAAGTTATCCATCATCTATTTGTAGCCCATCAATACTTTCTAATATGTCTGCAAAGCACACCTCCTCCTCCACTAGGTTTGCAACAGTAATGCACTAACTAACACAATTTAAGATGTCAGATCATTTCTATTTGACCATCAATGTTGTATTCTGTTTTTTAGTTTCCTATGCTCATTGATATAATTAAGTAATAAAAATTAGTTACCTTATAATTTTGGTTGCGTTGTTTTACCTCTGAACGGCACTTTTTTACACACCATGGGCTAAATGGCCAGGTCACATGGACCCCGAAGGCTCAGAGAAGGTTGGGGGAGGGGACCCACTGGAACAGCTGTTGGGAGACAGATGGTAGTCTCCCATCAAGACCATCGAGCGTGTTCTTTAATGTGCACAGGGTTTGACTCTCCTGCACACAGGGCCACGGATTAACATCCCATCCGAAAGACGGCAGCCTTTACCAAGCTCATCGGTATCCCCTACTGACCATGGGGAGGGCAGGGAATTTTGGGGAGATAAATTTCAATACTGACACAGCTGGGATTTGAAGCCTGGCATACTACCGACTGAGCCACCTCCACCCCTAGTTACCTTATAAAGGTAAACTAAACAATATTGGGATTTTCATCAATGACAAAGTAGCAAAATGTATTTGTAGAAATGCTAAAACAGGACTTTCGTTCAAATCATATAGGACCAAATCAGTTATTTCTCAATATATGGTGAGAACCATTTTAAGTAATCATATGAGGGCCAAATAAATATTTCTCAATGTATGGAAGGCCATATTTTAGGCAATAAGAGGCAAAACATTATTAGTTATAATGTTTAAGTATTTAAATGTTGCATACTTTTGAATATTAAAACAAACCAAAATTTCATTTCTAGTGGCTTCATCTTCTACTGAAAATAACCATATTCTGTATACTAGCATGAGATCACTGCAGTCAAGTCAAGCTAGCAAGCCACAGTTTGCTACCATGATTATGATAGAATGTATTGTTTGTGTGCTGTACAAAATGACTTCACACATTGTGTGTTTGGGACTCCAGGGCTTTGATGATGAATTTAGTTTATGTGTAATGAGAATAATGGTTTACAAGTTAAATTCAGCCTGTTAAATCCTCAATGATAATTCAATCATCCTCACAGATAGTTCAATCATAAGAATTCAGTGGAAATTAGCAGTTGATGGAAAGAATTTTTTTTTTCTTAACAGAGAAAGTAACTACAGTGGATTAAGCTAGGATGAGACAATACCTTAATCTGGAGAGAATTAAGTTTCATTGCAGCTGCCTTCAATCACTCATATGCCAGTCACCTCTGATCCTTCTTACCCAGAACACTGTTGGTTTCAATTATAGCCTATTTGAAATAGTTCCATCTTTTTACATCAGTTATAAGCAAGCCACATTTGTGAAAATGATTAAAGCAACCTACCATGGTAAGCATTAACTATTTCTAAATATTTCAGAGTACCACTTGTTAAGGTAATTCTTTTAAACTGTAGCAAAATATTTACTAAGTTTACTCTATGGCATGCTTACAAGGTAATAATCAAATCTTATCCAAGTATCCCTGAATGGCCTGGTTTTTCTCAACAGAAGTTGCCTAATTTACTATGAATACATAATTAATCACATTTTTATGTAATCAATCAGTGAAATCCACATGCATTTAATAAATATCCTGGTCTTTACAGTGTTACTTTTCTCAAACCATTATGTTTATTTGTCTGTAGGAGAAGTTCACCATTATTATAATCAATCACAAAGGATTGATCACTCTAGCCCAGAATTACTACCCTAATTTTTGCATTGAATCACTCAGCACTAGAGTAATATATCCTTTTCTACGAGGATTTAAAAATTGTACCAAATAATATAGTCAAATATCTTAACATATACATGATGCAATGCACTATCCAGAGCAGTCTTTAATATTGTGTGTGAAACTAACAAAAGCTGTGTAATGTTTCTCTTGGTCATTTCAAGAATGCTTTACATAATAATATTCTATTTTCATTTGCTAAAAATGTGGCCCATTATTAGAGTTATGACATCACATTTGTTTTTGTTAAATGTAAATACAGCCCTTTACATTTCCTCCTTGTATATATATATTCATTGCAGTATACTGCTTCTCATAACTCATCAGTGAGACAAACTTTATAAATTTTCATGCCTAATTGGCTAAACGGAAAGATACCACTAGTCTAGTTTCTGTTCAATATTCTAAATTAGTGAGTTGGTGTGCAACAAATAATGATTAAGTTTAAAATAAGCAGAAATTAAGCTCATCACTTACCAATTATATAATGATTTGTACAAAAAGAGCCTATCATTTTAAATGTTGAACTATTACTTACTCTGTTAAGCTGAACTGTTCTGTTAAAATGAGGTAAAAACAAAGAAAAACTAACCTCTCCATCTGAGACCTGTCCAGTAGCTTGGGTATCATCACTTTCATTTCCACTTTCATTAGCTACATCATTCTCCAATTCTTCAAATTTTTCTTTTTCAGATTTATTAGAGGAATCCTTTTCACCACAATCATCTTCACCCTTTTCTGATGGCTGATTTTCTTTTGAAAAATCATTAGTGACACCTGAGTCAGAAACCTCTGATATTGTGTTATCACCAGGAGGTTGTTCAAGTTTGTTTTCTTCATTAGCAGTTTGCTTCAACTTTAATGCCCTCCTTTGCTGGATTGTTTTCAATCTAAATGGGGGGAAAGTGTACTAGTACTTTTTTTTTTCTTTAGAATTTGATATCTAACAGATAACAGAAACACTAAATATTATTCAGAGAAATAAAATTGATATAAAAATTTAAAAACTACTAAAAGATTACTTCTTTTGAGATGCACAAGGAACAGAAAAATGGAAACATCAAAATTTGAGCAACGCCTTCAGTTTATGCTAAACAGTGGCATCTATGTGCCACTGACGAAGGCATGAAACATACAAATGACACCACAGCATGCATCATGTTTATACAGGTAAACTTGGCATAACTGCATGCAATTATTAGCACCATATTATTGAGAGAAGCCCTTTATTGAGAAGAGCACATTTGACAGGAATTTCAGTCATTACGACAGCTGAACTCATTAATGTTTCACGAGGAACAGTTTCCAAAGTCATGTCTGCATTGGCATCTAAACAGAAGACATAATCTGCAAAAGGCAACTGTAAGTGAAAGCACATACTCTACATTTGGGACATTTGTGCAAAACAAAGCCAGTGAGCTACAGCTGATCAGTTGTACTCCAATTTCAACATAGGACATGAGAGCCCAGTTTTGTTACAAAAGTACATCAAGAACTCCACAGAGCTGGATATTAATGGTGGAGTTGCACTTCACAAAGTCACTTATTATACCTGTTAAAGCATGTAGTCTAGTGGTGCAAAGAGCACAAGTAATGGAGATTCGAGCAGTGTTATATGATCTGATGACTCAACCTACACTTTGTTTTCTGACAAATGGATGAGTGCACATCTGGCACCAACTGAAGCTTACAACTCTGATTACTTGTTTCCTACTGTCAAGGGTTCTGGTGGTTCTGTAATGGTATGGAGATGCTTTCTTCTGGCATGGTTTGGGTGCATTCATTCTATTAGAAGGCAAGATTAATGCCAATCACTATTTGGCAGTCTTAACTAATCCTCTTCATCCAATGGTACAACATTTCTTTCATGAAGAAAGAGCTATCTTTCAGGACCACAGAGAACATGTGGTCACCCAGTGGTTTGAGGAGCATGACACTGAACTTACTCACATACCATAGCCATTCTATCACCAGGTATCAACCTGCTAGAAAATCTATGGGAACTTCTGGAGCAACATCTCAGGCAGTTCCATCAAATAAGAAGGAATTGATCACATTTCTTGTGGACAAATGGTATCGTATCTCTCCTGCTGGCTTTCAGACACTGGTTGATTCTATGCCACAATGTATACAGGCTATACTGGACTCACGTTGTGTCCAACACTATATTAGCGATTTCAAATTTCCATTTCTGTTTTTTGTCCATTAATTGTACATCGAAGGGAAAATAAATATCTTTTTAACATATTTAATGAATCAAATCTTTAAAAACTGCACCTTAAAGTTAACACTTTAAACACTGTTCAGGAAAATGAGTTGAAATTGATCCATGATAGTTTATATTCAGAAGGTTTTAGGGCTCAAATCAAAACAGCAAAAACCAAATCCTTTCTTGGATATTTGAACAACATTGGTAAATAAAACCGAATTTGAAAAAGTTAGGAAATAAATGACAAGAATGAAAGTTGTCAAGTAAGCTAAAAAATCTTTGAAGAGATGAAGTGATAGCTTTCTGCAAGTTATATATAGAAGTTTGAACTGTTATGTGAAGATAATATCAGATTTCAATAAAGAATTCATATCCTACAAAAACTTACCCAGCAAAAGACCACCTCAACATCTAAGCAAATTTATTCTGCCTCTGGACTTTCTGCAGGACCTGTGATTAGCAGTACATCATCTTTCTTTACTGATGTGACAACTACTGCATCAGAAGACAACCTTGTATATATATATCTTGCAAGCTATGTACCATACATTCAGATAAAGGACTGTGATGCTACCACAAAAGTTTGGTATATATACATATGCCACTCTATCCCTTACAGTAACTGCACTTGTCACCTACTTAAATCAGTGTTAATTATATAAACAATGGAAATATCAAGGCTTGAAAAATTGCCTGTTCTCCATTCATGACAACTACCTTTTACTGGTAAAACCTAACTTTTTTTTAAGAATTTATTTCATTTTTGGTTTTTTTTTCTACTCTCCTTTTAGCAGAAAAGGACCACTGCAGTAAATAGAGATGAAATGACAAACCAAGAAATTGGAAATTTTCGAACATCTACTACAAATGTGTGAAAAAAAAAATCGATTTCTTGGAAAACAAGTGGGTGCAATCTATTTATAGACTCACCCCTCAAGAAATGGGGAAATGGAAATTCTTGTTTTTTCCCATTGAAGTTGGTGCTTAAGTTATGTTCCCACTGAATCTAGTTCATACTTGCATGGCACAAGAAATGCTGATCATCATCATGGAAATAAATTGAAATGGTATATCATTGTATAACTTTGACCCAATTCTGGTTTGCTGCCATAGTGGAATAATTGTATCGTGTTGGTTCATGGTGACACTGCAACTGTTGGGGTCCGGGTTCGAGTCCCAGGATGATATGGCTGTTTGTTCTGTTATAATATGTAGAAAAGTTAGTAGCGCTGCAGATCTGATCACAAATTAAATCATTGGCTTCGTGTTGGAGTAGAAACTCGTGTTGGAGTAGATATTATGTTATGTTAAGAAAGTAAGGAGGATAATTAATAACTTTAAGTCAAATAATAAAAAGATATATAATTTTGTATTTTTTTAAATTCATTAAAAAACAGCTAAGCTGTTTTTTTTTGTAGATATTCAACTTTTTTCCTTTTAAGATAAATTAAATTCTTTTATGTTGGATATAGGTATTGATGAAATATTATGATTTGCATTTTCTGAATAATTCAACACTAATAATAGTGACTCTAACAGTGGAAAATACCAATATTTTAATCAAATACTGGAAATGATCAATTTATGCTAGAAATTCTGGTAGTAAAATAGTAGAATGTCATGGTCGAGGTTTATATTGACAGCAATGATTTGACCCCTTACCTCAGGGAGTGATGGAAAAATGCAACTTTTTTCATTTTAAGAGATAAATATACAATTTTTTTTTGTTCATAGCTAGTAAATATTGCCGTTTTCCCCATCATCCATTAGTTAGAGGGTGTAAAGGCAGAAAACAAAAAACTTCATTCTCTTTGAAAACTATCATCCTATATTTGCTAGATGAAATATGTTATTCCTCTACATTGATTTCCATAAATTAACCCTTTCACAACCAAGGGAAGCATTTTTCCCATTTTAAAATTGGTGATTGTCGTATTTAATTATAACCTTATCTGCATTTTTTATACAGAATGTCAAAATAGAACGTATGCCGAACGCAATTACGTAAACGGGAACGTTTAGAAAAAAAAAAGAACTGTCAGGACGCATAATATATGTACTATGTGCAATGTCCATGCCTCACTACCAAAAGAAATTGCTTCGCAGAATATCATAATTAGCACATCATTTTGTATAGTAATTTTATTTCATAATTTTGTATTATTTTAGTTAACATTTTGTTCTAATAAACTAATAAATAAAAGACATTGAATAATAAGCCTAACTATAATTTGTGTTACCTTTATAGTCCATTGGGAAAAATATTTCCCATAAAATTCCAAAAAAAACTACACACTGTTATGTATTTTTCTTATGATTTTTATTTATTTTACGTCTAAACAAACTAAAATAAACAGTTACATACTAATATTTACTCTTAGAAACCTTATGGTCCTGAAAGGGTTAAGGAACAACCTGAAAACCTTTGCAATCTGATGCATTTGAATTGTAAGAAGATGTATATAATATATACACATCATCATTTGGTGTGTGTATATATATGTACACACCAAAGAGCCAAAACATTATGACCAGTACGCCTTTATGCAAATCGAAGCAACTGCAGGTAAATGATGGTGCATGTGAAGGTCATGAAATGGTATAAATAACACCTGATACTGAGCTCTGTTAATCACTGTTATTCTTGTTCTTCAGATGGGAAAGGCAGCAGACTTAAGTGAGTTTGACAAAGGCCAAATTGCAATGGCCAGATGACTGGGTCTCTTTTGTTACAATCTTATGCAACCACGGCAATTCCCGGTTCCGCTTGTACAGCACTACCTGGTTATGAAAAGCCGTGCTTATCTAGAGCTGGGGCAAGGAATACGCCCTATAGGCACACCTCAACCCCAGTCTCACATGGCAGCAGTCCTATAAAAAGAAAGCTGACCACAGGAAGAAACCTTACTTTAATCTATTCCCCGGTTAGCCATGAACAAGGATATATAGATCCAAGTTTGCTCGGCATCGGGGTGGAGACTCTTAGTAAGATCCAGACTTTTTTGAGGGCTTGTGCCTACTAGGCGGGCTCAGACCGTTCAGCAGAGCCCTCGAACTGCTCACCCAGAGCACCTGATTGTTAAGCCCGTGGACACCGTCACCATCCAACCGGCCTTCCAACCGGTCAGCGGCATCATTGGCCTCAGTTGGCCTTGACTATGTCGAACCGGGGCACCAATCCAGTCAGCATAGCCTTCGACCGGGTTGCTGGGCCCTAGGCCCCCCCCCCACCACCACCACCACCACCACGACAAGGTGGTCCCCTATCGACTGGGTCAGAGCATTTCTGAGATGGCAATGCTCACAATCAGCTGTGGTTAGTATCTTCAAAAAGTGGTCCGAGGAGGGAAAAACCATAAACCGCCGGCAAGGTGTGGGCTGACCACAGCTCATCAATGCTAGAGGTGAGCGAAGACTATCTAGTACGGTACGAGGAAACAGAAGGGATGCTGTAGTCCAACCTACTCATAATTTGAATGCTGGTGACGAGAGTAATGTGTCACAACACACAGTACATCAACCCCCACTGAAAATGGGGCTGCGGAGCTGCAGGCCACTCCAATTGCCCATGCTAACCTCGGTTCACCAATTGAAAGTGCCTACAATTGGCATACGAGTATCAAAACTGGACCTCGAATGATTGGAAGAAGGTTGTCTGATCCAATGAATTTCACTTCCTGTTGCACCATGTGGATGACTAGGTACATGTGCATTGTTTAGCTGGGGAAGTGTTGGCACCAGGATGCACCATGGGATGAAAACAAGCCAGTGGAGAAAGTGTGATGCTTTGGGCAATGTTCTGCTGGGAAACCCTGGGTCCAGTCATTCATTTGCAGCTAACTATAACATCTACCATCTACCTAAACATCATTGCAGACCAGGACATACTTTCATGGCAATGGCATTCCCCTCTAGTAGTGCCTTCTTTCAGCAGGATAATGTGCCATGCCACACTGCCCTGATTGTTCGAAAATGGTTGGCAGAACATGAGGAAAGCTTCCAGGTATTGCCTTGGCCTCCAAATTCTCCACACATTGATTCAATCGAGCATCTGTAGTTTGTATTAGAACAGCATATTCGATCTGTGGCGGTTCAACCACGTAACATGCAAGAGTTAAAGGATCTGCTGGTAACATGTTGGTATCAGATATCACAAGACACCTTTAGAAATCTTGTAGCATCCATGCCTTGCCGGTAAGAGCTGTTTTGGTGGCATGTGGAAAACCAACATCATATTAGGCAGGTGGTCATAATATTTTGGCACTTTCATGTATCATGTGCATAAAAATAACATTGGAAAATGGAATAATACTTTCAATCCCCAAAATTTTATACAAATACATGGTAAAAAGGTGAAGGTCAACAGAGATGGCCAAAATCGATCAATAAGGAGTCTGGTTAATTCTTAACACTTTGCAGTGATGTCTCATGCTGTTAACAAGACTGACCATCAGTGTTGCAAGTAGTAATCTCCATGATCTTTCAAAGCACATGAAGTTCGAGGAGACTTGCAGGAGTGGTATTCAGGGCAGCAACCCAGCTCCTGAGAGAATCCCATGTATATTCTATTGTATTTAGGTCAGGAGACCACTTCTTTTGACTTAAGAAAGGAGGGGCAACTCAATAAGTTAATAATGCTATTCTCCAGATAGCAATTAACAATGTGACAACTGTGCAGAGGGCATTCATTATCTTCCTGTAGGGGAAATGTATAACCTAATGTGCCTACATATGGTCACATGAAGGAATCCAAGATTTCCTCCCTGTACCTCCAATGTAGCCTGTTGGAAGCATAAACAGATCTGTGAAGTCATCCAAAGATATCCCTCTCCAAACCATAACACCAATTATGCCATAGGTGTCCCATTCACTGATATTTGTGGCATAATAGCATATTATTGGTTACCTCCATATTATCTGATGCCATAAATCACAGTGGAAGGCAAATCTTGATTCATCTGTGAAGAGCACAGCTTACCATTGCTCCTGGTTCAAGGGCAACTTCACAAAGTCTCAGCACATGGTGGTAATGAATACTGCCATTCCACTCATTACTGCATGGTCTGATCACAGTTGACATCCCACTCCTCTAACACATAACACCAGATAGCACTCCACCATTGGGGTTCTTGCCTATTGTTTCCCACTACTGAATGATCTGGGTGTGCTTTGTCCTTGTTGGACTCTGCCAAAGTCAATTCACCACTGACTCAGTTTAAGCCACTTGACAACAGCTGCTTGACTTTGGACTACCTGGAGCTGACCTACAGCTCACCATCACACTTCTTTTGATAAATGATGTCTGGCAGATAAATGATGTCTGGCAGATAAATGATGTCTGGTACTCAACAAATGTGTTTTCTCAAAAACTGCATTTCACACTTCATAGGAGAACAGCTTTGAACAGCCTTCTTTTAACACTTAGTGCATTTGCATATACAGGTGAACCTCGACTTTTGATCATTCATAAGTTATGAACAATTTGTACTTATGACATAACATTCAATGTGTTAAAGAATTGTGACACCTATTCAATCAGCAAACATAATTCCTACACTTATGAACATTTGAATCTGTTCAAATATGCAATATTATGCATTTCACCCTTCTTTCAAACACTGGCAACCGAAATACTTTGTACCCAAATTCAGCAACATTTGAAAGCCACCCAGCTACTTATATTTCACGATATGTGTTAATTATGTTTTTGCTTTTCTTTGGTATATTGTTTTCCACTTTTGAGTTCACATTTTCAAATAACGATGGTTACAGCACATCTAAATGACTAATAATAAAGATGAATTTATAGTTAGCAATAAAGATATTTCAAGCCTTAGGTGCAGAGCTGCCAATCTTGTACGACGAAAATTACAATTTCAGAGAGTGAAAACTCGGAGGAAATCGGAGTAGAGTAGTTCTGCAGTTTACAGTGCTCAGGCTCAATTTTTTTAATGCAAAGCAATAATGTGTTGCATTAAAAATCATTGACAGACAATGCAAAATTCTGGACTCTTAGCAATGACTGATGATAATGAAAAAATTAAAATTTTCCAGAATTTCTTAATATTACTTCACAAAAGCATTTCAATATCACATTAGAAAGAATATTCAACTTCTTGGAAAGTTCTACAAATAATAACCTAAACAATAGTATTATTAGCAGTGAAGAGGCCGTACAATGAGAATATGCTGATTAGAGAATATAAGTGCTTAGAAATGAATATAATGAAATAGTGCTTAGGATGCTGAGGAATAAGTGCTTGCTAAACACTTATTCCTAAGCATAAAATTTTGTTTCTGCAAAGACAACTATCAGAAGTAATAGTACCTAAGGCATATTTTCCTAACTGCACATATTGTTATATAATGAATGTCGGTCAGTCCATACCATCCGAGGCTACTTGTTTTAACAGTCTATTATCACTAATAAATGAACTTCCATCCGCAATTCAACTTGCAAAAATCGAATCTCATCAGAGACAGCTTTTAAACAAGCACATAACAATTAACAATGAATTTCTGTTCTGCAATTTATGAAAACCCCAGAACAAAGTTTTCAGAGACAACCATTTTAACCTTAACATACTGCTAAACAACCACCCTTTTTACTCACTTTCCAGAACAAACCAATCTTGTAACAAACCTAAAAAACAAAGTTTACACAATTCACTGCTGATCCACAGTATATATATATATAAAAAGACTCCTTAACTATATAATCCAATCAAAGACAACAAGCCTGAAATACACGAATTAGTGTAAATAATGAACTGCCAATCCACAGTATAAAAAATCTACCAAATTCAATAATCCCCATCAGAGACAAAAAGTTTAAAAAACACGAATTATCATAAACAACTCACCGCTAACCCTCAGTATAAAAATCCTCAGAGAAAACAAGCCTAAAAAGAACAAATCATGGTAAACAATTTACCACTAATCCACATTATTTAAAAAACCCAGAACAAGATAATCTCATTGGAGACCACCATTTTAAACAGAGCATTCACTAAAGAAGAAATTGTCCCAAGTCTCCCTTAACACAATAATAGGGAATATGCATTAACTAATTATCATATATCATCTGCAACTTTCAGTACTCATCTGAGGCAAAATTTATACCTTTATGTTGCTACTTATATATGGGAATTAAATTCAAATTGTATCAAAAAAAAAAAAAATTTATATGAATAGCTCGCCCTTTTTCTGAAAATAATCTCCTAACTTAATCTTAGAATGTTAAACCTGCAACAAAAAAAAAAAGAGAACCAGAGGTCACACAAAATATACCAACAGACAATCCAATAAATTGTTTGATATGATGAAAAGCTATTATGCTATATAAATTCACTTACATTTCTTTTTAATCCTACTAAAAACCAATGTTATGGTTTTTAACTTTACAAACCTGAAGAACGTTCAGTAACTACTTGTGGCACCATCTAGTGGCCCTGAATGTCAAAAACTGCAGGTTTACCTACATATTATTAGTAGTTACTAGCAATTAAAATAAATTTACAAAATATAAAAAAAGTCTCAGTACCTTGTGAGTTCCGATCAGTTACTGCTGAAAACAAAATAGCCTCCCCAAGCAAACAATCTGAATTTAGCGATGATCATTTTATGGTACCCATTAACTGATTATGAATCAAATTTCTTATCTCATAAGACAGGAAATATAAGACAAAAAGCTTAAATCAGTTCATTTACATTTTTGGCACGAGTATTTTTTCATATTAATGAAATTTAACTTTAATTGCTAAGAATCAACAATACATAGTAGGCATCATCCAATGATTAATATTCGATACATTGGAAAAGCTAACATTTACAATACAGAGAGAATAGCAACAGTCATTTGCACTGAGGCATGGACTGGTAAGGTGCATTGAACAGTATAGAGTCCCAGGCCCTTAGTGTTGCAGTTCCATGAGACCTCTTAAGAGAAGGATTTTTTTTAATAATAATTAAGATTATTTTACACAAATTTCCCAGAATTGAGGAAATCCTTTTTTAAGCTTCACATATGAGCTCTCAAAAGAATAAGTATTTAAATCTTGAAAAAGAAACCAAATTTTTTATTGCAGTTCAGGCCCTACATGCTACAGGTGCATCCCTGAAAAAAAAAGTGCCAGTCCACTCTGATTGTGCTCTTTCCCCAATTATTTTTTGTGCAGTGCTTGGATCATCGGCAGTAGTAAGCTTCATATGCAGCATGGGAAATGGTGCTTGCCACAGCCAACTGAATTAAATTTTATGCAGATATAATCTCATGGAACCAGCAAAAGAGAGTTTTTGATATTAACAAAAATTAATTTAATCCCTTATTCAGGGCTTAAAGCTACATTCCTTGATCTGCAGCTAAACAAGGTAACTGCTCAGCTAATAGGATAAACTATACAGTAGCAAACATCCATTATGGAGAAAAATCAATCCTTAAAAAATTGTTGTAGAGGTTCAGAAATGTTTAGCAATACTGTGTAATGGGTTTGAATTAACCAGACTAATAATAAATGAGCTTATTTAATAGATAAAACAATTATTTTACAAGAAGTAAATAATACTTGAATAATTCATTTAATAAATAAATGGACCAACCATATTCTTGGCCAACCAATCATCATATTATAAATGAAAAATAATAAATACTCCCTCAAGCAGCTGCTTGCCACAGAGGTCTGACAGGAGCCTGTCAGTTTATATGCCATAGTAGAAGGTCCGAGAGGATGGCAAGGACCTCAGCAGAAAAACAACACACGCATCCATGCCTTACTCGGAGCCCGAACCCAGGTCCCTTAGATCAAGGGCTAAGCATGCTAACCACTCGGCCTCGGGACTATAATTGGTGTATTCTGAACAGACGAGTGGAAACATGATGTCATTGGTGGAAGAAATCGGCAGTTTCCTTGTGGTTTCCCAGGTACTTGAGCTTTTGGTCCCAAACTTGGTGGGGTGGTCCCACTTAGTTCTAAATCTATTGGAGTAACAGAACAGATTCCTAGCTCCCATTAGTCAGAAGTGATCCCTTGAAGAGTGTCCAAACGTTTTCTGGGCACTGCTGTCGCCTACTTTGTGAATGGAGTAGCATGTTGTGAGTGGTATGTGGTGGAAAGCTGTGAATAAAGTTATCAATGGACGTACATTTGGCAGAATTTAATTGCTGTGACTGGAGTGGTGGAAAGCTGTGAATAAACTCATCAAGGCCAATAGTTATCAATATGTCTCATGCCAAATTTTTGACGTGGGTTTAACTAGTATTATATAATAACCATAATTTCTGGGTGGGCAGAATGTTTGTTATCACTGGCAGAAATTCTTGGTTTCCCTGTGGTTCCATGGGTACTTGAGTGATTGGCCCAACTTTGGTGTGATGATCCCACATATTTCTAGCCCTGTTAGAGTAACAGATTGGGTTCTTAGCTGTCATGGATTGTGAGTGATCCCTCGAAAATTGCCCGAAATTTCTCAAGTCACTGCCTACCTTATAACTGGAGTAGAACATTAATGGTGGAAAGCTATGAAATGAAAGTTATTGTTGGGAAGATTTATCTATGAAGATAAATTTCACACCAAACTTTTGTTATGGGCTTAATTAGTAACTAACCATTTCTTGGTAACAAATAAGTTTATTCTCGTCAAATAATTATTTTACAATTCCAAAAAAGAAAATATTAACTAGTAACAATATCCCCTTCAATACATGTGTAAAAAACACTAAAACTTGGGCACTATATTCAAATGGCTTATCACTACATGTTACATTTAAATAAAAACTAATACATCAATAATGGCATTCAAGCTAATATTCACACACACACAAATTACCTACTTTTCTTCACAGAACTCCCTTTTATCTTTGCAGATACGACATATTCTTCACAGTCGTAAAGCATCTCATGATATAATACACAGGTTTTTCATGAGCAATTGTTGTAGGTTATAATCTAAATCTGGTTAGAAATTCGAAAACATTCTGATACCATTATTTAATCCCTATATTCATCAAGGAAAATCCTCAAAGAGGAATATTCATTATCAGCCACTTATGCATGACCTTGACACAATATCTCAATTAGATACAATATCTCTTTTTCAACCCACATTTCATACTAAGAATTCTTTCAATCAAACACCTTAAAAATATACATTCATGCATACAACTTGAAATAATAACTAATGTTTAGAAACTGAAATTAATCTCTTGTGTTGGAATAATGAGTCTACCTGATTATACCAATGGTGGTCATTATATAGAACACTAAGTAACAATTCTGATTATTTTTCTCTATGCAATTGTAAATAACAAATAATTTAGTTAATTATTCTACATTGAGAAATTGTTGATATATTTACATTTAAAATTATTATTGCTACAATTATGTCACATTGAATAATTATATTAAATAGCAATTTGAGGGATGGAAGGCCATTTAAATGCCCACAAACCGTTTTTAGCACTGCTTCAAACATAAAGGCAAAAAATCCAAAAAAAAAAAGTCTACCTTCAATAGTGAAGTCCTGATAATATATATATTAATTTTGTATCCTGGTGAATCTTGAGTTCTATGATACTAGATAATGAGTGACTGATACCTACAAACAAGCCACTCATATTGACCAAATTTATGAATATTTTGAAAATTTACACTCCTACTTGAAAATTATTATATTCATTTAATAAGCTTTAAAACACTATGAACTTAATAAGAGCAAAAAAGCAAACTGAATCCTCCCTTTTCATAGCATGTTTCACTTATATAGCATCTACTCCATGTACATAAGAATTCCTAAGGATTAATTTCTAAGGACTCTTTTTTTTCTTTGCAATTTTAACTTGAATTTAATGAAGATACCTTTAGCAATTGTATTCAAAGTTAACAAATAAGAACTAAAAATGGCTTGGTCAGGGGACTCTATATACACAATAACCTTTACATATCTTCAAGTTATAATAAGAAGAATAATAGAAAACAATGCAATAAGCACTTCAGGATTTGAATAATAAAAAAAAAACTCACTTCCTCAGGTCACCTTCCACTATCCATTTATCTTTTCTTAATGTATTAACAGTCTCAATATTATTATCAATTTGCCTGAAATCATATATAAACAAAAATCAACAAGTGATAGCAAGATTAATTGAGTCACAATGCAAATTTATATGTATATATTAAAATGTCAGATTAAATTATGCAATTTACAGACATTATAGTTCAAAATACTTCAAATTTAAAGTTATTCAATTATTAAACACTGATACTAGGATTACCTTTGTTGGGATGGTATTTATAAAGTTAGAATGTTCATTGTGAGTCAAGGCATACTTGTACTAGGCTAACTCCCTTCATAAAAGTAAACACAATAAATACAAGATATTACCTCGTAGAATACTATTCGTGCAATTCCACAATATGCTATAAGCAATGAGTACTTAAAATTAGAACCCCACCCCACTATTGTTAAAGAATAAACTCCCAAGACCCAAGCAAAATAATGCCCGACTTTTACGAGATCTAACTACATAGGCTATTCATTAGCTTTAAACAAAAATATGCCATAACACAGTATTTAAACAGTTGGCACTAAGTAAACAATGATTCTAAGATAACATATAATTCTATTGAATATATTAAAGATGTTCATATGGTTTTTCAGTGTATGCTGATACAGCAGTGATTTAAGCTATGCCTGAATGCTGAACATGTATACTTCTTACATATCAAGTGAAATGTTTTTGCACACACCCATCAGTCAATAACCCATTCTGGCCAGTGAGAACAGGTTATATGAATAGGAGGTGTCATGGGGATAGAAAGTTCATTCATAACTAATTCCCACAGTTGGGAAATCTATATATATGAAGCAGCATGAAAATGCTTCAAACATAAGTCTTGGATTCATTGTCTACCACATGACAAACATACTCAAGGCAATAAGCCAGGTTCTCTGATGCAATTAGAGCACTTCGCTTTCATTGCAGTGAACATTCTCTGTATGAGAAATTCACAACTGTACAAGCTAGGAGTAGCATTTAGGTTTCTCCAGGAAAGGATCAAGAAAAAGATTTAGGAGAAAGTCACTTGAACATTTAAATTAATATCCAAAATTACCCGTACCTTGGCTTTGTTAGCCAAGTATTAACAGTAACTAAATTACTGTAACCCCCTGATTGAAATAAATTATTATTAACAGCCAGAAAGGGACAGAACACTATTCCAGTATTTATTATCCCTCCTTTGATTTAGTGTAATTTAAAAAATTATCCTTACAAATATGTGCAATATAAAGACTACTCTTCATATTTTAGTATATATTTTTACTCCATTCAGGATCAATTTTATTTTATATTTTTACTCCATTCAGGTCACTAAAATATACAAGGTGAGGAGTGCACATAACCCACCTTGTCACTTCCCCTAGATATGATCCTGGATTCTTTTATCCTATGTGTAGCATACAACCAAAAGATCAGTGTTTCTTATTTTTTGTTTTAACACACCCTTTAAATTGTTTTAGTCTAAATGACAAAACACAATTTTAAAAGTTCTACTTCATGTAAATTTAAAAAACCAGAATATCAAAAAAATTAAATCATAATAATATTTGTCAAACAGAATTTAGAAAAGTGTGCAATAATAAAAAAACAATTCAATTATAACTGTATAGGTACACCGATTTACAGGCAATTAACCCTTCCAGTGTCCAGCCTGAAAAACTGGTTCCCATCCAGAGACCAAGCTATTTTCTCCCTATGCTCAGCTAAAACAAAATAACTTTAAAACTTTTTTGCCAAATAACTAATGAAAGGAATTATGACATGTTATATGCCAAATTAATCAGCATTTAATTCTGGATTTTCTGAAAATAAAATATTTAACAAAAAAGGACGACAAGTTTTATTTTAATAGGACTTTTTTAGAGTCACGTAGTAAAAAAATGCATCTGGCAATACAAATAAAAATTTATTTAAAAAAAAAACACGCTAATAGACAGGAATGATTATAATGCACATGAATAGAAAGGCTATTTATTTCTATATTTTCTATTATTTATTTTTCAAGTAAATATTTCTCTTGCTTTGCAATTTTTTTCTGAGTACCATACTTTGAGAAAATTCCATGCTTTTAGCCAATTATGCTGAGTCAGATAATCAACTTTAGAATTAAAAAAAACAATCAATGGAAATAGGGGGTTTTATATACCAAATTAAACAGAATTTAATTGTGAATTTCATGAAAGTAAATATATAAACAAATTTACAAGCATATTGATTTTAATAAGCCTTTTTCAATATGATATGGTGAAAAAACGATTGCATTATACAATTAAGGCTTAATTTTAGAAAACCTCATGAATAAAATTAGTTAAATTATATATTAATTGAATGGAAATTTCCTCCAGAATAATTATAATATTCAACCTGAAATATAATTTTTATTTCTTTTAATGATTCTTTTTACTATCATATATTTTAAACACGGCCAGTACTATACAAAGTGACTTGAAATTCTCACATTCATGGGATTTTCTCAACTGGTTATGAAATAGAACAAAAAAAATTATTTTTTTCTTGCTGCTTTTTTGTACTAAACATTAAGAATTTTTTTCTTTGGGTGTTGAAATTTGGCGATCTTGGCTAAATGCAAAAAGGTTTGTGCATAAGGAAAAAAAAACAGTGTTATATCTGTGTGGCACAGCCAAGATACTGGGGAAGGGTGCTTTTCAAATCATTCAATACAAGCATAAAAACCCGTAATTAAAAATTTAGAGGAGGCAGGGAAGTGAAACGTTCACAGCGAGTTCAGCAGAGGGGAAGCCTTCAAGAAATTGTCTTCCCACATGACGAGTGATTTCTGTAACGAGGAAATCTATTTTGCATCCATATCTAGGATAATTTTTAAGCTGGCCTCTGATATAGCATAACTCAAGAAGATTGATAAATCAGCTGACTGAAAATCGCTAACTTACGGAAATAAATCTACAGAAATGAATTTTTATTTTCAGAATGATACCAGACCAAAGTTTTACTGGAAAAGTAATAAATAATAAAATAAAAATTAACAAATAGCCTAATGTGATGTTAAAAATATTCACAGCAACAAGTTGTAGCTATCATTACAGATTCTGTGGACAATGGAAGGGTTAATAAACATATTTTTGCAATAACATACACAACATATTTATGACACACTCTGGTTTAAGACTGTAGCCCATTATATTGTATCTATGCACTTGCACAAAATCTTTAAAAAAAAAAACATTGTTGCATTTCAATTATTTTTACAAAAAATTTGTATAATTCAGTATTATTCTAGAAGAAAAAATCACCAAATGTATTCTATGCTGGGAAAAACAGGATGAAATGATTTAAAACTGTGTTTATTCAGAGTCCTCCAAAATATTATATTTTCCCCTTTGCAGATTTTTTTTACTGTTCTTTAAATGTATTGTGCTATTCAAGTTTATAAGTCTCTTAAAAATTTAATTTTATCTAAAGTGAAATTAACTGATAATAATATATTCAGGTATGCTAGACTCAAATGGCAGCTGCTCAGTGGATAACAAAACATGGAAAAAGTTTATTTCTTAAAGGTGGGACTTTAGTGGGGTTTTTTTTTTTAATTACTTTCTAATCATATTTAAAAGACTGTATTAAAAAATAGAATTTTTAAATGAAATTTATACTATTTTTAATTAAAAAATTAAATAGTAATAATATAATCTTGATACCAAAGCAATTTAATACCAAAGCAATTTAATCTCAATTTCAATGCTTCAAATAAACTTTTAAGCATTCTGGTTTTCATTTAAATTATCTTGGTTTTAAAATATTTTTTGGACATTTTTGCAACTGGAGTTCTTAATGAAACTTGTTATGTGCAAGATGATCACTCTTTACTCTCATATACAGAAGTTGAGGCTGATAGTGTGGTGGTTACTCAGCAGTGCCCATAGGCATGCTACATGTGAGAGTGGGAAAGCATACAATTTAAGAAAAATGATTCAAATCATTTTTTACTATTTACAATCAAAGTAAAAAAATGAAATGTTTTGAACCAACTCCATCAAAAGCACTAACTGTATTTGAAAAAAAAAAAAAAACTATATGTGTGTCCTAAAAAGCAGAAAATAAAACAAACATATTGATGATGCACTCAGTCACTGAATTTGTATTAATTTCAAAGATATGAAGTCTGCAATCTTGTTGAGTAGGTAAATTAGCACCTTATCTTCCTTTGAAGGAATACAAATTCTGTGACTAACTATACCATTGATATGCTTTAGTGACAAAGGAAGACAACAACAAAAATACCTATCTTTAGAAAATTTCATTTGATATATGACTCAAAGATTGACCTCATTTCTCTTCCCCCTCTTTTTTGTGAGAGGGGGAAGACCCCTCCCCTTTCACAAAAAAAGTGGGGGAGGGGTCATTTTTGAGGTAGACTATGATGTTGGAGAGGTCATAAGCTTTGATATAGTATAACTTTTTAAGGTCGACCCTCCCACAAAATTTCCACCTCTTTCTTTTTTGGTGGCCCCTCCCACCACCAAAAAAGGGGTGGAAATTTTGTGCAAAGTATCCCCATCCCCCCGATGGTGATGGGGATATTTTGAAGTAGACTATAATGGTCTTCATATGAACTTTCATTTAACACCAAACTCGTAATTGTAAGGCCTCACATATGGAAGATACAGTAAAATGACTTTCACATTCTCCCATTTTTAGAGGGGAAAAATGCAAGGGTGAGGGTGGGTAACATTTTTATTGCCTACAATACTCCACACAACGCAAGCTTTAATTTGACATACAACTTGTTACATTTGGCCCTTACATTCAAAACATATAGTAGAAAAATCCTTCAGTATTCCCTCCCCTTTTTGGGGAAGAGGGGATAGTTGTGTAATATCCTGCAACACTCCGCATTCACAAGCTTCCATTTTACACATAAATCATCAAGTCTGTATGTTGCATTTGAAAGACATGATGTAACAATTGTTTAGTCAAACTGACAAATGATGAAAGAAAAGCAATAAGATAGATAAAAATGGCGGTTTTTGTCTCATATCAAATGCATCCTTAAACTGAATTATTAAACAGAAATTAAATAATGCATTTCAGCATATAAAATTGGTGTGAACTTTAAAATAAATTTTTTTATTCTAAAGCATTTCTTGTAACATCAGTACTGATTATAATAAAATTTTACAGCATCAAAAAATAATTGATAATGTTATCTTCTACTATTTCTCAGATATACAAGCCCACAATATTATTTTCTACATTGTGCTTTACAATATTGTATGGTATTTCATTTCATGACTAATTAAAACTGTTTAAATACAGATGTTTGTCATGCTTTTAAAAATTCACATGAATAAAATCAAGTATCTGTCCTTTACAATGTGAAGTCCATTGGAGCAAACTTTTTTTCCACAATCTCTTTACTCCCATTATAAAAAACGTTTACAGTATAAAGAATGAGTAATTTTTAATATCTGTGTAGAACATAAAAATTGCATGTAACCATTGCCCTTGAAATATGTTGTTATAGACAAGACTTATGATAGAACTGAGATTCAGAGGAAAACAATAGAAATATCTGCATCTTAATCAGGAATCTGAACTCATGTTTATTTTGTTTTCAGCCAAATCTCCTAATTGGTAGCTAAATTTCAATATTTTCTAACTCTTTTATTTTGTTCTTTTTCACACAAAATTTATGGGGTAACATACATTAAAAGCAATTAGGACAACAATTTCAATCACTGTATTCCAGTAATCTGAATTCAGGCCAAGTTTTAAAAGTTACAATAAAAGTCTATCAGTATAATTTGGCATAGAGATAAGCTGTGGAGGAACTTAGTAAAAAAACAATGCAAAAAAAAAATGCCTTCTATGAGATTTAAACCCAGGTCCTTTTGATTCTGCAGTCAAGCCTAGATTCTGTGTTCAAGTCCTGGAATAAGTTGGTTTTTTTTTTTTTAATCTCTCAACAGCACTTTTTTAAAATATATTTTTGGTACAAGTCTGTGATATATTTTTATGTATATTTTTGGTACAAGTCTGTGTTGTAAAAAACACTAAAACTTGGGCACTATATTTTTTTGGTACATTCACATTGTTATGTAGAAAATAGTAAAGTTCATACTCCATACAGCCCATTATGCCAAACATATTTAGCATGTTTACACCTTTCAAAGATCAATAAATTAATTTTACTTCTTTACTGCATACTTTTAATGTATTTTCAAAAAGAAAATCTCAAAAACGTTTTCTACAAAGTAGTATGGATGTACCAAAAATGCAGTACCTTTCTTCACAGGGACTACATTTTTGGATAGTAAATACATTTTCACAGAAATCATTTTGTATAAAGCCAAAATTATAGTTAAAAAAAATCATTATATTTCCTGTCCCTCAAACCATTTACCTAAGTTGGGGCAATTAAAATTAAATTGAGTTGATTTATGCTCTAAGTGTGATAAACACAAAGTTGCATTCTCATTCTTACAAAAGTTCAAAGTGTGCATACGCTTACCAAACTATTGTTATCCAAAGTGTATTGGATTCTTCCAGATACTTTTCTTGGAGGAGAGTCTAGTATGTTCTTCAGGTTAACACAATCCAGTTTAAAAAGAGAGAGAAAAAGTTCTTTTTTGTGTGAGTAAATGAGTGAACGTTTCAAAAATAAGTGGTTAGAAAGAAAAAAAGGTTTAGAATTTAGACTCCCTAAGAGATTTTATTACCTAAATTTATCAAATCAAATCATAAAAATTAATATTACTGCAGACAGTGATGATTATGTGTACTGCATAATTTATTTTAAAATGTGATATGTCTTACCTCACTAATAATCGGCTGCAAAGAAGCTCATTACATAAATAAGACAGGATTTCTGCTTTTTGAGATGGACTTAGAGAAAGAAATGGTTTTTCTTGTAAGCACTGACACAACTAAGAAGGAAACAGAGAAGTCAGTAAAGACATTTTTCATAAAAATATCAATATATTATGAACAAAATTTTAAAAACTTGGGAGCATACTGAGTTTTACAAACTTATTAGATCCTTATTTACCAATTTACACACACATATTGAGATTCTGATATTTTTTATAGCAGTAATGTCAGCTTCATTGAAAGTGGTTTTGATTCAATACCTTTAGTAAGCAAATTTTTTAAACTATATTTTTATTATATTTATGTGAAATACCACATTTAACCACTTTAGCTCTTTTCCAGTATACCAGTTTTAAAAATTTATTTTTATTTTAAAGTCAAAACAAATCCTATAACATAATATCTATTGACCAATATAGCTAGAGTTAATGAATCTGCTTAACTGAGAAACATATGAAAGAAAAAAAATTGTTAAATGCGTTTTAAGAAATAAATGTTATATATATATATATAAATACACTACTTAAGCATGGGCAAAGGGGGGGGGGCATGCCCCTCCACCCCCTGGAAAAAAATGACCAAAAAAAAAATGTTTTTTTTTCTTCAACAAAACGTAATCTTGATTCAGTAATCAAGTATCTTATTTAAATTGTCCTGTAGACAAAAAAAAAAAACAAAATAATTAATCGTGATTTTTTCACACTTTTTTTGTTTTCTGAAGATATAATGTATTTTTTACTTATCAATACGAAAACTTATATTTACACGCAAGTTCCTCCTTTCATTTCATTTTTGGGCATCCTTAGTTGTATTATAGCATAATGCACAACTGAATGCTGCATTTGCAACTACACTCATTAATGATAAATGGCTCACCTAAATATTTTGATCTAGAAACACCTATTGTTTTATGCCACCCCTTCTCCTAAAAAAAATTCTTGCTAATAACTGTATACTAATGGCAAAATCGAAATTTTAATAAAAAGTGTCACATTAAAAACAAAATACATGTATATTTCATCTATCTATAATTTTATTGTTTAAAATTTAAGTTTTTTTTTAATGTCAAAATTAATTATTTGGCTCATTTAGTTATTTCAGAACAAGGGTATATTTTTATTATGCTGGGAAGAGGTAAAAAAAAAGTTTATTACTAGGTAAGTTTCAGAGATACTGAAACTTAGCACTTAAATCCATCCAGGGTCCCCATCAACTTGAGTGGGCAAATGACATTCTGAAAGGATAGTCTAGAAGTAGACACATATGTTCCTAGCAAAACATGGGAAACATCAATTTTTTTTAAATAGAAAAATCTGGTTTAAACTTTTATATATGTTATGAAATTTGATATACTTATACATTTCATAGATGATTATATAAATTTCATGGGTGATATATAAAAGTTATTGCATTATTATATAAAATTTATTGTTTTATTATGTTTACTTTTTTTAATTTATGATGAATCTCTAGCAGTAGTGGGATAAAAAACTTTACAAGCTTGATGTTGCCACCACTTTTTCCTAAAGTTTTGTAAAGTGTTTAAAATAGTGTAAAAGTTTCTTTGTAATTGAAGAATTTTGAAAGCATTTACCAAGCATGTACTTCTATTGTTGGTTCTCCTATTTTAAACTTACTTCATTATTTCTATAATTATTTTTTTATTACTCAATGAATATATATAGGGTGTTCTAAAGATCTAATCAAACTTTGGGAATATGTTCCTACTGTGCATAGTGATGAAAATAGTTCCTATGAACATTGGACCAGAAATGCTTCCCTTCCGAATTATATCACATTTTGAGAGTGCATGTAAGGAAGCCTGTCAAAAGGTACGATGCTAGGTAAATATTTATCATTTGCATGCCTGATGGCATATAGTACATGCATGTAAATGTTGGACAAAATCTCACCATTCCTGAGTGATTTCAATCATATGTATGTGCCATTTGATTGGTGGAAGTAGACCAATTGCACAGCTTGCACACTCCCCCAATTTGAATCAACCAGATTTCTTTTGGGGACACATTAAGATTTATGTTTATGCTACCCCAGTTCCTAATACACAAGCTCTCCACAAATGAATTGTGGATAGTTGCCAAAGAATTCAGAACACCCCAGGACTTTTCGAACAGTCAATGAGAAGATGCTATGAGGCATGTATTGCTGCTCAGGGAGGTCATCACAAACATTTGTTCTGATGTAGACTTACATAATTGTTCTTGATCACTTACAGTGTGCTGTAATAATTGGAATAAAAACCAACTTCACAGGCTTTTTTACTGCACTCTCAAAATGGGATATAACTTGGTTCAGTTTTTGTAGGAACTTTTTTTCCCTCACTATGTTTTCAAAATTCATTATGCATAGTAAAACACATTCCTAAAGTTTGACTAGATCTTTTGGAAGCACCCTGTATTATGATGCTAAAAAATTATTTTTTAATTTTAACCACCAAGCGAAAACAAAAGCAAGTGACTTCACTCTAAAATAATTCCTGCTATTGATTGATCTTTTAGTAACATTAGTAATATGCAAATATAACATTGCAAATTATATTTCTTATCTGTTTTTATAATCAAAAATGTCTGCATCATCATTATCATCAAAAGTTACTAATGAAGTACTGTGTAAAGTTCACTCAGAAAAATCATGATTAAAAACATTTTGTAGAATCAAATCAGATGAATTTGAAGGTGCAAATGTCAAATCTACCTATAGGAAATTGACCATGCCTGATTGAATGACAGCAATTGTAACACCTCTAACAGCAAATTTAGGAAATTAACAAACCTAACTCGGTAAAAAGAAAGAGTGAGAAAAAAATGTAAATTACAAAGTTGTAAAGGATCTTCTATAATTAGTAGGAAATGACATATGTTATGCACAAAATGAGTAGATGGAAGGTATGGTGATTATCTGAACTTGGATGCTCAATGCTTAGACACCACATAATACCATGCAACACTGCAGAAAGATTCACAAATGCATATACACGACGGTGACATAGCACCTGTCCAATGAGATAAAAATCAGACATGGCAGTACATGATATAGCACTTGCAGGTAAGTAAGTGTACCGTTTGAAGATTCAGATAGTGGGCTACTCCAACCATCAGTACTGAGATGGTGTTGCTGGTATGGCGAATTTCAACAAAATGCCTGAAAAGCTGCAGGGCAGTCATGCATTTTCTGGCTGGTCCACATCCCACTTCAGTGACCATTTGCCATGTTGTTCAACAACTCAGAGAGACCAGCAGCATAATGGCTCATCCACGATCAGGCAGACCAACAGGATTGGGTATTTCAGTGCATTCAGTAGATGTTCTAGTATACTGTATATATATATATACAGGGTGTCCCTGAATTCATGGCCCAAACTTGAGGGGATGGTAGTACACACCGAACCCACCAATATTCGTCATAGACTATGCGGCCACAAACACAGTGAGGAGTCGAAAATGAAGGGCAGACACTGAGGTTTACAGAGTGACATTTATTGGGGATCATTACAACAAATGCTCAAACGTCCGCCCACCAACATTGATACAGGCCGCACAACAGCAGAGTAGTGATCGGCGTACCTGCTCATAAACACCAGGCTTGTCACGTACATCGGTGGCTGAGAATGCTGAGGTTTGGCAGATCCAGCGCTTTTAAACCATGCTGCCTTGTCTGCGCCCCCTACTGGCACCGGGCTGCGTTTGCAGCTGCATATTCTATGACGAATATTGGTGGGTTCGGTGTATAGTACCATCCCTCACATTTGGACTATGAATTCAGGGACACCCTTAAAAAAATGTATATTTTTTAGTACAAAAAAAATTGGATTTTTAAAATATAAAAATTGCCATTTAATTTTTTTTATAGATATCTTATAAATATATATATATAATTCAGACTTGATAAATAATATTTCCTTTTTTCATTTGATGCATATTTTATTACCTATGACATAAATAATTTGTTAAAGCCATCTAACAGCCATTTCCTAGAACTGATATAAGATATTGCCAATTTGTTTGTTAACACTACTCTATGCTGAAGCAATCCCCTAATTTAAGCTCAGAAGTTTGATTTGAACTATTATCAACAAATTTTTCTTTTAAAGTTTCTAAAATCTGATAATTAACAAAAAACTACTATTTTTAAAAATGTAAGATTTTGAAAGTAATTATGAAATATGTACAGTATTTTTTGGTATACCACTGTAAAAAAAAATATTAAAACTAATATGTTACTACAATATTCAAATTTTGTATTTCAATAAAATTCAGTATTAAATTCTCTTTAGTTTAGTATATAACATGACATATTTCTGTTGATTAGTTATCAATTAGAAATATTCTAAAGTTGACTTGTTTATTGGACTTTTTTCTCAAAAGTATGATATGGAAAAAAAATGCATAATGGAAGAAATGTTTACCTTAAACAAGAAAATTTTTTTTTTTTTTTTTGCTATTCAGAAATAAATAGCTCTTCTATTCATGCAAATTATAATAATTTCTATTAGTGTTTTTTAAAATAAATTTTAATGTGTTGCCAGATGCATATTTTTTACTACGACTCTAAAAAAAGTCATATTAAAATAAAACTTTGTCTTTTTTGTTAAATATTTTATTTTCCGAAAATCCAGAATTAAATGCTGATTAATTTGGCATATGAAATATCCATAATTCCTTTCATTAGTTATTTGGTAAAAACAAAGTTCTAAAGTTAAATTTGGCCTCTGGATGTAAACCAGTTTTTCAGGCTGGACAATTGAAGGTTAAGAACACGTTCTGGGATTAAGCTCTATTCCTTGACAGCAGAGTGAACAGATACCTTCCTAATCTATGGTATATAAAATGCTGGGACCAACAAAGGACAATGTGCAGGGTAAGGATAATACATAGGTAGCTGGCTAGAAGTACAGAATTTCATATGTATTTGTGCAAGAGAATTCGTGCATTAATCTCAAGATTGCATGCTCTTTGCTTCTCAATTTCAGCAACATAGTTTTGCAGTGCTATTTTTCATTATCATGTTCAGTAGATAAGTTAATAGGCATGAAAACAAGCTAGGAAAAGAAAAAGGTACACTTTAAGATTTCTTTATATATGACCATCAAATTCTTGTACAAAGTACAGTAGAAAATAAATTATTTATCGTTGGTTAATATGAATTTTTCCAGATTTTTATCAATCCATACAGTTTGATACAATCATATTCATCTTTGAGAGACATACCTAAAATTCTATAATAAATACTTCAAGTGTTAAAAATAAATGTGCCATACTTAAAAGCATACTTATTATGCAAATGTTATACAAAAACTTATATAAAAGTGCAAATAAATACTGATATACATAATCTACAAAAGTACATACTATAAAGTAATCATAATATCAAAAGTGAATGATAATGGTGACTAGAGGGATGAGAAGTCCACATTCTTAATTACTTCTATACAGTCAACAGATGACCCAGAATATCCCCACCTGGTCTAGTGGCGAGCACACCTGACATGAGAAACCAGGACAAGCCCAATAGAGCTTCTAGGTTATCTCAGTCCTTTGTGAAAGGGAGCATTTCCCCCCCCCCCCCCCAAAAAAAAAAAAAAAAAAAAAAAAAACTGACAGAATATACTGATACCAAGAGAATGGTAGTAGTGGACAATTATACCAGAAAACTTAATGGACTAAATTTGATTTGTATAAAGTGGAATCCAGATTAAGAGTTTCATATTAACTGGTAGAGATTTATTTGTCTTACAATTATATAAGTATTCCTCTATATATTTCTATGCTACAAGTAACATAGTATGCTAAAATTAGTCACTGTTTTGCAGAGGACTACGGATACTCAGTGTTGTATACTGCAGTTGATAAAATGATGTATAACTTATTAAACATGGTTGGTGAGAGATTACTGTATTTAAATGATGAAAAACGTTTTTCGTTTATGAAAACAGTAAGTTTTTTTGAAAATTTTACTAGATAGTTTCAAACTTTCCATAACATTTTACCAAAAATTTGCATATTACTCAGTTTATATGATCAAATATAGTAATGATACTCGTCTTTATCATACTATGCATCAGATTAAGATTTTGACATACTTATATACCAGATATAGCTGCTTTTTCATATTAGAAAAGTTATTAATGATAAGCTGTCCCATGGCTAAGTGGTTAGCACACTTGACTACTGATGAAAGGGACCTGGGTTCGAGCCCCAGATAATGCATGTATGTTTGTGTTCCCTTTCTGCTGAGGACTCTCCTTCTTCCCAGATTCTTCTCTGTAGCATATAAACTGACAGACTCCTGTCATACCTCTGTGGCAAGCATATGCTTGAGGGGGTATTTAATAAAAAAAATAATGATATAAAACAGAAGCCTGTTTAGTCAAAGTATATATTATAGTGAAAAATAATACAGTTAAGGCTGAGTCCCCTTACCCTATACACACTAAAGAAAGCATTTTACATTTAATAAAGGATAAAGCACAAAAAATAGCTGATGTTCTTAAACACTTTAACAAATACTAAATGCACTTTCATATTGAAGCCATCTTTAGTCATGATCCTGCAAAAGGAGGCTGTTCAAAAACACACATAGTATTTAACGGAAAACTGATTTATTTTTTTCATTTCTGCTTGTATTCTTGAACATCTCTTTTGATTGAATCATGAATAAGGCCTTCAACAAACTACACTTGGCAAAGTGCATAAACATTTGCTACTTACTGATGCATTTTGATTAGCGAAGTTTAAGAAAAGGGACTCATCTAGTAACATCCTAAGCAATGATTCTCAGAATAATCATTTATTTGCATATATATATATATCAATAAAAAACATTACCTTGCTACCTTTATCTTGAGCTATAAAATATAATCTCAAAATTTCTGAGACATTATTATTTGTAATATCTGCATCTTTAAGGCTCTGTCCAAGAACAGTTGTTGCCTAGAACAAAATTGGGAAAATATCGTTCTGAAAAATATTAATTCTAGTGCAAATATTACATTTTTTTACTATAATGCAATGTTAAAGCAATATTGAAACATTTATTCATTACCAATATAAATTCTTTAATAAATCACAAATAAATACTGTACAATAAGTCTCGATGCCCTATCCTGCTATGACTCTCCAGTGCATCGCATTGAGTATTACATTTATTGTATATATAACTCTGAGTATGACAATATGTCGCTCACCAAGTCTAGGGTGTGGACAAATGATGCAGTTGTTCCAGCCTTTTACAAGTCTGTGGTAATGTGGCCTTTTGTATTTAACAACTAGTACTCTTTAGGATAGTTTAATGAAAGTATTTTAGTTGATAGTACTAAGTATAAGGTAGTATATAAGAATAGTATAGTGACATCTGGGATTTATGATAATACATAAATTGTCCGCACCCTAGACTTGGTGAGCGACATATTGTCATACTCAGAGTTATATATACAATAAATGTAATACTCAATGTGATGCACTGGAGAGTCATAGCAGGATAGGGCATCGAGACTTATTGTACAGTATTTATTCGTGATTTATTAAAGAGTTTGATTCTACTGTGCCTTGTAACATTTAGAACAAATATGAATAATGTTTCATTCATGTCAATTCAAATACATATTATTCATTCAGTTCAAATATATGTTATTCATCACCAATATAATTTATAGTAATTACTGATATCAGGTACTCTAACTCCTAGCCCTACCTGTTGTAGTGGATAGCATACCTGACTACGAAGATCAGAGGAATAAAGCTTCTAGGTTATCTCTGTCCTTTGCATAAAGTACTTCTTTTCAAAAATTAAAAAATTACTGCAACAGATAATCTTATAATAGCACAAACCTGCCTTATTCCCAACCCAGAGTTCATGTAACCACAGATGATTTTAAAGAATTTTACATTTTCATTCATGATACTTTAATTGTATTTAACAGTTTTAAAATCTTGTATTACTTTATAATGCAAAGATGATACTGCCAACAGAAGAGAAAAAGAAAAATGTATCTTGCTTGACTAAATTGAAATCAGGTTCCAGACCTTTGTGTCAAGTAACTGCTTTAGGAGTAATTTATTTTTATAACATCAATAAACACAAAGGTTCAGAAGACATTATTAATAAAGAATTACTTTGAACTAATACCACTACAAATTGTAAGATAAAGGAGAGACAGGATCAGTTCACAATAGAAAATATTCTGGGAAATCATGGACCAGTGCACAGACATAGTAACTATTCCAGGAGTATGAGCCACAAAAAATATTTGCTTTATTGAGCACAGTGGCATATGGGTGGGGGGAGTTATACACTAAAGAGCCAAAACATTATGACCAGCACATCTTTTTGCAAATCAAAGCAACTGCAGGTAAACAACAGTACATGTGAAGGTCATGAAACAGTATAAATAACACCTGATACTGAGCTCTGTTAATCAGTGTTATTCTTGTTTTTCAGATGGGAAAGGCAGCGAATTTAAGTGAGTTTGACAAAGGCCAAATTGTAATGGCCAGATGACTGGGTCAGAGCATTTCCAAGACGTCAAGGATTGTGGGGTGCTCACAGTCAGCAGTTGTTAGTACCTTCAGAAAGTGAATCCATTTCATTGAGTGGCATAGTGAATCATTACAGCTGCCCTATTGAAGAATTGCATATCACCTCTAACAAATATGGGATGTTCATTTTCAATTAAAATAATTTTCTTAAGTTCTGCCTTTAAAATCCAGTAACAGTAGAAATTTGAACTAATAGATGATTGGGAAAATGAAAAATACTATTATTTTATTAGTACCTCTACAGATAGCTCAGATAGTTGAAAGAGGAAGTGAAAAATTGAATAGAAGTAAATTTATCTTCGATTATTCCAGAAGGGATAATGACAATCAACTAAAAGATGCTAAATACATCAGCCAAAAAAAAAATAGGAAGTCCATACAGAAAATACAAAATGAACTTTTCCTTTATCTTTTAAAACAAAACAAACACACAATTTTATTTTTGCAAAACAAGGTACTCAAGTGATTATTATATATATTATATATATTGCTCATATATATATATACTGGGTGTTTCAAAACTCTCTGTACAAATTTCAATGGGAGATAGAGAACACCAAGACAAAGCTTTTTTTCATCTATGAATGTATGTCCACTGGTGCTAGAGGGCACTATTTGGCAGCACTGCAATTGGCAAGAGGGGTGAATTGGGAACGGAGAAGGAACTTGTGTTTGCAATCAGCATTTGCAAATCAGACACATTACATGTAACATGAAGTGTTTCATGACTGCTGAGATGGCTGACATGCTTCTGGCATATGGGACTGCCAATGGAAATGGAAGGGCTGCTGTAAGGTTGTACCGAGAGTGCTTCCCAAACAGATGTGTGCCAAACCAACAAACATTTGAACTGCCAACTGCAAGGAACTGAAATTCCATGCAAACATGCATGACACTGGTTGGGAGAGAACCATGCACACTCTTACATGGAAGAAAAGATCCTACGGTGGATTCAGGACAATTCAGGCACAAGCACAAGAGCTGTTGCATGTAGCCTCAGTGTGAACCATGTCCTCGTGTGGAGAGTGTTGCATGAGCAGTAGTTACATCTGCTTCATCATCAGAGAGTCCAGACATTGCAACCTCAGGATTACCCTCTTCATGTGGAATTTGTGCACTGGTTTCTGTAGAAGACCGTGGTGCAGCCTGATTTTCCGGTTCATGTGCTCTTCAAAGATTAGGCCTCTTTCATACGAGGGCGTTCAATGTGCACAATTCTCATATTTGGGTGCACAAAAACCATATGCCTCAAGGCACATGGTCATCAAACAACAGTTTGGCATCAATGTTTAGGCGGGTATCGTCCATGGCTTTTTGATTGGGCCATACCTGCTGCCTCCCTGACTCAATGGACAGATTTATCAGGTATTTCATCAAAAAATGTGGCTGGAACTGGTGGAAGATGTTCTCGTGGCTATTTGCAGACAAATGTGGTTTCAACATGATGGGGTGCCAGCACACTTTAGCAATGATGTGCAGGATTATCTGAATGCCACTTTTGGGGACCAATGGATAGGTCGGGGTGGACCAGTCACATGGCCACCAAGATCACCAGATTTAAAGTGTATCGATTTCTTCCTCTGGGAACATATGAAGAACCTCGTGTACAAGACTCCCATTGACTCAGATGAAGACCTCATCGCAAAAATTGCTGTCGCCGCTGCAACTGTTTGCAAAATTCTGGGAATCTTTCAACATGTACAGCAATCAATGCTTCAATGCTGTCATGCATGCAGTGTATTTCTTGTCAGCACCCTCTAGCACTGAAGGGTTATGTCAGCAGACATACATTCATAAATGAAAAAAAATTGTCTTGGTGTTCCCTATCTCCCACTGAAATTTGTACAGAGAGTTTTGAAACACCCTGTATATATATATATAAATAATGACATTTTTTTCCTTAGTAAAATGAGATTATCTCAGGTGCTTATTGATATTTAAAAAAAATTGTCCCTTGAGGTACTGAAAGTGAAATAAAATTTGATAAACTAGGATTTGTTGAACTAATAATTATGGTATGTTACGCAAAGGAATATATTTTTATCCTACGAAAAAAGTTTATATTGGAGTTGTTTGCCTAATTTCATATACAGAAAGCTTTACACCAGTCCCCAAAATGATGCATGGAACTAACAAAGTGTAGTACCTAAGGCTCAACAATGCCTTCAAGTAATGCAGACTGTTAAATCACATTAATTCAATTTTTAGCATATGTGCATTTTTATTAATGGTGGAAGAAAACACTTCAAAATTTTTGTCAACTATCAAGGAAGTATTCACTCCTAGTCAAACATCGATATCACAGAGGAAAGATAGTCTTTAGCTGGGTAGGATATGAACCCATGACCTCCTGATAACTTGTCAGGTGGTCTGACAGTTGACCGAGATCTCCGCTAATTGATATTAAAAATTTTCCTATCTACAGTATACAATTCTGTGTCTCTTGAAGGCACTGACCACTGTTTTTCAAACAATCTTACAAAATAGGTGGCAAACTGTATGCCATGAGTATACAATTGGCATCACTTATTAAATAGGAAAAAAACCTTTTTAATATGCAATATATGACAAAGCCAATATGCTTGTTTCCGTTTTTATACATTGAAGAAACCTGATTTAAGCTCATGAGTTCTTTGAGTTATTGTGATCTCTTTTTTTCTTCTTAAAGTTTCAAAATTCAACCAAAAATTAACTAAAGGCTTAGCAAGACACATATGCCACTAATTAATAAACTTATGTGCTACATGCAGAGTCATCCTGATTTCGTCAACACTGGGCCTCTTTTCAATTCTTTTAGTATTTTATTTATACTTTAATAATTAAACCTTCATTTTTATTTCTATATATTTAGTCTGATTTTATATTCTCAGTTATTTTCAAACTTTTGCATTTATGTGATATTGCTGTTATGATGATGACAGACTCACAACTTACTACTAAGGATTATTTTAACATTGCATTAGGTTATGCATTGTTCTATTTTTTTTCAATTTATTTATTACCATTTCTTTGATCTTTTATGATTTACTGATAATGAATGAGGTCTTGGATATGGAAACAAAATCTCTTTCCCTTAGCAAAACTTTTTTCAAAGATACTATTGAATGGCTATTAAAAAATTTGCACTTCCTCCCTTGGCTGGGTGCCTCTCTGAGGATACTGCATTTTTTTTTTATTTGTGACATATAGGACAGAGAAGAATCCTAGAAGCTACTGCTGCTTTTACAGGCCTTCTCATATAAGGACATGCCCTACTAAGACCGACTGGCAATTGAGCATGAGTTGAAAAGAATATTTAGCAACAATAATTCTAAAATAATGTAATTTATTACAAAAGTATGGATGAAAACATTATATAAACTAAACTCAACTAACACAAATCTATATCTTCATCAATATGAAAATAAACCATCAGAAGAATATATCACCTTTTTACTATTCCTACAAAGAGTTATCTCTAACAATCTCTACTCAAAGCATAAAATAAGGCTTGTTAATACTCAATAAGTGGCAAAATTACACATGTGAATAAATCTGTAATTTATCAAGAATAACCTTACCGATTCCTAAAACAATCTAAATAACTATACACCAAATTACATCCTTGTAGGATTCGTCATCAAATACTCCAAAACTGTGGATAAGCATGCTGGTTTCTCAGAACCAATTCTTTTCAGACAATGAATTCTTTTTTTTCCTTACTAGTTTACTAACATGATCCACACTAATAAACTTATTTATCCTCCCTTGCCATCCTCTCAGACATTCTACTATGACATATAAACTGACAGGCTCCTGTCAGACCTCTGTGGCAAGCAGCTGCTTGAGGGGGTATTTATTTATTTTTTTTATTTATTTTTTAAGCCATACCAAATAAAATATTTCTTTTAAACTATCGCACACAGACTGAGACACTCTGCTTTTTCCTTCACAGTAATTCTTCCTAATTATAACTTTCTTATCCTTTATTTTTAAGTTGATTCAACACATGAAGTGGATGGTGATGTAATTCTCATGCTGAAGTAAACATGAGCATCAAAATGATACATCAAATCACAAGTTCATTGTAGCACATTCATTTGTCATAACAATATTCTAAAGCATTACAATGAAAAAATAAAAATATAAACAAATAAGAGAAGTTTAGTTTTTGGTGAAAAAAATTTTTTTTTACATTATTCAGAAAGAATTCCTTTTTAAAGATATAAAACTTAACTCTTTTATTCATCACAAAATTAATCCTAATCACCTAGCCATATATTACTTTCCTCTATATCACTCTGACATTCTTATTAAAATGTGATTTTGAATTCGTTTAAATTTTTCATTTTTGTAAAATTTAGAATTAAATTCCATTTAATTCGGTATATAACATGATCTATTTCTGTTGATTGGCTATTTGTCAAAAAAATTTCTAAAGTTGACTTGTTTATTTGACTCAACACAATTGGCAAAAAGCTTGGAATTTTTTCAAAGTACCAAGAAAAAATATTATAGAGAATAATTTTATTGTTTGAAGTTTTTGCACTGTTCACTTTCACAATGAAAAAATAGCTTGACTTTTGAATGTAAACCAGTTTTTCAGACTGGACCCTACTAGGGTTAAATCTTATAAAAAAAGTTTCAAAAGTAATAGTCATAGTGTATCTTACCTCTGGACAATTTGGCACACCTGGGTCTTCTATGACACAGACAAGCAAATGATGAATTACTGAGAGCAATTCCTCTTCGCATTTTTCTTCCAAATTTAGCAATGCCATTTGCATAGTGTTTAAGGAAGGAAGACTTTCCATGTCTATAAAATAATTGGCTATCATTAGAATTCTTACAATTAAATTGTGAATATCAGTTAGGTGTAACACAAATCAATATACATGTTATGAATGGTTAAACTTTAAAAACAAATACAAGCTGATCCTATAATTCTACTTTAAATTTTAATAATAGAAAACACCATAGTTTACTTTATATTAATTTAAAAAATTAAAGAAATTTGGGGAAACCTTTTTTAATTTTACAACAAAATGTATTCATTTATCATTTACAACTATTCCATAACTTTACAACAAAAAAAACTAAACCAATCGAGTTAAAATGGTTACATTCCCCAAGAATAGCATAAAAAATTTAAAGCAGTTAAAGCACAAAATTTTAAACCTTTTTTTAATATATTAGTAATAGAGAAGTTATTTGCTGTTGCAGTGGTTGAATGATTAGTGTGTTTGGCTCTGAAGCAGAGAGGTTCAAATACCAGAGAACGCATGGCAGCCTTTTTTTCCCTTACAGACTAACATTCTGCCGAAGTCTCATCTGATTCAGGCTGATCTGTGGCAAGTGAGTAGCCTGTGGAGAATTTTTTTGAGGAAATCTGTATTAAAAATGTTAAAGTGTCTACAATAATAGAAGTCAAGATTGTACCTTATACATGATGGAAAAAGTTTAAAGGATTCTCAGTGGTTTCACTTGAGGACACTATTATTACATTAACATACACACCCATTACAACAAAAATTACCAAAAACATCATTTTATTTTTTTCACATAACTGCCAGAGCAATTGAGATATTTGTTCCAGCAAATACATTGTTTGATCCCTGCACTGAAGAAATCAGGTGCAGAAATCAGATCTCTGTGTGCATGCAACTCACCAGGGAACCTTAGCTTGTCTCACATCCAATGTGTTTCTCTTCGAAATACTTTTTCAGTGGTTCAAACAGAGATGAAAGTTGCCAGGAGCAAGGTCTGGTTTTTAAAGGGAATGGTCAAGACAGGAGCAAGCTGTTTTGTGGAGAAGGATCACTACCTTTGAAAGCAAACCAAGTAATTTCTTACAGAGGGTTTCTTTCATGACCAGAGAAACCCAATCAGTATAAGCTTCTTCATACTACATTTCAAGACAGACTGCTATTTTCAATTGACACTGTCCCTTAACAGACATTTTTATTGCCTTCTATATTGCAATGTCCTTTATGTGGAGAATTCACATCTATAATTTTCTCTTCATGCACTATTGAACGTTACTTATTTGACCAGTTCTCATAATACTTCCTGTGAAGCAACAATGCTTTGTAGGATTGACTCCAAAGACACTGTCCAAAGTGATAGGTTCTAGAAGTAAGGTTTGGGCTCTTTCTTCCATCTCTTACAAAGCATCCTACAGAGCAATAAACACTTAAACACCATATCGCCATATCCTATTATCAATGTCTAATGAAAAAAACAAGATTATGGCTTTCAGAAGTTTACAACTAGCAACCTTCTACAAATAGTTGAGAAATAGATGTACCACAACTTTTATATCCTGATTCGAGTGTGATTGCTTCAAACAAGAGATTAAATTAGGTCGTTTCAATCTCGCTTAAAATTTTTTCTAATTCATATATTCAAAATTAGTATAACTGCCAAACAAAAGGCTAGCTTAGTTTCTGTTTTAGGGATAATTTTTGGAAAAATCTTCAACCTCTAAAAATATACTACCCAAAGTAATCTTTTTCCTCCAAATGGTTGAACAGGAAATATCTCAATTCAATGATGAAACTTCTCACCTTTTTCTTGAGTATTACAAATTTTCCAGGTTTGGTTGTTTTACCTCTGAGTGGCACTTTTTTGCCCACCATGGGCTAAATGGCCAGGTCACATGGACCCCGAAGGCTCAGAGAAGGTTGGGGAAAGGGACCCACTGGAACAGCTGTTGGCAGACAGATGGTAGTCTCCCATCAAAGCCATCCAGCATGTTCTTTGACGTGCACAGCTCTCCTGTACATTGGGGCCATGGCTTAACGTCCCATCCGATGGATGGCAGCCTTTCCAACCCAATCAGTATCCCCTACTAACCATGGGCAGGGCGGGGAATTTTGCGGAGATAAATCTCACAAATTTTCCAGAATATTAAACTGGGGGTGAACATTGCTAACAAATAACCAAACTTATATACAGTGGTTGGCAAAATTAAGGTTACACAGCATTTTGATCAATATTTTAACATTCCTGAAGGTAAAAGTAGGCTATTTAGGCAACATTACATGCAATCTCGATTGAATATCCAATCGAAATTTATCTGTGACACCACAATTCCTTACAACATTCAAATTATTAATGCTTATAAAAACACGAGTTGCTGCTGGATCACTCCATTTCAAAATTGTTTTGCAAGGAGGGTTAATCTCATTATTTCTACTCAAGATGGCAAGACATAATTGTTTAATGATTCCTTGTAATGGTGGGCTTTTGAAAGACTTGAAGCAGAACAGTCACATGCAGAGATAGTAAGATGGCTTGATGTGTTGAGAAAGGTGGTATTGGCACTTAGGAAACAGTTCCAAAAAGAGAGGAAAAATTATCAGATGAGCTGGCCAAGGTCACCAGAAAGTTACTTCAGCTCAAACTATTACCTGGTTCTAACAGCAAGACAGAACAGTAGAATGATTTTGTGTCATCTGTCTCTCAAGGTTTTGAGTCAGGTTCTTGATGCAGAATTTCAAGATCTTCATACAAGTTAAAATGTAAATATGTTACGAAGTACTATGTATCCCAATTAAAGGACACCTGATATATAGATAATTTCACAATACTCAACAAGTTTACACCAACCCTGGATTAATGGCTGAATTACTCTATTATATTACACTTGTGCACTCAGGCAAACTAAAAAACATTATTTTACACTTTATACAAAAACATTATATTATAATTGAATATCTTTTGTAGGGAAATCACAAGATGTATTTATATTGGGTTGGGTTGTTTTACCTCTGAGAGGCACTTTTTTGTACACCATGGACTAAATGGCCAGGTTGCATGGATCCTGAAGGCTCAGAGAAGGTTGGGGGAGGGGACCCACTGGAACAGCTGTTGGGATACAGATGGTAGTCTTCCGTCAAGGCCATCCAGCGTGTTCTTTAACATGCACAGGGTATGGCTCTCCAGCACATGGGGCCATGGCTTAACATCCCATCGGTGTCAACTACTGACCTTGGGCAGGGCAGAGGATTTTGCAGAGATAAATCTCAACGCTGACCCAGCTGGGACTCGAACCTGGGAATTACAGATTACGAGCCTGGCACACTACCGAATGAGCCACCCTCCCACACTTATATTGGGAGGAAGATTATTTATAACTATATTTGTATATAATTCTACTATAATATAAAAGAATTTACACATTATGTTAATGGAATGTTAACTTCAAAGCTCTAATTTCTTAAATAAGTTTTTATGGGTAAATGCAGCTGAAGATAAAGATTTACATAATTTAAATCCTGAATTTCAAATAAATTCAGTCATCACTTAAAGGTACTGCTGATTTTAAATATTCAAACTTCCATAACAGTTTAAATACTGAAAAAACAAGATTTAGTTTTTATTGAGCTGATTAAATATCTCCAGTCACATTTCTCCATAAAATGCTTTATTTTAGAAATCGCAGAGTTCAAATAATTTGATAGGACTCTGAAAGTTTAGATATAAGTCTGTAAGTGAATTTCTCCCCAGATAACATTATTTGTTGTATCACTGCTCCCATGAAAAATTCTTGAAAATAAAGAGCTTCAGTTTAAGAATTTTGGATTTATGTACTAATTTTTAGGAATACATCCTACTTGTATTGTTTAGGTGTATCTGGATAATACACCTAAACCATGACAATGCAGTCTTAAGCATGGGGGTCACCAATGCTCAATTTGGATTATTCCTATATTCAAATAAAATGTTATGAAAGATCCAAGATTTTTTATAACATCTTCATATCGTTTAATTAGACCTACTTTAAACCTAGAAGAAGAAGCACATCAAAGGGAGGATTTATTAGTATCAGCTACCCCCCATCCAATCTAAATATGACCCTGGTGAAGATATTGCTTCCTTATAATAAGCCCTGATCTACTTTCCAGGATATGCCACTAATACTATCCCACTGATAACAGCAACTGCAATGTTAAAAATATCAGAATCAAGTAACATGAGGAACTGTGAAGACTTCAGTGATGACTGTAAGATGTGACAACAGGAAAATCTGCATTTGGAAATATAGCAAAGTGACAGAACTCCTTTAGTCTGCATCCAGAATGTCTTACTGCAATGTACATTATGTTCTTTCCATCAAATAATATGACAGATTCAGCACATTTTAAAATCAAAAGAATCAAGTACCAGTGAACAATGGGATAAATTGCTATATTTTAAATCTTGGCTCCTGAATAGCAGTGACACGTATGAATTAGAAGCAGCACCAGTGATCAAGCTCTATCCTTTGCTTCATCATAACGTTTCATCGATAATCTATCCAAACCAAAAATTCTTAATTCATCTTTAAAAAACAAAAAGGTTCAATGTAAAAAATAAAAAGTTTCAATGACTACAGATGGACAATACATTATCTCATCAGTTTTAAAAATGAGATAATAATTAAAGAACACATAAGTCAGCACATCTTTCTAAGTATATGTTACACATTGTATGTTAATACATTTACAAGAGTGCTAATTTCTGCAAATAAGGGATTTGTTATAATGTGATAATAAAAAATCGTGGTTTATCTGTAAATACAAATATAACATATTTATATGCAGGAGTCTGATCCTGGGCTGTATATAAGTAGAGTGCCTATTGCATTCTCATCATCATCCACAATTTATCGTTTCCAGGATATGCTGGTCCAGAAATTATGAAAGTATATAACATTTAAATGAATGCCCAGGACAGAAATGCTATTAAAACACAATGTTGGTAAGGTCAAGAGATTGAGTGGGATAATTTATCCTCTATAAATCTGTAATAACCAACTCAGTATGTGTTCACTTTCAGTAGAAAGATACCTGGATTTATATCCTGATAAATAAAAGATGATCATGGTATTTTTCTGCTAAGGTGTCACCCTAGTCATAGGTTTATTGTTTGTACTGTGCTCTTTTTTTTTGTGGTTTATGAGTTTGTTATTTGTGCTTTTATGGTTCATCAGCAACTCGGACTACAATCCACCAAACAGTGCTTATTCATAGGTCTTCACTCTTACATTTTATATTAATATAAACTATATGTTAAGTATGTATTTCAGAATACATCAGAAAATTAAAAAAAAAATACTTACCAAAACCCAAAGTTTCACCAAAATTATGTAAAAATTCAAAAACCATGAGAGTATCAGCAAAGGCTTTTCCAGATAATTTGACACCAGGAATTCGGTTTAAGGTAGGCAATGGCTGTTAATAGATATGTATATTTCAGTACTGAATCAAATTTTTACAAATACAGTAAAAACCTGTTTAAATGAATAAGTGAGTTAACAAAAATCCCCTTTATTAAAAAATAATAAAAAGTTAAAATTCTAGAGGAAATTAATTTGTTCTTTATAGTTTTAGCATAAGCCACTGCTTGTTTTGAATTGTTTATCCACCAGTGACAACAGTAGTGGTTTATAACTGGTGTCACATCATAGCAGTACATTGCTAGATCCAGGTGTGTTGCAAAAATTTAAGAAAAACAATAATACTACACAACCATTTGTACTTTAGCACTTTTTTCACAATTCTTTTACTATGATTTTACTGTTATTTTGCCAAATGTTGAGCTTAATATGCATTTTTGCTTAAATAAATTGAATCTTAAGATATAAAAACAAAAGAACTGACTTTTTACCACAGGTGTGATTGTAAATGGACTGTTTCAAAAGTGTGTTGCCAAGAGAAAAAGGTTGAAAAACAATAGACTATAGCATGTATATACATCTCTTTTCCTTTACATTTTACTAGCTGCTTGGTTTAAAATTTCTTTTCATTATGCTATATCTAGAATTATATTTTATAATTCCTCAGAAATGTATTAAAATGAAAACTGCATTTTTTCAAAAATCATTAACTGTATTTAAAATGAAAGTACATAACATTAGAATTTGCTGCCATAGATAGGAGCTCCTTCAGTGGATAACATAATTTAAAAAGTTCTATTTTTAATTAATGAGTTGTAAATAAATTCCTGGCATTTCCCAATTTGTGGAATTTCTCCCAGCAGAAAATCTGTTTATCACACATTTATTTGATTGCCTAGCAGTGTTATAGCTAACTTATAGGTGACAATAAAAATTCCAAAGTTAACCCTTTCAGTGGTCATGATGAGTTATCTTGTCATGTCTGTTAAGTGTTTGCAGTTTTTTTTTTGTTCTCTACTCAAGTGGCTATGAAGAGATTTCTCATCATATGCACATCTCTGTAAGGGAGGAAGTGCTGCCACCAGAAAACTTTATAAGCTGTAGAATTCTTACGAAGTTCCCAATGGCAGCACCTATCCTGCTCACTAGTAAAAGCTTCTGCTTTTGTATACTCAGTCATGTATAAAAGAGGTTGTATTGTAAATAACTGGAAAGAGATAGAGAGGAATTATTGATGTGATTGTCATGATGGCAACATAAAGAAAACATGCCCCAGGAGTAGCATCAATTTCTTTAAATTAAATTCATAGTGATGTGTCTGCAAAAATTGATTTTGAGTTGTTGGAAAATTCTGAGGACATCATCTCTTTCCATTTACAGCTTTAGAAGTAATCTGATGAAGAAGTTTTTGCCTCAGCTTGCCAGTGCACAGGTAGTACCATTATTAAGCAAAATGCAACAAAATGGATAAATTCAATAAACACTTCTAGAAATGTTTATATTTTATGGCTCATTTCTTCTCAATATATGTGTACTTAATAGAGATTGGCCTATGTTGTTCTGTTACTTATTATTTGCCTTCAAACAATAACATTCTGTGACTATGGCTCATATAGAAAAGTTTGTAGTGTAGACTTATGAAAGTTTGATATATATTTTTGTCAACAATAAATTTCCAGGTAATTCTAAATACAACTACCTCAGGTGACTACTTTTTTTCCACATTTATTAAATTGTAATTACATATCTAATATATAAAGGAGAAAGTTTGTGTGTCTGTCCACTTATGCACTGGCCCCCAGAAGAGATAGAAGTTTCAAGCTTTGCAATGAAGTTCATTTCATCTAGGGAAAGAATATAGGATATTTGAAAACCCATTGGAGTCAACTAAAATTGGGATGGGCAGGTATGAATTTCTCAAAACCCCATAGACTTAACATTAATGGTTGAAAATTATTCAAAATAACTGTTATCACCAATAAATTTGAAATAGTGCATCAAACTAATTTTGTGATTTTGAATGATAAACTGATTATTCAGTTTGTTGAGTCATGGGCATGGGTGTCTGCGAATATTGAAGTCGTCTAATTAATTAAGCAAGAGCAGAACACGAGATCATTTGTTGAAATGAAAGCTTCAAAAACTAAATTTGTATCGGAAGTTAAAATCATTAACTTAATTTGAAAAATATGCAAACATTAATAAAAGTATATATATATAGATAATTAATAAATGTTTTAAATATTATGTTAAGTAATAAATAATTTTTTTAAATAATTTTTTTAGTCTTTTCATTTTTATGCACCTCAGACCATAGTTAATTTTTTTTACTTTAAAGTTACATATGCCTGGCAAACTGTATCTGAGGAACTCTGATGGGTACAAAGTGATTTGAAAAGTTTGATTATCTTAGCGAGGCAATTCCATTTTTTGGTTTAGAAACTTCTGATGTGAGGGGGTGGGGGATCATACAGTACCTCGAAATAGGTCCATTTCTTTCCTTCCCTAAAAGAAAGGGAGAAAAATTAAACCGAAGGGGATTGATCATAATGATTTTTATGCTAAAAAAAAGCTTGTGACATATGGAGTGCCACTACTCTATATTCTAAAGAGTTTTCAGACCCAAGCAATGCTGGGTAAATCTGTGTTTTATATAAAAAAGGAATGTGCTTGTTTTAGAGATAGGGGGAAAAATGTACCATGTTTCACAAATATTTCACTTTGATTTACAGAAAAAAAAGTACCCATTGTAACTTGAGATTATACTTTTATTGTAATAAATGAAATTTACTATAATGATACACTATGTTTGTAAATGTAGACCCACTTAATATCTTTTGCCTAATTTGCCCTTTCAAGTTTAAGTAAAAAAAAATAGCAAAATCTACTTGCTTATGGTTTTAATACAGTATGCATTAAAAAGAAGTGCTTGAAATAAATGTTTACAACTTCAGATCCTGCTATTATTTTGTTTCCAAAAGAAGACTTCCCCCCAAATAAAAGCCCTATGATCTGGAACAGTACAACTGTTAACTTGCTGACTTGAGACACGAGAGCCAAAAGTTATAGAAGTTGGGGTTATGCGATTTTTCAGTGCATTTTTTTTCACACAATTGAATAAAAATCCAAGTCAGAAGGACTCCAATGGCTCAGCTCAGAGTTGGGTAAGAGAGGAGGAAGGAACTTACTGGACAGTTGTTAGGATAGGAAAGTGGAACTCAATGCTTGGAACATTTGAGACTTGAACATGGGAATTTCTAATTAGTAGATTTAGGATATTAGATTAGTAGATTATTAAATATTTAATAATAATTTTAAAATATTTAGGATATTAGATTAGTAGATAGGGAATTTCTAATTAGTAGATTAAAATTAGTAGCCCAGCATGGATACTTTCAGCTAAAGCAATAAGAATTAAAATGTGTGATTTTTTCCATAATTTTGAAATTAAATATCTACATTTTTTTAATACTATGGTTTTTGTGATATTTACAAATATACATATATATTACGAAAACACACATTTTATGCTTTAATGCTAATTTTAACAAATTATCAATCTCGGCATTTTCAAAAATGTTTTAAACTGATACACCAAAAATTATTATTGGTTATTAATGTTAATTTTAGGATAATCAGATATTTTATATTTCAGTTACTCTGTGGGAAAGTTTCTCCTCAAAAAATTTCCATTGCAATTAGTGCATAAAATTCAATTGATAATTAATTGTAAAATATCTGGTGTATTCCCACCATTTTCAATTATGTTATGGACTTATACACCAACAATTATTATGGCAAATTTTAGGATTATTGGCTATTTAATATTTAAGTAATACAGCTTAGAAAAAATTATCCTTAAAAATTTCCTACTGGAACAGATGTTGATAGACCACCTCCAGTTCTTCCTTGCTTACCATTTACTGGTATTCTAGGAATAAATACATACGTGAAGACCTTCAAGCTTCTTGATCTATTTAGATTGTTTCACAATTCTGTACTATTTCAATTTATATACCTAGAAATGAATTGATTTGCTAATGCATATAACATACAATTTGAGCCAGTTTTCAAGAACTATATCATCGGTGGATAAAACTAGGATCATGGAAAGAATTGATGTGTTTCGTTGGCATGCTGAATCTTCATGGAATCATCCATAAACTTATACTATAGACAAGTGGTAGAGTCCACTAAAAGAATGACATTCATTTTGGTGCAAAGATTGGTTTTTGTCCCACCACTTTCCAAAATTTATCACATAGAATGAGAAATTCTAAATACCATTGTGCCAGAATAACATTACGGACAGAGTAAAAATAGTAATAAAAGACAGCTCATTTAAGTACTATAGCTTTTGAAGAATGTTTTATTTTTATATTGTTATTAATTTAACATATTATATTTATATATATGTTAAATATATAATTTTATATTGTTATTAATTTATTTTATTGTTGTTAATTTAATAGATGGAAATTGAGCACGAGTTCAAAAACAGTATTTAGTAATAATAATTCTAAAATAATGCAATTTATTAAAAAAGTATAAATGAAAACATTTATATAAACTCAACTAACATAAATCTATATCAGTATGAAAATAAATCTTCAGAAGAACTTAGCACTTATTATTCCTACAAAGAGTTGTTTCCTCTATAATTCTTACTATCTACACTCAAAGCATAAAATAAGGCTTTTTACATCATTTAATAAGTGGCACAATCATAATTGTGAACAAACCTGCAATCTTTCCAATTCCTAGACAACTAAATAACTATACACCAAATGACTTCTAAGGTTTTAGTCATCAAGTACTCCAAAACTGCAGCTAAATATACTTGTTTCTCAGACATTGATCACTATGCTTCAAATGATGAATTCTTCTTTTCCTTTACTAGTTTATGATGATCACACTAATAAACTTATTTAATCTCCCGCAAACACAACAATTAAAAACATTTATTCTTTATACTATAGTGCACAGGCTAAAACAAACTACATTTTTTTTCACACAAATTCTTTCCAATTACAACTCCCTTATTCCTTATTTTTTTTAAGTTCGTTCGAAGTGGTTTGTGACATAATTCACACACTGAAGCACACGAGAGCATCAAAATGATACATCACATCACAAATTCATTGTAGAACATTCATCTGTTGTAACAATATAGTTAATAATTTCAATAATGAAAAATAAAGAATATATGATTTCTGTAAAAAATCTTTGGAAAAAGTTGCTTTCATATGAAATCTGCTATTAAATTTAATGCAGCCATTTCTGAAGCATCAAAATTGAATGTGGACAAATTGCATATAACACACTGCATGCTTTATGAGTTATGATAGCTGTACAAAATATTTGTGAAGGACTTAACGTACTAAAGGTAAGAAAGCATCAATTTTGGTTTGCAAATTTTCATAATGATACTTAGAGATGCAGAAACTGATCCTTAATTACCACTACAGAACTCTGAGAAGCTTCAAACCTTCTATACAAAGGCACAGAAGCATCCATTGAAGCTTGGTAAAGTTGAAAAATTAAGAATATGGAATCAATAACAAAGCAGTTATTCTTCAGCATGATAATGCCCCACCATAATGGCAAGAGTGACCTAGGATAAGATATCAGAGATGAAAAGTTTTACCATATCTGCCACACTTGCCTGACATTGCCCATCATATATAACTACGTATTTTGATCATTTCAGAATGTTTAGATGTAAAGAATTTTAACAATCCAGATGACGTAAAACAAGCAATATTGATGTCTTTTAAAATTAAATTTTTTTAAACTTTCAAATTAACTTTATCTGTAATGGTAATGCAAATTTAATCCATGGCAGTTTTGAATTCAACTTCAATGCTTTAGTTGAGCTTTATGCAGTGAAATATTTTTCATTTCAGCCTCCTTTTAAAATTATCTTTTTTTTTAAGATAAATTTTCTACTACTTAGTTAGACTTGCAGCTTGCTATCTAAATATATGATGTTTTTAATGCCTTGTAAGTTGCATAGGCAAATGAAAAATGAAAAAAAAAGGTAATTTTTGTCTTTAGAGAAAAAATACTTAAAAATTTTCCTTACCTTTCATTTTCTTTGAATTTTTATTTTAATGCACATAATGAATGGCTATTTCTTTTGATATATATGACCTATTTGGTTACATCAGGTTAAGGTTCTAAAGCTATATTTTATTTTCTGAAAACACTTCTATATTAACTCGGTCACTAGAGTGAATTCAAATTTAGAAATCTGGCACTTTAAGTGTTAAGGAGATAAATTTTGTTGGTTGGCAATTGAATGTGCAAGTGAATAATATAAATGTTAATCATTTCTCAAGTAAAATAAGACTAATATGATCATAAATTTATGAGGAAATGAAAAATGTAAGAACTTTTAACTTTGATGAAGGTAAGAGGAATACAGAACTAAAAATATTTCATTCTAGCCAGAATTATACAAATTCTGAAGGACTTTGGCAGCTTTGTTTGCTTGAATGCATTCAAGTGATTTGCTCACAACATAGTATGCTTGTAAAGGTCTCATAGAAAATAAGCAATTAAAAACAGAAGAAGGGAAATTGCTTAAAATTATTGGATTGACAAAAATGAAAATGACAAAAAAAATCATGTCTACCTTGACATAATATATTTCATGCTTGAGGCTGACAAGAGCTATTAACATAAACTTAGGAAGAGAGAAACCATATCCATTTATTAGCATTATGAAAGTTCACAGTCAATGTTGGTGAATCATGTCTGGTGAATTTTTAACACACACTGACCACAACATGCCAAATAATACATTGTGCTGTTTTTATCTATGAGCAGCACTTTTTGTCAAAAAAAAATAAATAAAACATACCTCCTCAAGCAGCTGCTTGCCACAGAGATCTGACAGAAGCCTGTCAGTTTATATGCCATAGTAGAAGGTCTGTGAGGATGGCAGGACCTCAGCAGAAAAACAATGCAAACATCCATGCCTTACCCAGGGCTCAAAACCAGGTCCCTTAGATCAGTAGCCAAGTGCACTAATCACTTGGCCATGGGATGGCATTGGAGCACAAATTTCACTCCTAACAAATCTGTGTATGTTTAAAAAAGTTACTATCCTAGAACTAATTTTATTATGCTCCCATTTTCTCTGAAATTGTTATTATTAGAGAAAGTACTCAATCTGGGACCCTTTGCATTACAATGGGATTTTTTTAATATAATTAAAATTCTCACTATAGTTTTTATTATTAAATTGCTATTCATGATGAAAAATAAGAAAACTACTACTGAAATAATCAGATAGCACTCACAGTTGTATCTTTCAATGTCATGTCTTCTACTGGTTTTTTCAGTTCACGCAAATAGTCTAATTCCATACGTCTCTGTTCCTAAAAATGATAAAACAATATATGTAATGATTTTGATATTATGATTTGTGACATTTTACAAATAATTAGGAAATAAAAAAAAAACCTAGAAAAAAGTGGCATAAATTTTTAAGAATGGTCTTCATCAAGAATTAATCCAGATGTAATAAATAACACTGATCATTAGTAAATACACTGATATCATTCTCAGATCAACTGCATTTCTGTTCCTTGATGGTGTGTTCAGGTTACCAGCTTTCAGCAAAGTAATGCTCACCACATATTAAAAACATCTGCAGAGTGTTCCTGGCTGGCTAGGTCCCCTGATTCAAAACTGTTGAGCATTTTTTAGACATGTTATGATAGCAGCTTACCATATATCCTCATCCACATTATCATCATCATGGTGCTGTACTTTCATCAGCTCTCATATATCATCATTTATGAAAAATAAATTCATAAGTGCATCTAGTATACATTATCTCTTACATTAGTAACATTTTAAATCACAGCACTTCATTTCCTTTTTGAACACTATTATGATTACATCAACATGGCATGGAGAAAAATTGTCTTGAGATGGGTGGGATCTGACATGTCATCAGGAGGTCATGGGTTCATAATAGTGTTCAAAAAGTTGTCATAAGGACATACTCATAAGAGTCATAGTAGCAAAATATAAAATTTCAGAACATTTCAATATCGAGCTAATCAATGTAATCAAAGTGAAACCTCAAAGGAATCAATATTGCATTATACTAGATTCAAGTCAAATTCAAAATGCAAAGCAACTAAAATAATTACCTATATCATTTATCTTATTAGACTTTATCAAAGATCTTTCAGAATTATATGTACTCTATCATTAGCAAAGTCTACTGCAATAAACCTATTCAGATATTCATCTTAAAACTTGTGTGATTGGTGTAGTGTTTTATTAGCAATGTAAATAAAAACTGAAAGTTAAAAATGAAATAGAATTTAAAAATCATTAATATAAAGTAAGGCCTAAGAGGACTGAATGGCTCAACCATCCTGAAAAACATGCTGGAGGTAGGTGGGTTGGAGGAAGGTATTGTTTATTCACAGAAACACATATGTTGTAGTTATGGCATGGGTGATGTGAGTTTGTCAAAGGATAAGCCTTGGGCTCATGCCCAGGTTAGCAATGTGAAATATTAGCATTCAATTTATATGTGGTTTAACGTAATATTTCTGATAAGCAATTAGGAAATTTACCACATAATATTTTCCAGGAACTTGATTTCAGATTTATTCTGTTCAAAGCATTTTCAGTCAAAGGTTGTCAGTATTATATTTTTAATATCTTCTCTATCATGTATTGCAGTTTATTTTTCTCTCCATTTTATTCTGCTGATGTAATGAAAAGTTTTTATTTTTGATTTTACTGGTTCTACTGTGATAATATACCTCCCTGTAATAGTTTTGTAGTACTCTCTATCAGATCTCACATATTGGTAGACATTACTTAACATCTTGGACAGCATCTGTTTATTGCATGGAAACAGTATTTTTCAGGTTAGACACTGCTCAATGTGCTATATATTACTTTTGAGAAATGCTTTTTTTTTTCTCAAATTCTTTCATTTTTATTTTATCTTCACTGAAAAATTACCTGTTGAAATTCAACAGATCATTGAAATGGGAAAACAAAACTCGTTTTGAATATGAACTTGAGTTCTATCAGAAATAGAGACATGTGTTTTTCATGCAACACAGGGAGGCTCAGGGAAACCCATGTGCAAAGTTGGGAGTGGGGAATAAGCTATGGAGGACTGTTCCTTTATGAACAATGAGAAGGTAGCTAACTGCAAAATTGACACTTTGAGCACCTTCTTCAAAGAGAATCATTTCCTTTTAAATACTATTACCAAAATCATTGTAATTTATTTTTCAAATGCCTTTGTATATTTAATTTTCATTTTTCATTTACTACCATCATCCTTGCTTAGATTTTGGGATTCCTGTAGACAACAATGCAGCTTCTTCATTACCCACTTACACCAAAGAGCCAAAAACATTATGACCACCTGCTTAATATGATGTTGGTCCTCCATGTTCACCAAAACAGCTCTTATCCGGCAAGGAGTGAATGCTACAAGATTTCTAAAGGTGTCTTGTGATATCTGCTATGAACACGTTACCAGCAGATCCTTTAACTCTTGTAAGTTAAGTGGTTGAGCTGCCGCATATCAGAAATGCTGTTCCAACACAAACCACAGATGCTCAATTGGACTGATGTCTGGGGAATTTGGAGGTCAGAGCAATACCTGGAAGTCTTCCTCATGTTCTGAAAACCATTCTCAAACAATCCAGGTAGTGTGGCATGGCACATTATCCTGCTGAAAGAAGGCACTACTAGAGGGACATACCGTTGCCACAAAAGGATATACCTGGTCTGCAATGATATTTAGGTAGGTGGTAGATGTATATTTCCTGCACATGAATGACTGTACCCAGGGTTTCCCAACAGAACATTGCCCAAAGCATTACACTTCCTCCACCAGCTTGTTTTTGTCATTGTGCATCCTGGTGCCAACACTTCCCCAGGTAAACAATGCACACATACCTGGCCATCCACATGGTGCAACAGGAAATGAGATTAATCGGACCAGACGACCTTCTTCCAATCATTTAAGGTCCAGTTTTGATGCTCACATTCTCATTGTAGGCACTTTCAACGGTGAACTGTTGAAACCTGTTGAGTTACCTCTGAGCGCCACTTTTTTGCACACCATGGGCTAAATGGCCAGGTCACATGGACCCCGAAGGCTCAGAGAAGGTGGGGGAAAGGGACCCACTAGAACAGCTGTTGGCAGACAAATGGTAGTCTCCCATCAAAGCCATCTAGCATGTTCTTTGACGTGCACAGCTCTCCTGTACATAGGGGCCATGGCTTAACGTCCCATCCAATGGATGGCAGTCTTTCCAACCCAATCGGTATCCCCTACTGACCGTGGGCAGGGCGAGGAATTTTGCAGAGATAAATCTCAATGTTGACCAAGCTAGGACTCGAATCTGGGACCTACAGATTACGAGCCTGGCATGCTACCGATTGAGCCACCCCAACAGTGAACTGAGGTTAGCATGGACACTTGAAGTGGCCTGCGGCTACACAGCCCCATTTTCAGCAGGGTTTGATGTACTATGTGTTGTGACACATTACTCCTGTCACTAGCATTCAAATTATGGGTGAGTTTTGCCACAATATCCCTTCTTTAGCTTGTAGCATACGCCTTCACTCACCTCTAGCATCGATGAGCAGTGGTCAGCCCACACCTTGCCAGTGGTTTGTGGTTTTTCTCTCCTCTGACCACTTTTTGAAGGTGCTAACCACGGCTGACCATGAGAACCCCACAAGCCTTGCTGTCTTGGAAATGCTCTGACCCAGTCATCTGGCCATTACAATTTGGCTTTTGTCAAACTCGCTGCCTTTCCCATCTGAAGAACAAGAATAACACCGATTAATAGAGCTCAGTGTCAGGTGTTATTTATACCGTTTCATGACTTCACACGTGCCGTCGTTTACCTGCAGTTGCTTTGATTTGCATAAAGACACATTGGTCAAAATATTTTGGCTCTTCGGTGTATATCTACCATTCTATGGAATCAACTTCTAATAACAATTAAATATTGGTATCATCTAGAAAGCCCAAACAGATGTTGCCCAAGACCTACTGAGTTTTATAATAGAAGCTTGATTGAGCTGTAAATGAAAAATATGGATCTTTATCAGTATTATATTTGATATCATGGAAATATTGAAAACACACGAAAAATTGGTATGTTTATTTATATCATCCAATACTTAAATGCTAGGGTTGAGTGGAATGGTAGTATTGTTGAAAAATGGCAAGTATATCGACATTTTTGCCTCCAGCTCTTTAGAGAGCAAAATATCAGTATGCATAAGCAGACAGACACACAAACTTCTTCTTTATACATTAGATATATTTGAACACTGATATATAAATAACCGAGTTCCAAAACTATTAACTATTTACATTTATTTATATAAACATGAAAATAAGAACTGATATCTATTGATTTACCATCTTTTTTTCTTTATTTAATCTTTTCTCATATAAAATCTCTTCTCTTTTCCTTTCTCTTTCCTAAAATGCAAAAAAAAAAAATTTTAACATTTTCCCTGAGTATATTTAAAGTTAGTTAGGTAAAATAAAAACTAAAGATAATAAAATAACTTTATTAGCATAATTATTTTTTGTCTGAAGTTTATTACCATAATTTTAAAAGTAATTATAAATACCATGACAGAGTATATCCTCATTTAAACTTTGAAATACCTTTAAATTTCAAAGTGGAAAACTAACATTTATTTTTAATTTTATGATAATATTTGAAATTTATTATTAAAAAGTAAATATGCTAACTTATTATTGATTGCAATCTATATGTTAGTAAATTCCTATTTTCTACAGACATGTTTTTTTTTCCAATATCATGATACATATAGATTGTTCAATCAAGGAACCACAGCAGGCAAATGCAGTGGTTCCTTGATCAACAGTTGTAATTGATCCCAGATTGTAAACCAAAATTCTCATTATTCAAGCATATAATCCACTCAGAGACCCTTGGATATTGAACTTTTTCACAGAAAAAGCATATGACTTAGAACATACAATACTTTAGAATTTCATATTAGTAAATAACTATTTATGCTAATATTGTTAAATACATACATAATATAATAAATTGACAAAAAGAATATTTCGTTTGGCTAAAAAAAATTGTTTCATATGGGGGTTAGTGTAAAAGTTGGGGTTGCAGAAATTATTTTTTGGAGTCTTCTTCCATAATAACTTCTGGATGTTCAGGTTTTAGAGGACTACGATTGGCCAAAAATGATGACTGCAAGATTTATGAGCAATACCGTTTGGAAAAAATGATACTCACAATTTACCACTAAAAACCTTCAAAATCAATTTTACTTTTAAAAATGTTATTCTAATATAAATATTTAATTTTTTATTCATTCACTAAAAAAATATTTAGTTGCATATGCACTTTGGGTATGATACAAAAGATACCAATTAGTAATAATCTTTAAATGTAATAGTTTTAATAATTTATGGCAATAAAAATCTATTTCCTTTCAAAATATAATTAAAAAAATGCTAAATACAAATTTGAAATGAGCCAAAACTAGAAAAAAAAAAATAAATCCACATTTCACAGTATATAAAAATATATTCTATGAAAAATATACAGAAATATAAATAAGTATAAAGAAAGTTAACATTTTGTTAATATTGAAGTAAATTAAAACTTATTTCCAACCAAAATTTAAATCTTGAAAAGAAAAAGGAAACAATCTTTATGCAAAATTTAAGGAAACTAACAAATAACATTAAAAAGTAGAATACTGTTAAAAGAATCCTAATACTTTAAAACAAGTTATATTTTAAAACTTCAAAAGCTGTTACTTTTTAGAATACAAGAAAGATTCTTATAGTGTATAGAAGAGGATGCATCTATTGGTAATTTTTTTTGCCATTTGCAATTCATTTGCACAGAAAGTGATAACTAACATATACATCTTTCTCTTGAGTCTTACAAATACCATACAAACATCTGGGATTCCCATAATGCACATCATTTAAATTCAACCAGAAAATGTATTTATGTATGAAATCAAAATTCTGTCAACCATTTTATGTCTTATTATTTACATCTGGTTGTAATTCATGGGAAAAATCCACATATACAGAAGAACATTTATTATTATACATACAATACAAAAAAACTCCCACTAAGCAAAAGCGTATCAATGAGAACGCATCTGGGTTTGACAGATAGGATTCACTTTTGATAGATAAAATTCACTTGATAGTTCATTAATTTAAATTATGGAACCTATACAATTAAGCTATAATGTTCTATCATATAGTATCAAAACTCTGAACTGCTCTTTTAAACACTAGAATGCACATGCCCAGTGCATCTTGGAGAGCACTTCCGAATCACACTTTCACGGCACATCATGGGCATGCCCAGTCTGCTCTTGATCTTGGCAACCCCATGAAGTCCACGTGTGCATCCATAGATCGAGTGCATCATGTCTGTTATTTTTTATCATGTTACATTAGCCATTTCAATAGTAAATTTCGCTTTATTCATTTAGCTGAACATTTTACTCCACATTCTTTATTGGCAACTTTCTGAACTTAAATAAAAAAATTGAATATTTCTGTATTTCATATTTTTGAATACATAGTTATTATAGCAAACATGTAATCTTTAAAACTTTGGTCAGGAAATTAATAGCTATTGAATTAATGTAGAACAATTTAGTCATAAAAAACATTTTTTTTCTCCTTCATGATACAGTTATTACAATTAATAGTTTTATTAATTGAAGTATGATAAATTGGGATAGAGCTATGTTCTCATATGAAGAAAAAATATATAACAGACATTTCATGCCACATATATAGCATAATATTCTACAAAAGAATCATTTGTTTTCTACTTCAAAATATCTTATGCATATCTTTACTATTAGCAACATGCACTAATAACACAAAAGTCAAAGCCCTCATAGTCTATTTTTTGGAGTATAGAGCCATTAGTATTGTTTCATAAGATTACTATTAATTGTTATAGTAATTGACTTGTATTAATTTTCAATTCATCCCTTGTGTCAAGTTTATCACAAAAACTATTACCTCTTGCTTTTTTCTTGCTTCTAAAGCTCTAACAAGCATCATATGCTGCCTACGTCGTTCTCTTTCCTAAAAATTCCAGAACAATTTTAGTTTTAATTACAAAATATACACTATTATAAATATAATGATAATATTCAAAACAAGTAGACATTATTAAATAATGGATCTTTACAATAACAATTGCCAATATTAAAATCACTGACAAGAAAAATGAGAAAGAGATTCAATAAGTGTACAAATTTATTTACCTTTATACTGTGAAATTATATTTAATATACATGATGAATCATTAGCTGTACTGCAAAATATTTTAACTTTGAATGTAGTTTTCTGCCTAGTGCGAAGTCCATTAAAATATGTTTCATGAAAACAGATTTTAAATCACCATGAAAATGATATATTAAGAGAATTGCATGAAAATCAAAATACCTGTCCATATAATTTGAAAATGCACAACACAATAATGAGAACCTCTATTAAAATTAACTAACAGTTATCTATGTAGTGGGAACAAAACAATTATGGACTAAAATTTTCAAACTTGGTCTATTAGTGTTGAACATTTTTTGCATTTCTCTTAGTGACCCTCTCATTCCTGACATAGCATATTAATTACAGCAAAGTTTTTGGATTTTGCAACTCGCATACATACACAGTCAGTTCCCTGACATTTGAAAGCAATCATATGTGAAACTCAAAACGATTATGGTCATAAACAATGTTGGAATGTGTTTGCCTCAGATCAGTATTGCATAAAGAGTTACAATAACATGAAATACTAGTTGAGTTTTGCAAATATGATATTGTGCAGATCACTGTTAATAATAGAACTAAAATGATGTGAACATAAGCTAATGATACACTAAATTTTAAAATACTAGTTACTAATAAATTACTAATCCAGGATTGTATCAATAAATATATTATACAATTTAAAAATTAAATAAAAAGAGAAAAATCTCATCAAAGGATAAACAGCAGGTTGCCTCAAATATATTGTTAAGCTAAATAAATGCAAAGTTGCAGTTATCCTACTGTAAACATTTGAGATATAATAGCCAGCACTGCATTTAAAATCTTTGGCCCAATCAGTTAACATATTAGCACCTTGGTGAGGCACTAGTGGCACACATCAGAAGGAATTTAACTGGAGTGAAGACAAATACTCTGTTTCAAAGTCTACCTTGATAACCTGATCTAAACCAGTGAAAGGACAGAGCAAGGATCCTTGAGATAGCAGTAAAAGTCACATCATCTCTAATAATTAGGCACAAGAAGTATGAGAATGGGTACTAATGTGATGTGTTTCCTATGAAATATGTCTTATTCAAAATGTATATATAATATATATTATAAATCACAGTTTACATTCTGTTCTATATCTTAAAAGATAGACCAAAAAGATATATCTCTTCCCTAAGCAACAGGCTTAGCAACAATAATACCTCTTTACCAACAATGTAGGTTAGTTTAGATCTACTAACTATATAAAATGTATTGCAGGATTCTAACTGGCATCTGAACTCTTGTACAGAGTCAGTAGCAACTATTTGACATTATCAAATTATGTTGAACACAAAGATTCATCATAGAGATCTATCTAATACATTGCTAAATTTAGGTTTATTGTTTACCTTATTACAGGAAAAAAAGCAGCAACTACACTGATAAGTTCTTAATTCTGATTGCTTAGAATTAGCTGGTGCAAGTTATACTCTCTACCATTTATACTTCGTTAAAATATAAATAAACAGTTCTGGTGACCATCACAAACCAACTGATTTTACATTTAACAAATTATAAATGGTAGAGAGCTAATTAAGCATACTGTCCTTCATGCAAATGCATTTAACATCACTGTTGTGAATTATGTTGTCAATCAACATCTTCATTGTGCACATACATGATCCTACTGGATAAAAATCAGACCGCAGAGAAACTGTGCCCTTGGGTGAGTAACAACAAAAGGTTCAGATATACCTGCAACAAAACAACTTGGCAATGACAACAAGATGTTATAACAAGAACTCCATAAGCAATGGACTGCCAGTGATTCAACCATCAACTGTGAAATCTTGTACCAGCTGATTCCAAGCAATCATATTTAAGAACTTGTCATCAGTGGAGTTGCTGCTTTAACTAACACAAACACATACATACATAATCCAAATGCAGCCATTGGCTATGGAGGTCCAACCAGACTGGGTAATTTTCCTCTCCATACATATCTGTTCTGAGCTACACTTGCTGCACTTGGCCACTCTAGTATAATTCTAGCAAGATCTTGTTTGACATTATCTGCCCATCACATCCTAGGTCTCCCCCTTTTTCTGAAACCCTTAGGCACATAGTTTATAATCATTTTTGCCATTCTGCAGTAATGCATACTGGCAACATGACCAAGCCAACCCAGTCTCTCTCTGCACAATATGCTGCTCAAAAGAGGTTGATGACTCCTTTTTCTAACCTCATCATTATTTACAAAGTCTAACCACCTAATGCCCAAGATACTGCATAATTATCTAGAATCAAATGCATCAAGTTTCTTGTTATCCTGCTTACAAAGGGTTCATGTTTTGCTACAATACTAACTTAGAAAGAATCAAACTATTATACAACCAAATTTTAGTCTTTAGGTGTATATGCCTATTTTTCCATGCACTCCATAGATTTTAAAAGTCCGAACGGCATCCCTAAACTTCTATTTATCTCATGCTGCACATCATCAGTATCTATTACAAAGCTCCCAAGATAATTAAACTGAGACACTTGCTCAAGAGTGCAGTCATTCAAAGCAACTGAAGCACCATCTGCATGACCAATTTTCATCACTTTAGTTTTTTCTCTGTTTATCACCAAACCTACTCTATTACCAGTCTTATCAACAGCCCTAATGAAAGAATTCATCTCATCAACATCAATAGTCAACAGGGCCAAATAATCTGCATAATCTAAATCAAAGATTTTGAAATCTCTAGACCATTTAAGGCCAAAATCTTTCCCTTGGAAAGAATTTCGCATAACAAAATCAATAACCAAAGAAAAAAGGAGACCAAAAATGCATCCTTGTCTAACTCCACTAGCAATGCTACACCAATCACTACAAGCCTTACCAATTCTCATACATGACTCAGTGTTATTACAGAGAGCTTTCATTACACTAACTTGTCAGGTATTCCATAATCTAACAATCAACCACAAATTATGTTGATCAACAGAGTTAAAAGCCTTTTTGAAATCTATAAAGCTAGCAATCACAGATTTCTGAAACTCTAAACATTTCTCAAGAATCTGCCTAAGTGAAAATATTTGATCAATACATCCCCTACCACTTCTGAAACCATACAATTCATCACGCAGTTGTCCATCAACCAAATTCTTAATTCTATTAAGTATAATCATGCAAAGAACCTGGAACAGAAAGTATAACAATTCCCCTATAATTATCACAAGAACTGTGATCACCTTTTTTAAGAATTGGTACAATAATAACTCTAGTAAAATCCTTATGAACAACACCTTTATCATAAAAAATATTCAAAATTTCAGTCATCCAAGTGGTAACCAAAACATTCCCAGATCTAAGCATTTCCGTAGTAATTTCATCTACCCCTGGGGATTTATGAAGTTTAAGTTTAGAAATAGCCAAAGTAACTTCAGATTGTATTATAGGGCCAACATTAAAGCCAGTAATGCATCTATCATCATTACAAACAACAGGAGTAGAACCACACTATTTAGAACATCACTGAAATGCTCAGCCCACCTAGCCATGACAGAATCCTCACCTTCTATAACCTTACCTTGTTTATCCTTCAATCCCTGTATACCTGTCTGTTTTCTACCACAGAAAACATTAATTATCTGGTACAGCTCTCTGCTGTTGTGCTGCCTAACTGCTTCCTCGGCTTTGTCAGCCAAGCCATCAAACCACAGATTCTTATAAGCAGCAAACGGATCTTTTACACATTTATTAAGTTCTCTGTAATGCTTTCTATTAGGACTAGTAGGGTATTGATTAAGGACATTCCTGCAGTTCTTTCTTTCCAAAATAAGCTCAAGTGCCTTATCACTCAGATAATTCTGCCTCCCCTGCTCCTTTTTTCATAAAAGAGTACTGTTAGTGTCCAAAAAAGCCTGTTTAAAATGATCCCATTCTTCCTCAACTTCAGTAGCAAGCATACCATGACTGTCATAATGATTAAGTAACCATAAGCTTTGGCTATAACTGGGTCTTTCAGAGCTTCAGTATTAAAAGTAAATTTTTTAACCCTAGCACAACACTTTTTAAGTTTAAGTTGCAAGACACTTAACAAGGTAATGGTCAGATCAAATTTCAGCTCCCCTATATGACCTGGTATTCCTAACAGAACTAGCCCATTTGCTGTTAATTAATATATAATCAATCATATTCTTATGTAGCCCATCAAGTGAAACCCATGTGTACTTATGTATGTTGCGGTGTTTGTTATAAGTGTTAGTTATTCTGAAACCATTGAGTTTACTTACCTGTAGGAGACATTGCCATTGCAGCTACCAATACCAAAAGGGCCTATTACTCCTCCCCACAGGTCAGAGTCAGTACCAACTTTGGCATTGAAGTCACCAAGAACAAGGGTAATATCTCTTTTCTTGACAGAATTCAAAATATCCTGAAGTTGTTCATAAAACCTATCCTTCTCATCCTCATCCTCAGTGGGGGCATAACAGCAGATAACATTCAAGTCTTTAACGCTTGTCTGCAATTTTGCTGTAAGAAACCTTTCATTAATGCACTCGTATCCTAGAAGGGTATCACTAGCATGTATGCTGAGTAGCAGCCCCACACCTTGGTGATATTTACTATCGTTCCTCCCTGAAAAGAGAAATTTAAGATTATTTTTAAGAATCTGACCTTTATCTGGTCTCTTGCAAGCCGAGAATATCTAAATAATAATGGTGGAATTCTTGTGTGAGGACATCAAGAGAAAAAGCTCTGTGCAGAGTCCTCACATTCCAACTACCTATGGAGAGAAAATGGTTAGTAGGATGTTTAAAGAAACTATGTTTATTGAGAGAGGGAATGCCGACAATATCAAACAGCCCCCTAATCGCAGACATGGGGCAAAGACCCGTTCCCCCACTACTAAAGGCTGAAGCCATTTACACTGGAAGACTTCCTCCAATGTAGAATTTGACGATGCCAATAGAAGCAAAGAGTTCAAGTGTCTGCGATGACTTCTGCTCAGGATTATCCACCAGGTGATAAACATATCCTGTGAATCTATTCACTTGGGGCTGTCAACCCACAAACAAACAGAAAACACAGCGGAAGATTTTCCCTCCACAGAAGCCCACCAGTGCAGCAAAATCAGGATCCATAATCAAGCTCAGAGCCATATATCTGTCCAGTCCAGTGGGTTTATATGGTCAGCACCAGGACCCTGTGTGGTTGACCACTCCTCAGCAGGGTAGAAAAAAAAAGAAAAGTAGCCATAGTTGTCCAGATCAGTAGGCGACACTAATCTAGCAGCCCTCCCCTTCTGTTCACTTCCACGAGAGAGTATCTCTTTTGAAAGGTACTAACAATCTGCACCACGAGAAGGCAGGGTCGGACATTAGGTGCTAGGCCTGGCCGGTTCTGTGCATCATCACAGGGGATTGGTGCATAGCTCTCCTTCCAATGACTACCTAGCTACCATTAGGCTCATTTATAAACTTCCTGCCAATACAAAAAATACCTTTAAAAAGCTTAAATATTTTTTTTTATATTTTTCTTTGTTTCTTAATGACTATACCTATAATGTTCCTCACACAGCTCAATTAGTGGTATTTATGTATGGAGTCAATGTTAATTTCTGTTCAAATGTGTTGCATTTTTATCCAATTATGCTGCTTTCTTGAATATCTTAAATATTTAATCCTAATTTTAATAATAAAAAACAATAGTTTTTAATTAAAATTAAAAGGTATGTACTCCTTTTTGTAATAAATTATATCATTTCATATTTTAACTGCTCATATTATAAAATTCTATATATTACATTTATAATCAAAATAATTATCTTGGTTATAAATGCATATTGTTCACTGAGGGCACTGGATGTATGTCTCTCTCTCTGTGTGGTGGTGGTGGTGTGTGTGTGTGTGGGGGGGGGGGGGGGGTTGAGTTTCGAGTGTCTAATGTAATACGTTTCTGACCCACAGCACTCTGGGAAATCTTCATCTGGCCCACCAATGAGAATGGTTACCCATTTCTGCCTTAAATTGTCAGAAGCCGATTAATCAATTTTCAAAAATCCCTACAAATGAACCTGTAACATATTTTTCATGCTTACCTACCTCCCACCCCTTAATTTTTATGTTTTTTGCTCAGAAATTCAGAAATAAATGCTACTTTGATATATAATGTGAACTATTTCATTCATTAGTTGTTTCATAAGATGGCTTAGTAGTTGAGTTGCTTTTTAAGAGGACAAAATAAACTTGGCCCTGTAAAGGTTAATGAGTGTGCAGATTTTCTGGACATACATTTACCAAGAATTGTAAAAATGGTGAAAATTAAAGTTTAAAAAGCACAATTTAAGAGCCTTTTCAAACTCAATGAAAAAAAAAAAATTCACAAACATTAAACAATGTAACAGTTTATATAATAACTCCATTTTCAGATAACATAACTGCAAAGGAAAGAACAATTAAGTTCAACTTCAGCATGCCAGTTACTTGTTCTAATCACTGAACTGATTTAACTACAATTTGAAACAAAATTATAATTTCAGGATGGCAATTATTTGAAAATGTTTGAATAGATTTGCATAAATTATTACATTTTTGGTATGCACAATATGCCAACTTATATAGAATTGATATCACAAGTGGATTACAGAGGTTTTGCTTGAGTCTATCTACAAGTGTTGCTCAAATTTGACTCTGATTATAATTGTTACTCATAAACAATATTGTGGATTGGTGTAATTTTGCAGAATCATTTCATAGTTCTCTCCTTCCACACAACCATATTTGCATGTATCATCAGGTCATAATGCAAGATGGCAGTGTAGGATAAGCATCTTTGCTTCCAAAATGAGTGCAAATGGATTCCAAAGAATGCTGACATTCAGGAAGCATGGAGAATTGTGGTTTCCTCTAAGCATTTGGAATACCAAAGAAGGGGAAATAAATTCGTTTCTTAACTAGACTGTCATGTGTGATGAGACATGGATCCATCACTACATGCCTGAGTGCAAATGGGCAAGTATGGAAGGTGTCACATGAACTCTCCACTCTAAAACAAGTAAGAACACAGAAGCACACTGGAAAGGTCATAGCTTCAGTCATCTAAGACACTGATGGGTTGAGTTGTGCAGATATTTTGAAGGTGTCACAATAAATGCACGTAGTAATCCTTTCTCCCAACAACAAGGGTGAAGGCAACAGTGAGGGAAAAAAAAAATCCTAAAACGGTCCAAAAGAGAATTATTTTTAGGAAATATTTTGTTCAGTCCCATACTGCTAAAAAGACCATGGCACTGAGTTGGCTATCCTGGGACATCCCCCCTCCCAACACACACAACTCATATTTCCACCACTTCAAATTGTTAAAAGAAATTCTGAGAGGAAAAAGTTTGACATCAACACAGCAGATTATATTGTCCAGTGACTATGAACTCATCCTAAAGAATTCTATGTTGGGTTGGGTTGTTTTACCTCTGAGTGGCACTTTTTTGCACACCATGGGCTAAATGGCCCAGGTCACATGGACCCCGAAGGCTCAGAGAAGGTTGGGGGAGGGGACCCACTGGAACAGCTGTTGGGAGACAGATGGTAGCCTCCCGTCAAGGCCATCCAGCATGTTCTTTAACGTGCACAGGGTATGGCTCTCTCGCACACGGGGCCATGGCTTAAAGTCCCATCCGACGGACGGCGGCCTTTCCAAGCCCATCGGTGTCCCCTACTGACCGTGGGCAGGGCGGGGAATTTTAAGAATTCTATGTTGCAGGATACTCTCACTTTCACATTGATGGGACAAAAGTATACATAGAGAGGAAGAGTATCTTAAGAAGATTACCAAATATGGAACAGGTAAGAATTTAACATGTTATAATCAAAATTTCAGATAAAATCTGAATCACCCTTGTATAAAAGGCAATATGTTACGTGTAAATTATTTTCCTATTAATGCATATGCATGACATATACATTTCATACTACAATAACTAACTTTATTTAATACAGTGCCATGTTCTGTTTTAATAAAGCTACTAAAATTTTCAATTTTCCCTTAAATTTCATAAAAACCTCATAAGCATATTTATAAATTACATTTATATATGCATGTATAAATTAGTTGTGATAAACTAAACATTAACTACTACATACCAAATCAACCATTAACAGCATTTCTCTACGTTTCTGCATTTCCTGATGTGCATGTAGGAAAACAAAACATATATTGTAGAAGACAAATAATAAAACAAAAGCACAACACTTTTACAAAGTTAATATTCCAAGAGACAAACAAAACTGTCTGTGTTTAAAATGCATGTATTGCATTTAATATGAAGTATAGTCATCCTTATTATTCAGTTCATTTGATAACAGTGATATATAATGCTGAAACTTTTAAAATTTCAGTGTCTTTTTGACTAACAAACTATGCAAATACTCACACACATGGGCCTCAACAGACTGGAAAATTTGAAACAAAAACCCAGAATACAAAATATAGGTAAGCTAACATCAAGGACTAAAAGCCAAATATTTGTAGGCATCAAAATCTTTTGCATTTTTCAGAACCATTACTAAAATTCCTCTCCCACAACTTGACACGGTACAAGTTAAAAAGAAAAAAGGCAAATGTTGCAAGCTAAAACTTTCAATTTACACCCATAATATTGAACATCGAGAACTTTTTTTTAACTGCCACAGAAAGGAGAGAAAAAGCCACTTTGAATTAAATGCTACCTATAGCTTTTGACACATACAGTAATTAGGCTTTTATCTCTTGATATGCTATTAGCAAGGTTTATGTCAGCTGTACTAAACTTTAAGTTTTCCAGTGTTAAAACTCTTTCTGTCAGATCAACTCCTTATTAGTAACTATGCAAGGCAGAAAAATCACTCCAATTTCAGTTAAAAAAGAGCATTCAAGAATTATTTGCTTTGCTGAATTAAACCTTATTTAAAAAAACTGTTTTAATAATTATTTTATCCATGTGCTAATATGAAACTGTGTTTATCTCATTAAAAGGAGTCAGTTTTCATTCCATTGAAACAATTTGATAAGACTGAATTTAGGAACAGAATAACAAAGCTTCTGAATGGTGTTCATGTTGTTGCCCAAAAAACACTTTTAACATCAGTTATAATCTCTGGATTAAACTAATTTAAGTTATAGTTAAAGGTTTGCAATATTAACGTCATCAAATAAACCAGAAAATATACAGCTTTGAAAATATATATGCAGTCATTAAATCACGTGAACTTTTTTTCGGTACAGCAGGTTCCAAATACACTATAGCACATTAATATAATCTTTATAGGATTCAATATTTCATGAACAATTTTTGGAATGTTAACTAGCATAGCTGTCCCATGGCTGAGTGGTTAGCATGCTTGGCTACTGATCAAAGGGACATGAGTTCAAGCCCTGGGTAAGGCATGGATGTTTATGTTGTCTTTCTGCTGAGATCATGTCATCCTCACAGACCTACTATGGCATATAAACTGACAGGCTCCTGTCAGACCTCTGTGGCAAGCAACTACTTGTGTGTGTGTTTTTTTAACTAGCACAAAGGTCAAAATAGTTTGTGAATCTATTTCGCTTTTTCTATCATTCATTAGAAATAAACCAATGCAAATGTCTCTAAAAATATATTTCTGCATTTTGTTCATGATACAATCTAAAAAGATATTTTTGTTGCTACAGCACAATATACTTCCCTTTTTTTTTCTGTGTAAAAACTACTTATATGAATATAGTTTAATAAAAAAAATATTATTGCATATTAACTAATTATGCATTTTTGATATATTGTAAATGCTTTGCATTTTTATAACATTTTTCATTTGCAATTTAGCTTTTGTTTTACTCTGAAACTAAATATGAAAATAATGACATATACAATGATTGAAATCATTTCAGATTTAATGTTATCTCAGTGATAAACCACACAAAATGAATAATCAGTTGATTGCAATTTGCAGGATTGACAATTGTTAATAACTATGACAAGAGTGTCAAAGTTTTTAATTTTTCATCACTTATTTGTTCAAAATTATTAACCAATAGCTTAAAATGTTCACTGATAGTTTTCCATTGCTTGATATGCCAACCAATACTTACAGATTGCTACACTTAAAAAACCTTTTTTTTTTTCTTGAACAGGCAAATGTCACTAGGTTTGAGAGGATCACAAAGAGTCTGATGGGTACAAATAGTTGACCGAAATCTGTGAGGTTGATTATTATTCCAGATAACAAACATTATTTGGAATTTAAGCTTTACCCTTTGATTTTAGAAATTTATTTTATTTTCCTGGCAGACTAGATAAAAAAAACTGCTCATGACTGATATACAATATTTTGGTTTTGACTATGGTAACCACTAGTTGTAGATGTTTTCACCAAATAGAAAGCACATAAAGCTAAGCACCAATATTCAGGTATATTTCTTGCCTCTCAATATTTATCAATTAAAACATATTAATTTGTTTTATTAATAGATAAAAATATTTTGATAAAGGAGCTAATAAAATAATTTGAAATGAAATTGAGAAAATAAACTCATTGCTGATGACTTGTATACATGACATGTAATATACATATTTATTATTTTTAATTAAACATCAATGTGTATATAATTCTTCCAGATTTTAATACATTACATAGTTGTGCACCAATTTCTCTTTCTGCTCAGCTAAGATTGCATTTGCACTTGCTTGGATAAAGTAATATGTTGTAGACTCAATACTGTAAGTATCACTTATTACAATGATTAGACTGAAAGAGGAATATTAGCAAAATGGCTTTAAGGTATATCATTTACATCCATGCATGATTGAATTCCCCGCCCTGCCCACGGTCAGTAGGGGAAACTGATGGGCTTGGAAAGGCCGCCGTCCGTCGGGTGGGACATTAAGCCGTGGCCCCGTGTGTGGGAGAGCCATACCCTGTGCACGTTAAAGAACACGCTGGATGGCCTTGACGGGAGGCTACCATCTGTCTCCCAACAGCTGTTCCAGTGGATCCCCTCCCCTAACCTTCTCTGAGCCTTCGGGGTCCATGTGACCTGGCCATTTAGCCCATGGTGTGTAAAAAAGTGCCGCTCAGAGGTAAAACAACCCAACCCATGCATGATTGAATTTATAACTTTTCTACACAGCTCTTAGAAATGTGATTACAATTGTAACTAAGCTTGAATATCCTACAATAAATGATTTAATTATTAATTTTCTGTTGACTTAACTAATACAATAAATGGTATCCCAACATAGAACATACAGCTTATGTTACTTAACAAATATGTAATGTCTTAATCCAAGAGGTAGAGCAACTGGTTCATAAACAGGAGATCCTGTGTATGATTTTGTAAAACAGTATCTGTTTGTCTTGCTTCTCAAAAGGTAATCAATAAAATACTTATACTGTTTTCATCTTGAGCATAATTTTGAGATTTTAAGGTTTTTTTCCTCAGGCATACTTGAAAGATTATATTAATTTTAGCAAGTACGAAAAAATGCATCAATTAGGGAGATATCAAGTAATTAGGAGCTAATATAGATTACTAGCATTAAACTATTTAGGTTGTTCTGCTCTAATTTATTAAATAAGTTAATATTTTATTTCTTTCCAAAGTTATTTTTTATAACCATTATGCACCAGGGATAAAAAAAAAAAAGCCTTGGGTAGCACAGTCACATTAGTTCATGCTGGTGACTAAAAATTCATCATATTTTAACAGTTACTTATTAATGTGTGGCCCAAAAGAGATTTAATTTAGGGAGATCTTTTGTTAGGAGGTATTTGTTTAGCACATTTTCAAAAAAAAATCCATTGTTATCACTTTGTCTATCTACACACATACTCAACTTTTTCGTTTTAAGAGACAAATGAAAAACAAATTTTGGATTCAATAGGTACTAATAAAATTACTATTTGAATTTTTTTAATCTTCCATTAGAGAATGGTAAAATTGAAAAATGGCAAAACATTACAGAAAAAATGCAGTCTATGCTAGAAATTTGATATTTAGGTGCTAGGAATGTGGTGATCAAAGGGTTTACAATGAGAGCCATGATTTGCCTTCTCCTCCCTGGGGAGAAGGATTCAACTTTTTTGACGGTTCCAATGTTGTAAAATAACAAAGCCTTAACTTAGCATTGTGAATATTGCATTTATGTTAGAAATTTTATATTTAGGGGTGAATGGGATAAAGGATGAGATGATCATTATGTTGATTTACCTCAAAGAACTTCTGTGCACACAATGGGCTAAATGGTCAGGTCACAAGGGCACCAAGGGCTCAGAGCTGGGTAAGGACCCACCAAATAGCCATTGAAAGACAGATGGAAGCCATTTGTCAAGCACATCCAGTCTGTTCTATGATGTAAAAAAAGGGTATTCAAAAAAAGGGTATGACTGACAAGATTGAGTTGGAGTGGGTTGTTTTACCTCTGAGTGGCACTTTTTTGCACACCATGGGCTAAATGGACAGGTCACAAGGACCCCAAAGGCTCAGAGAAGGTTGGGGGAGGGGACCCACTGGAACAGCTGTTGGGAGACAGATGGTAGCCTCCCATCAAGGCCATCCAGCATGTTCTGTAACGTACACAGGGTATGGCTCTTCCACATACATGGCCACGGCTTAACGTCCCATCTGACGGACAACAGCCTTTCCATGACCATCGGTGTCCCCTACTGACTGTGGGCAGGACAGAGAGTTTTGTGGTGAAAAGTCTCAATGCTGACTCGGCTGGGACTAACAAGATTGAGAATCTGGGGGAAATGATGCACAGGGTATATAAGAGGCAATAGTTAAATATCCCCTCTAGTGATGACTAAAGAATAATCATTATATAGTTATAAAAACTACCATTGGATGGCAGCCTTTCCAAGCTCATCAGTCCCACTTTCTCACTGATACAAAGTAGAGAAAACCTCAGTGCAGGCACCAGGACATATGAAACTGTGAACACCAGATTATGAGAATGGACTGCAATGGAGCCCCCCCCCACACACACACACACACACACACACACACACACAAATGTGATGTTTCAAATAGTTCATATTGACAGCCATAACTTGGCCTCTTATTGGGGCATGGGTGAGAATGTTTATTTTGAGATAAATGAAAAGCAGTTCTGATAGGTATTAATAAAATATCATTATTTATATTTTTCAAAACTTTTATTAGTCTGAATTTTCAAAGAAAACAATTCATTATTAACAGAAAGGAAAAATCTGCAGTTTCTTGAAAATCAATGTCTTAGAAAATGAAACTGACTTTTACATGCACTAAATATCCCATGGAAGGCTGTGCTATGAAGACAATGTAGAAAAGGAGAGAATTATACAAATTATTGGGCTAAAGAGAGATTTGGAGAATTTTTGACAGATTTGTCATCCAAATTTTCAAAAGTGAAAGTTGCAGGACTGTCTTGTGAACATTGGTGATATTGATTAATCTTGAATTTGCATCCTTAGATTACAAATTCTTACTAAGTTTCTATGGCTGTCTGAGAAGTCTCGCTCAGTTTCCTTTCTCTTTGTAGGATCTTTAGAGTATATACACAGGGGTGGGTCACTTAATATATAGACTGTCATCACCAACAATTAGCAGATTTTTGAATGAGTTACTACATGATAAGTGGCAACATCTGTCTCCTAACAGCTGTCCAGTGGGCTCCTTCCCAACCTTCTCCGAGTCCATGGGGTATCCTTGTGACTTGGACATTTAAGTCCATTGTGTGCAAAAAAGTTCTGATCAAATGTAAAACAACCTAACTTATTTCTGTGACTGCCTGTGCACCACTTAAGCCTCACCAAACCCAGTATAACATTTCACTGCTTAGTTTCCACATCAGCTATAGCCTGCAAAAAAAACACACACACACAAAACCGAACACCTTTCCAATGCAGGAAAATGACAGATTGACTGTGTGCTAGTAGTACTTGTGGCCAAGCCCAGATCCAGGGAGAAAATTTTTTTTTTTTTTTTTTTTTGGGGGGGGGGGGGAGGATTTCTATTAGAGTGTAATCCACCCATGAGAGGCTGAATTTCCACTTCAGTGTAACATTTCCCTTTTCAGTTTTCTTTTTAATTTCTTGAGAAGTGCATGAAATATGCACAAGTTTAATAATTTTGGCCCTCATTACCCCTACTAGCATTCTCTAAGGAGGCTAGATCTGGGAGGCATGCTCCCCCACCCACATCTGGCCTTGCTTACAACCATATAGTAAGGTGTTTCAACTTGTACTCACTGCTTTGTGCCCTTGAAGAGTCGCTGTGTTACTTCTACGACCGAATTGTCCCTGCCAGCTCCACTGCTGGCAATACACTTTTCCCTGACCTTCCACTCTGGAGGAACATTGATCTCATGATCAATGTCACTGTCCCTTCTCTAGGTCAAAAGAACGCCTCTGATTCAGTGGCCATCAGACTTCTCTCCACCTTCTATGTCACTGCATAATATAAGAAATGTACTTAGGTCTACACTGACAGATCTATGGACCAGGAGAGGCTACATGCTGCCTCTGCATTTGCCATTCCCAATACAAACATGGGCAGAGGTCTCCATCTTCCACATCTCGTTTCCTCCACCTGTGCAGAGCTTCATGCTATCCTTGAAGTTGTAGTCTTCATCCTCAGCCTCAAGAGTGGCAACTTTGTCATCCTCTGTGACTTGAAGTCAGCCTTGGAAGCTCTCCAGAAGTGAGACAGCAAGAGCTGCAACCCCTTCCTCATCCAGAAGATAATGGAGACTTGCTCCAAGATCACTTCTGCTTGAATCACTGTTCATTTCCAGTGGATCCCCTCCCATGTAGGGATTCCTGGCAATGAGCTTGCTGATCGCACTGCAAAGGAGGTGCTGGAGAGTCAGAGGTATGTAACTAATTACCCCCCCCCCCTCTCTCTGTGACTGCAAGAGTTGTCTCACAACTGATGAGCCAGTATTGTCTTGCCCAGTGGCAGAGGGACACCAGCAGATGTTTCTCATTCAGGGACCTCGTTGACCATTCTCTCACTGCTCCTAACCTTGGTAACCTTCGCAGATCTGAGGAGACCCTCCTTCATTGTCTCTGAGATGGTGTCATCTACAGCAACTATACGCTTCACACTCTCGGCATAGCTTACAGTCCTAACTGTGCCACTTGCAGCACACCTGAGACTGTATCCCACATTCTGCTCAACTGCTCCAGCTACAATGCCAATAGAGAAACTTTGTTCCAGGAGCTTTGTGCTATCGGAACTACTGACTACTCCATCACCTCCCTACTTGGTAATCATAACAATGTGAAGTTGTAACGAACATGGTTCCGACTGGTCACTGATTTCTTTCAGAACATTGGCTCTTCTGCAAGGTTAATGTTTTCTTTATTTCGTTCTCAAGATTAGTACTCTTATTAGTTTTGAGAGATAGCTGAGAGGCAGTTTCTTCTGCTTCTGCTATCTTGCCCTTCTGTTGTGACTGGTGTAGGGAGCCCCTTATTGGAGGTTAATTTCACCATGAACTTGCAACACCTTGAACCTTGAACAGTCACTGTGTTGTCACATATCATGTATGAAAAAATGATCCACCTACGTATAGTAATGCTATGTATTTTTCTATTTGTTACATACTTTCATACCTCTTTTTACCAGATCAATTTCAAAGGACTCTCCTATGGGATGTTTTTCTTGAACAAATGAATCAAGAGCAGTGTTGTCAAAAAAGCAACAATTAGAAGTAAAACCCGCTTCAAAAGAAAGTATAAAATGATTATTAACCCCCCCCCCCTTAATGTTCCAGTTGAAATAACATTACAAAATCCAATTAAGGCCTATTTTACCATTGTCATTAACAAATAATGTTGGTAAAAACAAAGATAAATTCTACCAAATTTTTCAGGAAAACAGCTAAAAAGTGTGCAAAGGCACATACAATTTAGAGGTAAAACTTAAAAGTTATGGAATGGCAATGGTCTTAAATCTGGTAAGTGCATTTTAAGTGATGTAGTTTTAGGGTAATGTCAAGGTTAAGAAGATCTTAGGGATGTATTTGCTTAAGGGGTTTTCCATAGTCAGAATTTGACATTTCTGAACACGAAGTTTTAAGCTGATTTTATAAGAAGTTTTTGCAAAATATCTTGAATTAGGAAAATTAGGTGTAGTAAAAGAGGTAAAATAATATTTGATAGCAAATGTTAGCATAACACTTTTCAATGTCAGCAGCTGTCTGTTAACAATATATTGGAGAAACCTGATTGGCAGAGATTTTATGGTGGAACTACCTGCATTATGTTTATTTTTTGTTGGGGACCTCTGTGGCAAGCAGCTGCTTGAGGGGGTATTTATTTTATTTATTTTGTTTGACCTCTGAGTGGCACTTTTTGCACACAATGGGCTAAATGGCCATGTCACAAGCACCCGAAGGCTCAGAGAAGATTGGGGGAGAGGACCTACTGGAACAGCTGTTGGGAAACAGATGATAGACTCCCATCAAGGCCATCCAGTGTGTTGTTCAAGATGCAAGGGTATGGCTCTCCTGCACACAGGGCCACTGCTTAACACCCCATCCGAAGGACGATGGCCTTTCCAAGCCCATCGATGTCCCCTACTAACCATGGGCAGGGTGGGGAGTTTTGCAGAGATAAATCTCAATGCTGACCCAGCTGGAAACTGCAGATTATGAGCTAGGTATGCTATTGACTGAGATACCCCCCCACCCCTTATTTTGGCCATTGATATATTCTGATTTACTTACAGTTGAGAAGTGGGCAGGACCTGCAATATAAACCACAGGACAGAACACAAAATACAAGTAGATGCAAACATCAAAATCACTATCGATACTGTGCTAACTTGCACAGAATACTGTTGACGTAAAAAAGTTAGCACTTTTATATCATTTTAGTACCCTCTAATAGTGGAAACTGAAATTAATGAGAGGTTCAGAACTTTGAATGGAATATTTTATTAGTACTTATACAAAATAATTTTTCATTTCTCTCAAATAAAAAGAGTTCTCTTCAACAAACTAGCTGACAAATAGTATATCTGATAGTTCAACACAAAGAGTAAATCCACTACCATATTTCTTTTAACATATGTACCTATAAAAATAATATATTTTCAAAAGAAATACTTTCTGATCTGTTATGTTTGGCACCACCTTGATAGGTAAATTCAGTGTTCCTAACCAACTACAGTAAACTTATAATAAAATTCCCTTGTGCATAAAAAATCCTGTGAAAAGTTAATTTTATTTTGTTCACTAATGCACTGCTTGCCATTAAAACTTTTTTGCTTGAATTTGCCACTGAAAAAATTTGCTTGCAAATCAACTTGCAAGTGCAAGGCAGTGATATATGCAAAATGATTGCATTTTCATACACATGGTATCTGCAGAAATCACAGGATGAATGCTGAGTGGGTATGTAAAATGCTTCAGGTGCTGTTGTTCTCTGCAACAAACTATGGAAGACTTTTGATAGCAGATATCGAGGACAAAGTGTAGATGCCATGACAATCCTTTCCCCAACCATATCAGTAGCTGGACACATTAGAGTCTCATTGGATCATAGAGTTGTGTGAAGATGGATGATCTACATACCATATAGCTGAACATGTAAGGGCAATTGGACACTGTTGGCACCAATGGTTTTAGAGAGTATTCAGATTCTTTCAGTTGCTCAACTGCACAGGTGGATTGCTGAATTCTTCAGCAGGCAGTAGCAGACCCCACCACAACAGTAGCTACTATTTGACAAACTCTAATTACTGTGTAATGCTCCAAAGGTTATTAATTTTTCAAGTTGGATCTTTTGTCTGATCTAAATTTATTTAAAACTCTCGATAACTCGTCACATGCCAGGAATATTAACTTGTCAATTAAAGTTGAAACAGGGTTCGTTAGGTATTTCTCTGGCATTACTTATTGAGTAAGCATTCAAAAAGGATTATCGAGTTCGATTAAAGTTTGAATCTGATCAAAAATCAATTAATGTTGCTCAAGAGTAAACAGTAGAGTTCAGCACAACACTACTGTTGTGGTGGGGTCTGCTACTACTGCCTGCTGAAGCAAAAATTCAAAAGTTTCTAAAACAAACAAGGTTTATTTCCAAAAAAATCAAAGACTCACCAAATTCAGTTGATGAATACAAAAGTTGGAATACTAACAATTCACATCTATCTAAATCTATACTAACAACTCCTATCTACACAACACATACTGATTCAACATACTACTTCAACATATTTTAGCTGACTCCCAATATTATTCTCCACTCAACTTCCACTAACAATTGTCAATCATGACTCTGTGACCCTAATGTCACTTATTATAACATGCAGCATAAAAATCCGGCACATGTCTGTTGCATGCCAAGAAAACATTTGAATAATCTGACAATCATGCTAGCTATGATGCAAGAGGGGTTGTGTCCTACACAAACGCATTAGCAATCAAAAGGTCAGAGTTGTGCATGCACAACTCCTATGGCTCGGAAACGAGAATTGTGATCAGTCCAAAAATGAAATAATAATCCCAAAAATGATAAATATAATGTAAATAAAACAAAACTGGTTAAGGAAAAGGAAAAGTGAATGGGTGGACCATCACAACTGCTGTGGAAGTTCCCCTCACAATCAGGACCATTGCTGGGAGACTGGCAAACACAGCATCAATTGCATAAACTGTCCTTAACTGAACACCACTGGGCCTAGTTTTACTGGTGTCAGGTTAAGCCACCTGAAATAAGAAATGGAAATATGTTGTCTTCAATGATGTCCCAGTTTTGAATGGGTGCTGACAATCATCACATACATGCCTGGAGACAATTCAAGCAGAGGGCAGATCCTGCTGTCATCTGCAAATGGTGCTTTGTGGACACACCCTTGAGATGGCAGCAGTATGTGGAAGAGCATTCTCTTTCTGGGAGATGACACCAAAAAAGGGTCAGAGACATCGTCAACATATCACTGGGTGTTCACATTGCTTATTACATGTACCAGACCTGTTGTCATAGCTGATGGCTCCCCAAACAAGTACGGTCTGTGAATGAATGATATTCCATTTGCATGATTGCAAACAAGTAGTCTGTGAATGAATGATATGCCATTTGCATGACTGCAAATGGCATATCATTCATTCACAGACTGTACTTGTTTGGGGAGCCATAAGCTATGACAACAGGTATGGTACATATAATCAGCAATGTGAACACCCAGTGATATGTTGACGATGTCTCTGACCATTTCCCAGAAAGATAATGCTCTCCCACATACTGCTGCCATCTCAAGGGTGTGTCCACAAAGCACCCAGACTGTTTTGTGGCCAGCCATGTCCACAACCTGTTGCACATTGAACATGCTTAGGACATGACTGAATGTTGTCTGTAAGCATAATCTTAACCAATTCAAAATATAGCTATGCTAAGAGACCATGTGCAAGTGGTAAGTTGGGAAATCCCTCATGACACCACCAAAAATCTATGCCTCTAAACCACAATGTGTCACTGAATAAATTGCAAACCACATTGAATATATTGCATGGTGGTTTGATTATATACTAAAGAATGTACATTTTACTGTATGCTATTTATTTAATTCCTTGCATTGAGCTGTAAATGAAATCAAGCCATACCCATTTGACTGTCTGTGTCTGTTGCAAGTTTTAGAAAATTCTCACTCCTTGTGGGTGGAGGAGCAATTTCAATGACGAGCAGCATATATTGTATCAATTTTAAAGTCAGGTGATAAAAAAAAAATCATTCTGTATATTGTCTTAGCAAACTCATTTAATTTTATTTGTTCAAGAATATTTTGTGGGGACAACAGACACAGAAGTAATAAGGTTGACATATAATCTTTAGCAAACACATTCAGCAATGCCGCAATTTTCAGCCTGAAAAATTGGTGAATGTGAGGAAGACACAACAGAATATACCTGCTCTCTCAGAAACACTGCTTGTTGTCTTTTCATTTCTTGTTCCTGCAATGAAATTTAAATTCATAAGTATGGAAATAGAATGTTTTTGTTTCTTTATTTAATATATAATTTTGCAATTTTTACTTTGCCAAATACAATTATTTTGAAATGCAAAGTATTAAAAACATTACATAGCCACAATACAGTAAAACTTCCCTAAGGCTGAATTGCTTCAAGATGAAAACCTCTCTTAATTTGAAAATTCTCACGGTACCACCAACTAAAACACTGTTAACAAGTGGAAACTCTTTACTGGAAATGTAAATTAGTACATAATTTTATTTCAATGCTTGCCGCTGACAATTCACAAGGATCGATCAGACAAATTTCTAAATTAGTTCCAGAGAAAGGGAAGATATTCCAACTGTATGTTTACCAAAAGTATTAGTATGAAAGACATATGTTTTTCATTAAGGGAAAAGGTTGAACTCAGCGATAACTGACACTTCATCAATGCCAATTCCGGGGGTGAACTTTAGTAAAATTGACAGACCTCCCATGTTTTTGGTAGTTAAAAGTCCTTATCTCTTCTACAAGGGCTCCACATCCCTCACTGATCCCAGGAGCAACCTGTAGCACTGTAAAAGCCCTTTGCAGTTGTGTTGTAGTTGTGAATCTGTCATGCAATGCCATGTGTCACAAATGGTGGTCCTGTCACTCCGTGATCATACATCGTCTTCCTGATTCTTGTTGGCGTGTGCTGGATCCTTCTTGAACCCACTGGTGCCATAAGTATATGATGGTGCTAGGATTGCAGCCAACAAAGTTGGCCACATCTCTGTACCACAAACCAGCTTTTCTAAGGCCGATGATTCTTCCCCACTCAAAGTCAGTTAACTGTTGGAACGGCTGTCGATGTCTGTCTGAGTAAGGACATTTTTAGCAGTTAACAATTTTTTTTTTGTCAACCAGGGAGCTTTGATTGTCTTTATCTGTATTTGACTGCTCTGCATCTGTGATGTCAGCTTGCCCCTGCACAATCATTTCAAATCATCCTGCAAACCTAATCATTTCCCTGCATTTTCATATTTACCATCGCACTAAATTTCATCACATTTGCATAATTTCTTGCAGGTGCTGCATTTTTTATTTCCTGTAGTGTAGTTTTTATTCACAAAATATATTAAAATGAAGCAAAAACGTAATGGCTGTATTTTCATGCTGCAGTTTACCTATAGTTGGTTCGATTTGCACAAAGACACACTGGTCATAATGTTTTGGCTCTTCTGTGTATATTTCCTATAGATCTGCTTCTAGTTGATGTGTGTTATGTCTTATTATTCTACTTCTAAATGATGTGTGTATATGTCTGTTATAAAAGAGGCCTCCACCTATCTCCTAATGGCTGCCCAGTAGGTCCCTTCCCATACTCAACTCTGAGCCTTAGGGCTCTTGTGACTTGGCCCTTTAGCCCATTGTGTGCACAAAAGTGTCACTAACTGGTAAAACAATCCAACTCAATCAACCTACAGACTTAAATCCCATGCTAAGAGGAACTTCTGATATCATTGTTTTTTTTTCCTAGCACTCCTTTCAGAAATGAATGAAATTGGCAGGCCCAACACACATTACTCCCATTTAGGATTAGTGTATACTCTAGAAGCAAAGTAGTTTAGGTACATTCAGTTACTTTGATTACTGAAAATCAGCCAACTGATATAAAGCACCTCATTTATACACTCTAAAGAGCAGAGAATTTTTTAATTATTAAAATGCATTTAATTTCAGTGTGCAACAAAGTAAATGCAGTATTAGGTGTGTTGCAACAAAGTGAATCCAATAGTAAGTGTGGTACAACGAAGTGCTGTCTCAGTGGTATAGCAGAGATACAGTAACTGTTGGGATTGAGTCCCACGATGGCATGGTCATTTGTTTTGTCATAACCTACAGCAAAGCTATTAACCGGTCTGATCAAAAATTTTAAAAAATCCAGCACTAGGTGTGTTGAGGTGTGAAAAAAAGTTCAAGACCACTGCTATAAATTTTAGTTTTGTATATAACATTACAGAAAGGAAGTAATGAAATTTTGATAAATTGAAATTGCAATAAGTAAAAAAAACAAACATATAAATCTAACTACATGCAAATTAAAATGCTACAGGTTATTTAATTTTGAATATTTATAAAGTGTGATTTATTACTTTAATTCTTATTTACTGCAAAAGTGAAATAACAATTTACTTCATAATACCTCAATCAATTGCTGTGCTCTTATTTCACGTTCAATTCTTAACTGTTCTAGTCGTTCAAATCTTTCCTGTTGCTTTAACAATCTCTGATGTTCTTTCTGCCTTCTGGCTTCTTCAGCTACACAAATAAAGAAATTACAAATAAAAAAAGAATAATTATTACTTATTATAATAATAATATTAATTAATAATAATAATATTAATTACTTAAAATAAGTGTTTTATTGTACAGCCAAGAAAAGCAAACTATGCATTTCAAATTAATTTAAAACTGTTCATGAAATATGTTGGTGAAAAGCAAAGACTATATTTCAGCCAATTTCCACAGAGCACCAATATTGCACAGAGTTTGACTAAATTATGCAAAAAAAAAAAGCACAATAGTTTTCAATCTCAATAATTATAATTTTATTATACTTTACAAATGGTATTATAACATGCAACATATAAAATCCTCAAGTAAACTCAAGCTACAAAAGCACAACTTAGATTGTGAAATTTTGTTCCTAAAATGTCTATTCTGAAAAACAATTGCCATAAATGACTAGCATAAATGAAACAAAAATACTTGTCATAAAAAACCATTTAACCAATTTAATTTTGATCTTTGACTTACCTACTTTCTCTTTGAAAAACATTTTAAACATTGCACAGCAGGGTTGTACTGAGATGTGAATATTAGGCAATATTCAGCTAAATACCATATATCATATTCCATTTGCTAGAATACTTTACACATTTTACCATATGTGTAACATAAGGTAAAATACAACATTAAAACAAAGACATACACAGTAGATTCTCAGTTACATAAACTGGGATGTTGAAAAAATAATGCATATCTGAAAATAATATATGAGAGAGTGGCAATTAAAATTCAATGCACCAGTAAAAGGTTTCATGCAGCACACTTTGCTGAAAGATGAATGAAGTGAAAAAGCAAATTTCCTTGCTCTACTATTTGAAGTGAACAATTAATTCCATGCTATGATATTTTCTAAAAATTTGCAGTTTTTGTATACCAATGACTGATTAACCAGGAATTCAATTATTATTATTCAGGATTGCTCCCCCCCCCCCCCACTTTCATTCTAGACAATTAAAAGTCTATTGTATTAGTCTTTATATATTTCAATCCTTTTACTTCTAGTTCAACTGTGAACAAAGATCTGCTCCTGTGAGATCAAAATAAACACTTCAATTTGCACTATACCTTTGTCACTATTATTCCGTATTTTTAAAATAACTAAATGAACATATGCTGCAGACTGTTTACAGTCACTTAAAGTTAAAAGTTACACCACATAACCTTAATGAAAAATATTTAGCCTTCTGCTAATATCTATAAGCTTCGAACTATTGACTATTTTATGGCACATTTTCCTGCATGTAGTCTCCACTTTACACACAACCTACGTGAAATGAGAAATTTATCTAATAAAGTTGGCTTTTGTCAACATTCACTCTTAAAACACTCATGCAAAACATTTACATATATTCTTAATAGGAGGTATAATTTTTTTAATTGGTTTTTATTGTGAAATTTCAATTGAAATTTATTATTCCAGTAAAAAATCGGTTCAATGGCAGCCATGTGATTATAATTTCTAAGCTTACAAGATATGACTCAAGTAATTTATCTATATATACAATGTGATTTTCAATTTGATCTGAAATCTACTAAACACTATTTCTACTTTTGATATTAAAGATTAATATACACTAATAAAAATACTAGTGCTGAATGAATTATGTATGGAAGCAGTAGTATTAAATATTTTTACACCCTAAGTATATTTCACCCAGTGCAAGGGTTAATGAATTATACTATCACCAATATAATATACTAGAAATCAGCTGGTGCTTTTAGCACCTCTTGATTTCTAGACCCATCATTCTGACCCCTATCTGACCTTGAATGCCACCAGATCCAATAATTTTTAATATTTCTGCATTCTACTACCCAAGAAAGCACATTCACCAATATTTAGTTCTTGAGCAATGTTACACAGAAATTTGACCTTTGTTCCCGAAGGACCCAATGCATCATAAATACTATTCATAGGCATCAATTTTTAGCTCACTAGCATGGGTGTATTGAAATTTGACCTTTGACCTTGAAGGACTCATCACATCCAAAATTCAACAACATTCCTGAGATCTATGACCCCAAATGCATCCAGGCACTATTTTTAGCTCTCAGTAGAGCTATATTTGATCTTTGACATCAAAATTTCATATTTATGAGATCTACAACCCAAAATAGACCCCTAACACCTATTTTTAGTTCTCTAGCATCAGTAGATTTAAATTTGATCTTTACCCCTGAAGGACTTGCTGGATTGTATATTCGTAGCATTTCTGAGTTCTATAGCCTGAAACACATCTAGACAACAATTTTCCCATTTCTAGCAATCGTAGATCGAGGTTTGGCCTTTATGTGATCTTCATTTTGACCTTGAAGGATGTTGGATGTCAAATCTTGGATCCCCCTCCCCCACAGATCTATGACTCAGATTACCACTAGATGCAAATTTTGAGATCTCCACCACTTCAGCATCATAGTTAAAATTAGCATCACCCCCTGAACATTCAAGTACCACACAATTATCTATATATATATATTAGATATTTTAAGTCTAATTTTGAGCCATTCTCTGGATGTGTACCACATTAGGCTTCTGGGCTAAGAATTTGGTTGTTTCTGAAAATATTCAATAATATGCAAAATATCCAATTCCTGAAATAATAGGATCTCAGATATATTTAAAAAGTTTACAATCACAGCTACTCTACATCAATTTAATACACACGATCATCGTGTGAATTAAATTTCTTCCAGATATACACAGTCGTATCAGAATAATATGACCACCTACCTAATAATGGGAATAACCACACTTGGCCCGGATGACAGTGGCAAGATGGCATGACATGGATGCAATGAGGCCCTGGAAGGTTGCCAGAGGCACACTCCAGCAGAGCATGGAGGTTCTGGATTCGCACTCCAGCAGAGCATGGAGGTTCTGGAGATGTTGTGGGTCCACACACCGAACCTGTTAATCCAAATGGTCCCACAAGTGCTCTATGGGATTGAGGTCAGGTGATTTTGCCAGCCAAGGGAGAATGGAGACATCACTGTCGTGTTCCTGGAACCAGTCACACACCACCTTAGTGACATGGCAGGGCACATTGTCCTGTTGGTAAACACCATCACCACCAGGGTAAACATCCAATATGAAGGGATGCATGTGATTAGTGAGGATGGGACAGGTAGCCACTGGCATTCAGGGACCCATCCAGTGGTACTAGCAGTCCCAGGTCATACTAGAAAAACATTCTCCAGACATGCACACTGCCACCGCCATCCTGTACTTGACCAACAAGTGTGTCTGGTTGTTGGTTCTCGTGTGTCTGACCCCAAATCTGCCACCACCTGTCACTTCTGTGGAGTAGAAACCTCAATTTGTCGGAAAAGGCATTTTTACCACTCTTCCACTATCAAATGATGGTAGTCCCGTGTGAACTGCAGGCATCATTGCCGATCGACCTTGGTTAACATGGGTGCCGTTATGCAGCATTGACTCCGGAGACCAATGCGTAACAGGGTTTGCTCTACTGTTATGAGGGACACCTATCGGGGTGCCCCAGTGTTCATTTGAATGGTTAATTGCTGCATGGTTGCACGTCGATTGCCCTTTACCAGTCGACAGAGGCAAAGTTCTCCTCTGGGGTTGATGGCCTTTGGGGCTCCACAGTTATGATGTCTGGAGGTACTCGGTGTGCCAACAGTCCATTCTTGGCACACCCTTACTACAGCACCTTGCAAACAGCCCACGAATTCTGCTGCTTCTGAGATGCTTCCACCCTTGGCACTGTAGCCGATGATCATTCCTTTTTCAACGTCCATCAAATCAATACCTCTGCCCATTGTGCTCACGTTACACACTATGGCTCATCTATCCTGCCTGGCTGCTTATATCTACGTGTGGTGAACCTTGTCATGTGTACTCTGTGACATGCCTGGGCGGGTACACTATAATTTCGTGGGTGGTCATATTATTCTGATATGACTGTGTATACATCTGGTGACAATATGTTAGATAAATATAGAGGAAAAATTGTCATTAGCAGGGTGGGATCTGAACCCAATCTCCTGATACATGTCAGGTGCTCTGACCGCTGAGCTACTGGCCGCCAAATAATCATCCTCTATTGGTGGCTTTAAGCATTATACCATAAAGACTGTGATTGAGTAATTTTCCTCTACATTTATCTATCCAATTCCTAATATTCAATCAGTCATTAGAGTTTTAAATTTGGCTTTTTATTCATATAGCATGGGTCAGTTTTAATAATTAATGTCATTTGAGAGCATCCAGGAATAGCAAAGCACAAAACAGATATGTTTAGCATTACGAATGAGGAATTAAGACAACTTGGACTAACTTCATGCATTCTTCAAGTTAATAGAAGACAACAATATGATTAGACTTAACCTACACATGATGAAATGGTTTGAAGTAATGTTCCCTCACTAAAGTATGCTTAATGGTGCAATTGGCTGATCAAAAATGGTGCTTCCATTAAATTTTTTAGATGAAACTCAATGAAGTGGTAATGATGGTAAATGAAGTGTGTGTGGAGAGTTGAGGTTAGAAATTAATAACCTCAACTGGGTATTATAACTATGATCCTCTAATAAATTTAAATAATGCAACAGGTAATGCCTCAATAGCCTATAGTAATTGAGAGCAACTTTTTCTGACTGAGGATCAATTTAAAAACTAAAATGCCATTAAAAGCCCAGGATACAAGGGCTACAAGGACACAGAGCAGTATCTAGGATATGGCCAATATGGCCTCAGCCATAGGGGCTATGAGAATTAGGCACCAAATGACATTTTCACATATTACCCATTTTTATATAGATATATAAACTAGAAGAGTAAGATATCATCTCTAACAAATATGGGATCTCGTTCATGAGGAAAATTAAGTTTTGATTTTCTGATTATTGTATCTTTTAACAGTAGCAAATCATACTAATGGATGTGTTGGGAAAATGTAAATATATTAATATATTTAGCTCTAGACAACACAAAAAGGTGCTGGGTACTCAGTTGGTAGTGCACCAAGCTCATAATCTGCAGTTCCCAGGTTTGAGTCCCAGCTGGGTCAGCATAGAGATTAATCTTCGCAAAACTCCTCGCCCTGCCCATGGTCAGTACGGAATACCACTGGGCTTGGAAAGGTCCATTGAATAGGACATTAAGCCGTGGTCTCATGTGCGGGAGAGCCGTAACCTGTGCATGTTAAAGAACACTCTTGATGGGAGGCTACCTTCTGTCGCCCAACAGCTGTTCCAATGGGACCCCTTCCTTAAATCTTCTCCGAGCCCTCAGGTCCTTGCCCAGTGTGTGCAAAAAAGTGTTGCTCAGAAGTAAAACAACCCAACACAAAAACCTTATTTGTCTCTTAAAATGAAAAACTTACATTTTCTCACCCGATATTATTAAAACCCTTTGCAAGATGCATATATTTCCATTTAAAAGCTCTCCGCTGATAATAGATTAATGTTAACATTGACAGTGGATGAAATCATAGAAAATTATTTATGTTAACACAGATATGATGAGATCTGCAAGAATATGAACAAACTTTACAGAATTATTTATGGTTGGCACCAATGAAAAAAATTACTTGAGATAAGGAAAACATATTTTTTGAAAATTCAATGATGATATTCACTTTATAAAGAAAACTTATTTTAGGTGAAAGAAGCGATTATTTTTCAGACAAAACAGACCATATGTTCAAAAATTCGAGTGCTGTATAAAAATTGGATTCAAAACTCTTAATTTCAGTCTTGTAAACCATTAAGTTTAAACAGGAGTCTTTCCATAATCGCTGACAACTGCATTTAAAATAAGCAAAAAATTAACTCAGATAATTATCACATATTACAGTTAGGTTTTTTTTTGTAATATATATTTAATAAAGTATAGGGCCTCGAGTATTTGCAAAAGTTTAATATCTTTATAAATTCTACAACGAATATAATAAACATATAAACAACCTAAAAGTTGACTAGGTTATCATCTAATATATATATAGATGATTGAGAGTGATTGACAGCTGACTGATACGGCATCATGATAATTCTAACTATGATGCAGAAATTTGGCCTCCAATGTGTCCTTCATGGCATGTAGAGCTCAATATGTGGGTGTTTTGGGCTATAAATGTAGGAAATGTTAAGAAATTTTGGATTCAGAAGGTCCTTCGTGTCAAAGGTCAAATTTTGATCTATCAAAGTTAGAAAGGTAAAATTTGGTGCCTGAGGGTATTTTGAATTATAGATCTCAGAAAGTTCACCAAATTTTGGATGTGATGGGTACTTTGAAGTGAAAAGTAGAACTCTATATACCAATACTGAAAACCTAAAAAAATTGATGAATAGGGCTATTTCAGGCAGCAGAACTCATAAATAAGAGGAATTTTTATATCCAATGTTGCATTCAAGTCACACTGATTTCTAATAGTATATACACATTAAACAATGCAAAAAGTAAATTTAAAATCAACTTTAAGAATTAAAAATAATAATTAACATACAAAAATGATAGGGGGACATGATGTAGTTTAGTCGGTAGCATGCCAGACTTGAAATCTATAGTTCTCAGGTTCGATAAATGTTTCTGTGGAAAAAAATGTGCCAATATACAGAATTCAAACCCACATCTCCCAGAAACATTCCAGAGTATTCTAACCTGTTGAACTAACTCCCCACCCTGCCCACGATCAGTAAGGGACACCAATGAGCTTGGAAAGGTGGCTGTCCTTTGGATGGGACTTTAGTTCTGGCCATGAATGTGGGAGAGCAATACCATGTGCATGTTAAAGAGCTATTGGATGGCCAGGCCAGCATCTGTCTCCCAAAAGCTATGCAGTGGATCCCCTCCCCACCCTTCTCTGAGCCCTCGGGTGTCCTTAAGAGCAGGCCATTTTGCCCATTGTGTGCAAAATAAAACAGAATTCTACCACAAAATTTCAAATATCTGGCAGAAATATATCGTTAGCAATATTTGTTCAAACTTTACATTTCAAACATTTTAGCACTTACTAAGAAATAAAATAATAAATACCCCCTCAAGCAGCTGCTTGTCACAGAGGTCTGACAGGAGCCTGTCAATTTATATGCCATAGTAGAAGGTCTGAGAGGATGGCAGGACCTCAGCAGAAAAACAACACACACATCTATGCCTTACCCGGGGCTCGAACCCAGGTCCCTTAAATCAGTAGCCATTTTTAAATAGCCTTCATCGTTGTTCGCAACCAATTTGCAAGGCATCATGGGTATTCTTGTCTCCTTAAGCAGTCAGCAGACACACCCGGGGCTCGAACCCAGATCCCTTAGATCAGTAGCCAAGCACGCTAACCACTCGGTCAAGCATGTAATTAATTCCTAAGGATTTCCTAAGGATGTAAATTAAAAATTTCTGGAGGATCTGAAATGTATGAATCATATTATTTCATTAGTATCTTCTCAATTTAAAAATAATTTATCATTTATATCTTAAAAGAATAGATTGCATCCCCCCCCCCTGCAATGGCAAATCTTTGCTGTCAATCTAAACCTCTTGATAATCCAAGTCCACCACCAAAATATCATATTTCTAGCCAAAATTGATGGTTTGCAATATTCGTTTCAGTTTTGAAAATTTTCACTGTTAGAAGGCACAACTAAAACTTCTGAGATTAAGAAAGTGCGAATCATAACATTTTATCAATATTTATCCAACCCAAAGAGGTTTTTTAATTTATCTCTAACAAAAATTACCTCTTAAACAAGTTGAGTTTTCCCATCCCCATGGGGAAAAGAGTCAATCATTAAATAAGTTTTCATTGCATACTTCCCATTTCATCACTAAAATTGCAAAATTCTAGTCTTGGCCATGCCTTTCAGATTACTAGTAAGGGTAATAGAGACAAAAAATTATTAAGCTTATGTATATTTCATGCCTTTTCAAGAATTTTTTAAAAAACCTCTTAAATGGAGGGAAGATGTAAAAATGCAATGGATATCCAGTCTGTGGGCATCCTTTTTTTATTCCCCCCTGGGCTCAATTGAGTTTTTTGGCATCACTCCTTCCCTATTTTTTTTTTTTTTTCAGGATCCAGGATAATGTTAGTTTAAAAATTTGTCCAATTTCAACTTTTTCCCACCGTTAGAGTAAAAATTAAATTATAGCTTTTGGAAGTTTTGAAAAATGTGAATAATAATATTCATTATATCAATACCAATCCGATACAAAAAGAATCCTATCTCTGGAAAAAAAAAAAATGTTAAAAGTCTACTGACAGACAAACACACAGACAACAGAATGAAAACAGTGTTTTTTTTTTGAAGAGGAGTTAAGAAATAAGAAAAAAATTCTCATATCACTTTTATTCCTCGAAAGTACTTTATTTCAAGAGAAAAATATTTATGATGTCAAAAAAGCTTTTGCTAACAAAGAAAATTTTACTCAAAAAATTCTCTTTTTAATCAATCAGCAGACACTTTTACGTCGATTTTAGTTTTTGAGGAAAAATTGTCTTGAGCCGGGTGGGATACGAACCCACGACCTCCTGATAACATGTCAGGTGCTCTGGACCACTGAGCTACCGGCCGCCAATCAAGATTTCCTCTAACTAGCGCTATGAACATTCCTTCTATGTTTCCCATTGGCGCTTTTTGCCGACAATATTTCCAGCCACAAGCGGCACTTATATTGCCCAATAGATGAAAGCATATACGATAAGTATGCAGATATAGTTAATTAATGAAATGACTTCATTAATGAAATAACTCATCAGAGTTAACTCAACAGATATTCAAATTTTCACTCAACAGATATTCAACAGATAATCAATCAGCAGACACTTTTACGTCGATTTTAGTTTTTGAGGAAAAATTGTCTTGAGCCGGGTGGGATACGAACCCACGACCTCCTGATAACATGTCAGGTGCTCTGGACCACTGAGCTACCGGCCGCCGATCAAGATTTCCTCTAACTAGCGCTATGAACATTCCTTCTACGTTTCCCATTGGCACTTTTTGCCGACAATATTTCCAGCCACACAAGCGGCACTTATATTGCCCAATAGATGAAAGCATATACGATAAGTATGCAGATATAGTTAATTAATGAAATGACTTCATTAATGAAATAACTCGAGTTAACTCGACAGATATTCAAATCAATCAGCAGATACTTTTACGTCGATTTTAGTTTTTGAGGAAAAATTGTCTTGAGCCGGGTGGGATACGAACCCACGACCTCCTGATAACATGTCAGGTGCTCTGGACCACTGAGAACTATATCTGCATACTTATCGTATATGCTTTCATCTATTGGGCAATATAAGTGCCGCTTGTGGCTGGAAATATTGTCGGCAAAAAGCGCCAATGGGAAACATAGAAGGAATGTTCATAGCGCTAGTTAGAGGAAATCTTGATCGGCGGCCGGTAGCTCAGTGGTCCAGAGCACCTGACATGTTATCAGGAGGTCGTGGGTTCGTATCCCACCCGGCTCAAGACAATTTTTCCTCAAAAACTAAAATCGACGTAAAAGTGTCTGCTGATTGATTTGAATATCTGTCGAGTTAACTCTGATGAGTTATTTCATTAATGAAGTCATTTCATTAATTAACTAATTCTCTTTTTAGCATAATGTTATTTTTTTTACATACATATAAGAATAATCATTATAAATCTATATGTAACATTATTTTCTTGTAATATCATACTATTGCTTTAAAGTTTTCCTTCTATAAAAAATCTGTATTTTAATTTATTTAAAATTGATATTTTAACTGTAAAATGACGAATTTCTGTTTTGTTTTGTTTTTGCTGCAGGCTCCACGAAACCTGGATATGACACTGCAAGGACATACCCAATATGTATATTCAAGTGCCTTGACTCTTGACAACAAAGGAGACTGAGGCTATATGGAACAATTTTGCCTTACGTCAAATGTTAAATTACACAAAATAACGAACTTTAACTACTTTTATTTCACAAATGAACTATAACAATTCTTATAATTTTTGCATAGAAACTAAATTATGAAATCCAGGAAATAAAAGCTACATTTTTCGATTAACTCAGATCCCCCCTAAAAAGAGGGCATGCTTACTTAAATGTTAAATCCAAAACACTTTTTTCTAAACACATAAAATTTTCTGTTACCAAAACATTTGAAGTGAGGATATATGTATTTTATTTTCAGAAAAACAAAAAAAGACATTTAAAACCTGAGTAATGCCAGGGACATTTCATAGGAAGAAAAATATAACTCAGACCTGAGGAAGTTCTGTGAAGAAAGCACGATTTCAGCAGAATGACTACACAAAAAAAGAAACATCCATACTTTATTAACTTTCAACCCAAGTTCCTTTGTTCTGCAGCCAAGAATATTAATCACTCAAACATAGGTATGCAGACATTATAGCACAAGCATATTTATAGAGATCTATTTAAACATAATTGGTCTGCACCATGAAGCCCTCTATTTTTGCAAATGGAACATAGCTGAGCTAAAAAAAAATCATTATGCTTAAAATCAATCCAAAGTGAATGCACAGTATTCCCTGTTAAGAAACATTAATTAATAGATTCTGAAAAAAATTCATCGCCACCACATAATTCACTATTGCATACATTCTAAAAAAAATTATTAATATAAACATACAAATAAAATGGTTTGATCATCATCCTCCTCAAACAGCCATGGGCTACAGAGGTCCAACCAGACCGTGCAATTTAGTTTTCCAAGCATATCTGTCCTGAGCTACATCTTCTGCATCTGGCCACTGCACACCATTTCTAACAACGTCCTGTTTGACATTGTCTGCCCACTTCATCCTAGGTCTCCCTCTCTTTCTGAGGCCTTTAGGCACACTGTTCATAACCCTTACACTTTAACAAATTTTTGAGATTGTTAATGTCAAAATTGATTGCTGTAACTCAAATTACAAACTGAATTTTAATTATCTTTAACTGAATTTTAATTCCTGTAACTCTTTAAATACCAAATACTGGTGAAAAACAAGATTTAGATAAATTTTAATTCGATATTTATTTTCAGCACCATTTTTATCATAAAAAGCTTTAGAATTTACACAACATGAAATAGACTACTAATTAGAATAATATAATAAAAGTTGCTAATTTTATCTTATTTAAGTATTCTCGAACTTTTTCCTTATTTACATTAGCTATACCATTATATTTACTATATATGTTGCATTTTATATTGAAGCTAGATAATAATTCAGATATGCTTATGAAGCAATATCAAACTGTGATTAGTTCTAAAAAGGAATGCATTGACAAATACAGAAAAAAAGAAATAACCCAAGGAAACAAACTATTTAAATCATTACCATTGTCAGTGTGAAGAAAATCTGAAATTTTTGTAAAGATAACCCAAGAGTGCTGTCACAACCAATTTTGACCATTCTTTATAAAATAAATTTCATTTAACTAAGTAACTATGTATAAATTATGTCAATAAAAAGGAAATCAATAAAATTCTGCAAGAAAAAGAAACTTAGTCATTATAAGAATTCTATTTGGATGGTGATAGGAAAAAGGACAAAAAATTATTGCTCTAATTATCAGCAGATCTTTTATACATGTTAAAGCCTTTCTACTCTAAAAAAGGAAATTGGGTTTTGTTCTGTGTCAATTGTAAGGCAATATATCAAATGACTACACAAGAAAAGAAACATTCATTCTTAATGAATCTTTAACACAGGTTAGGATGTTGGTAATAACTACACAGGTTGGCATATAATATACAATTTGCAATATTTGGATTTGTTTTGCAGGTTGAGAATTGTTGAAAAGGATCATGACTGAAAGACAAATAATTGATTTAGAACATTTCTGTTAACTCAGATTATAAAAATTGTTAATGGAAATATAAGGAAGATATCACTCTGAAGTTAATGTTGATCAATTTTAGAGGAAAAATTGTCTTGAGCCGGGTGGGATATGAACCCACTACCTCCTGACAAAATGTCAAGTGCTCTGGACTACTGAGCTACCAGCCGCTGATCAAGATCTCCTCTAATTGATGCTATGAACTTTCTGCCTGCAGTACACAATTCTCCATATCTCATGAAAGTATTTGTTACAGCTGCTCTCAGACTCAAGAAACAATAACAAGCATGTCATGAAGATGGTAAGAACATTCTAAGTGCACAATTGTTTAAATTGAAGAGATATTTTTCGACATATTTAATGAATATTAAGGAAGATAGACTCTGAAGTCCTATTAAATTGATCGACATTAACTTCAGAGTGATATCTTCCTTAATATTCATTAAATATATCGAAAAATATTTCTTCAATTTAAATAAGTTTTAATCTTTTTAAGGGTTAGTGAAAATTTCATTTTTGAACTTTCAACCATATAGTACACTTAAACTGTATATATTGGGGGTGTCCAGAAAAAAAATTGCTTTTTTGCATTATGTTCTTTTGTGTTGCTAATTTGCACACTTTCAGGGGGATAGGTTTTCAATGTTGTAGATTGTATAAAAGCTCACTGCGTTCAGAACCAGTTTGTGTATGGTACACGTGTTTCAAAATGTGCATTGAATGTTTAACACATTGTACAAAATGGCCACAAAGTTTGAACTCTTGGTTCTGTTGCACCATTACTGGAAGCACAGGCTTGAAGTGGCTGAAGCAGTCCGAAAAATAAATAAAGACGAAGGTGTTGCAATCACACAAACAGCACAAATCTGATTCAAGAAGTTTGCAGCTGGTAACATGATCTTGGAGAGGAAGGTTCAATAAGGCCCTCTGTGGTTGCTTTGGATGATCTGCTCACAGCTGTTGAAGCAAATCCAAGAACAAGCACTCACAAATTGTTGGCCAAACTGGGTGTTTCCAAATCCACCACTGATGACCACTTGCAAAAGCTCAGAGAGCTCTATATACACTGGTGAGAGGTGTGTACCACCATTTGGAACCAGGTAAAGCTTCACAAACTTGCCGGAATCAAGCTCCTGCCACTCCCAGCACACACCCAGACCTTGCCCCTTCTGGTTATCAGCTGATTTGGGTGATGGTACATTTTCTCCATGGTAGTCACTTATCTGATTCAGACGAAATCGAATGTGAGTGTCAAGAATTCTTTCCCTCTAAGTTGAAGGCAGGGTACTATATGCCAGGATTGAACAGTTTGCAGGATTTTGTAGAGCAATAATTACTTGGGTTGCTGGGTTAATTTTAAGGACCTTTCAGGAGAAAAAATTACAACTCTAAAATCTTATCCAGAATTAATTTAATAGACAAACTAACTCATGTCATCAGGAACCAAAATAAAGAGCATTTAATTGGGAATTTTTAGAAAATAAAATATTTGAGAAAAACAAATATATTAATTTTAATTTCACTTTTAAAACAATGTAGTAAAACAAATTGTCATCGGATTTTGGCCTCATTCTGAAATAACTAATGAATAGTAATTTACACATAATATCTTAAAAAGGAGCATTTAATTCTGCATAAAATATACATTGATCAGCCAATACATTAAAACCACCTCTGTGTTATGCAAAGAAGCACACGTGCAGCCAATCAGTGTCATGTGTGGGGTCACGAATGATATATATAATACCTGGGTAAGAGCTCTTGCAGGCAGTATTTTGTTTCGTCTTAACATGGGAAAGGCAAAGGATTTATCTGATTTTGACAAAGGCCAGATTGTTATGGTAAAACTCCTTGGTAAGAGCATCTCCAAAACAGCGATGCTGGTAGGCTGCTCGTGCTATGCAGTAGTTAGCATCTATCAAAGATGGTCTGAAACAGGTGACACTTCGAGCTGTCAACAAGGTGTGGGCCAGCCACACCTCATTGATGCCAGAGGTCAGTGCAAGCTATCTCGTCTTGTCCGCAGCAACAGGAGGGCTACTGTGGCTGACATTACCCATAATTTCAACTGTGGTAAAGGGACCAATGTATATGAACACACAGTTTATTGCAAACTCTTGGATATGGGCAGCTGCAGACCCATTCGTGTGCCTATGCTCACACCCGTTCACCATCGTCAACGCTTGCACTGAAACACGTAATCATTGACACTGGACCATAGAAGACTGGAAGAAGGTTGCATGGTCAGACGAATCCCATTTTCTGTTACACCATATGGACGAATGAGCTCATGTGTGACATTTACCCACGGAAGACTTCTCACTTGGATGCATTGTGGGATAGATCCAGGTGGCTGGAGGGAGTATGATAGTCTCGGCAATATTTTCTTGGGAAACAACTTGGACCAGTTATCCCTGTAGAGCAAACTCTAACAGCTATCACCTACTTGAACATCATGGCTGACCAAATACACTCCTTTATGGCGACTGTATTCCCTGGAAGAGATGGCATCTTTCAACAAGACAATGCCCCATGTCACACTGCAAAGAAGGTTCAGGAACGGTCCCTAGAACATGAGGAATTCCACTTATGGCCATGGCCCTCAAATTCTCCATACATGAATACTATCGAGCATTTGTGGTTTGAGTTCGAGAAACGGGTACAAGCAGCATCACCCTAACCACGTAATTTACGGGAACTGCAGGATCTTCTGTTGCAGTCATGGCACCAAATATCAAGCGGCACCTACCAACATCTCATTGAATCTATGTCTCATCGGGTGAGAGCTCTTTTGGCAGCAAGAGGAGGACCTACATCATATTAGGTAGGTGGTTTTAATGTTTTGGCTGATTGGTGCAAACAGATTTACCTAAAACATTACAGTTATACTTGTGCATATTTCTTTTTCTTGTATGGTATATCTGAAAATATGGCTCAGAAATGCACAAGACAATTTAATTTGGCAGTCTTTGCATTCAAAAGAAGTAAGGTGTTCTTTTTTTCTGATATAACATAGCACTCCTTCCTTTAGGGCATTTACCTTGACACTCTTTGAATATCACTGTCCTAGCAGTTAGGTGCTTAAGGGTAGGTTGTGGATGGAGGGCCTGTCTGATCTCTGACACACAAATAAGACTTCACCTTTAATCAACTCTTTGGCAGAGCAATTATACCTAAAGTTATAGACTCTTATTTTTGGTTTTTTAATTAAAAAAAATATATACATTGACAACAGCTAGATTTATCATGTGTAGAAATATTTTGTTCACCACTTTAAGCTTTTGCATTTTAGTGGGTAGTACTACAAAAGCTGATCTGAATGATCAAAACCTTGCATCTAATTATTGTAGTCTAAAGTAATGTAGGCTTCAAAACAGTCCATGGCAAAGCTTGTTTTTCAGATCTCTGCCAAACCACTAACATTTCTGTAATATGAAAAGTGAGCATAACCACATCTCTTTAGGACTAAAAGGGTACCTTTTCTGGAATAAAATAATCTCTCCTTTTTGAAAGCTCTGCCCAAGCTCAACTTTTTTTTGTACATTGCTTGGTACAAGGCTGGAGAAGAATACCAGTGATCCATATATATATATGGCAACTTTTATCAAATAAGTTGTCCTTCAACTTTATAACAACAGTGTGAGAATGACCAATATTGCAGTCCTCTGTCTCAACAGTTACTTTCCATGTATACACCATCACATTCCAAGCATAAGCACTTTTGCTTTCACATAAAATATATATAATTTTATGCCAAAATTTCCTGGCATTTGTGGATTGTAAACTGAAACAGACTCTGCCTTTATAGTCAATTATTGCTTGATTGATGCACATTTGTCTTTCTGGAACACAGGTAGTTTTGAAGCACTGATCAGGAAAGAACTCACCAAGTTTTGCTAAAGGGTCAGAACCAGGTTCATTTTGGTTCTGTAACACTGTGATCACTCGAATGTAAACATAAATCCACAAACAGACAAATGTCATACGAGAAGGAAAATCATAAATCAATATCTAGGAAGTAAAAATGTCTAATTACTTTAGCTCTTGTATGTTTACCATCAAATAGTTATTCTCGCAGAATACTTCTTATAATCTCTTGCATGCTTTTCAATCAAGGACTGTCTATAAACAGTGGTTTGCTATGCTGAGTTCAAAAGATTCTTCCATAGCTTAAAAAAAGCTAGTGGCTTTCGCAATGATGATAAAAAAAAAAAAGCTAGTCGTCTTATTAAATATTTGCAAATTCATGTTTTTTCTGGCAATTCAGACATTTCTCTAATTTTGTACATTTCTGCAAATCTCACAGATTATCTGTTTCTATAGGATATAGTAATTTCACCAGTCACTTTCAATGTCATCTGAAAGACAAAGTTCATCAGCCTTTTCTCAGCCAAAAAAAATTTATTATCTAAATAAATAAGTCACTTATGCTAAAAGCATTATTAATGAATTAATCAATAAACAGCAAATTCAGAGTTACCTGTTGACTTTGTAGTTAATAAATCAATAATATAGTTTTGTGGAAAAACATTTTTCCGATATAGGGGATTCAAACCCGTCTCTCCAGGGTTGGGTAGTTTTACTTCTGAGTGGCACTTTTTTGCACACAACAGGCTAAATGGCCAGGTCACATGGACCCCAAAGGCTCAGAGAAGGTTGGGGAAGGGGACCCACTGGAACAGCTGTTGGGAGACAGATGGTAGCCTCACATAAAGGCAATCCAGCATGTTCTTTAACATGCACAGGGTATGACTCTTCTGCACACAGGATCTTGGGTTAACGTCCCATCCGATGGATGGCAGACTTTCCAAGCCCATTGGTGTCCCCCTACTGACCATGGGCAGGAATTTTTGTGGAGACAAATCTCAATGCTGACCCAGCTGGGACACGAATCTGAGAACTGCAGATCATAAACCTGGTGCACTACTGACTGAGTCACCCCCATCTCTCTCCAGATACATGACAGAGGTTCTAAGACCACTAAACAAATGCTGGCTGTCTTTTTTACATTAATGTGACCTATCGATCACTTGTCATTGCTGCACCTGGCCTCAGTACCATCTATGATCGGGGAGGCAACTATTTCTTTTTAATGATGCACCGAGTAAGATGTAAATAAATAAGTCACTCATGTTAAAAGTGTTATTAATGAATTAAACAATACATAGTAAATCCAAATTATTTACATCTTACTCAGTGCAACATTAAAAATAAAAATAAATAGTTGTCTTTCCTTATCATATATAATATTACGGCTAGGTGCAACAATGATGGGAGATTGATAGTTCACATTAGTGGGGAAAAAATGGAATCTGCATTAGTTTAGTGACCTTAGAACACTTTGACATGTATCTGGAGAAACATGGATTTGAATCCTGCATGTCAGCAATACTTTTTATTAATACAAAACTATTTATTAATTTTGTTACTACTTGCAAAGCTACTTGTTTTTTGTTAAATCACCTATTAGCCAAAATACTGTGTAAGCATCTCGAATCAGAGGCATCAAGCTTCCTGTTATCCTGCTTACAAAGGGTCCAAATTTCCCTAACAAACTTTAAAAAGCATCAAACTGTTATACAGCCTAATTTTAGTCCTTAGGTGTATTGCCTATTTTTTTTCTGCAGATTCCTAAAAGTCCCACCAATAATCTCCATTTCTCTGTTTACCTCATGTCACACAATGCCAGTATATGTTACCAACTCTAAAGATAATTTAACTGAAAAACTTGCTCAAGGATGCAACCAGTCAAAAGAACTGCACACCATCAGCTTAACCAATTTTCACCATTTTAAATTTCTCTCTGTATATCACCGTAACTACTTTATTAACTTTCACATCAGCATCCCTGATGAAAAAGTTCATCTCATAACATCATTTGCCGAAAGAGCAAAAGCATCAGCATAAATTAAATCAGAAATATTCAAATCCTTACACCATTTAAGGCCCCAGTATCCCTTCTAGTGTGAATTCTGTATAACAATAATCAAACTCTACAAAGAAAGATATATTTTTTTTAATTTTATGTCATTATCTTTCTATATGCACCCTAAAAAGTAGAAAACTAAAGCCTATTGATGGGGCAATCAGTCACTAAATTTGTTTTCACTTCAAAGGAAGATAAAGCGACAGCAATCTTGTTGGGTAAATCAATTGCACCCTATATTTCTTTGAAGTGAATCCAAACTCAGTGGCTGATTGCACCATTGATATGCTTCAGTTTCATTTTCTACTTTTTAGGGCACATATAGGAAGATAATTTTTTTAAATAAGGTTTTTTGAATTTGAGATATAACTCATTAGAGTCAACCTCTGCAAAAATTTGTCTCATTTTTGGAGGAGTGGGGGGGGGGGGGGTGAGAGAGGCAAAATTTGAAGTAGTCTATGACAGTCCACATATGAGCTTTTGACCTAACTCTTTGGAAGATATAGTAAAAGACTTTTCAATTTTCTATTTTTAGGACAGAAGAAAGCAAGAGGGGATTTTTTTTATTGCCCATAACATTCCAAACATCATGTGCTCTCATTTGACATACAACTTACATTCAGCCTCACTTTTGAAAGATATAGCAGAACAATTTTTTGGATATCGTGTGTTATTATTTTCTTTGCTGGATAGCTGAAACTCTGAGGGGGGGGGGGGCAATAGTACCCTGTTCTGTCACTTGTTTACTGACAGAACATTATTTGGAACTCTTCGCTCAAATTTCAAATCTCCCTTGACTGATGTAGCATTATCAGCTAAGTTCGGATTTGAGGCTGTTGTCATTCCCCTTTCAGCACAATTAAGTATAATCATGCAAAGAACTTTACCTGGAACAGAAAGTAAATTAATTCCCTTATAATTATCACAAGAACTACAATCACCTTTTTAAAACATAGGAATAATAATAGCTCTAGTAAAATCCTTAGGAACACCTTATTGTAAAAAATATTCAAAATTTCGATCAGCCATGTTGTTACACTCCAATTAATCAATATAATCTGATGACACTCATATGTTTTTATTTTCTTTGCCAGATAGCTGAAACTCAGGTGCTAGTATCTTCCTTTGAAGTGGGTACAAACTCAGTGGCTGATTGCACCATCGATGTGCTTTAGCTTTAGTTTTATTTTCTACTTTTTAGGGTCATTTTCTTTTTTTTTTTTTCTTCATTTTTAGGGTCAAAATTTCAGTCAGCCATGTTGCAATGCTTCAAATTATGTTTTTATTTTCTTTGCTGGATAGCTGAAACTCGGACACCAAGCAATTAATCTTGCCAAGAAATTAAATAAGGGTTTTTTTTTTATAGAGTGTAAAACAAAAAAAATTATAATTTAAGACTGGTGGAAAACTGTAAATCAATATTTCTAAAACAAAGCTCTGCTCAAGAGAAAAAATATCAAAAAAGTCAAATACAAATTTCACAAAATAAATAAATTTATTGGAGTCTAGACTAACCAATAATCTTTCATCAACATGTTGTACAAAAAGAAATTGTCACTATGAATACGGTCACTTCTACCGTGACACCCTCATCACTTCAACTAACTCGATTACAGTCAACTAACTACCCTCTTAGTCACACCCCGCTTTAAGCTAACGTGGCATGTGCCAACATCACACTTGGAAGCCATGTTTGCATACGATGATCAGGCAGTGATGATGATGTAAGTGGGAGAGACCTTGCTCAACAAGTTTAGCAGCCGTCAATCAATGCAGTTCGGCAACACTACAGGCAGCAAGAAAATGATGGTTCAAAGGAAAGAAACACCCCCAAAATAATAATTACAATGTAAATAAATCAAAACTGGTTAAGGAAATGTAAAAGTGAATGGGTAAACTATCACATCCCTTTGGGGGTGGTAAGAATGCATGGGGGAAATTTTTAGAATCTGACTCACTCCCCATATCACAAGCTTTCATCTGTTGGCCCTCATATTCCAAAGATATAGTAGAACAATCATTTTCATATTTCTCCTTTTTAGGAGAAAACAAGGGGGAGGGCATTATTTTAGAGGCTATGTGACATTTCCCACTTCACAAACTTACAAAAACTTACAAATGGCAAGCAAAAAAAAAAAGCAACAGGAAGATAGGTAAAAATGCCCCCTTAATGTACTCCAGTAGTATTGCTACACCAGTTGCAACAAGATATACTAACTCGCATGCAGGCCTCAGTGCTATTTTAGAGAACCATTTAATACTAACTTGTTAAGTATCCTACATGATCTCACAATCAACCGCATATTAATTTATTTTTCTATGACAATCAACAGAGCCAAAATTCTTTTTGAAATCTATGAAGATAATAATCATAAATTTCTGAAACTCTAAACATTTCTCAAGAATCTGCATAAGTGAATATACACTGCTCACAAAAATTAGGGGATATTTCTTCGCTTCATATTCATTTTGAAATATCCCCCAATTTTTGTGAGCAGTATATTTGATTTGTATGTATGGTTCGTACAATTTCTGAATCCATACTGTTCATCATGAAGTTGATTATCAAACAAATTCTTAATTCTATTAAGTACAATAATGCAAAGAATTTTACCCGGAACAGAAGGTAGACTGATTCCACTATAGTTAACACAAGAACTGCAATCGCCTTTTTTAAAAATAGGGATAATAACAGCTCTAGTAATATCTGAATGTGCATTTTCAAATAGAAAAAAAAGTTTTGCTATTTTCAAACTTAAACATCCTTTAGCAGTGAATATTCAAAGTAGCAGAAGATTAAAAAAAAAATAGGAATAATAATATTTTATTGGTATCTATTAAATGCAAAAATATTTTGCATTTATTTCTTAATACAAAAATATTTTCACTTCTACTCTGACAAAGTTGGTGCTGTCAATGAAATCCCTTTTATCACTATACTCTTACCAATTATATTTCAAATTTCTGGAATGAATGCTATTTGCATTACCCATTTAAAATTATGCCATTTTCCAAATTTAGAAACCATTAATGGTAGAAATTCAAAATATTGGAGATTCTGTAACTGCGATTCATAATATTTTATTAAAACCTAACCAATATAAGAGAATTTCATTTATCCCTTATAAAACAAAATTTAAAAGTGTAACACTCCAAAGATCAACTTTTCAAGTTGGACCTTTTGTCTGATCCAAATTTATTCAAAATCTGGATAGCTTTGTCGGGCACCAGGCAATTTTAACTTGCCAATTAAAGTTGAAATAGGGTTCCTTAGGTATTTCTCTAGCATTACTTATTGAGTAAGAATTCTAAAAGGATTGTCAAGTTTAATTAAAGTTTAAATATAATCAAAAAATCAATTTACGTTGTTCAAGAAAAAAATAGCAAAAATTCAAAAGTTCCTATAACAAAGTTTATTTCCAAAATATTCAAAAGACAATAAATTCAATACAAAAGCTGGAGTACTAACAACTCACATCTCAACTTCCACTAACAGTCAATTCTACATCTCTACTATTTCTGACTCTACTTTTCACAATACTGACTACACTGTCTCTGTGACCTAACATCACTTAGTTATAACATGTTGCATACAAATCCGGCAAGTGTCTGTTGTATGCCGGGAAACATTTGAATAATCTGACAATCACGCTAGCCATGATGCAAGAGGGGTCATGTCCTACATGCATGCATTAGCGGCTGACAATCAAAAGGTCGGGGGTTGGGCATGCGCAACTCCTACGCTCAGAAATGATACTTGCGATGTCTAAAAGTAAAATAATAATCCCCAAAAAGGTAAATATAATGTAAATAAAGCAAAACCGGTTAAGGAAAAGTAAAAGTGAATGGGTGGACCATCACAATATCTACTGACAAAATGAAAGCAATAGTTTGTTTTTGATAAAAACAAGGTAAAAAGAGGCAATCCCACCCTTTATTTTCCAGCATAAAACTAATGAAACAACATAGATTGCATACACTTTCTCATATATGTTTTAAAATTTTTATTAAAGATAGTACAGTATAAAGTTAAATATATTTCAATTTTATACTTATCTTTCTGTAATAACTGAATATAAAATGCATGTTATTATATGCTAATCTACCAGGAAAGTAAATTTTATTTTAATAGAATGTAAACTTTTTGGACCATGTGGTCTATACAGCAGTATTTCTTAGAGAATTTCTCTCTACAAATAGATCTTTATAAATAGATTAAACACAATGAAACTCAGTTGAGAAAGTTTTGCAAAAATCTCCATTCTACAAAATCAATCTAGGTCAAGTACTACTTGCATCATAAGGTTCACATATATACAGAATTACTAATTTGGATGGGAATTTAAGAAAATTTTTGTTAATAGCTTGCAAAGTTCAAGTACTAGAGGCTTGCACAGAGACATATGGGGCATTACAAAAATAATTTTTCAAGTTCAGGGATTCATGAAATTCCCTCCTAACAGAAAATTTTGAAATTCTTATTGTTATTATTGATGCAGTACTATTTCCATACTTTTTGCAATAAAGTAAAAAAGTAACTAAATGAAACACTAAAACAATAATGCATCAACTATTTTTCATCAATAGGAGAGGTAACAGATATCTATGATGCTATGTGCCAGTGGTATGTATCTCACTTTTCTGTATCTCAAATTTCAATCATTATTTTCAAATATTACAAAATTTACTGTATTTTTTTTCATTTTTAACTTCAGTAAATTAAAAAAGATTTTCCCGTTTATCCTAAATTTCTTCATTATTCTAATATAAATAGTTTATAATATTTCTATTAATGTTTAAATCTTTCATTTATTAAAATTTTTTCTACATTTTTTTAGTCATTTATGCAAATAACACCTAATGCATATGCTTAGATTTGTGTTGATTGGCAAACTCTAAGCCAAAGGAAAGTAATGTCATAAAAATATTAATTTTTGCTTTAAAAACAATTTCAATAAAAACTAAAAAATACATCTAAAAAAGATAAATAACTATTAAAAAATTTCAATAAAAACATTTCAAAGCATTTAAAGATTAACTAAAACATTGAGAATGAATTGTTTTAGCATTATAAAGTTGTGCAACTGCTATGGAAAAGTTTAATTTTAAAATTGCAGCAAAAATTTTGGTTAAAAATAAAAATTTTATAACGTTAATTTTTTTTAAAATAAGAAGGTACTTTCCTACAAAGGACAGAGATAACCTAGAAGCTATATTAAGTTTGTCCTGGTTTCTCATACAACATACAAACACTTGCAGAAGGACTTGCCCAGCTAATCTTAGTAGTCAAGTACACTAACAACTAGACCAGGTAGGGTCTGTGGTAATTAGTGCATTTGGTTGAAATGTAATTTAAAGTGTTACTAAAATAAACCCTACCCTTTAAAAATCGTGCTTTTAGGCTAATTGCTTAATCCTTCGATTCTTCTGATATCCACCATTAGAGATCACTAGCAGTTTTGTTTTTCATTGTTTCAAATTAATTATTCTTTATAATTGCAGTATATATTTGAGAAGCAATAAAATATAATTCTAGAATATTAGAGTGAAAAAAGGGGAATTTGGGGGAAAATATTTTTACAGCCTTGTACTATGGTTACAATGTTTACTTCCCAGGTCACTAGAATTCAAAATAGGAAACTGATTAATACTGTCCCAACATGGAAATGGTTAATGAACAATACAAAAGAAAATGGGCAATACAAAAGAGTTGTTCTAATGAAAAGTGGATAACTCCTGTATCTGTGTAATGAACTGCTCAACATCAGAATCAATGGCAAATATCAGCTGAAAAGTAATAGTTGTGTGGATTAAAGAAAAACCCTTCATGGAAGCATCCAAAATCAAAATTGGATGATGTTGAACAAAGTGCAGTATACTGATATTTTAATTTGACCATCAGGGTCCGTTCTGGATTGAGTATTATGGTGACACCATCAACTCACAACATTGCAAAACTGGGCATTTGAAGGCAGACAATATAAAATCAAAACGCCCACGGAGGGCTCTTGTGTAAAAGTTGTTTCATTGCATAACAGTGTCTGCTCCTATACTGCCCAAGTAATAATAATACTGTTGAACAGGTATGGCTTGGATTAACTGGAACATCCTCCTTGTAGTTCTGGCACATTTTCCTTATTAGATTTTTGCATTTCTGGACCTCCAAAAACGTCATGAAATGAAGAAAGTTGAAGTTGGATGAAGAAATGCAGTGCATTGTTACAAACCTCCTCAGGCAACAGCCACAGTTGCTCTAGGAAAATGGGTATCATGTTGCTATTTTGAAAAGATCAATAAAAGATTTGTCTCATTTCTGACTTTTCCACTTTTCATTTGAATGACCCTTTATATAAATATATTCACTAATATAAAGAACTTTGTCTACATTATTTCATACGGTTGAATATGCGAAAATGCAAAAAATTTATACATTCTCTTTAAAACTTTGGTAGCATTAATTATTTGAAATGCATAGGCATTGGCATATGACTTAAGAAACTGGCTTTAAAATTAGTAGTTACATTATTTTGTTTAGGGCTCTCTCTCTCAGTCTAAATTTGCATTCCCTCACCTTTTTAAATATCACAATGCTTCAATTCTTTGGACCATCTTAGCTATGAATATAAATATTTCTGTGTAAATATGCATACACTTGCTTAAATAAATATACTTTTATTTAATGGTAATTTGCATGCTTCAGTGATGAGCTTCATCTTGCTTGAATTAAGTCAGATCTATTTTAGACTGTATAGCCATATATGTATAACACAAAATGCTTTTCAGTGAAAGAAATGTCAAATTTTTACTATATTGATTATCTTTGCTACCATTAGCAGTTAATCTGACTTTCATGTTGAGACAAACTGAAGTCACAGAATCCAGGCACATATTCAAACAAGTCATATCGATCTGTTCTTCAAAGTAAGATAAATGGAAACAAATTTATGCCTTTACCATTTTTCAAAATTATTCCTAGTTGCTTTAAATACTGCATTCATAACTTTGTCATTTTAAAGGCAAATCTTCTTATATTTAGTTTGCCACCTAAACTTATTTTCCAAACTATGGTTTGACACAACCCTTATGCTAATTGTATATCAGATTAACCATAACATGAGAGTTCATAACTTTTTCCTTTTCTAGTTCTCCAACTGAATCCATTAACAAAATTTATATATATAAATAGAATTTCTAAGACATCAATTCTATAACATAGGCTATATAAAAAGAAGATTCTGTTTCAGTGGTTGCTAATATCTTGTGCTGTGATTTTAGAAATTCCAAAAATCTAAGTCTGAAACTTTTACCCTACACCGTTATTTCAAAAAAGTCAACATATTTGGCCCTTTTATATGCGCTGTTTAGTTCATAGTTCCCATTTGGGTTTTCAAGATTATTTATAGTATGTTCTTAGCACATTTATACTAGTCCACAACTGTTTACTGAGATCTTTCTTGATTTTTTTTTCATCTGCTATTTGGTCTTATTAATTCATTTGCTGTTTTCAACACGTACTTCAGAATTAGTTTTTTTTTCAAGAAATCAAATGTTGTTTATAACTGATATACAGCAGCTGATTGTTACATAATACTGTGAATATCATTTAAGAAAAAATATATGAATCATGCAATTTATCAAACGATAAAATAGTTTAGTCAGGAATCACGTTTTTTTTTCACTGTACATAAAGATATGATTTTAAACATACTTTTTGCTTGCACTGAAAATCAATATTAAAGAACAATGAGATATTAAAATAATGAAATAAATTGTCATTAATTCATTTATCTTAAGCATGTATTTTTCTTTTCATTTCCATTCTAAAATAGTTTTCTTGTATGCTTTGTGAATACTGATATTAAAGGTATGCAGTAATTACTAGTTCAAGAAGAGAGGGCATTAAAAAAATATTAAAAAAATAAAATTAAGTACACTTTTTCACAAAATTTAAAGATCACACTAAACTGATTGCTGAGAAAGCACCACTATTTACTATTGTTTATAACAAGGTTATACATATACAGTCAGAAGTTTTTATTCTGAAATGAAAATCTAACAATGGGAAAGGGTTTGAAGTTAACATTATACAAATGAAAAGCTTGCTTTTTTTACTTAACAGGAACAAAACATTACTTGTCCCTGTTTCTTAATGCTAGATGGTTTCTAATTTTATACAAAGCTTTTTCAACAAAGACTTGGATTGATCTTATGATACAGAGTATAATAAGTTTTGTTATATAATATGAAATATGCATTTGTGAAGTTCAGCATATTATTAAAAAAATTGCATTGCATTTAATTATAAAATTATTAAAATTCCATTATATTTAATTTTCCTATAAAAATTATGGAATATGTGGAGGAATACTTCCAGACATCAACACAGCCGAGATATTTTTACTCCAACTACTGAACTAATACTGCATTTAACAAAATATTTTATGGAAACTTTATATATGTTTTAAAATTTATATCCAAAATACTAAAACATTATCAAAAAAAATTTTTTGTTGTATATCTTAAAACTAAAGATAATTATTTCCTGTACACTTCTGAAGTATTTGAGGAAGAAATAAATAAAAACAAGGCTAATATTTTATGGGACTTTTTTAAAATTATAGTACATATTTAAACAAATTAGACTATTAGTAAAGAGATTATTAAATTGATGTTATCATAAAATATTGTTGACTAAAAAAATTAACTATCGAATTGAAAGGTATGTTTCAACTGCATAGATCATTGCCTGTATTATATCTGCTATCCTGACAGTAAACTGAATAATAAAGTGAACCTTTAACTGAATCAATGTGTATGTTTTTAACCTTAATACACTAATATGGAAACCCTCTTTAAGCACATAAAGTTGTGAATGCAAAACACACTTTCTTTTGGTACTCTTTACATTTTATTATGTGAATCACAGCAATTCTTTTTCCTACTCTTAAAGTGTATCGGATCAATTCATGTACTAAAAATTCACTTTACAGTAGAAGACTGAATTGTTATTTGCTCATATTAATCCGGACTAAACACACATATGCAAAAGTTCATCTGCAAAAGAATGGATTTTTGGCCTGCTGTATCTGAACATCATGTCTTACACATTGCAAGCCAAAATGTCCAAACAGTCAAACATGTTGCCTGATATAGGAAAAAAAAATTACAATTACCATTATAACAGGAAGAAAATGTCACATGTATGATTATTGTTATCATAGTATTTCCCAACCCTATTATTGCAATTTAATAAGCATTCCAAAATATGCAAGAAAAAAAAAGTCACATCTCAAGGGGTTAAACATGCATTTTAATCATTAGATCAGCGGTGTCCAACCAGTAGTTCACAGGTGCCTGGTAGCCCATGATTTTTTCAGGCACCTATCAAAGTCCTCTATGAAGTTTTCTCTCGGTCATGGCCCACGAGTTTCACATAGTTATATGAGGGAAGGGGCACACGATGTCTTTTGGGCAAGCTAAGTGGTAACAGTAATTATTGTTATAAAGAGATTGGCACACCACTGCATTAAATGATTGGAGCTATATTAATTATTGTACACATGAGCATGAGGTCAGTTTACAAAAGATGGCACAGGAAATGCAGAGTTTGAAAAACAAACACATTAAAAAATATCTAAATGTGCTCAAACAAATGGTTTTATTTTTGTTTTTTGCTTCAAAGGTATACAATTTTTAGCAATTATACAATACCCAAAGAAGCTTCACTCCTAGTAGTCGGAATTTAAAACATTTCAGAATTTATTTTTATATACAGATTAAGATATATCAATGGTTCAAAAAATACTAATGAAATTTTTTTATATTGAGTTGTCTGCACAAGGCTTTTCTAGTAATATTCTATCCTTTTTTAAACCCTTTTATTCTCCAATGGCTGAAGATGGTAATCCAAGTGAACATTCCATTTTAAATATTCTTAATCAGCAGGTAAATAGCAAATTTACATTTAATGAATTACTCCTGAATGTGTAAGCTATCTTTATTAAGCCTAGATTTTGACTTTTAAAACCTAATATTTGAACCAAAGAAACCAGTGAGATATAAATTTTTAATTTTTAGCTGTCATTTCACAAACTTCTTAGGTGATATTAAAAACCATGTTCAAAATAGCCTCCAAACATAAGTTTCAGAATAACAGCTGGTAGGATACATGCTGATATTTCAGTGGAGATTATTTTGCAAAGGAAGAATAGTTTAGAATTAGGAGATTAAGTGTAAGGATGAGTATTTTTAATCCAAGTCTTTGTTGAACAACATTCGTGCATAGTTTATTTAAACCTTTGTGCAAATAATGAAGCCTGTAATTCTGCCAGTTACTTTTTTGTTCATTGGTTACAAAGAGATATTTTATGTAATGCTTTCAAACTTGTTGCTGATAAGTTAAACCTACTGACTGTTCATCAGTTTATGCAAAGAGAAATTTAAAATACTAGTGATAAGTTTTTCCTCAATGTGCGACATATGAAAAATACTTGCATTCTAAACTTTTTTTTCTTTCTTAGCTATAATTATGTACTCTCAGCAGACTGCCTATTGCACAAATTTTTAGCTTTGATCCTTAAATTTTGTGAAAGATGTAATAGATAAATAAAATAAAAATAACGAACTAAAAATGGGAATTTTGCTAAAAACCTGCACACCTTTCAGCTTCTTTTCCTCTTTAGCAGCCATTAAGGCCTGTTCTTTCTCCATTTTTCTCATCATCTTCAATTCCTGTGCTTGTCGTGTCAATTCTATAGTTGCAAATAATGAATAATGCATTCAGTGCCAAATTTAAATTTTGAGTTTTATCCTGATCAGTTTTTTTTTTAAACCAGTTTTCTTCTCTTTTGATTTATGAAACTGCAGAAATTAGGTAGGTATTTCAGAAATCATTTTGTATATTGCATACTAAGAGAGTTTATTCATTTCAGCAAGAAAGGAAATAAGACATTAAATAACAAGGAAAACTCTAGTTAAACATTTAAAAAATGTTTGAAATAGATATCATACCGATGTACATATGTGTAATGCAATGCTCAGAAAAAACCTTTTCATTGTTTAAAAACAATTATAAATATAAATCAAATTATATTTGGTTAAAATAATATGCACATAAAAGCACTAACTTTGCAATGTAACTTCATTTAAAATTTCATTTTTATAAATTATATATAGAAATTTGAAAAAATAATAAACACTGATAGTGCCAAATTTCCTTTTATGCTAATACACTGTAACATAAAATGTAAATTTAAAGTTCTGAATCAAACATACAAAATTACTATATTTTTGGATTTGGAATTAAAGACTCTCTTATACTCTATCAAAATAACTTTTTCAGAAAAAGTGTGAAAACAAAATGCAAGACAAGTAAACTATGTTTTCCATAAAACTAGGATGGCAATTGATAGGTTAAAACCTATTGCATTTTCATTTTTTTTAATTCCTAGATTAACATAATATGGAATTGTACACCATATTAGCAAAAATATTGGGACACTTCCATATTATATGAAATGCACAGGCAAAACTGAATGTTTCAAAATTTCTAAATTAGACTTTTGGGGGAAAATGAAACTGAAAAGAGATCTGACATAGACCCTTAATCAACACCTTTTTTTTTTTACTTGTTTCCAACAACAGTATTCAGCATTTAAATCTGCCAGTGCCATTGGCACTGCACATTTCAAAATGCTACAGACTAAGAGATAGGTGGTAGATAGATCACTAGCACTAAAAAAAAAACTTCAAAATTCCTGTGTTTTTTTTACTATAAAAATATATAGTTAAGACTTGTAAAACAACATTAATCTTTTTCAATTTGATGCACATTTTGTTAAATTATAAAAAAAAAATTGTATTCCAACCATTTGATAGTCATTCTTTAATTGCAATATCAGGCATCACCATCCCTTTAGTTCACATTATCCCATACTGAAGCAATTCCCTTGCTCACAAGTTTAACTGAACTGTTACCAACTAATTTTTTCATCATGCTTTTAAAGCTCTTAAAAATTAAAAATACATTTTTAGATGATTTTGGAAGCATTTTAATATCTCTAGAATTTTTTTTATCATTCATCATATGATTCATCAAGTTATTTCCCACAAACGAAATCCAAATGGCAGAGTTTCTTGGTTTTGAAAATGTACCATTTTAATTCAAGTGAAGCACAAGATGCAGCTATGATTAAATGGATACACGTGTGGCAGCTTGCGTGCCTTTGTAGCCCCATGCTGAATGCAGTAAACAAATACCAGATAAAATCTGCATTTGCTGAATTAATACTGTTTACTTACATAGTCCTTTAGATCCTTACACATTTACTAAGTTATCATCATCAATATCACTTTTTTTCTTCTTCAAAACTTCTATGCCACACATCATTTAAAATTTTTTTATTATCCCCTGATCTAATAGTTGTAGTTCCAAAGTTGAGTTTGATGGTAGGAACACAACTGTTATGGCATTTAATACTGTACAACTACAGGCACTGTAGTTATACACAACTACAGGCACTGTAGTTGTACAGTATTGGTTGGTTACACAGAATTACTAGTTGTAAATTCTGTGTAACCAATTTCCTTGCTGTATTTTAATGCTTTCTCCTTCAATGATTTGCACCTATTGGAATGTTTTTTCCCCATATTGAGTACACCATTTTAGCAAACACTGCTCAACATCAGGGAATTCTACATGCCTCATTCTTGCCACCATATCTTTTTTTTTTTAAATTGACAGAGTACTGATAGGAATTCTGAACCCCCTTCGCTACTTTCAACAGCTGCGAACACCTTTGCTTTATCACTTAATGGCAATGCATTCAACTTACACTTTGCTGTCATTGTAATACAGTTAAATCTGTCAGCCATGTGAGAAAGGGGGGAAGCATTGCATAACCATAAAGAATCAAAATCAGAATATCTCTAAACCTGCAAGCAGTGGGGACAATGCACAATAAGTGAAAATCACTTTGTCCGTCGGGCAAGAATTTCAGAAACTTACCATCACAGTAGCGAAACAAGATTTTAAGGGAAAAACTTATCAAAAAGGGATCCCCCATATATTCTTCATAAAAATTTGAGTAATCAAGGAAATGATGAAAAAATAGTTTGAAATAAAAGAGAGAAAAGTACAATAAATGTATAAGGATCTGGTTGGGAATTTAGAAAAAATTGGATTTAATGAGAAATTTAAGATACAGAGGTTCAAGTTAGCAATAGTTAACTCTATATAACATATCTATTTTTATCCATAGAGTTTTATTCTTTTTACTTTTAAAAAATTGAGAAAAAAAATGGTATATAATATAACCTATTGCTGTTAATTGGTTATTTGGCAATTTTTTTTCAAAAGTTCACTCTTTTGATGGAGCATAGTTGACAAAAAAGCCTGGGATATCCTCAAAGTATATCACCATAAACTAGAAGGATGCATATCACCTCTGGTGCATATGAGAATCTCAATTTCAAAGTGAAAGAAGTTTTTCATTTGCCTACTGTTTCATTTCTTAAAAGTTTTAATTTGAGCAAGTGGATAATGGGGAAAACGCAAATAGTATTTTGTAAGTAATTGTACAACATAAAAGTATTCTTTGTCTTTTAATTCTTAAATCTAAAAAGTTGCATTTCCCACACATCTCTCAGAAAAGTGGGTACATTATTGCTGGCAGAGATCTCTTAAAAACCACTAATTTTTTTAAAATTTCTATTCTATACATATTATTTATAAAACTCAATAACAGCTCTGCCATTTCATCATTTCAGTGATCTGTAAAGGTATATATATTAAAAACTATTAAGAATTTGAAAAATTTGAATTATAACATTTCACTGGTCTGTAAATGGTAGCTAGGCATAAACAGGAAGGAGAGCTGTGTACCAATCCCCAGTGATGATGCAAAGAACCAGCCAGGTCTATCACCTAATGTCCGACCCCACCTTCTCGTGATGCAGGCTGTTAGTACCTTTCAAAGGAGATATTCTCTTTTGGAAGGGAATGGAAGGAGAGGACTGCCACTTCAGTATTGCCTACTGATCTGGTCATCTATGGCCACTTTTTTCTTTTTTTTTTTCATTCCTGCTGAGGAGTGGTCAATTTCACAGGGTCCTGGTGCTGACTGTTTATACCTACTAGACTGGACTTATTTATGGATCCTGGACTTACTACACTGGTGGGCCTCTATTTAGAGAGAATCTGCCACTGTGTTTTCTGTTTGCTTCTGGGTTGCCAGCCCTAAGTGAACAGAGGCATGGGATACCTTATATCAGCTGGTGCATAATCCTGATCAGAAGCCATCGCAGGTACCTGAACCACACTTAGCCAGCTGGGCATTGTCAATCCTAAACTGGAGTAATGTGTCTCAGGCAGGCCATATGGCTCTTGAAAAAGTCAACTTCAAAAAGGTGGTGCCTGAAGTTCCTACCATCATTGGTGACTTTAGCCTTTAGTGGAGGAGGAACAGGTCTTTGCCCCATGCCTGCGATCAGGAGGCTGTTTGATATTGTTGGCCCTACCTATCTCAATAAACCTAGTTTCTTTAAAAATCCAACTAATCATTTTCTCTCTGCAGGAACATGGCACGTGAGGACATTACATAGAGATTATTCTCTTGATGTCCTCACACAGGAATTCTAGCGCTATAACCTAGATATTATAGGCTTGCAAGAGACCAGATGGACAGGTAAAGGTGAGATACTTAAAAATAATTTTAAATTTTACAGGGAGGGAGGGAGGGTGGAAGGCATCACCAAGGAGTGGGTCTGTTTCTCAGCAGACATACTAATGATGCTCTTCTAGGATATGAGTGCATTAATAAAAGGTTTTTTTACAGCAAAATTTCAGACAAGCATTAAAGACTTGAATGTTATCTGCTGTTAAGCCCCCACTGAGGATACCGATGAGGATGAGAAGGATAGGATTTATGGACAACTTCAGGATATTTTGAATTCTCTCAAGAAAGGAGATATTACTCTTGTTCTAGGTGACTTCAATGCCAAGGTTGGTACTGACTCTGACCTTTGGGGAGGGGTGATAGGCCCTTTTGATATTGGTATTTAATTGGTAAATTAATTGGTAGCTGCAATGGCAATGGGCAAGTCTCCTACAGGTAAGTAAATTCAATGGTTTCAAAAAAAAACTAACACTTATTACAAACACTGTGACATACATAAGTACACATGGGTTTCACCTGATGGACTGCATAAGAATATGATTGATTATATATTAATTAACAGCAAATGGGCTAGTTTTCTTAGGCATAATAGGGGAGCTGATTACCAGAGCATATAGGGGAGCTGAAATTGGATCTGGCCATTACTTTGTTAAAAGTGTCTTGCAACTTAAACTTAAAAAGTGTTGTGCTAAGGTTAAAAATTTTACCTTTAATACTGAAGCTCTGAAAGACTCAGTTATAGCTAAAGCTTACCATGATATATTACTCAGTCATTATGACAGTCATGGTTTGCTTACTACTGAAGCTGAGGAAGAATGGGGCCATTTTAAACAGGCTTTTTTGGAAACTAACAGTACTCTTTTAGGAAAAAAGGAGCAGAGGAGGCAGAATTATTTGAGTGATAAGGCCCTTGAGCTTATTTCAGAAAGAAAGAACTGCAGGAATGTCCTAAATCAATACCCTACTAGTCCTAATAGAAAGCATTACAGAGAACTTAATAAACGTGTAAAAGATCAGTTAGCTGCTGATAAGAATCTTTGGCTTGATGGCTTGGCTGACAAAGCCAAGGAAGCAGTTAGACAGCACAATAGCAGAGAGCTGTACCATATAGTTAATGTTTTGTGTGGTAGAAAATGGACAGGCATACAGGGATTGAAGGATAAACAAGGTAAGGTTATAGAAGGTGAGGATTCTGCCATGGTAGGTGGGCTGAGCATTTCAGTGATATTCTAAACAATGTGGTTAGTTCTACTCCCATTGTTTGTAGTGATGATAGATGAATTGGTGGCTTTAATGTTGGCCCTATAACACAATCTGAAGTTATTTTGGCTATTTCTGAACTTCAAATCCCCTGGGGTAGATGAAATTACTACAGAAATGATATAGCTGGGAATGTTTCGGTTACCACTTGGACGACTGATATTTTGAATATCTTTTATGATAAAGGGGTGGTTCCCAAGGATTTTACAAGAGCTATTATTATCCCTATTTTCAAAAAAGGTAATCACAGTTCTTGTGATAACTATAGGGGTATCAGCCTACTTTCTGTTCCAGGGAAAGTTCTTTGCATGATTGTGCTTAATAGAATTAATAATCTGGTTGACAGTCAATTGCATGATGAGCAATGTGGATTCAGAAGTAGTAGGGGATGTGTGGATCAGATATTTTCACTTAGGCAGATTCTTGAGAAATGTTTAGAGTTTCAGAACCCTTTGGTTACTAGCTTTGTTGATATCAAAAAGGCATTCGACTCTGTTGATCGTCATAATTTGTGGTTGATTGTGAGATCATATGGTATATCCAAACAAGTAAGTTAATATAATGAAAGCTCTCTATAATAACACTGAGTCGTGTGTGAGAGTTGATAAGTCTTGTAGCAATTGGTTCAGCATTACTTCTGCTGTTCAACAAGGGTGCATTTTGTCTCCTTTTCTCTTTAGTTTGTTTATTGATTATGTTATGCGAAATTCACTGCAATGGAAAGTTTTTGGCCTTAAATGGCCTGGAGATATGAAAATTTCTGATTTAGATTATGCTGATGATTTAGCCCTTTTGACAAATGCTGATGAGATGAACTCTTTCATTCGAGCTGTTGATGAGACTGGTAGTAGAATAGGTTTGGTTATAAACAGAGAGAAAATTAAAGTGATGAAAATTGGTCAGGTAGTCTGTGATTCAGTTAATCTGATTGGTTCCAATCTTGAGCAGGTGTCACAGTTCAATTATCTTGGGAGTTATGTAACAGATACTGGTGATGTGCGGCATGAGATTAACAGATGAATAGGGATTGCTGCTGGGACTTTTCAGAATCTATGGAGAGTGTGGAGAAATAGGCTTATACACCTAAAGACTAAAATTAGAGTGTATAATAGTTTGGTTCTTTCTAGGGTTAGTTGTGGTAGTGAAACTTGGACACTTTGTAAACAAGATAACAGGAAACTAGATGCTTACACAGTATCTTGGGCATTAGGTGGTTCTACTTTGTAACTAATGATGAGGTTAGGCGAAGGAGTCGGCAACCTCCTTTAAGCAGCATATTGTGCAGAGAGAGACTCCGCTAATTTGGCCATATTGCCCATATGGATAATTATAGATTGGCGAATAGGGTTATGAACAGTGTGCCTAAAAGCCTCAGAAAGAGTGGGAGACCTAGGATGTGGTTGGCAGACAATGTTAAACAGGACCTTGTTAGAATTGGTGTGAAGTGGCCAGATGCAATAGATGTAGCTCAGGACAGATATACTTGGAGAATTAAACTGCATGGTCTGGTTGGACCTTCATAGCCCATGGCTGCTTGAGGAGGAGGAGGAGGATGAGTACCGATCAAATAAGAGTTTCTAACTTATCATTTTCATTGTTTCCAATGGAAACTGCATGATGTTTTCACATTCCATCATCAAATTTCAAATTTCTATCATCATTGCAATATTCATTTGAAATTTTGGAATTTTCAGTCATTTTCACACTTAGTGGGTGCAATTATAGTGTTCAAAAGATTCCAAAAGTGCAAATCATAATATTTTATCAATTCCTATCTAACCCTAAAAAGATTTTTTCAATTATCACTAAATACAAACAATTATCTGCTGAAACAAAAAATTTCCCACTCACCCTGGGTCTAAGAGGTCAATTCATTGTTGCCAATGGAAATATCGTGGCGTTCACATTCCACCACCAAAATTTAAAAATTTTAGCTTAAATATGTCGTTTGCAATATTGGTTTGAAATTTTGGAATTTGAAATTTTTTCCACCATTAGAGTGTGCAATAATAATTTTCATACATTCCATTAGAGTGTGCAATAATAAAAATGTGAATCATAATATTTTATCAAATTCCCATCTAATACCAAAAGAATTTTTCATTTATCTCTAAAAACAAACAATTATCTGCTAAAACTAAAAAGGTATATTTCCCCACCCTCTTTGGGTCTAAGATGTCAACTCATTGTTGGCAATGAAAACTTTGTGACCTTCATATTCCACCACCAAAATTTCAAATTTCTAGCATAAATACATCGTTTGCAATATTTATTTGAAATTTTGGAATTTTCAACTTTTTTCACTGCTAGAGGGCATAATTATAGCTTTGGAGAGATTCAGAAAGTGTGCATTGTAATATTTCATCAATACCTATCCAACACAAAAATAATTTTTAATTTATCTATGTAAACAAAAGTGTTCAATGTCTAGAGACAGACAACAAAGTGAAACTATTATCTCATTTTCTTTGAAAATGAGATAAAAAATTACAGAAAAAAGTGATTTTCATGTTTCAAGCATAAATTTATTTTTTTTATTATTCAGAAAAAGTTGGGTTGTTTTACTTCTGAGAAGCACTTTTTTTCACACATTAGGCTAAATGGCCGGGTTACACAGAGCCCAAGGGCTTATAGAAAGTTAGGGGATTTGAACACATTGAACAGCTGTTAGGAGACAGATGGAAGTCTCCCACCAAAGCTTCCTAACATGTTCTTTAATGTGCACAAAGTATGGCTCTCCTGCACATGAGACCACAGCTTTAAGTCCCACCGATGAATGGCACCCTTTCCAAGCCTATTGATGTCCCCTTTCTCACTGATGGTAGGATGGGGTCTAGCAGAGATAAATCTCAATGCCAGCACAGTTGGGACTTGAACCTGGGAACTGCAGATTACAAGTCTGACATGCTACTCACTGAGCCAACCCCTTGCCCATTATTCAGAAAGAACTTTCTTTTCTACTCATATTATAATTATTTTGGTTCATTAGATTTTTTAAAATTTTACCTGCATAACCAGATCTCTTTTTTTCTGCATCATTTTAAAAAAAAGTCTTAATTAAAATTAACATGTAATTTCATTCCATAAAATAAGAATTAAATACACAATTAAAAGGACCTTCTTGTTCAGAAATTAATTAAAAATAACTTAAAATTCTCTGTTGTTGAGCAATAAAATTTTAAAGTTTATCCTTCAAATTATTTGCATGTTAGAACTTTTCAGGAGAAAACTCGGAAGCTTTTCAGAGTAAGGACAATGCTCTGTCTTCAGCGAAATGACACTATGTGATGAAGTTAGGGATGTTTATAACTTCTTTTCACATGTAGTGAAGGGCGATTCCAGTGACTCGATTGCAGGTGGGGATGGGTGAGGTCATTATTTCAATAGCCTCGTGGACTATGGTTCCAGAGAAAGTGGATACATGTGCAAGCAGTGAGGTATGCTTCCAGTCTATTGTTGTCACATGTTGTACTGCTAGCCCAGCAGTGGTCGTCGTTAGCTTGTTTTGGCTGACAACTGTTTGATGCTCTGTGAACCTCTCTTGTAAAGAACATATGGTTTTTCTGATGTAGTAGACAACAGAATTATCTGGCAAATGCAAGGGAAATCGACACATGCTCGATCTTTGAAGTTCGATAAATTTGTCTGTCCCTTTTGAAAAAAGGTCTACTTCAAAAATTGGGTATACCAATTTCCCTTACATTTGTCAGAAATTTTTCATTGTCGCTGATAATTTTTGATTGTCCTGAATAAACACAGCAATCAGAGTGTGTTGCAATGTGAAAGATCTGCTACTGTAATAAGCCCCAGATGAAAAATAAATTTTGTTTTCTTATTGATGAAATGTCATCAAAGAACAAAAAATTACTGAAAAGTACTTTTAATAATCTAAGAGTGTGAAGACACACTAATACAACCTAAATCAATTTCAAACAGGAAATGTGCATATTAATTTTTGTTGTCGGCAACCTTTTAAAGGACCAGAAATGGATAACATAGATTTTACAGTGTAAACCACAGGTAGGTAACCTATGACCTATTAGACAATTCTATCTGGTCTTCTACTGTGTCTAGCAACCAGAAAAATTGTAGCCTGTTCAATCTGAGAATGGATTTTAAATATGTAAACATATATATATGTATAGAATAAATTTATTCTATTCATATATACATGTTTACATAACAGTAAAGGTTTGATTTAACTTAATTTTATACCAGATGCAATTATGAGTTATGTTTTCTTTATTTGCTGAAAGTAAATAGTCAACTTAATTTTAAGTGTCGGTAAGCATTTGTATCTATAGTAAGTGGCCCACAAGCTCATAAAGTGGCTTTAGTCATAAAAAAAATTAACCCACCCCTGCTATAACAGGGTTCTAAGACAGAAAGATGTTCAAACCATATGTTATGTCGAAACTTGCTTCTCCAAGATCAATATCTTAGATTAGGCTGTATTAGAACTTCAGTGAGAATATATTGTGGTTTCATTTGAAAATCCCTATTTTAATTTGGTATCTACTGAATTATTCCCACACATACAACTAACAGAATTTTAAAGCTCAGAGTGGTTAGTGCACTTGGCTACTAATCTAAGGGACCTGGGTTCAAGTCCTGAGTAAGGCATGGAAATTTGTGATGTTTTTCTGCTGAAGACCCATCATCCTCACAAACCTTCTACTATAACATGTAAATTGACAGGTTCCTGTCAGACCTCTGTGGCAAGCACTGCTTGAAAGGATATTTAGTTATTTTTAAAAATAAATACTTACCTTGTTGTTCTAGCTGATGTTGGAGTTGTTTTTGTTCCCACTGTCGTTGCTGTTCTTCTTCTTCAGCACTTCTTTGTTGTGGTGTTTTTCTAACTTGAACGCCAAGCCTTCCTTTTCTAGCTCTAACTTCATCTATCCGTGCTATTACCTCTTGTTCACTTAAAAGAACATAATCCTATAAAATGAACACAAAAGTGAGTCAAAAATATGATTTAGAAGTGCACATCAGAAATATAAAAATTTATAGATGTAAATTTTTATTTTGCTACCATTTCCAATTCTATCATGCTGCCAGTTCTGTATCCCTGTACCATAACAAAAATATGCAACTTAGAAAAAAAAAATTATCAGAACAATTTAATTTATATTTAAACACACTTATACCACACATGGCACATAAATAATAGCTAGACAGAAAATTATTATATTGAAGAATGCATCTGCTATGGCCCATATAACTGACAATTATTTTTTATGCTGATGGCTGATGCAACAGAGAAATGATTGGCTAATCCCAATGGTAGTTTAATAGGCTCAGTAAAAAATGTAATCTGAGTCACACAATGTTTTTAAAAAACTATACTGACATGGGTTCTGTCTACACCATATTTTCAAATAACTTGCTCAAAATAGAGCCCAGTAAATACATTGATGCAATTGTACTGAATAAACTGGACCAATGCTATTTCATAATATTTGTTGGGAAGTTGGTACACCACTAGAACATAGGTACCGGCCATCAAATTTAATGGTTGACAAACATGATACAGTATCTGGAACAAACCACTTTAGGTTCACTCCTCCAACGGGATAAACTTAACTATTAATAAGTCAGAAATTAGTTTCCCCATTTGTATCAAAATCTGTACTCAGAGTGTTAATCAGAAAACTACTATATAGTATTACGTTGCATTTTTTTTTATTGAATGGAATAAAATCCATTCCATTTTTAAAACATATGAAAAGTGGATAAAATGTAAATGAAGACATACCCTCCCACATAGTAGCTTTGAATCTAGCTAGCTCTTCCTCCCTATTATCATTCAAAAAATTTTGCAGTGTTTTTAGATCGGAGTTTGATTGATGGCATTTGATATATTTTAAGAAGTATATACCTTGGTGTTTGCTTTATAGTTTATTATTTTTTTGTTTCTAAAATTATTTCATTGTTTCATTATTTTTAATTAATAATTATTACCCATTAGTAACAAAAAATATTTGTTGTTATTGGTGATGGTGGGTGGTTATAATGCTCATGAGCTGAAGCAAGCCAGAATTAATAAACTAAATATGCATATGCAAATACATTGGTATTTGAGTTATGCACCCTTCACCTAAACTGTAAAAATAATTTTAAACAAGCAGATAAAGTAACATAATGAGAGAGAAAGCATGAGAATCTTCTCTCATGCATCATTAATTGCTTTCCTCAATAAGCAAAAAAAAAAGCTTGCATTAAAATGTTTCATGGGGTTGGGGGGATTTAAACTATATTTCAGTTTTATATGCATTATTCCTGATTAAACTTTAGTGTGTTTGGGAACTTATTTGTCACTATTTTAGCTTGCTTTGCCTCTGGGAAGAGATGATTATTAACATTATCATTGATGATTAAATGTCTTTTTTTTTTTAGCAAATTACTAATATGAAAGAACTTTACTAGATTTAATCCTAATTCAATGGCAGACAATAACAAGTCTCTTAAACTCATTAAATAATCCTTAGAATAATATAAAATACTTTTCAGTTCTCACAAATTCATCGTATAAATTTTCTACAAGTGTTAAATACTAATTGATAAAAAAACAAGCTCAAAGCTACAAGTGGGAAATAGTAATTGGAAAATTAACCCAACAAAACCATTAACTAAGATTATGAGTCATCAATAAAATAAATTTTCTACACACACACATATATAAATCCCATATTAACTGCTTTAGTTGTGGTTAGAGGAAATTTTAAATCTTACCTCTCCAGCTCCAGATGAAGTGCTTTCTAGGAATTCACCCACATTAATTTTTGTGCTAAAGCTGAAGTTTTCACGGGTAATATCAGTAATTCCATGTTTAATAAGGTACTGAAAATATTAAAATTTCATGATTGAATCTTATTAAGGCAAAAAAAAATAGTATGAAATTATACAAAATAACTCATTTTAACAGAAGTCACAATTTGAAGCTAATACAAGAATTAGTAATTTTCTATTAAAAACATTTTAAAATAAAGAATATATATTTGAAAAAGTGCAATAATTACTTGCTAAGCTTTTAGCAAAATATCTGGTAGATTTTATTAAACTACAACTTTAGAAATAAAATTATGATCCTGTAACTAACTCATCAGTATGAGAACTACCAATGTACCAGTATACTTTTTATGTACATAGTTCAAGAAAAAAAAAACAGCTCAGTCCTCAGAGAGTTAATGAAAAGACATGCAAAACATTACAGAAATTCAAATAAACAAAGACAACAATATTAACACTTTTACTGACATATTTGACTATAATCAAATTCCACTTTTTTTTTTTCTTTTGCTGTCATGTTCAATTTTATGTTAGCAGAACTTCAATGCCTTTCAAACTGCTGAATTTGATGAAAGTCTAAACAAAGCAGCAGGTATAATTGTCTATGTCTTTCAATGCAAATACCATTTTAGAGGCAGCTCTCAGAGCTTCAGTATTGAAAAAAATTAGAGGGTTAATTGATCCAATAGAGAAATAATTAAGCATCATTACAATATTCAAAGACAAAAATGTTTTTCTTTTCACAACTGCTTAAATACATTATTCAATTTCTTCATGACGAGACTAGCACAAAAAGTAACATTTAAAACAAAAAATTTCTAAAATTAATTGCTGAGCAAAACTTCATAGTGGCATTATAGATAACTTGCTATAATAAATCTGTAAACTAGATTCAAAACAACAAAACCATTTTAAGAACATGTAATAATTATTTTGCCACAAACATTACAAAATAAAAGCATACTGTACTGATTATCTATTATGCTGCAAGCAATTATTTTATGTTAGGGCATTCCATTGAGGAAGATTTCAAAAACTAACTGATTATCAGCCCTGAAAATGAATGGTTCTGTATTACCTAATTTTAATCTAAGAGCAATTTTATACCATGTTCCACAAATGGGTGAGTCTAAGAGAGAGAGTTAATGCAGATGTGAAAGGCAATGTGGTCTTCAAATTTCGCATATTAAGTCTTAATTGCAGAATGCTGTCACAAAGCATTTTAAATTATAACAATATGATCAATTCCGAATGCATTCTATGGATTTGGGAGAACTGACTTAAAAGAACACAATGTATATGATAGTGCAACCCTTGATATAAAGAATTAAACCATCTACCTAGGCAAATAGTTAGCATTCTTCGCTGCAGTGTAAAGTGACCTGGTTTTGAGTTGAGATAAGGAGGTGAGAGCCCAACACAAAGGAGAGAGATTACCTAAAAGCTCCATAGGCTTGTCCTGATTTCTTGTACAACATACACTTACACAAAGACATCCCCACTGGCTTAATAATCAGGTACATTATCCACTTACAAGAGGCCAAATCAGATAGAGCTCTGATGATACTTTTCATGTCTTTCTGTTGAGGTCTTACCTTCCTCATAGATCTCTATAGCATATTAGCAGGCTCTTGTCAGACCTCCATGACAAGCAGCTGCTTGAAGAGTAATTTTTACTAATACACTAAACATATCACAATAGAGTAGGGATGATGAATCTTTTTGAGCCGTGTGTACCAGATCAAGAAAAATAATGTTTTCTAGCTCACCTGCCAACATTACAAAAACACTTAAAAATGCTAGACTGAGGTGGTCTTGGATTAGCAACATTTGGGAATGGACTGGTCTGTGGTGCTGGTGAGGGCTCAAAGTTGAGAACTGCCATATGCAATTGTAGACCACACGTGGCAATCAGTTTTTGCATTACTTTGAAGACGAATGGGTCAGCATTGTGATCTTGAGGTGCTGGTATCTTAATAGCAGCCACCATGGTAAATTACTCTTGTTCTGTGGTGTCACAAATCTACTGTGACTGACTCAACAGCTGTTGAACAACTAGCAAAAGGTCACATGTGCGATAGCCATGGTGAGTAATGTGTGCCCCGTCTCATACCACAGCAGTGGCACAACAAAGGGGCAGCTAACCACCTAGTACAACATTGAATGGCAAGACCAATATCCACATGGACAATGTACTGGACATTAGTTCATATGGGATATGACAGTCAACTACTGTCACTGATCCCATTCTCACTGTGAGATACAAGAAACTGTGCCTTGCATGGGCATGTCAGCACCAACACCAGACCACCAATATGTGGAAATCTGCCACTTGGTCAGATGAATCCTGTTTCTAACTCCATCATGCTAATGGGCATGTTCACATTTGGAGAAAGCAACATAAGGCCATGGCACCAGGATGCACCATTGCTATCCAGCAACCTATAGATGGCAGTCCATTGATCACAGTAAATTAATAGTTGACAGGAGAGACTACCTTTCTATCATCACTGACCATGTAAAAACCTTCATGATGACAGTGTATCCATATCCAAACAACTCTAGTGTTTATCAACAAAATAATGCACCCTGTCACACAGCAGGTTGCAAACTGGTTTCAGGAACAAGGCAATGAATTCTGCATCTTTCCATGACCACCTACTCACAGTATCTCAAACCAATTGAGCACATTTGGAACCTATTGGTAAAGGCAATTCTATGCTCCAACATTCCACTGGGCAATGTGCAGGTAATACAGGACACATTGTGAAATGCATGGGTAGCACTACCATAGGACACCCTCTTGCCTTGTTGTCCATGCCCCAAAGTGCATGGACTGTATTACAGGCAAAAGATGGCCTTCATGAGGTATTAGGTAGGTGTTGCTAATGCAAAGCCAACTCTCTGTGTGTGTGTGTATATATATATACTCTGTGTGTGTGTATATATATACTCTGTGTGTGTGTATATATATACACACACACACACACACAGAGAGAGTTGGCTGGTATATATATATACACACCAGCTAAGGTTGCATATACATTTATCATACAATACTAATAAAATGATATTAAATACTTAAGATTTAAATAAAAGGATGCAATATACTAAGTTTTAGATTCTACCACTATACAAGGGAAAATAGAAACAGAAGTTATTTATTATAACCAAAATCAATTCAAACACAAAAATTCCCACACGACCTTCTAAGCGTATCACTGACACCACACTGCAGTGATCAGAATAATGCGAATTTTCATTGATTGAGAGAGTAAAATAGCTCTTTCAACTGCAGTAATAAACTGAAACAGTAATTAAATTTTAAGGAAAAGTATTTTTAAGGAAATCGATTACTGGTTGATAGACAGATAGATTCAGAGCACACACAGTCGTATCAGAATAATATGACCACCTACCATAGTATATGTATGGTAGGTGGTCATATTATTCTGATACGACTGTATATTTTTATGATGCAGCATATATTACAATGTGCATAATGTGAAACATAGTACCAGTCTGGCTACAAATGATTTATCCATAAATATTTAATTACTGGGCTATTGGTTCCAGGTCTCTACACTAGTTATAGACATGTATTTTTTTTTTTCACTTCTCAGTGGCATAAAACAAAAATCATTTTGCGCTCCATAGGTTCACCATCCTTGCAATAGATAATATTACCAATTGCTTACACCAATGGAAATTTGTCATTGTAGTTTGTACAACAGATTGTTCAGAAACTACCTGTTAGTGAAGCATTTTGCAAAAGTTCAAAAAACTTTTGACAGTTTAGCTATACTAATGGTTTCACTTAGGGGAATTCTATGGATCATGTATTTATGATGTAGTATTGATGTAATATTTATTTCTAAACTCAATTCTTTACATAAAAATTACTCTTCAAGCAATTGCTTCCTATGGACATCCAACAAAAGCCTGCTAGTATGTTAGAGATCTATGAGGAAGGTGAGATCTCAGCATAAAGTTATCAGAAAAGAATCATCAGTGTTTCATCTGGTTTGGACTTGTATAGTGGATAATGTACCAGTCTACTAAGCCAGTGGGGATGTATTAGGTTGTTGCATATCAAATGGCCAATTTCACAGATGCATGGAAGTTTTCGATGCTTTGAGGACTGAAAATGTTACCAGATGGTACTTGTAATACGTTATTTTAAATAATGAAGCCTGCTTATAATACAGTAGCCATTTTGCCAATAGATTCTTGTGGTAAGTGGATTGTAAGAGCTTAAATGGAACTATGGATCAGAGTCAAATTCGTTTGTTTTCTTATATGAGTTTAAACTGAGACACATCACTGTGGAGGAAACTTGCAATATCAATGCAGCATTTAGAGAAGGCACAGCTAGTAAACGGGCAACACAATGTTGATTTTAAAAATTTCAATCAGGTGGCATCAGGTTTCAAAATAAGCCACATGGTCGACCTGAAGAAGTGACTGATAATGAGCGATTGAAGGCTTTAACTGAATCTGAAACATACCAAACTGTGAAACGTCGCAGGCAAATTAAGCGTGTATTATTCAAAAGTTTTTGGCACTGAAGCCATTGGAAAAGTGAAGAAGTTGGATAAATGGGTTCTGCATGAATTAATGGACACTCATAAGGCATGTCAACTTGAAGTGTGAACTTTCCCTTTCTCACACAAAATCAATGGGATCAGTTTTCACATAGAGTTGTAACTTGATTAGAAATTGATCCTATATGACAACTGCCGATGTTCTGCTCAATGGCACAACATTGTGAAAGCACTTAAATACATGCCCTAGTCTAATGTTCACCGGAAGAAGGTTATGGTTACCATTTGGTGCAATAAATGCATAGAAATATTGTGCAGAACTCCAAAATATGCATGACAAATTAGGAAAAGAAGCAGCCTGCATTGGTAAATAGATATGGGATCCTACTACTCCATGATAATGCTGGACCTCACCTCACAAATAACTGTCTGGAAACTCCATCAAGTTACAGTATGAGACTCTTGCTCACCCAAGGTATTCACCAGACCTACCACTTCTTCAGGCATCTTGACTTCTTAGGGGAAAACAATTCAGCAATAAAACAGCAATTCAAAATGCCTTCAAAGAATTCACTTCCAGGAACTCAAGATTTATTACCAATGGCATAAATGCATTTGTTTTGCAGTGGCAGAAGTGTATTGGATCTGTTAAAAATAACTTGATCAAAATATGTATTAACAAAATTTGAATGTTCCACTAACAAATCGGACATTTCATTTGCAACAACTTAATATTTGTGTAAGCGTATGTTGTACAAGAAACCAATACAAGCTTATGGAACTTTTAGGTCATCTCTATCCTTTGCATTGGGAAGCCCCCACACAAAGCTTCATCCTTATTTGAACTCAAAACCAGGTACTTTACATTGCAAATAATGTTATTTTCCCACTTAAAAAGTTTAATTCTTTATACCAGTGATTAGGAACTAGAAGCTCTGAGCATGCTAAAAACACTTCTCTTTACACAAGTTTTTGACCTTTTGACACTTTTTTGGTTAACTGTGAACAACATTTTTTTTAAACAAATTTCATCAAAAACGAGTACCACGGTAAGTTGGAAGACAATAGTTTGATAACACTGATGGAATTCAAATGTTCTAAATAGATACCAAAATAGAATAAGTTGGCCAAGAAGACAAACTGAAAACACAAACTGATGAATGGCAGATTTTTTAATTAATTGCAATAGCTTTATTTTTCTTAATAAAATAATTTGTTGCCTAGTCCAATAAAGAATTGACTTAATAAAGGTTTCTAATCTCTGCCTTACACATTGTATAAATTTTACTTTTGAATCAACTCAAAGATCTCTTCTGTATTTCAACTTGGTTAACTGGAGTTATCCTATTGATTTGTTTTTGAATACCCCCCTCTTCACATGTAAAAGAGAGAAATCAAGGAGGTACTCCTAGCTTGGCCATATTTTTCACATTAACAACATTATTCACAATAACAGTTAGATTATTTGACCACTGCATTGGTTAGAACTAATACACAGCACATAATGTATGCCCACAGGAACAGTATCTAATATGCTCTGCTTATATTAAGCTAACTTTATTGAACATTTACTCCTTTCCTTTAACATTAAAAAAAAAAATCATTACACATATCATTAACATTATTGACAAATTTCCTTTGAAAATCAGTATGTTTTACTTGTGATTCTTTGCCTTGATCCCCCTCCCTCTTTCCATTCATTTGTTGCAAAGAATGGAATTTTCCAAAATTTATTTAAGAAATCAGTCCCAAATTTTAAATAATATTTAGAGGGAGAAGAAATAAGGGTAAAGAAACACCTCTCCCAAAATCATGCTGGAGCTTTCTAAAGTTCCAGAATGAATTTTAGAAAAAAAAGTGCTATTTAACTAATTTTCTAACTTTTGTTGACTTTTTTTTATGAAAGAAAGCCCATATCAAAAACACATTATCAATAAAATGCTCTTAAAACAATAACAGTTCATTCATCATAGATTCTGCTTTCAATGTAGTGCATAAACAATGTCAGCCCAGGTCCACAAAAAAAAAAGGAAAATTAGGAATTTAGTATTCTGGATTATTGACACCAAAGTAAATACCATTGTTTTTAAGGTTGAAAGTCTTATGTATGCTAAAGTACAAAATTATGTTACTTTTAATTACCTTCAAACTTTAAGTTTTCAGTCACATATATTCATCCAATATTAGAGTGATACATTGAAGTGCATTTGAATTAGGGATAGGAGATGTTATCCAAATTCAGTACCGCAAGTCCCACATTTGCGTGCATGAGTGGCTGAAACTCTGGTCATACATAGCTCTCAGCTTTGGTTTCCCCAAGCATTCACTGTGAGAAGCATAATAGAAAAAGCCTGGAATTTAGATGCATTTGACAGATGGCAGATCGTAGGTGCCCAAAGGATGGGACACTTGATCTCCAAAATTGTCAATGAACTAGGATTTTCTCGTATGACAGTTTCAAGAGTGTTCTGGGAATATGAAAATTCTGGCAAAAAAACAAGCACCCAGACAAACTGCAAAGGACAACTAGTCTTGAATGATTGTGGGCTTGACTGTCTGACCCAGCTGGGAAGTCGAGAAGTCAGTGCACAGACATTATAAAGTGCAACACTCACTTCATCTCAGCTTTGGGAGCCGCCGACCTACGAGATTCCTTAATGGCATGACACTGGGCTCAATGCCTTGCCTGGGATAAAGAACATCGAAACTGGAAACTGGACTATCGAAAATTGGCAATGGATAGCCTGGAGTGATGAATCCTGATTTAAACTTCATTACACTGATGGCAGACTGAAGGTATGACACTAACTCCATGAAGCCATGGATCCTGCATGTCAGGTAAGAACAGTACAAGCTGGTAGTGGCTCAGTGATGGCCTGGGGTGTCTTCAGTTGGACGTCCGTGGGATTTATGGTATGTGTATTGATGACTCTCAATGCACCCTGGTATGTGTCCACTTAAACTGGTCATATTTTATAGCAGTGAGTATTTTTTCCATGCTTTCATAAGTTTCCTTCATTCCCACAGCATGTCACTGGAATGGAAGGTTTTTTGGTTTCCTTTATGCAAAAGGACAGCTTTTAAGATGAATATTGACAAATCTATAAATAGATGCCATTCCTTTAAGGTCATGAGTTGTTCCAATTACTTCCATCAGCCCTGAAATATCTGTGCAGAAACACAAACCATCTTGCATCTCGTAATAAGCAGATAAAGCCAAATGTCTCTTTCTGAACAGAGAAACTCTGGTACCCTTGGCCAGAAGATTCCACTCTTGAACCTAAAACCTCAGCTTGTTGTTTGCAAAGTCCTAGGCCTTGAACAAGATCATTTAGCTCATTTTGCTAGATCAGATGAGGCTTGTCTAACTTTTTAGGGATGTATGTAGGATCAGGATCTGTATGTGCCTCAAAGTCTTCCTCTGATGAATATGAATCCTTGTCCTCCCAACTGGTTGGAAGTGTTGGCAGAGGAAGATCTTCTTCATGAGGAACTGGACTTATGGCTCAAGGCCCATTTGGATATTATATTATGCTTTTGTTCTTTTTTGAAAAACCCCATACTTTACTTAAACAAAAATAGCAATCATGCAAGTGAATAGTTGGTTCAGGACAAGCCACTGGAACTGCAAAGGACATGGATTTTATTTTAACTTTTAACTATTCACTCAGGCCAACAAAGCACAAAATGCAGCACACATGTGGGGCCCATGTTTTGTCTTGATCCCCAACATGACATCCAAAATACCAAGTTACAGGCTTTCTTCACAATCTTTGTCAAAGAATGACCCCGGGATTTTAAAATATAATTTCCACACACATAACAAAACTTATCTGGCCCATTAACACATCTGTGATGCTGCCTTTGTGCCTTTAAACAGCAAAATTCACTCTTCAATGTATAGCACATATTCCTCATACAATGAAAACAACAAGAATGGCAGTCTGAAGTTAGGTTACTGTTACATGTTTTCTCCCACTTGGCAATCAGTGTTGCCAGCCACAAAAAGTAAGATATCTAGTGTTCTTCCAGTTGGTATAGGAAGATCTTAACAGGAGTCAAAATGACCAATAACATAAAAATGTGACATGCTAGCCATTTTTTAAGGCCAGATCTGAAATCAGCATCTGAAAAATATCTAGTTAAAGGCAGCTACAATTGTTCATGTTATAAAAACCTTGTAAACCAGTGCTATCAATGCTTAGGTGCAATGTCTTTTGATTTGCACTCTAAAAGGTCTCTGGTTCAATAATAGCACACCAGCTGCTCTCATAATAGTTTTTTTCCCAGTAATTTCTTTTTACAATATAATTTGCAAGTAATTCAGTTTAAAATAATAAATTTATAATGATAATGTGATAAAAAAATTGTAAACCTATATTATTAACATATTTTTTAAAATACCATTAAAATGGAGAATAAAAATACATATATATACGGAGTTGAACTAAAAAGGATCTGAATGCTTTTCAGAGCTGTTTTTCCCCCTGAAATTTTTTGATAAATAATGATGCCTCCATTTAACTGATAAATAATAACCTTTATCCTCACTTAACTACATTATAACTGTATCTGCTAGATCAGTATGTCCAAATATGTTTACCAAAGTTAAATGCTATGTCACAGTTATTCCTATTTTAATGTTTAATCATAAGGTAGGTAAACTTTCTTACAGACTACATATAAAATTTTTATTAAATTTTATACTATACTAATATTTTCATATTGCATTCAATTTTTTAAATTTTAAGATGGAAAATAATTCAAGGAAAATTATAAAATCAGTAAATTTAATACCAATTTTGGTTTCAAAATTAGAATTAATTTATAGATGTTTGTTTAAACTGAAACAAAACTTCAATTTTACATATAAAAATATTCTTTCATGTATTATGTATTTTTATAGCATCACTCAATTAACATAATTAACATTGGTTTTTCCAATCTACTACTATATATTTCAGAGAGTCTGTCCAAAAACTCCTCCTAAATGGCAAAAAGCTAGGACCATTAAATTCAGTATACAGCTTTATCGGTCCATAACTTAGCGTATAGATCCCATAAAATAAACCCTCCCCCACAAAAAAATAAAGGATTAATATGAAATGATAAGCAAATGTAAGGAGTTCTTAATAATAGCTGTTATTTTCAACTGGATATAATATGCATACTGACATAGCAATTAGGTATGTTCAAGAGATTCATCGATTAGTGACATATCGACTGACTGATTTATTACATTTCTAGCTGTCATTTTAATAGTTTTGAAACAGTTATGTTTTGACTTAATACTTTTGGACTCTTCATAACTTCCCAAATATAATTGCTTTTTCTCAAATTTCACATAAAGATTTCCTTCTAGACACTCCTATTGTATATACATATATAAAAAAAAAATCAAACCCTCATCTTTAGCAAAAGTTGATTTCGAACGTGATGCCTCTTTTTGCTACAAATTTATATAAATATTACATTTATTGTTAGTGGGTTACATTATTAGGCTAATGCCTGAGTCAAGCTGATTTTAAATGCTACTGACATTGTTACTATATCTTATGTTTTTTGAACTAAAACTTGATTATGGTGGTAATCAAGGGAAGATTAAACTCTTACAGTATCAATTTTTTTTTTCTCTAAAAATGCAGCTCAACTTCTGAGCCTCATTATGAAACAACTAATGTATAAAATAGTTTACATTACATACTAAATGAAAGAACATTTAATTCTGAACAAAAAATATGAAAGCTAAAAGGAAAAAAATGGTAGGTAAGCATGAAAAAAAACATGTTGCAAGTTCATTTGTAGTTATTTTCAAAAAATGATTAATCCATTTCCAACACTTAAAGCATTAATGGGGTCTACGGAGTGCCCTAAACTTCCTCACCCAAAAACACTTAGAATTATTACAGAGCTTAACATGCTATATTTGAAATGAAAGCTACTTATGAGAGAATATTATGGGCTAGCTCAAATTAGGTCCCTTACTTTCTGCTTCACAAAAAGAGGTGGTAGTGGTGGGGAATCTCTCACACAGCCAATCTTATTGAGGTTCATGTAAATAGAAGCTTGCTACTTTGGGCATGTCATTTACAGTAAATTTAGATCCAAGCAATGCTGATTAATCTGCTAGTGACATAATAAATAAGTTTTATTCTGAATATGCAAGTGATGAATAATTACTGAAATTGAGAAATGTTACTTGTGAATTCAAAAATACATACCCTTACAACTTCTGGATAATTACGTAGCTTTTTTCCACAAGGTGCATAATATGTGACTTCCCCACGAACACCAGAGCGACTAAAACACCTTATTTTAGTTTGCCTTCTCCAACTGCAGAGAAATAAAGGTTTCAAAATATTTCAACTTCTATTCAAGGAACTGACTTAACGAACCTATGACAAATATGGCTAGATAAAAGACTGTATATCTAACATTACTATAAGCTATTTCACTTAAATCAACTTTTATGTTAAACCAGCCTAAACTTCAGAAGATTAAAGTTTTTTAGTTCAACTCAAAATAAGTTAAAAACAAAAACTGCAATTTACAAATGTTTTATGTCAAAAAGACAATATAAATTTCTGTAATTATCACTCATCTACGAAAAGTTATTATTATTAAAATGAAATTGATCCAAATTATGTGTGCTTAAATCAGGGCTATTCAAATGGAAGTTTATGAAAGAAATTTTGTGGCATATAGAGAAATATGTATGAAAAATACAAGAACATAATGAAAAATATAAAATATATAACACAATTATAAATATATTATAATATCTCTTCCTTTTCATTCATGGTCTGTAAAAGAACCTTAAGTTTAAACTAGAAAATAGCATATTACCTCTTATGAGATGCTCATTTTAAATAAAAACGAAGATTTTCATTTTCCAAATTTTGCACCTTTTAACAGTAATTTGTATTAATGGATGATTGTAAAATGTAATCTATATATAGTTATATTATTAGTTCTTACACAATACAAATTTTTCATTTATTCCTTGAAAATGTTCGTTTTCTCATCTCCTAATGTTAAGGATATTTTTTATTACCGCTATATTAAAAACATTCAACATTGTAAAATTACTAACTTTTCAAAAATAAAGGGCAAATGGTCAAATTTCAACAAATAGTTGGGTTGTTTTACCTCTGAGCGGCACTTTTTTGCACACCATGGGCTAAATGGCCAGGTCACATGAACCCCGAAAGCTCAGAGAAGGTTGGGGGTGGGGACCCACTGGAACAGCTGTTGGGAGACAGATGGTAGCCTCCCATCAAGGCCATCCAGCATGTTCTTTAACATGCACAGGGTATGGCTCTCTTGCACTCAGGACCACGGCTTAACGTCCCATCTGACGGATGGTGGCCTTTCCAAGCCCTCGGTGTCCCTACTGACCATGGGCAGGGCACGGAATGTTGCAGAGATAAATCTCAACGCTGACCCAGCTGGGACTCAAACCTGGGAACTACAGATTACGAGGCTGGGGTACTACCGACTGAACCACCCCTCAACAAATAGTAATTTAAATAAAACACATATAAATGCAAATTACACTTAGTATGTGATCTGGGTACCTGTTCTTGATCAACACATTCTACCATCAAAATTTTAAATTCTAGCATAAATATATTAATTTGATTAGTTTTACATTTAGGATCCTCTAACGATGTAAATTAAAGCCTTTTAGAGGATTTGCAAAATTTGATCAAAAATATTTATTACCTATTTAACTTAAAATGAATTGTTCATCTCTTAAAACAAAAATTTGTGTTTTGTCACCCCTTTTAGGGTGAAGGAACAAACTACTGCTGTTAATGTAAACTCCTTGATCATCACACTCTACCACCAAAGAAAAATTTCTAGCCCGAAGAGCTTGTTTGTAACATTAGTATATAATTTTGAAATTTCAAAACTTTTCCACTGTTAGATGGTGCAATTAAAACTTTTGGGAGATCACAATCATAATATTTCATCAATGCCTACCCAATCCAAAAAAAGAATTTTCAAATTATCACTAAAAACAATTATCTCTTAAAAGAAACTAAAAGAACGCATATTGCCTGTGGCACATATGAGAATCTCCTTTTCAAAGGGAATAAAGTTTTTTTTCTTTACCTACTTTTTCATTCCTTAAAAGTTTTAATTTGAGCTAGCGGATGATAGGAAAAATGCAAATAATATTTTGTTAGTAATTATACAACATAAAAGTATTGTCTTTTAATTATTAAATTTAAAAAGTTGCATTTCCCACACTTCTCTAAGAAAAGTGGGTAGATTATTGCTGTCAGTGGAATCTCTCTTAAAAGCTATCACTAATTTTTCAAATTCCTATTCTTCATATATATATATATCATTTGTAAAACTTGTTAACAGTCTGCCATTTCATATTTAGTGATCTGTAAAGATAAATATATTAAAATTACTTAAGTATTTGAAAAATGTGACATATTTTATTAGTGCCAATCAAACTAAAAAAAAAGTTTTCTAATTATCATTTTCATTGTTTCCAATGGAAACTTCACAACGTTCACATTCCACCACCAAAATTTCATGTTTCTATTATCATCCTAAGTGAACAGAGGCATGGGATACCTTATATCAGCTGGTGGATAATCCCGATCAGAAGCCATTGCAGGTACCTGAACCTCACTTAGCCAGCTGGGCATTGTCAATCCTAAACTGGAGTAATGTGTCTCAGGCAGGCCATATGACTCTTGAAAAAGCCAACTTGAAAAAGTGGTGCCTAAAATTCCCACCAGCATCGGTGACTTCAATCTTTAGTGGAGGAGGAACAGGTCTTTGCCCCATGCCTGCAATCAGGGGACTGTTTGATATTGTTGGCCCTAATAATAAATAACTATGTCAATAAACCTAGTTTCTTTAAAAATCCAACTAATCAATTTCTCTCTGCAGGAACGTGGCCCGTGAGGACATTACATAGAGATTATTCTCTTGATGTCCTCACACAGGAATTCCAGATTTTCTAGACTTAGATATTCTAGGCTTGCAAGAGATCAGATGGACAGGTAAATGTGAGATACTTTTAAATTTCTCTTTTCGGGGAGGCAGGATGGAAAGTATCTCCAAGGTATAGGTTTGCTTCTCAGCAGACACGCTAGTGATGCTCTTCTAGTATATGACTGCATTAATGAAAGAATGCATCTGAGTGTAAGGGGTTCAGACAGTAAATGATGAAAGCTAAAATAAAAACATCATTCACAATTAAAAACAATGCAGTTGATTTAAAATATGACAAATGATAAAATGGCATCCTAAAACTTGCGCATCGGTTGTATACCTGAAAAAGAAAAGAATGGGTTAAATATCAATGACTTACGCAGAGCCAAGCAAGTACAACTTCTGTCTTTCAATTCTTGCAAAAACCAATTACCATGGTTTGATAACAGGCTTGATCTTGAATAATCTATTGTGCATCTGTTCAAATTAAGATTTTTGTCATTATGCCCACAACCCAGTGGAAAAACACTACAGTATGGAACCAGAACTGGACACAGTAGCTGCCAGATGATGGAGCTGCTGGAGGAGGATCTTGGAGAGAGTGCAGAATGAGGCCACAGCCTCACTGACATGGCCTGTAGCAAACCAAGCAAGTCACTGATGATATTTAGCTATTATGTGGTCTAAAACAAGACTGATGGCATGTTACTCTGCAATGAAGATGGAACACATCAGTGGGATCTGGTCTGTTATGACGGAGTCACAGCAAACCATGGATGATCACACTAAGTATAACAAACTTTGAGCCAATTATGAAGACATGCACAAAGTTCTGGTGTGTAACACGATGGCTGGCAAAAATTTGCTGACACAAACAAGTCAGGTGTGAAAGCTTTCCCTGTCCTGCATAAAGAAAAATTGCAAGAAGGGGAAACAGCAAGCCAAGGTGCAGGGGACTAGGTGGATAGCTGGATGATGATGATATTGAGACTATGTAAGCATCTTTAATATAGCCTTGCCATTTGCCCTTTTGGTTTGCATGTCCAATGAGGCCATATTTTAGAGACATCAACTTAATGCTATTTTTGATGTCATGTGGTTATTGACATCTTGAATGCTATGGAGAATAGTTTTCTTTTCTTGACATTCTGCATCTGCAGTTCTTAACAAAATGCTTGGGAAACTTGCTTGATGTGCAAGGTAATCACACTTTGCTCTTGAAACCGGCAGTATGATTACTCAGCAGCACTTGTAGGCATGCAACAATGAGAGCAGGAAACAAACAAATCATGCTACACACAGGCTGTTCATAGGTCACTTCTTTATGAAAAGCACCTAACTTCGTAAAAGATACAAACTTTTGCTCATTGATCTAATTCATACTTAAATTTAACTCAATACATAGAAATTAAACATGTGTAGGCATAAAAAAAAAAGCAATCCAAAAGACTTTTTTTGCTCAGAAAAATAATTAAAATAACTTAAAATTGGGTGTACACAGATTTCCCCTACATTTGCCAGATAATTTCATTGTTTACTATATCAGAAAATCCATATGTTCTCTACATGAGAGGTTCACAGAGCATCAAACAGATGTCAGCCAAAATAAGCTAATGACTGCCACTGACAAGCTGGCAATATACCATGCAGCTACTAGACTGGGAGCACGTCACACTGCTAGCATGTGCATCCACTTACTAAAGAACCATTGTCTGCAAGGCTATTGAAAGGTCTGCAAATACTATCAGTGCATTGTAGTGGGCGAATGTTTGCCCAGTACAAAGCACACAAAGATAATCACCCCATTCAGCCCTTATGTCCAAAAGATAGTCTCCAACATTCTTTATAAAAAAAACCAATCTGTCCAAATTTTTGTCTAGTTTCATTTATAGTGGCCGATTTTCTATTAAATCTACAGCAGAATTTCCCAACAGACTCAAGGACTCAAGACTCAAGACTTCCTCCTAACAGCAAATTAGTCGCACTTTTTGTAGTTTCCTTGTTCTCATCCACTGCAATTTTTGATTATCACTACGTATTTTTTTGATTGTTACTATGTATGTTCTTTCGGACAAAAATCATTGAAGCACAAAAATTTTCTTGAAATCAATGCCATTCACGAAGCACTAAAACTAGTCACTTAAAGTAATAATTTCCAGTTCAGCATCAAAATCTACAGGCAGGACTAAGGGGCCCCATGGGCCCACTCCTTTCCGGCACCCTGTCCGAGATTGTCCTTCAAGACCTCGAAACGTAATTGACAGCAATTTTACCAGTCTTCTGGTGCCACTATGTTGACAATATATTTTTAATTTGGTATTGGTAGCAATGAGCAATTAAATTGCCTCATTAATAAAGCCAACAGCACCTATCCTACAATATATTTCATGAAGGAGGAGGAAAACAGCAATGCCATCCCCTATTTAGATGTTTTTATCCAAAAAAGATGATGCAGGAGCCTTGGCGACATCAATAACTGAAAGCCTACCTACAAACCCTCCATCATATGTGCAGACTTTTGCACCCCTGGGCATAAAAAAATTGCAGCCTTCTATCTCTCATCCATAGCGCCTTCACTATATCATCAAACGAGTTTTACTCAAAAAAGAAATTCAAAACATTCAATCCACTGCTGTGTCTCATGGCTACCACCCAAAGACAATAGAAAACCTAATTAATAAATATAGAAATGACAACAGAACAGATTTGGCTCTCTTCCCAATGACTGACTCCGAGGGGGGGCAACCTTTGCCGGATCCGTATCTTACATTCCTGTCCTGTGAAGTCTGCAAATTACTCAGAGCCTAAATATTTCGATATTGTTTCCAGCCCACTCCAAATCTGAAGAAAATTATGAAAAAAAGGAAAGACAAATTTAGCCTCCTTCAAAAATCAGGTGCATACAGATTTCCCCCACATTTGCCGGATAATTCCATTTTTACTATATTGGAAAAATCATGTTCTGTACAGGAGAGGTTCACAGATCAAATGTCAAGACAAAACAAACCAATAACTGCCACTGCTGAGGCAATATCACATGTAGCTACCATAAACTGGGAGCATGCCACACTGCTAGCATGTGATTCCATTTACTACAGAACTATCATCTGTGAGGCTATTGAAATAATGACTTACCAGTCTCCACCTGAAACTGAGACATTGGAATCACCCTTCACAACATGTGGGAAGAAGTTCTTAACAGACCTAATGTCATCACATAGTGTCATTTCATTGAAGACTGAGCACTGTCCTTGGTTCTAAAATTTTTTAATATGCAAATAGTTTGAAGGATAAACCACAAAATTTTATTGCTCAATGATAGAGAACTTTATTTTAAAGTTCAAGCATAAAATATATTAGCTAATAGAGTATAAGACTTTTTAAAAACAGCATTCTAAAAAGGTTTCTTGTAATATCAGAGCTTGCTACAAACTTTTATTCTACTCTTTTATCAAAGTAAACAGCCATCAAGATTATCTTGATAATATTAAATAATACTTAGTATTATTATACTTGCCCATGTTCCAAAGGGATCTGGATATCTTTTTCATCAGGTAGAATCCTTTTCCTCTTAGTTGGTGAATCTAAGTTTTTTTAATATTAATGGAAAAGAAAATTATTAAAATCAAGATTACAAAAATATTCAATGTGATGTTATTAAAATTGTTTCAACTATTATTCAAAATATTATAATACTAATGAACTTTTTAAAATGTAAAATCCATCAAGTAATCTTTTTATTACACAATAAAGAAATAAATGAAGACAGTACACCTAGTTTTTTGAGAGCTGTCCCAGTGTCATGACAAAATGTTTTTGGGATGTCCAAATGTCCCGCTATTTTGTGAATATATGTAGTCGGCTCTCAATTTATGTGGGTTAAGTTAACATTTTCAAAATAACTCAGTCACTGTATCTACATCTTTTTTTTAAGTTGAGTGTACTTCTTTGTCGAATAATGCACTTTGTCCTGAGCATCAGACAACTGCATGCTGGCAACATAGTTGAGTGTTGTTGGTGAGGTAAGAAGTTTACATCAAACACCGAACATTAGAATTAGCCACGCCATGAGAAAAGTCTCACCTCTCCAACATTATTTGCATAGCAACAATGAGTCGCATCTCTGTGAATCATAAGCTTATTGTCAATCAACACTATAAATCTAAGAATGAGAAAATTATTGCTTTTCCCACCTACTGCGCACCGACTGAATCAAACCCGGGACTTGGGATTTAGTGGTGTCAACATAAAAATCAATGCAACAGAATTTTTTCTCAAATCGATTGATCATGCAACTTTTACAACAGGATTGGTGAAATAAGTGTGGAAACATTGAGATACTTTTAAAATCAGTAGCATTGAAAAGAGTTTTTTTTTTGAGTTATGAATCATAAATTTTGCGAGAAGCATAAAAAAAGATAAAAAGTTATAGTTACAGTTACCTTAACATATTATAGTAAATTTGTCAATGTTAATTTTCATTAAAAAGTTAATTTTAATGAAGGAATTACTATTATTCTTTACAGAAGGTGATTGATGTTACTCAAATATATAATATACAAAGCCAATTTTAAAATACATTCTTAAATTTTGCCTCACAAATTTTTGCAGAATTATATTTCCGAATTTTTTGTGTTATATTTTTCACCAATAGTTTGAAGTTGTAGTGAGACTTATTTTTATACCTTTATTAACTATTAAGGTCGTAATGAGCTAAACCCTACTTAACATTAGCGTAACAAACTGAAAAAGATGATGCAATAGGCAATAAATAGTTAGCTATTGCATAAAATCATCATCATTCTCAAGCAGCCATTGGCTGCAGAGGTCCAGTCAGACCATGAATTTAGTTCTCCAAGCATATCTGTTCTGAGCTACATTTGCTGCATCTGGCCACTGCACACCAATTCTAACAAGGTCCTGTTTGACATTGTCTGCCCTCTGCATCCTAGGTCTCCCCCTCTTTCTGAGGCCTTTAGGTACACTGTTCATGATCTTATTCGCTTATCTATAATTATTCTTATGGGCAACATAGCCAAACCAACGGAGTGCTCTCTGCACAATATGCTGCTTAAAGGAGGTTGCCGACTCTTTTGCCTAACCTCCTCATTAGTTACAAAGTAGAACCACCTAATGCCCAAGATACTGCGTAAGCATCTGGAATCAAAAGCATCTAGTTTCCCGTTATCTTGTTTACAAAGTGTCCAAGTTTCACTACCATAACTAACCCTAGAAAGAACCAAACTATTATACAGTCTAATTTTAGTCTTTAGGTGTATATGCCTATTTCTCCACACTCTCCATAGATTCTTAAAAGTCCCGGCAGCAATCCCTATTCGTCTGTTAATCTCATGCCGCACATCACCATTATCTGTTACATAGCTCCCAAGATAATTAAACTGTGACACCTGCTCAAGATTGCAACCATTCAGATTAACTGAATCATAGCCTGCCTGACTAATTTTCATCACTTTAGTTTTCTCTCTGTTTATAACCAAACCTACTCTACTGCCAGTTTCATCAACAGCTCAAATGAAAGAGTTCATCTCATCAACATCACTTGCCAAAAGGGCTAAATCATAAGCATAATCTAAATTAGAAATGATTGTATCTCCAGTCCATTTTAGGCCAAAATCTTTCCCTTGCAGTGAATTTCGCATAACATAATCAATAACCAAACTAAAGAGAAAAGGAGACAAAATGCACCCTTGTCAGACACCAAAAGCAATGCTAAACCAAATGCTACAAACCTTACAAACTCTCACACACGACTCACTGTTATTATAGAGAGCTTTCATTATGTTAACTAACTTGTCTGGTATACCATATGATCTTACAACAACCACAAATTATGATGATCAACAGAGTCGAAAGCCTTTTTGAAATCAACAAAGCTAGCAACCAAAGGTTTCTGAAACTCTAAACATTTCTCAAGAATCTGCCTAAGTGAAAATATCTGATCTACACATCCCCTACCACTTCTGAATCCACATTGCTCATCACGCAATTTCCTTTCAAACAGATTCTTAATTCTATTAAGCACAATCATGCAAATAACTTTACCTGGAACAGAAAGTAGGCTGATACCCCTATAGTTATCACAAGAACTGTGAGCACCTTTTTTAAAAAATAGGAATAATAATAATAGCTCTGGTAAAATCCTCAGAAACCATGCCTTTATCATAAAAGATATTCAAAATTTCAGTCATCCATGTGGTAACAGAAACATTCCCAGCTATATCATTTCTGTAGTAATTTCATCTACCCCTGGAGATTTATGTAGTTTAAGTTCAGAAATAGCCAAAATAACTTCAGATTGTAATATAGGGCCAACATTAAAGCCAGTAATGCATCTATCATAATTACAACAATGGGAGGAACTAACCACATTGTTGAGAACATCACTGAAATACTAAGCCCACCTACCCATGACAGAATCCTCAACTTCTATAACCTTACCTTGTTTATCCTTCAATCCCTATACACCTGTCCGTTTTTTACCACACAAAACATTAACCATCTGGTACAGTTCTCTGCTGTTGTGCTGTATAACTGCTTCCTCGGCTTTGTCAACCAAGCCATCAAGCCAAAGATTCTTATCAGCAGCTAACTGATCCTTTACACGTTTATACAATAGGTGGATTGAAATAGGTTGCTCCATCTTTTGGCGAAATTGAAAATTAAATGGAAATAATTGTAAGCAAAGAATTTTTTGCAACTGAATTTCAATTAAATTGACTATATATCCTAGAAAATTTTCAAAAACCTTTAAGTTTAAAATACAATTATTGTCCTGTTATAACAAAAGAAAAGTGTAAGATTTTGTTGATAGAGGACTGAAATTCGGCCAAAATAATTTGATAAATATTGAACTCAAAACACTTGAGTTTGTTGGCTTATTGTATATCCATTTAGAAAATTTACTACACTCTCCCAACTAGGGAAGAACTATGGTGGCAGCTGTCAATGTAAACTTTTTAACCACCACACTTTACTACTTGAAAAGGAAGTTTCTAGATTTTTTAAGGACAAATTTAAATAAATATTGTGAAGTTTCACAATATTTATTTAAATTTGTTCCACTTTCCAAATTTATTGCCCTCAAAACATGGAAATTTAAATTAATGTAAAAGTTAGCAAATACGAAGAATTTTATTAGCATTTATTTAACTGAAAATAAATTTTATTTTAAATCAGTTAAACATAACGAAAAGTTTATTTTTATAAGTTGGCAACACTAAAAAACTATCGATTGTTTTTTTCCCCCCAAAACATCAATGACTATCGATGGTAAAAAAAAAACATTGATAGTTCGCATCACTAGTACAATTCAAGCTTGATAACAAGGTCTTGCTGAAATATGCCTTTATTTACTGGATAACAATATTAACACTGAAATGTGTATTTGATCTGCAACAATGCACAAGCAGTCCACACACTTCAAAAAGCTATCCCACATGTATTAGATTACTCAATGCATCATAACAGAACATTCCCCAGACTTGATTTGCCAACCTTATACAATGGAAATAACAAGAATGAAAATTCAGAGCAATTACAAGCACTTATGCAAATGAATAAATTTCAGTACTTGGCAAATTTTATGTAATACATTGCGAGTATATACTGATTACTATCAATTATTAGCTCTAACTGGTAACCGTGGGTAAGAGATCGTATCTATACCTGAAATGAAATTTTTGAATCTGTCCCCCTCCAAATTTTATGTAAACTTCAATGATGGCATACACATGTACTGTTCGCAAATAAAACACATAGGTCGTGCAGTATTCATTTAGGAGCTCAATGATAAGAATCTTTGCACGATAGCCTGGCTGATGGAGCAGAGAAAGCTAGAAGACAACACAACAGAAAGTTGTATTTTACAGTAAATATTTTGTATAGGAAATAATAAGGGGATATACATAAGGATGGCAAGGCTATGTATGGAAGGTAATATTTCTGTCATGGCTAGATTGTCTGAGCCTTTCAGAGATGTACTGAACAATTAATTCTATTCTCATTGTTTGAATGATGATAGATGTATTTACTGGCCCTATTTCATGATCTGAAGTTACTATGACTATCTCTAAATCAAAACTACAAAAATCACCAGGGGTAGATGAAATTGCTGTTGAAGTTACCATTATTCTCGTACTAGTTATACTAACTCGGATAATAGCTGGGAATTAGCTTATCTAATGCGTGATATTAGATAAGCAGGAGAATGGCATTTCAGAATCTGTAGAGAGTATATATGAGTTATGGAAACTGTGACAAAAAGCTTCATAAGTAGACCTAGAATGCAGTGGGTGGATAGTGTCAGAACTGGGTTTAAAGTGGCCTAATGCAACAGCACCTCCTCAGGATAAATGTGTACAGACAACTAAATTGCCCTAGGTTTACTGGCAACATAGAATAGTTTACAAACAAACAAATCAACTAATTCAAAACTCAAATAGTCAATAGCAAATTTAAGGCAACCTGAAAGACTTAAGTATAGAAATTATTGTGATACAATATTGCCCTTTCCCTGTGTTAACAAAATACTGTCCATGTGAAATCCTAATACTAAAAGAATATTGTGCATGTTAAATTTTAATACTAAAATAATACTGTGCATGTGAAATCCTAATACTAAAAGAATATCATACATGTGAAAGAAAGTCAAGAAATGATTATCATTTAGAAATCCCAGAAAAACTACTAAAATACACAACTGCCATTAGTATATGGCACTTATTCATTTTCTCAAATGAGATAACAAAAGTAAACAATATTAATTCATTGGCACCACTTTGTGAATTTTTGATTAAGCTATTGCACTTCCCATAGATTCAGGGCACGCATACATACCATCACCATCTTCATCATAAGATCGTTTGTGCCCATGACCAGACGTTGAAGTTGGCACATTACTGATAATACTGCCAGAAGCAGATTTTTCTGTGTCATCAGTGTCCGAATTGTCATTTTCCAGATCTGAATCTGAAAAGATATTGAAGTAAAATTGTTTTTAATTGCTCTAATATATGGTATTTTCAAAATATAAAAGTAAGATCTTTATTCAAACGAACTTAAATTTTAAAAAATATATATTTAGATTGCCACGGTATTAAATCAGCAACTGACTGCAGAGAATAGATCTCTATGGAGATTGTTGGTATTCAATACCTATAGTGTGCATGTAAAAATAAATTTATTTAACCATTTAATACCTGAGAAATTTCAGAAAAGGACAGAGGGTATTAAAGACAAAAGAATAGTATTATTTGGACGAGTCAATTTCAAATTTCAGCTGTTTTGGGCTGTTATGGGCATTAAAGAAATAAAAAAAAATAAATACCTCCTTAAAGGGTTAAAAAATATTTATGCAATAAAAATATTATGAAATATCTGTTTAAAATAATAGAAATATTTTTAAAAAAGCTAAATTAAAAATTACTACTTAAAATTAAAAAAGGCACAATTTGCAATTATTAGGAAAAAAATTTAGTTACCTTTTATTGCATTAAAATTTCTTTATTGCTGTTGGTTGCTTGGGGTTTTATGGCACAAGAGCAACAAAGGCTAGGTTGTACCAAACAAAGTTAAATAAAAAGATATTGAACCCACAACCAAAGTTAAAAACAAAGAAAGAAAAGTCTATAACTAACAATAGGTATAAAAAAGCATGGGTGAAAAATGAACTGACAATTGTAAAAGAGAAAAATCACCATAGATGTATAGGACCCATGTAAAAGGTAGAAAAATAAAAAGTAAAAAAAGCCAAAGAAGAAAGTATAACTTATGAATGGGTAAATTATCCAGTAAAGCATAAAAAGTCAAAATCAGGAGTTAAAAATGAGTCATCAGATGAAAGTTGTCTGAGTTAAGGGCATTCAACATAAAATCATGAAAGGTAAAATATCAACATCGTTCATCGTTCAACAATCAATTAAAATATATTTAATAGTTAAAATGGTGTCATAAAATTCACACTTAGGTTTGTCATCCACCCATAAAAGAAAAAAATGTGTGATAAATGAATGACCTATGCAGAGATGCAAGCACAACTTCCCCTTCCAACAGTGTAACACTCCAAAAGTATATTATTATTTTACTGACTGGATAGCTTGAATTCAGGCACCAGGCAATTAATTTTACCAAAAATTAAATAAGGATTCTTTTTAAATGAGCATAAAAACAGAAAGAAATTATATTAATGATTGTCCCAAAATAATCTTTAAATTAATACCAATAAATAAAGCTCTGCTGAAGAAAAAAATTTTAATAAAAATTAAGAAGTTTATTGGATTCTAGACCAACCAATAAAAACTCTTCTACAAACTTCATTAAATCTTCCACTAACACGTCACACAAAAATTTAAAATATCATCACTGTGACTATAGTCACTCCTCCTGTTCCTAAACATCAACTACTAACTGAATCACAGTCAGGATTAACCCTTCCAGTGTCCATGTCATTTGCATATGTTCGGAGAATCTGAATTGAGAGGTCAAAGAAGTATGTATCTCTGTTTTTAGTACAACAAAACATAATCAATTTTTTAAAAATAAAAATTATTGTTGTAATTTATAATATATAGTATCTTATAAAAATATATAATTCAGGCTTCAAAAATAATATTTTGTTTTTAATTTAATGCATATTTTATTAAACTATAATATAAATAATTTTATAAAGCCATCTGATTGCCATTTCTCAGAAGCACTAAACGGTATTGCTGATTTGCTTATTAATTTGCTGAAGCAACCTTCTGATTTAAGCTCACAAGTTTGATTTGAACTATTATCAATGAATATTTCTTTAAATTTTCAAAAATCTCCTAAAAATTAACAAAAAAACTTCTATTTTTAAAAACGATAGATTTTGGAAGTAATTACAAAATACGTACCCACCATTTTTGTTTTCAGTTTCACACTCTTTTCTGTCATAAACCAATTTCAGTATTCCCAAGTTATTTTTATCATTTTTTCCAGAATTCTATGCATCTTTCCCGCCTTCAAAATTGAAACTGGAAGTAAACACATCCTTCTTAGAAATTCTGGTGGTTGCAGCTGCATTTAATTAGTTATGCTTCATTGAGGCAAACAGGATGCAGGTGGCTGACACATGCTATCTGCATTCTGTGTGCTATATAATGTTTTGGACCTACATATTGGATAGCCTTTGTATTGTAAAGTTAGTATTTACTTTTTTTTATATTTAAACCTTAGTTTTCATCTCAGTATATTTATTTTTGGAAATTAGTGATCTTTTGGCTGATAAATAAGTATTGATTTTTCATAGTTATGCTACATTGTATGGCTGGCTTACAACTTGTTGCTGTGGATATTTTAACATCGCATTAGGCTATATGTTAATTTTTATTTTATTATTTATTACTTTTCCAGTAAAACTTTGATCTGGTATCATTTTCAGAAAATAAATGAGGTCTTGGATATGGAAGCAAATTCATTTCTGCAAATATATTTCCGTTAATTAACAATCTTTCGATTGGCTGATTTATCGATCTTTCCAAGTTATGCTAGATCGGAGGCCAGTTAAAAGTTGTTGCAGATATTTTATTTAACATCCCATCATATTATATATTATCCCATCAGGTTATATCCAATTTTTATTTTATTATTTCTTGTTTTTTATAAAAAAAAAAACTCTGAGTTTGTACTGTTCTCTGAAAATGAATATCTTGGATACGGAAGCAAAATAGACTCCATTGCTACGGAAATCAGTCATTATATGGGAGGGCAATTTCGGGATGGTGTCCCCTCTGCTAAACTTATTTATGGTGAAAGTTTCACCCCCCCCCCCTTTAGAAAAATGTAATTTTTCTTAAAATTATGAGTTTTCATATTTTTTGAATGAATTTAAAAAAGGCAATCCCCCCCCCCCCTCAGTACATTGGCTGTGCCACACAGATGATATATAACACTATTTTTTTTTGCTTTGATGCACAAACCTTTCTGCACTTAGCCAAGATCATCAAACTTCAACACCCAAAGGAAAAATTCATAATGTTTAATTAAAGAAAAAGCAGACAAAAAGTTTTTTCCCTATTTCATAACCAGTTCAGAATATCCCGTGAATGTGAGAAGTCCAAGTCACTTTGTATAACACTGGCTGTGTTTAAACTATACAATACTAAAAAGAATCATTAAAAGAAATAAAATCATATTTCAGGTTGAATATTATATTATTCTGGAGGAAATTGCCATTTAATTTATATATAATTTAACTATTTTTATTCTTCAGGTTTTCCAAAATGAAGCCTTAAATTATATAGTGTGATTTTTTTTTCACCATATCACATTGAAAAGGCTTATTAAAATTAATATGCTTGCAAATTTGTTTATATTATTTATTTTAATAAAATTCATAAATTCTGTTTAATTTGGTAATATAACATGACCTATTTCCATTGATTGTTTTTTTTTAATTCTAAAGTTGACTTGTTTATTTGACTCAGAACAATTGGCTAAAAGCCTGGAATTTTCTCAAAGTATGATACTGAGAAAAAAAAATTACAAAACAAGAGAAATATTTACTTAAAACCAAAAAAATAATAATTTTTTGGTATTCAGAAATATATAGCCATTCTATTCATGTGCATTGTAATAATTTCTGTCCATTAGTTTTTTTTTAATAAATTTTTATTTGCATTGCCAGATGCATTTTTTTACTACATGACTCTAAAAAAAAAAGTCCTAAAAATAAAACATCATGTTTTTTGTTAAATACTAATTTTCAGAAAATCCAGAATTAAATGCTGATTAATTTGGCATACAACATGCCATAATTCCTTTCATTAGTTATATGGCAAAAAAGTTCTAAAATTAAAGTTTTTTTTTTTTGGCTGAGCATAGGGAGAAAATAGCTTGGCCTGTAGATGGAAATCTGTTTATCAGGCTGGACACTGGAAGTGTTAAAGTATATGTGGCATGTGCAGATATCACACTTGGAAGTGACATTTGCATATGACGATCAGAAGATGTGATGACATAAGCTGCCATGACCTTGCTCAGGGCATTTTGCAGCCCCAATCAAAACGAAGTTTCACAGACAGACACCACTTGCCTCCACAGCTGTGCAGTCTAGATCAGTATGATCCACACTGCCCCATTGAGAGCATGTAGGTTTATGATGGCACGCCATGAGGGCATGGCTGTAGCTCTGACTTTGGAAACAACCCAGCAGGTCTCACAATGCAGGTAGCCTGCTTTGATGGCAGCAGGCAGGTGTGGCATGTTATATGTGACAGTGTCCAAGTGTCCACTAATTTTTCATTATGACATACCAAAATTCATTTGACTGAAACTAACTCAGGAACTCTGAGGAGGACCTACTCCAAGACCACCCCATAAGCGATAATTCAGTGACTGATGAGGCAACAAAACAGGCACTCCACCAACTGCAGTGATCTTCAAGAGCAGTTAATAATGTTGAGCACAGGCAGTCTCAGCAAGTTGCCAGATTTGAGGTGCCTAATGGTTTTTGGACAACCTACAAGACCTTCTGAACCATTCTGAATAAAGAATGGAGACATATTCCCAAGCACTTGGTCACTCATTGAATGGATGATCCAAAAATGTGGGATGGGTGAAGACATAGATGATGACGATGACAAGAAACATGAGGATGAAAAAGGCAAAGATGGGTCTTCAAGTCGTGCTTGTTTATTACTCAAGTGAGAAGAAAAAGCAAGTGTAGAATACATGATTGCTTTATTTGTGATTCAGTGTCAATGGTCACCACCCAACAGGGATGCCAAATGAGTGCCAGGCAGCATGGGCATTATATCCACACAGCCAGTGAGTGGAACACTGACAAATAAAATATAAAAAATAAAAAAAGGGTGAAAAACTGAGCTGACTCCTCACAAAATAATTAGAAGAGGAAAAAGAAAAAGTGTGGAAATTTATAAACCTGTATCCAGATTTGGGCAAGACACCACTGCACTGCTAAGTTGGCCCTAGTAGGTCCAGCTTACTAGACAACTGATCCTCAGGACCTTCCACTTACCGAAAGCAGCAGAGGCCAAAGCAGTGTGTAGCAGTGACACGCAAAAACACTGCTCAACCTTGTGAAGAACAGGCTTCCCCAAAGACAAGACAACCAAAGGAGACACCCAGTCATAAGCAGAGAACAGAGGAAGAACCCCCTGAGCAACTACCAGCCTTTCCAGGGGCATAGGCCACAACCATGTGAAACATACAAGCAAGCATTCAAGACCTGTAAAGGTCTTTGAACCAGTGTAAACTTCATCACATACAGGAGTTTGCACTGAGGAGCTTAATTTTATTGATGAGAATTAAGTGGTCTTTCATTCAGTATAGAACTTGACCTATTTCTACTTCTTCAGAATTCTAATTTTTTTATGCTAAAAATAGCTCAAAATTAATTCAATCACCAGGCAGAGTTCAATGTTAGGAATTTTGTACATTAAATGTTAAGCTACTGTTAATAATAAATGCTAAATTATAAAAGTCAGTATTAAATGCTAAGATAATGGATAGTTTATATGAACTTCTGGCTTAAAAAAAAAACATACCAGTTCCAGAAGAAGTTTCACGTCTTATTTTAGTTTCAATTTCTTTGTTTTTTGCTTCCATTTTCTTAATTCTGCTGCTGTATCGAAGACGTTCTTTATTTTTTGAAACTTTACTACTGAAAGATGAACTTGGCAACATTTCCATGTCATTATCCACTTGTGATGAGATTACATCTATGGTCCCATTACTTTCACTTAATAAGCTGTCTAATGTGAAATTTTTCCTTGGAGTAGAAACAGAGTCAGCAACACGTGCTGCTAATAAAGACACAGGTTTTGAGGCAGTAACAATAGAATTTGCAGTCTTTTTGTGATGGATAGTTATATCAGAATTTGCAGCACTATCTGATGACAATGAGATAATTTGCAAACCACCAAGCTCCTTTACTGGATTCTGAAAATAGAATGAACTTTTCTAAAAATGAAATTTATTTTAAGAGAAAATACAAATAGTAAAATTGGTGAAATAAAATAATATTTAATACCTAACTTTTAACATTTTGTTTCCTGTCTGTCTGTCAGAGCAATTCCAACAATGATTAAAAATAATGACAGTGAGCTCTAATATAATTTCACATTGCTCTTAATCACAAAATCTACAGTTTTCAGGCTTTGGCTCCTGGCTTGTGGAGAAAGCCAAGACAATAACTTAATTTCATTTACCATTTTTGATTGAAATAACAAGTAATCAATGAACACAAAAAATAAGTACAAGTCTTCTGTTTTATCAGCATAATAACAAAAAATAAATAAATATCATTTGCACAATGAAATTATCTGCCTTAAAATAATCAAAGCCTAATAATAACCTCAACTTTTTTAAGATTAAAATAGAAAAAAATATTTCTTGAATAAAAAGCAACAGTGCAAATTTAATATTCTTTAGAATTTTTTTAAACAAAAACACAATATTCTACATTTATTACAAATTAAAAATCAAGAAAAATATGTAGCCCTAACTGGTACAACAATAGTGAGCCTTACATAACTTAATAGTTAGTGAGCCTGTCTATTAAGTTAATGAGCATGCCCTTGTGTAAATATAGGTTGTATGAGGAATTGGGACAAACAAAATAGCTTCTAGGCTATCTTTGTCTTAACTTATTTGCAAAAGCTTAAATGGACAACATCAAAAATTATCCTCAGGTTTTTTTTCTTCAGCATAGATAGGCAAGGTGTAGGATTACGTTCAGTGTGAATGCCAGAGTTGTTCATCTAGGATAACTGCATAAATGTAAGATTTCTAAGTAATTTTTGAAAAAAGGAATCAAGGATTTTATTTGCTGCTATGCTCCCACTGAAGATTTATAATAGCAAAAAATGACAGTATTAAGGACAACATGAGGATATTTCGAATTCTCTGAATAAAGGAAATATTGCTCTCTTGTACTGGGCAGCTTCAATGCCAACCTGGAACTGACACTTTTAGTTGTAGTGATTATCATATTAGTAATTAGGAACAATGACAAATGTTTTCTGTAGATTAGAAAACTTGATGGTTTGAAAATAACTAATGCCATAAACATATTAGAGACAATATGAATCACATATTGTTTCTGGTGGATATGAAATACTTGTTTTTGAAGAGAATTAAGCCTGTCACTGAAGCACCTTATATGATGAAATTGCACAAAACATAAAAGCCTGCATACCAGAAAAACTCACCAGTTTTTATTTGAAGAATTTTAATACATGATGAATTATTTGTCTCTGTTTGTATGGATATATGCCTGCATCAAATTATAACCATTTCATTATGTGGTATATAGTTTTTGTGATGTGTTCTTATCATAATCACAACTGAGATATTGCTGTCAATTAATTGCCCTACTCAGTGACCCCATGCACTTTGGTTTCAGCAGTTTTACCATCACACTCTGGGTTCAGTGTCAGGCATCTTAGTTAGAATAGACTAAGAACAAATTTTTCCAAATAACTCTTATTGTTAAACTATGACAGTTTTATTTTCACAGAAAACACTAGGAGGAAGTTGTCTATCTCCACAGTTCTTATTAGTATTTTCTTTTATAGTAGATGATCAACCTGTTTGGCAGTTATCACATTGTATGCAATCTTTTAATATTGATTTTACAATAAAAGTACAATACGTTTGAAGGGACCTCGAAAAAAATTTAACTCTACCAGACATTTTGTTATATAGGACAAATCCTTGATTTTTCTCTTATGATGGGGAGGGAAAATGTAAAAAAATATTTATTACAGTTTATTAAGTCATAAAATGCACTTGCAGTTTAGTAAGTAATACAATGAAATATCATCCAGTTGAGAGCTTTTGAATGAAGTAAAACAAAACAAAGCAGCTGCTTTGTTTTACTTCATTTGAAAGAATTTTTCGAAAAGATTCATTTCATTTGAAAGCTCTCTTGCTTTTGAAGTCTCAGTGGCAAGCAGAAGCTTGTTTTCAAGCAGCTGCTTGCCACTGAAGTTCCTTTGATCAGTAGCCAAGCATGATAATCACCCAGCCACGGTGGACACAATGAGAACAAATGGCAGCAAAATATAATCATTGATACAGAACAGTGAGCAGTTGCAGTCATACCAACATTTCCACTATCAAACTTGAGGATCAAGCAACAATTCCCAAGCACTCTTAGTTTGTTGAGAACAAAGATCATGTCTATACTGCTAAGCCAGTCAGTGTTAAAATCAAATTTAAATAAATTCAATCTGAATGTCAATGAATCAAATTTTAAAACAAAAAATTACTGTTGATTTGTTCATTCTATTAGTTGATGAAATTTATCAGATAATCAATCCCATAGCAAAGTTGGCATAGCTTTTTCAATGAACTAACTATAATGGACATTTTCTACACAACACTAATTGTAAAGAATGAACTGCATTCTGAATGGTTGCTTAACAATTTATTCAATAATTGATCAGTTAATAATGATCAGAAAAAGAGATATCTTCACAAATCAAGGAAAGATACCTGGTTCCCCAAAATCTTAATTTTGTGTTGATCTACATTTTGTTATCTTTTCAGTTTTAAACTTTTTATTTCTATTCAAAGAATTATTTTTACATTTTATAGATTATAAGCATATGGATAAAATTTTGTCACCCCCACCATAGCTGATAATGTTGACTTGATACAGAGGTAGATATCATGCCTGTAGTAATGCAACACTATATAGAGGCATGTGACCTTCCGTGTGGTCTGTAGTGTCATCAGTTATGGTGAAGTGCAAGTTACACATTGTTCCTACTGTGAATCATGGGCCAGAAGAAAGAAGAAAGACATGATTTAATAGCAAAAGGGTGTTAATGCATTTGGTAGGATTAAAAGGTGCAGGTGTGAGAAGGAAGCAGCCAAAATTGCTGGTGTTTCAAAATGAACAGTCCAACAGTTGTAAAAACAGTGGTGTACACCTAATTCAACCACTAATCATAGACATTACTGCAGCTGCAAGTCAGTGTTCACAGAGAGGGACCACCAGCAAATATCACAATTAGTTAACAAACCAATTTCAAATGGGACAGGAATTGCTGTAGACAGTCAATGAAGGACCACATCAGCCCATTTCAAAAAAGAACATTGTAAAGGGAACTCATCCCATGGGTATTTGGAGCAGAGTACCTCAGAAAAGACCCATGCTAACAGCTGCACATAAAGCAGTCTGGTTGCAATGGGCTAGGCACTAGAGACACTGGACTACTAATGACTGGGAAACTGATATCTGGTCAGATGAGTCATGTTTCTGTCCATATTCCAACAATGCAAGATGGAGAGTGCTCGCATGAGTAAAGAAGCCTTCTATCTGGACTGTTTCCAAGGTGTTATTCAAGTTGGAGGTGGTTCTGTGATGTTCTGGGGATGCTTTACCTACAATGAGATAGGCCCATTAGTAGAGGTATTGACCTGTTTAAATCAGGAAGGTTATAAACAGATTCTGGACAGCCAAGTGTTACCTTTTTTCTTCATGTGGAAGACAAACAAAATAGACACTCTGATGTTCAAGGATGACAACTTCAGGGTGCACAGGGCCAAAACTGTTTGTGACTGCCACGAGGAGCATGAGGTAACATTGGAACACCCCGACTGGCTAGCAAAGTCATTGAATGTAAATCTCATTGAAAACCTTTGGGACTATCTGGAATAGAGGGTGTAACATAAAAGTAGGCATCCATATAATATAGCTGAGCTGCGAGTGCTACTGTTGGTGGAGTGGGCTAAAACTGATGTAAACTATACCCGACAACTGGTGAATCCATACCTAACAAGCTTGCTGCTGTAATTCATATGAAGGGAGATGTATCACAGTATTAGGTGAGAAATTTCAGATGTGAATATTTTTTTGTCCAGTGAGCTTATATTGCAGTTCATAAAGCAATAATCCTTAAATTGTAACCTCTGTGAAACTTTTAGTTCTGGAAATGTCACTGTGTTTGACCCAGAAAGGAGTTAATGCCCTATTTTTGTATCATAACATGCACTTTACAGAGGGCATGCAGTGTAAAATTTCCATTATTTATTAAATGTCAAAATAATGCATAGATAATGCACATGTCAATGTGCAATAATGCAAAAATATAACTGAGAACTTAGAATAGTCATAGATATAGTTTTTCTCAACTATCTCAGAGATACTTTACTCAGAAATATGTAAAACAGATGTTGAACTCCACCCTTTTTGTAATTTTTGCAGTTTCTATTTAAGATGTGGGCACTAGATAACTGCACTTTTCCACATATAGTGATGGCCTTGTGTTGCACACATTTTTTGCACATGCTCCACACCAGATGCATCCCCACACACACTTATTCTTGGGGATGGTGTTGGCTCAGTCAGTAGTGAGCCAGGCTCATAACCTGCAGTTCCCAAAGTTCAAGTCCCATCTGTGCCAGCATTTAGATTTATCTCCACTAAGCCAGAAAGGGGATAATGGAAAAAAATTGGAAAGGCAGTCATCCATCAGCTGGGGCATCAAGCTGTGGCCTGTGTACGTTAAATAACTGGATGGCAATGACAGGAGCCTATATCTGTTTTCTAACAGATGTCCAGTGTATTTCCTGCCCCAAACTTTTCCTGAGACTTTTGTCCCTGTGGCCAGGCAATTTACCCTATGGTGTTAAAAAAGTGCCACTCAGAGGTAAAAACCAACTCCCACTTATTCCTCAAACAGGAACCACCCTTTGGACCATCCTGGAGCTGTCATATGATAGAGTTTGCAGTGTTTTTTTTTCATCATCATCCTCATCCTCAAGCAGCCATGGGCTACGGAGGTCCAACCAGACCACGCAGTTTTAATTCTCCAAGCATATCTGTCCTGAGCTACATCTGCTGCATCCGGCCACTGCACACCAATTCTAACAAGGTCCTGTTTGACATTGTCTGCCCACCGCATCCTAGGTCTCCCCCTCCTTCTGAGGCCTCTAGGCACACTGTTCATAACCCTATTCGCCAATCTATAATTATCCATACGGGCAACATGGCCATTTTTTTACCTACCATTAACTTGGGAAGTGTTGAGTGACTAAGTATTATTATGAAAAAAAATGTCTCAAGTGTGTGACCCAACAATGTTTTGCAAAAAAAAAATGTTAAAAACTTATCATTATAGATAAGAAATACATGCAAAAATCTTATATGATATGTTTCAAATTAGTAGTGGCAAAAGTGGCCAAAGAAAAAGGAAATAAGGAGGCTTAAAATTTTTTTTTTTTGTATTATCAGGTAACAAGTTTTTGCTACTTTTGGTACTAGTAAAAAACAGAGAACAATTTGTATCAAAAAAGAATTTTATTCAGCAAAGTAGGTTCCATTTGATTTAATCAATCACCTTTTCCCATCTTGAAACTAGCTTATAAATATCCCTTCTAGAGAGGTCCCTGTTTTTGGAACAGAAGAAAGTTTCTCTAGTGGCCTGTACCTCCCTGTCATTCTTAAGCTCTTGCCCATGCAGATTATTGTCAAGGGCCAGAAACAAGTGATCTGAAGGAGAGATAACCAGTGAATAGGGTGGATGATACAAAGTCTCCCATTCAAGGCATTGAATTGTCTCTGTGGTAGCCTTGGCAATATGTGGACGGGTGTTATCTTGAAAGAACAGCACTCCTTTATGATTGATAAGTGCTGCTTCCTTCTCTTTGAATGCCTCATGAACACATTCAAGCTGTTGTGAATAGAGCTCACAAGCAATGGTTTGGCCAGGTTTCAGCAGTCCAAAATGGAAAATTACATGAGCTGTCCACCATACACAAAGGAGCAGCTTACACTGATGCAGTGGTGGCCTTAAAGTTTGTGAAGTGGGATTCGTGGTAAACATCCAATGTCATTTCCTTGAAGGATTCTTACATTGGATCCACTTTTCACATGTATCAGCAAATGATCAAGAAATGGGTCTTTATTGTGATGGGAGAACAAAGTAAGGCAGGCTGACACATGCTGTTTTTGGCATCAGACAATTCATGTGGGACATATATGCTCAATTGGAATGTTTTACCAATTTTGCACAGATACCTCCTAATGGTTTCAACATTAACATCGAACATCAAAACAAGCTCTTTGCATATTCGACTACTATCATCTTCAATGACTGCTTTCAAAGCTTCATTGTGAATGGCTATAGGATGGTCGCTATGAGGTGCATCTTCAAGTGACTCATCCCTGGTTGAAAATTTTTTAAACCAATTTCTGGCTGTGCACTCCTTTACAGCATCCTGTCCAAATGCAAAACATATTCTTCTAGTGGCTTCTGCAGCAATTACTGAGTTTAAACTCATAAATGAAACAACATCTGATAAGTTTCGATGACACTTCCATTTCAATATTTTATTGGGTTTACTACTTAGATGATATTACTATGTAAATAAGATACAAGGCAATTTTAAGATTCGAGTAGTTGTTCTGACATGACAGAAATGCCTTCTATCAACTATTTCTTTTAACTATATGCTGATTATTTAATATGACACACAACGGAAATAATTTTTGTGGTTACCTCTCAAATTCTCCAATATTAAACAGACTTTTTACAAAAACCGAATAAAAGATGTGCAATGTACTACATAAAGTGTTTTTGGCAGAATTAGAAAAAAAGTAGTTCACATGGGCCATTTGAAGAGGCCAAAAGATTTAAGAATTCTTACCACTCAAATTTCAATCTAAGCATAACAGATATGATTGAAGACATATTGCAGATTTCAAAGCTTTCTATCTTGAGTCTCAGATTCATGTGATAAAATCTGTTAACTCACTGTCTTGGATTCACGAAATTGTCTCATTCACTGCATGACGACTCAAAAGATGGTTTTCTCATATTCTACTTTTGTTTCAATATTGTGCACAAAGTTTGTATTTTCTTCCAAGATGTCTCTAGCAATATGTTTTGCAATACTTTAAATATGCTAAAAAATTCTTCATAAGGAGAAAAATTAATATCTATTGTAAACACAATCAGCCATTTTAGTACTCATTTGCATGAAAAATACCCATACCAATGGTTAAATGTAAATTCATCAGCATAGCAATGAACAGAAATTGTCCTCAAACTGGGGTGCAAAAGTTTAAGTTTAGGTTATACTGAAAAGATAACTTATGTGTTGTTGAGCCTCTATATTTCAGAAATATAGATGAATCTTTAATGAACTTTAGTCTTCCTGATTCAAGAACTGACAATTTAAAGGAAACAAAAAATATCAATTGTGAAGACATAATGAGAATTCAAACTTCACTGTAAAGCTATGAGTAACTGCAAATGGTTTAAAGCTTTCACCCATGGTGATCTTTAAATGAAAACTGATTCCCATGAGATCTTTATTGAAAATTTTAATTGTTGCCGCTAATGAAAAAACAGTGCATGAACCAAGAAAAAATTAAAACCTGATTGGAAAACACAATGAAAAGAAATTAAGTATTCTTCAACCACAAGTTAGATTTTAATTCATTTTAGGAAAACAATACAAATTTTTTGTTACAGTTAAGAAATGCCGATTGTTTACCATCTTCTGAGTTGAACATTTTGCAAATGAGGATTGCAACAACAGAAATTTTGCAAATAATATTGAAAACATATGCAAACTAATTTGAATTATGTTGTAATGCTTGAAGTAGAAATATTTAAGGCATATTTTGGAAAGTTGCATCATTTTCATGTGGAGAAAGGACTGTCTGCCTTTTGCAGTTTTTATGTGATTTGTGCATTTTCTACAAGACTGATGATTCATTTCTAATATCCAATTTTTAATTTTTTTTTTTCACTTATTAGATCATGAAACACATTGGCGAATTATTCATCAGAAATATTTAAAAATATTATAAGTACTTACTTGCTTTAAATTATGGCTCTTAGCATCAGCATCCATAATGTTATTAGATGATGATAATGCAAATTTAGGTTTCCTTCCACGTTTCTTCACACCTGCTTGCAATTTCATACTAGGAGATTGGATACTAGATGTTGGAACCTGCTTCTTCACAATGCTTGTTGGAGAAGTGTAAGAGTTATTAACTGAAGTATTTGCAACTTCAAAGGTAGGTTCTTGTTTCTTTATGCAGAGATCAAGAGGGACAGACATATTTACATCTTCTTCACCAGGACTGCTTAACATTGTTTTAGATGATTTTGGTGATGCTGCACTAGGAGAAACAGATGTAGCAGAGGCAGAATGGGCTGGAGTAGGAACTGGTTTAGTTGCCTTACTAGAATTACTAGAAGTTCCAGAACATTTTGAAGGTGTTCTCTTAACCTGGAGAGCCAAGGAAAATAATGAGGCAAACTAACATTTTCATTTTCTTTTACTTCTACAAATAATGCATGGAAGCAAACAAAACCCTCTATATAGCCATCAAACCCTTCAGTAATAGCAGAGATAAATTTATTTTACAATATTTAATTTCTGTTGGTTATTTTGCATTTAGTTTTTAATGCATTATTGAATTTACTTAACAACTTTCCACATACTTAGCAAGACTTTAGCTTTATCTTAATGCATTAACCTATTAAACAATTTTGAGAAAATACACATTTAAGCCATTTTTAGTAAATACATATTTAAAAAAAACTACTCGATTTAAACATTAGCTTAGGCTTTCCAGCTAATTATTTAATTTCTATTGCTTGTTTTTTGCATTACATATCTAGTGCATTATTTCTCTAAAATTTTTTATAAACTCCAACATGATTAAAAGTCTATTTTAATCTGTTAAATGACAAATAACTCAAAAATAAAAACAGTAGAAAATATACTTAAAATATATCTTTAGTAGAAATACACTGCTCAAAGCGGAAATCGCAACACCAAAAAGGAATGAAAGTATATATGTAAATCACAGGAGGCACTCGGCCATTGGAGATATGAAAATTATCAAAGTTCTGCAGCAAATGGACACGACATCCAGCCGAGCCGTGGATAAATACCGAGCACCCACAAGCTCATATCATAGCATGACTGACAGTGAGATTGGAGTGCATGCTGCTAAAATGTTCGGAGCATGTCTTGAAGATGCAGGCAGAACCCTTATGTACAATTCGCACATTCTGAGAGAGAGAGTGAATAATTAATATGCGAGAGCTCAGATTGAGCCTTTGAGCAACCATCATACACATGGGGCACAGTGCAATGGTGTGTCTCACGCAACATCACGAAGCACCAAATGGCATGAAGGATAGGTACAGGACAGCATGATGCATCACAGGACCTGAAGATCACATGCTCCATAGGAGGGCCATTTGTGACCCTTTCACCACCAGAGACTGTGCTGCAGAGTGAGTTGCAGACTGCTACAGGTCTTCGTGCAAGACATCCATTCTGGCATCTGCTGTTGCAGCGACATCATTGGTTATGGCAACTCAATTGGTGCCGAGCAAGGCAACATTGGACTATGAAATTGATGATAGTGCTGTTCACAGATGAGTCCCGATTCTGTTTTGGCATGCCAGATGGCCATTTAGCCACGTGGCATCGTGGCTAATGGTCATCAGCATCATCAACAACATGAGGAAGCCTATTCCATTATCCACCATATGGCTCCCCACCATTGAATCAGGTGACATCACATATGGTGGCTAGACACCTGTGTTTCATGTTTCTGGTGCGCTAATGGTGAGACATTACATTGATGACATCATTAATCCTGTGGCACAACCCTTCCTTACCACCATGCTTGGACTGATTTTTGCAGCAGGACAATGCAATCACACACACTTCACATGCAATGATGTACAGTCTTCAAGGTGTGGACATTCTCCCATGGCCATCAAACTCCCTGGATTTGTTGCCCTTTGAGCATGTGGGACCTTATGGGTTGCTGCCTTCACCAGCTTCCTCTGGTGATGAACCTGGTACAGTTGTGTGCCAAACTGGATGCTGTTTGGAATGCCATACCTCAGGACACCATTAACCATATGACTGATGGAATGTCTAGGCTTGTATAACCCCCAAGGTGGGTCTACAATGCACAGATGAATCTGCAATAAATGCACGTACCTTGCTTTCTTGTGTTCCTTTTTTTATCATTTGCACATCTACCCTCATAGCTTCCACCACTCTGTCAGTTTCAGAGGTATACATCACTTCCTTCAGTGTTGCGATTTCAACTTTGAATAGTGTTAAATTAAAACCAGAATATATATTGCCTCTGCTGAATATGGGATGCTCATTTTCATAGATAAAGATGCCATTCATTTTCCACCACTCTAACAATGGAAACTGGAGATTAGGAAAATGCAAATAGTAGCATTTTATTAGTATCTTTACAACACAAAAAAGTTTCATTTTCCCACTTCCTTGGTGCATATCTCTGTTATCAATGCAAACTTCTTGACCTTCACACTCTACCATTAGGGATATATATCTGGCACAGTTAGTAGCAAGGCAGGCTCATAATCTGCAGCTTCCAAGCTCAAGTCCCACCTGTGACAGATTTTTCTCTGCTAATAGTCACCCAGCCCTCGATCAGATAGGGGGAACTGATAGGCTTGGAAAGGACAATGTCCATTATATGAGATGTTCGGATATGGCCCTGTGTGCGCGAGAGCCATACCCTGTGCATATCAAAGAACACACTAGATGGCCTTGACAGGAGGATATTGTCTCTTAACAGCTTGCCAGTGGGTCTCCTTCCCCCAACCTTTTCTGAGCTCTTGGAGTTCTTGTGACCTGGCCATTTAACCCATTGTGTGCAAAGGTGTGCTGTTCAGAGGCAAAACAACCCAATACCCCCATTAAAATTACTCACATGAATAGATCTTTGTAATATTCATTAAAAGTTCTGCCATTTTCCAACTTTTTCCACTGTTGGTGCAGTAAAAGCATAAAATTTCAAGCTTTCTATGAGACTTCAAAGCAATACTTGTATTTCATACTGAATAATTACTGATATATCCTGGAATATATATTTTCCATCTATGGTATTGGTTTGTTTTTACTTTATGCCTTTTGAAACATAATTTTGTCTATCTATAATTCTACTGAGTTTTGACTTTAAGAATCTTACAGTATCTTATTATTTAATTTGTTCTATTAGAATTATTGAACTAAAATGTTATTTAATTGACTCAGGCAACTATTTTGTAAACTAGTATTATAGTTGCCAATTTATGTGAAAACATTTTACTTCTGTGACTGGTAAATGTGCTCATTCATAACATTTAAAATAGTGTAAATCAATGCATTTTGCATACTCAATCATCAAAGCACTAAAAATAATTTAAATGAATTAATGTTATCAAGAGATTTATGTTTAAAATTAACTTAAAAAAAACTTAGTTTCTGAGAAAACAAAAAATTTGTCATGTAATAATACCAAAGGAGCAGATTTCTGAAGAATAAAAACACCTCCAGTATGCATGATAATGCATCCTTACTGAATATTATAACCATCAATAGTAATACAATCACACAATTAATACTTCTAATAGAATCCCCATTTTTGTGGCTTAGAAAAATTAGGAATTATTTAGGAAATTACATAGCAATATATCAATCAGAAATTCCCAATTTTTAGCCAAGCTGTAAAAGTGACCACAAAAATTTCATCCTCTGAGCCTGAATATATCAAAACAAATTTATTTAATAAGAAAGTCATAATACTAAAAACTATCTGCTGTATTACACTGTTTGAGCATTGTTTTATAGACAACAATAACTCTACTTTTGAATTGACAGGGAATGATTGACCAAAAAATTGAATTCATTGGTCTTTTGAAACTGCATTTGAAAGCAAATGACCTCAATGTGATGCTTTGAGTTCATTTCATGCATTTGCAGCAAAAAAAAAAATTATGCTCAAATGCCTGAGGAGGACACAATTGAAACAGTTATTAAAATTGTGAATCGTAATGTAATGCAACAAATTTTCAGCTCTCAATGCACTAATTTCAAATTTGTTTTTTTTTTATGTTCAGATCAACCTGGCTCTATGAGTCAACATTTCTCACAGTAGCACTGATAAAAATCACAACAGAAATCATTGATGAAAATTTGGAGACAGAGTTAAAAATACATACTCAGTATAATTAATGGAAATAAAAACTATCAAAAGCACATTAAAATTTAATAAATAATTTTAAAACCATTATTGTATACTAAATGTAATCTTATTTTGTTGGAAAGTATGTGTATATAAAAATAAATTTTTATGCTCTGTGATAAAAATGCTGATCCATTCTTGTAACAGAAATGGTAAATCTCAATATTATATTGGATAATACTGTACAAGACTAAATAGCAATCTTAGTTATCTTATATGAAGGGCATTCAAAACATTCTTGACATGTCTGTAGATCTGCACTCATTCCTCTGAAGTTAATGAGATATGACTTGTTTGAAAGCTTGTCTAAACTTGTCATTAGTGTTAAAAACAAAGGCTGTATCATAATTTCTTTCTTCACTGGTGGTGTGTAAAGTTGGTCTGTGAAATATGTGAATTGTTGCTATGGAGTTTAGTAAAGATGGGGAAAGATTTTACATTTTCACAAGGATGCAGCTTGGGGATGACTAGAAAAAAGTTCATGCAGATTTATCACAAGTTTGTGTTAATACCCATCCTCTGTGGGATGGTAGGTAAATCTCTCCTTAATAATTGTTGATACTTGATAGCATAGTCCATGTGTTAAATTGCTTAAAAACATTTAACAGTGTCATAGAGATTTAAATAACTTTAATTTTAATTACTGCACTGTGTACCTCTAATTTTTGTTAATGTGGGGATTCTAACTTAAAATAGCAATTGATATATGAGGCTGCTTATTTAATAATGAATAATATGTATAGTGTCACATCAGGTTAACTTTTCTAATTAGCAATAATCAAATGCACATTTTAACAATTAGACTGACTAATAAAGATAAACAAAGATCATTTTAAAACAATTTTGCTGCAACTCCAGTTTTTGCAACACTTCTAGACTGAACCATTTCCTTCATCTATTTCTCCTTGAACATGCAAAATATGTAAATTTTTGTGTCCTGCTGCAATTAAATTACTTCACTGCCTACTTTTTTTCCATCTTCTTCAATAAATTTTAAATAGCAAGGTGCCTTTGAGAAACTGAATAATTTTTAATGACAACTATACCTGTTTCATGATACCCTACCTCTAAAGATTTTTACATATTTTAAACTAATCACCTTGATTATTCTTGATGCCAAAAAGCTAATGAAACAAATATGACAATTTCACTTTTCATATCTTCCCTAACTATTACAAGAGTCTTAACTTTGTACAGATGGATATCTCAAAAGACAGTTATTTTTCCTGATAAGTGGTTTCAAGTCAAAATATCCCTATAAATGTTTTTTTTTGCTTAATTGAATTTTTCCATTCTCTAATACAAATTTGTTGGTCTACCTGAACATTTACTTTTAAAGCAACACTACATTATCAATAGTGGACATTGCAAAAAAACAAAAGTTTTGTCTTTATGAATGACAGATAGTAGTACCATTCTGGACAAACTGTAATTGATGACCTTCACAAATGCAATCACACAAGAAACCTGCATTACATAATTCAACTTTCCAGTCAAATGTACTAATTTCCCTCCCATTTCTATGTTAAAGAAAGTCTGTTTTTTATAACTGTGAATGTGTTAAAATATTTTCAATTTGGTGTAAGAAAAAGATCAGTCTGTAATGTGAATTTATAACTGTCAGTAGCTGATGGAAGTTGCTCAATATTAAAACCTTATGAGTGGTTAATATATTACTGTCAACTACCAGTATGCAATTTCACATTATGGACTGATTTTCCATCTATTATGAAGTCATTAAGAGTACTCCATACTGGACTTGACAACTGAGGTCAAATGTGTCAACATCAATGCATAACTCTACTAGCACTCTACACCCATAGATATAGTAAAGGGAGAATTAGATAGTGCATTGGTAAATAAACTATGACCCTAGCATACCTAGCTAGTGATTGCCATTTTGGTGGCAGAAAACCTATTGTTACAAGTAATTCCTATTTATTGAACAAATTTAAAAATTATTTAATTGGTATTTAAATGAAATAAGTCTCATGGCAGATAAAACTGGGTAATACTGGAACAAAAAAAATATGTTTCCCTTTCATTTTTAAGGATTTCCTGTTGTTTTTTATTTGAACTTTGAATGATGTAATCTCCCCCCCCCCCCCAAAAAAAAGGGGATGTCACAATTTTTTTTACCATATTAAATGCATTAGTGGTAGATAGGAGAACTTATGAACAAATGGAAAAGTTTGCATAGTCTTAAAATATATTTGCTTTACTTTTGAAGTGTTCTCAAATATGCATTTGTTGTTTCTTCTATATAGTACTACATTTTATCCTATTTAAGTATAACTAAGATAAAAACTGATTATCAATAAAAAAAGTGGATTTTTCAAAAGCAAAATATCACTTACTTGTAAAAAGGTTTATTGCTTTCTTCCACAGCTCTACTGGAGCAATTAATGGAAGTGCAAGATTTTACTATCGTGCTGATGAAGCAAAACATTAAAAGGCACTTAATAAATATAACTGAAATGAAGCTTGCAAAATCTAATGTGATTGCAAATGCTAATATGAACTAAAGAGCCACCTTTTGGTGGCAAACTTGGCTCACAGTTATAATTTGGTTCCAAGTTGTCAGCAGGAAAATACTGGTGATGCACTATCTAGTTCCCCTTTACTATATCTATTCCAGCTTCAATAACATCAGTATATGACTCAAGAAGAGATACCAGCCACTATAGATGAAACATCTGGTAACCTTCTTGAACATTTTTCTTTATAGCCACATCATAAACTAGAATATAGCATTTTAGTAAACTTTAAAGTCATCCATTACTTAAACTGGCAGGCATTTTGCAAAAACATGGTTGTTATCCCTATTGTTGAGTAGAATGATTAAAAATAAGCACCATAAATAGACATTGAAAACCTTCATAGTTCTAGAATTTTACTTTTTATGAACAGTTGAAGTTTAGTTTTATGACAGTGAAAGTGTGCAAATTAATTTACTAATATTTAAATCACTGAGTTTGTTCATTGAGTACTAGCTGCATTTTTTTACTATTTAATATTTATTCTATTTACTATTTAATATTTATTCTATTTACTATTTAATATTTATTCTATTTACTATTTAATAAATACAGCACTTTTTAAATTTTACTTTGCTATTACACTTACTACTCTGCCAAAATATTAGAGAACTTCCATATTATGTTAATTGGAATTACATCAAAACTACAACTTCAAAATTATGCATTTAATGAGAAAATGTGACTGAAGTTAAATATCTGTTTAAATCTCGATTTTCAACAACTGAAAGTTCTCTGCCATTGAGAAATAAAATTTTGAAATTTTTCCTTCAAACTATTTTCATATTAAACTATTTTCAGGAACTAGAATATTTAAAAAAATTATCTTGTTTTATATAAAAAAAATCAGAATTGCCTAATATTAGAATAATAGTTATGCAAACGTCTAAAATATATTTTATTTAATGGTTTGGAACAATATTTATTTAAATTTTCATCAATTTCCAAGGTAAATTTTTATGATGCCTTACTGGTGTTAAATATTGTAACTTTCATAACACTTTAAATACTGAATGAATACTGTTGAAAATCGAGATTTAAATAGATTTCATCTTGATCTTTATCTTCAGTCACATTTTCCCATTAAATGCATTTTTAAAAGCTGTAGAGTTTCAAAGTCATATTCTCATTTACATAACATGGAAATTCTCTTTAATATTTTGGAGGGTGGTGTATATAATTCATCTCTGTAATAAATGAGAATATTAGTTCATTTGTGAAATGCCATTTTTAGAAATCATGTCAACTAGTTATTTTACACATTAACTGGTTATTGTAGGTAAAAAATCCCTGCAGTCAATGTGTAATAGTCAATTCAATACACTGGCTAAATTAGATGGAAAAATAATACTTTATAATTACAAAACTTAAACATATTCTTGTTACTATTTACTGATTTTACTCAGAATAAACAAACATCCATTCATATGCCCACCCATCCATCCACCACCCTCCACATTACAGAGATAATCCTCATACACTATAAAGGATCAAAGGTTAAATATTGTTACTTCGCAATTAAAACTGCAGTTAGTTCTCTAAATACATTTATGCTAGAGCTTGGAATTCCTCGATATCTTTCTCTTCTGATCTGATAATTTTATTTTCATCTCTCTTGGAAATTTCAAGAAATCTAGCTGTTTTATTAATAAAAAAAAAACACTGATTTTATTTTAAATTCTTTTCAAAAGTATAATAAACTATTCCTCTATTTCAAAACATCATAGAAAAATAAAACTAGTGGACAGAAAATAATTCAAAAAAATATATATTTGCATCAGTTTAAGGAATAATGATAGTAGAAAACCATGCTTGCCTTCTGTTTACATTGGTTAGTAGTTTTAATGCAGTGAATAAAAACCCTCAAGCAGTTGCTTGCCACATAGGTCTGACAGAAGCCTGTCAGTTTAATATGCCATAGAGAAAATCTATGAGGATGATGAGATCTCAGTAGAAAGACAGAAATAGCAATAATATATTTTGGTTCCCCAATTTCCTTCCTAGTGGAAATGAATTATTCTCACATACATTTGTAACTGGTTATAAGTATACTAAAAGAAATATTTTAACACATCTTCAATGCATATGGGTCTGTATTATTTTTTTTTCCAGCCATTCCTTCTACTGTAATATTTTTATGATGATGAATTAATGCATCAATTTCATATGTGCTTTGATAATTATATTGTAATAAAAAATAAATTATCTTAGAAAAATGATTAAGTTTCTGATTTAATTTATATTTCAGCTATTGCAGCAAGATGATCTACAATCTTTGACAACAAAGATCAAATTGAAAGGAATTATATAAGGGATCAATCAAATTGAAAGGGATGTTAATTTCTTTCAAACCAAAACAATACTGCTAGTCTCAAGTACAATGAATCCCTGCTAAATATCACTGAGTGGCTTTTGAATAATGCAGCATTAAATGAAGCAATGTTAAAGTGTAATTTCCTTCATGAAGCTATGTTATAAATAAAAATAAATGCCAAAACATCAAAAATAACTATTTTAGTTATGCGTGTGTGCTCTCTAAAGCTATAATTCATATCTGAGCATAAATACATGCACAACAAAAATAAGAGGGGGGGGGGGGATGCACAAAATGTTAACATTTATATTAGGAGCAAGTACTCATTTTTTTTCCTTTTTGTTTCATGACATAAAATTCTTGAGCTTTTTATTATACTTTAGAGGAAATAGAGGATTGGGGGTTTAGTGAAACTTGATAGTGTGAATGAGCTCTTAAAAATTTATTGAGGGATAGGGAGGAAGGAATGACTCACTATGAAAGTGAAAAAACCCACCCATCTGCTTCCTGGACTCAAAGTGGGATCTCCTGATTACACAATAGTTGCTCAACAGGTAAGGTAGTGGCAATTCACACTTCCTTAAGGAAGGTTATGACAGCTGATCATGCTATGAAGCTCTGTTGTGTAGTTCAAAGTGTTGACACCTATACACTATTTATACAGATGGTGAACCAAGCTTTTATGACAACATATCAATTATTAATATAACTTGGGGACGAGTTCAACAAAATATTAAAACTGAATGAATGCAAACATATATTGATTGTACAATTGGGATGCCAACAACTGATGTTACTTTACACAAATGAATGTTAAGTTGAGATTTCCCCCAAACATTTGCTTTTTCAAATGTTTCCCTCATGCAAAAGGATTACAGCCACAGCATTGGAGAAAATCTAAAGACGCTTTGAAAAAACAAGGAGAAAAATCTGCAATGGATACAGGAATGCCCCTTCAAATCCTTGGGGTGATAATCTGGTGTAGGATTCATTATGACCAAATCTCTGGTCCATTTTCCTTTCAGAAGAATATAAATGCTAAGCCCTACCTTGACATGTGGAAAATGTGAGACCTCTGATCTCAACAATTTTTCATTATCTATTCTAATGAAAACCTATTTTCAACAAGATGGAGCACCTTCATATCACATAGCAAGTGTTCAGGGGCTGGTTACATCATAACCTACCTCAGAAAAAGACACTGGATGGAGAAGCCCATTGAATCACCAGCTCATTCATCTGTTTTTTAAAACTTTTGGACTTCTTATAGATATGCCTCAAATCCAGGATCTGCTATAATTCCCTTTTTTGTTCCATAAACAGAACATTGTCTGTGACACATTATTCATGAACTAAAGTATTCCAGAGTGGCTGAGACAGCCATGATCAGCAAAGAAACATCAGCAGTAAACAGAGCATGGCAATGGTGTATACAAGTGTGCAATGGGCACACAGGTACTCACGGTGAACACTTTGCTTTCCAATTATTATAAAATTGCTTGTGGTCTTTAGCAACCATTGACTCATCTTTTTTTTATATCATTTCAGTCTACTAAGATACATTCTGATAGCATGTGTTTTATCAGTTGTCCAGCTGATGGGCTTGGAAAGGCCTCTGTCCATTGGGACATAAACCATGGCCCCATGTGCAGGAGAGCCATACCTTTTGCACATTAAAGAACATGCTGGATGGCTTTGAAGGCTTCCATGTTTCCTAACAACTGTCCAGTGAGTCTCCTTCCTCCAACCTACTCCGAGTCTTGTGACATGTCAATTTAGCCTATTGTGTGCAAAAAAGGAAACTGCTCAGAGTAAAACAACCCAACCAGTTATCCAGAATTTTGAATCATATTGTATAAGGTTCCCTTTCTCTTATGAAAGTTGTTTTTGTGTACATTATACTGATTAAATGTTTTCAATTTTACTGAAATCTAAAATAAAAAAAAATTGTCTTCCCTATATGTGCTCTAAAAAGTAAATAATAGAAATAAAATAAAATGGCATAAATTTCTGGATCAATAAAATTCTGGATCGGTTTCTATTTTAGCCAAAACTCAATTTTTTTCAACCAAATCTTCAATTCTTACACTGCAACATGATGCTACCTGCAAATTACTGTTGCATTATCATTGACAATGCTGTCTGTTTGTTTGACTACAAAAATAATTTAAAAAATAAATAAAATTTATAATTTACACTATAACCATACAGGCCACCAGTAAGAATAATAATGGAAAAAAACCCATTCTGACAAAGGGCTGAAAAGCACACAAATGAGTAATGTTTGTCGAGTTGGGTTGGGTTGTTTTACCTCTGAGCGGCACTTTTTTTGCACACCATGGGCTAAATGGCTAGGTCACATGGACCCCGAAGGCTCAGAGAAGGTTGGGGGAGGGGACCCACTGGAACAGCTGTTGGGAGACAGATGGTAGTCTCCCATCAAGACCATCGAGCGTGTTCTTTAACGTGCACAGGGTATGACTCTCCTGCACACGGGGCCATGGCTTAACATCCCATCCGACGGACGGCGGCCTTTCCAAGCCCATCGGTGTCCCCTACTGACCGTGGGCAGGGCGGGGAATTTTGCGGAGATAAATCTCAACGCTGACCCAGCTGGGATTCGAACCTGGGAACTACAGATTACGAGCCTGGCACGCTACCGACTGAGCCACCCCCGCCCCAATGTTTGTCGATATCCATGAATTGATAGTTATCCTAGTGTTAATTGATTATTGTATAGCTTATAGATTTTTAAAGCTAAAACTCTCCTTTTTTTATTAGCAATTTATTTTTGTTCATACATGCATAGTATTTCTTCTCTCACTCTAGAATAGTCAAATAATTCCTTGAGATGTCTTCTTTAGAGTGAACTGTAGCTCCTCCACCATGTAGTCAAATACAACTATTCAATATAAATTAGCCTACTGTCCAGTAATATGTTGAAGTAAAATAAAATCGAAAAGATGAGTAACTTTAATGCAACATTAACATTGTTACCATTTACAATGCTGTCTGTGTGGCATAAAATCAATTTCCATTTTTTTTCGCAAACTAAATTTATGATACAAAGATAATAATTTTCCAATATTATCCTAATTTTGGTCTTTCAATTCTTAAATGTTGAATTTGAAAAATATCTAGGTTCAGACTAATGTGTGACAACATATGTACAGACACTTGAAAATTTATTTTTTAAGGATATTGTCTACTGATCTCAGATACTGAAGTGTAAAATTTGAATTACACTAGGATGGCCACTCTCTTTAACCATATGGTATGTTCCATATAGTATATATAATACAAACAAATTGCAGTTATGAAAAAAAATAAGAAGAAAATGCCATTTGGTTTGAAATTAAACTGAGTAAGAAGCTAAATATATATAATAAAACATTCAATTAATTATTGGTACTTTCCCTTTCCATAATTATAAGAGAAAATGAAAATAAGTTCCAATAAGTTCTGGCCTAACTAAAGCATTTTCACTTTTAAAAAACTGCACACTCTTATACTGGGGGTAGGGGGATGGCAAAGCACATATAGATATTCCATAATACACTGAAAGGGCAATTTATTATAGACACCCACCAAATAACGTGTGGGTCAACTTTTTGCCCTCACAACAGCAGCAAGTTGTCATGGACTCTACTAGGTGTTGGAAAGGTTCAGATGGTAGTGGGACCCATGATTCCAGGTCAGTCATCCAAAAAGTGCTGAGAGTTGCTAGTGGTTGGTTTTGGGCTTGAATCATTGTTTCACTTTGTCCCACAAGCTATATCATGCTAATAAGGATTCAATAGGGTTAAAACATGCAGAGTGAGAGGGCCATTTGAGGGTTGTGAACTCACTTGAACGCTTCTCCAATCAGTCCTTCACCAAATGGAAGCAATGAGACAGGGCATTGTCTTGTTGAAAGAAAACACCCTGCTGTTGGAAATGGATAGCCATGAATGGGTGTAAGTGGTCAGTGAGTATATCAACATAATCTTGTGTAGTGATGATCTCAAAGGCACAAGGGCCCCAAGGTGACCCATATAAACATGCCCCAGAACATTACATACCTCCACTGGCCTGTAACACCCCAACTTGACAGTTGAAGTCTATGGCCTCACGTGGTGTAGGCCACACATGCATGTTGTAATTGGGGCCTTGATTCATCGTATCTAGCTAACTGTTTCCAGTCTTCCAAGGTCCATTGATGATGTTCCTTCACCCACTGCACCCTCAGCCTGGTGACATGTTGCAAATAAGGATAATCAATATGGGCATCACTTGCTACAGTCCAGTCATGCCATCATATACTGAATGGTACTTTTGTAACTGCCCTATTGTTGAATGGTGACATCATCATCTACACTGTGGCTTTCCATTCCAACATTACAATACAGAGAGGTTGTGCTTACCTCTAAGATCAACAGCCTGATTACAGCCACATTTTTCCTGTCAGCTGCAGGTTTTGCCAGTTTTGAAGTAGTCCTGGTACACATATGTGACAGTCACATACAGAAATCCCAGATATTTTGCAGTCATGGATATGGATAACCCCAATATTCCTTGCACTGACTATTTGCCCATGATCAAATTTTCTCATGTCACAGTGCTTACCCCCATCATAACAGTCACAGGTACACTATACAGCAGGAAGGTATCTGACCAATTTATAGCCCGCAAAGGGTTTCAGCTGCCCACATTATTGTGGTGGAGTAAGACAGGTTTATGGATGAGTGCAGTGTGTATAATAATTATGCTTTCAGGGTGTGTATATATATATATACACACACATATAGATGTGTGACAGAAATAAACAATTAATGCATATGGTGACACTAGTTTGTGCCTATAGCTATTAAAAAAATTAAGGAATGCTACAATCAATTAACCTTAGTAACTTGAAAATCTATATGATCTAAAATTACTGTACCACAGTTAAAATTAAAATCCCTTATGTAGAGAAATAGGTACAAGTCTTTCCACATAAAAATGAAGTTACTTTGATAATGATGTTACAATAAAAATAAATAAATACACCTATCCCTCGATTTACACGGTACTCAGTTCACACAATTTTGGCTTTGCAAGGTCAAAAAATGCAACCAGTTTCGATTTACACGGTACTGACTGAGATGTACATAGAAAGGAAATCTCAGTCAGTACCGTGTAAATCGAAACTGGTTGCACTTTTTGACCGTGCAAAGCCAAAATTGTGTGAACTGAGTACCGTGTAAATCGAGGGATAGGTGTACCCCCTCAAGCTGCTGCTTGCCACAGAGGTCAGAATTTATTAAACATTTATCATTTTCAGACACATTTTTAATCCACAGCACTGTTCAATTACAAGGTTTTAACCACTATTACCCTGTTGAAGTACATTGATGTCAATTGGGTACAGAAAAAAAATTGTCTTTAGCTGAATGGAATCAACTCGCATGTCATCAGGAGGTTGTGGGTTCAGATCCCATCTGGCTCAAGACAATATTTCCTCTGTACCCCATTGACATCATCATAGTTCAACAGCATAATAGTTGTTAAATACCTTGCAATTTATCATTCTGTTGAAAAGGAAATCTGACACTGAAAAAATTCACAATAAATATTAAACTAAGGTTGGGTTTCAAATTTTTTCATTCCAAAAAAGATAACTCATGCAGTAAAAATACTGCTTCCCATACAATATTTATATGGAAAAAATTGCACTCCTTGTACAGTAAGTTATGGTAAAATTATATCAAAAAATTTGTATGTGAATCAACACCAAATTTATCTTATAACTATGTTTGTCTGGTAGCTAAAGTAACTATTTTCTAAATAAAATGAGCTTTATTTAAATTCCCTTAGGTCAGTATTTGCCAAACCATTTTGGTCACAATTTAAAATTCAAATTCCCTTCACCTAATGACCCTAATGGTAGTGGTACCTACAGGTTAACTGCTTCAATCAATTTCATTTTGGATCAAGAGTATGTGACCCATCAGAAAATCCTAATGGCCCAAGTTTGTGACATGACCCTGTGTTTGGGAACTACTGTCTGAGATAAACCTGGTATCAATTAGATTGAATATTGAAGATTCTACTGCATCACCACATAAAAATCCCATTGATACTAAAAAAAAATGTGTTAGATTAAACCACTATTTAGCGTTTTTTATGAGTAATCACAGATGAACACAGCCTGTTTCTGAATGCAATGGTGTTTATGATTAGCTATTTGCTATATCTATAGTAGGAAAAAACTTTTTTTCCTTTTACCATTCCATCTTATTTGAAATTTGTTTTTTCTGAGGAGTGTGAAAATGAAGATGTTCTAAAACTGTAATTTTATTTGCAACATCTGTGTTTGCTCTATCAACAATGATGGATGATGAACTTAAAAATTATGAAGTGACAGGAAATCAAACTTAAGATATTCCAGTTACAAAATGAGTGCTTTAATTTAATAAGCCAGTGTAGTCCAACTGGCACTCTAAAACTATATGTGATCTAGTCAGTGTGTTTGTTAACTTATTTTATTACTATAACACAGAAACATGAATTTCTTTACCATCTAACATCCAAATGTAATAAAAGATAAGGATAACAAATCGCCTCTGGCAAATGTATTCATTTTCACAGAGAATCAGGTGTCTTTTTCTGACTTTAGCACTCTCTAATAATGAAAATCAAACTAATCAATGATTCAAAAAATGCAAATAATAATATCCATTTGTACCTACCCAACCCAAAAAGAATTGTACATTTATCTCTTAATACGAAAAGGTTACATTTTACCACCTTACCACCACACTCTACCACTCAAATTTCTAGCATGAATCAATTGTTTACAATAGTTGTTCAAAGTTTCTACTACCTTGTTAGTTCACTTTCTACCAGTAAAAATTGGAACTATTTGCAGATTCCAAAAATGCAAATCCTAATTTTGCAAGTGACTATCCAAAAGAATTTTCATTTATCATTAAAAACAAAAAAGTTGAATGCCTACAGACTAAATGTCAACAATCAGAGAGCATTTTTTTCACCTACAATTTATATATGAGTGATTAGGCCTGTTCGACCATCTAGCCAAATCGAAAAACATTGCTCATTTTTGAAAATGAGCTAAAAATAGTGTTTCAGAGGTCTTTGTGCTTTACTCATACAAGTTCTAGGTAGAAAGGAACAGCAGTCTTACCAGAGAGCACATTCGTAAGGAATCTGAAAACTACTGGGGGATTTTTAAACAATTGTCCTTTGATAACTGTTTTTTTTTTAACTATAATTATTAAAAAAATGGTTATTAATGTTTGAAAATAATATGACAAGAGAAAATGTTAGACATAGTTTAACCTTAACTTGAAAGCAATATATGGCCATCATGTTCAGCTTGAAAACTGTTTTCAGCCAATAGAAGAAAAAGAGTTGGACCACATGATTTAAGTTATCACACTTTCCAAATACTTTATACTTGTGTAGCCTATGAAAAGGTTAATATTTTTTTTACTGATGATGATTGGAAATAGTTCACTGTTAGCCATATGATGCAACACTTTCAAGGAAATAATACTAATAATAATCCATTTTAGTCCTTTGATAGTAGAAATAAATACACACTCACTAAAGGAAATTAATAATAATTGTGTTCCAACTACATTAATACATGCAAAAAGGTCTAGGATTTTTTGTTCTCATTGGACCCATGGCCGAGTGGTTAGCGCGCTTGGCTACTGATCTAAGGGACCTGGGTTCAAGCCCCGGGTAAGGCATGGCAGTTTGTATCATTTTTCTGCTGAGGGCCTGCCATCCTCTCAGACCTTCTGCTGTGGCAAGCAGCTACTTGAGGGGGTATTTATTTATTTATATATGGACATACTATTGCTATCATCTAATTGAACCAACTGGCTAGCATCTGCATCATATGACTAGTATCTATGCCAAAATATAAAAGAATTTAGAACTCATTGTGTGATACCTTAAGAATTTAAAGCAACCAACACACAATTGATGATCTGTGTTCAATACCTACTCATTTCCATAATTTACAAGATACCCTTTTATCATTGTTAAGTATTTACTTATATGCCTAAATGAAGCATGCTTAAAAAAAATAACCAATTCTGAATTTTAACACATCGCTAACATACATGAATATCAGCCTTCGGATGAGTGCTTTCTTGAGAAGCTTGTTTCAACTCTTGCACCTTTCTCCTGAGTTCCATCTGTTGTTTCTTTAGTTTTGCCAATTGCTTTTGCTGTTTTTCTCGTTCTTCATCATCACTGGATTCACTAGAAGCACTGCTGCTGACACCACCACTACTCCCACTGTCACTACCAGTACTGGTGCAGCTTGAATCAGAATGGCTTTCACTATCAGAGCTGAACCTTTTGGCTGTTTTCTGCAAACATTAAAGTTGGAAGGGCCGAATAAATCAGTTTTCTGATTTAGCTTTACATTGCTTATATAGTAGATATAAAAAAAACAAGTTCCGTAATTATATTGCAAAACTTGAACTTTAACATATTAGTTAATTGCATAAACATTCACCAGTTTTATAATCTATTATTTGTTAACTTGAACAAACAAAGCCTCTCAATTTTGGATGATTCAGATTAGATAATTTAAAAAATTCATAGAAGCACAACACAAACACTTAAGTTAGTAGTCAGATTTATGGACAATTAAAGCAGTTATTTAGGTATAATAAAATATTATTCTAGATCATTAAAAGTAATAAATGTTTTAACTACAAATTGGAGAATATTGCCAAAATTCCTAAAGAAAAATAAAAGTTTTATACCACTGTTCCCTAAGAGTTGTCAACCTTAGAGAAATTTTTTACAGACAAGGAAAATTTTTAAAGACAGCCAAGGATTTTTACAGACACATTTTTTTTAACTTTAAAACAAAATGGCTATGGAAGACAAAATTGAACAATACTTCGTTTTCTTTATTATTTTGGAAAACTTAACAACAAAATGCTTAATTTCTTTCGGCAGTTAATTTTTTTTCTTCTCCACATTATCAAATACTCTTGTTTGTGAGGATAATACAATTTTCCCCCATCTCCAGTAAGTTCACTGAGAAATCATGTAATCCATATAAGACACTTTTTATCTTATGGTATTTAAAAATACTATGTTACATATTCTATTTAGTAAAGGATTATATCCATTTTAATCATGTTCCTTAACTATATCGAGTCATTAGTATTTCATATACTGTAAAATTTCCCAGAAACAGTCGCACAGAAATAAGACTGTCTATTTTGAGAAATTTGTTGGGTGCAAGTAATCAGAGGTTCAAGGAAGGAGGATATAAGAAATTGTTCACACATCTAATATTTAATTGATATGTATCAATGTGGCTTAATGTCAATAGTAATTAGAAGAAAACAGTTATAGTTTAAAAATAAGTTAAAATAAATAACCAGTTATTCTGCTAAACTTTCTAAATTCAAACTATAAAAGACAACAATAGTGTAAGTTTTGTGTATGTTTTGAAAAAAAAAATAACCTTATTGTAGTTTGCACAAAATTATAGTTTAATGTAAAATGCTTAGGGGCATTTAAAGACAAATCAAATACCTTCATCAATTTTTACAAATGGTTGTTCCCCCACAAAAATGGAGGGGGAATATATAAATAAAAAGGTTAATAAAAGATATATATATATAAAAGAGGATTGGCAAATATAAATTTCATATTTGTACTTCCGTTTAGCTTACAGTGAATAATGCCACTGATTGGAATAAATGCAAAAGTAATTTAACTACTAATTTACTGAGTTATATTAATTACATTGACAAAAAATCAGATAAATTATAATAGAAAGTTTTGGCAAATATTAAAAATAATTTTTTGTATAATTTCCACAAAAATTTTCTATATCAGTGACTTGAAGATGCAATAATATTCAATGATAATTATATCTCAAAATTATGTGGAAATCAAGGCACTTTAACCCTTAGAGTGTCAAGTTTTTAACATGGAATACATTTCAGATTGATTTTATTTTTCCAGCAAAAAAAAAAACAATTAAAACTTAAATCTAATGCTGAAGTAGCTAATAAGCAGAAATAGGTCATGTTTCATACCAAACAAAAAAGTATTCAATTCTTAACAATAAAAGAGCAGAAATTGAAAGAGAAAAGAAAGCAACTAAACATAATTTCATTTAAGTACACGAAGTCTTCCAGATCTTTAAGTGCTAAAAAGTACTGAGAGAACATATGTCAATATTCCCAACTTATGTTGTTTTATAATACATTAACAATAAAAAGTTTCACTTTGAATTTTTCAGTGTGGCATTTTAGGTGACTAATAGTAATAAAGAATATTTACAACGACCACAAAGCATGGTTTGAAATGCCAGAGAAGCATGGATGTCTATATTTTCTTTCTATTGAGATATCACTTATTTAATGATATCTTCTATCTAAAGTTATATAAACTAATAGGATTCTGCATTAAGAAATAAGCTGAATTATTACCATTGAAGGCCTGATAGGGGGCCTGTAAATGAAAAAAATAGTGCTATTGATTTATTATAGTATTTTATTTTATGAAGTAATCTTAATAATTATGACTTCTGTCTGATATAATGCTTTGTGGAAAACCCCATTTCCAGTAGATAGAATAGAGGAAAGAACATGTTAGTTTTTGTACTACTATTAAATTCCAAATACCATTATCATTAAATATACTTTTTATAATGCTTCCATCAAATTTACATTAGCTTATTATTTAGCAATACAATAATAAATCCTGTTAAAATATTTGGGCAGCAATTAATAACTGAATGTTAAAACTTTTCAAAGTAACATTCTTATTCACTTCACACACATACACATTTCAACTCACTATGTATACAACATTCTGTAAAACTTAAGTGGTTTATTCACAGAAAACAAAGAACATAAATATATGTGCGATGTTAATACAACTGCAATTTGATTTAGCTTAGATGTTTAATGTCAAATGAAAAATATTGAATTAAACTGTTCAATACATAAAAATTTATGCTATAATATATGAATTAACTGATAACACAGCTATTACAAATTATCAGGCATCAACAAATAGGATGCAACACAAGTTTTAAACATAAGATGGAATACAATATTTTTAATACCTATATAATTTTACATATACCAGTATAATTAGAAAATTTTGCACCTTGTAGAAAGTCAATGAAACTTCACCCCTATTAATTTGATGTTACCTAGTTATGCCTCACTTTGAGTTATTCTTTACCACCAGGATGCACACAGCATGATTCAACTGTCCATATTACCTTTGTTCTGTATATTGTAAAAATGTATGTAAAAATGTATGTAAAATTGTATATCCTACCTTCTGTTTGCATATTGTAAAAATGAGTGCAACAAACCTAACAAAAAGCTCTGTGATGACTTGTGGAGCCAATGAATATTCACTATTTTCTTCCTATTTAACTCAAATGAACCTTTACTTCTGAAGTTGGGTTGTTTTACCTCTTGAGTGGCACTTTTTTTGCACATGATGGGCTAAATGGCCAGGTCACAAAGGCCCTAAAACGCAGAAAAGGTTGGGGGAGGGGAACCAATGGAACAACTGTTGGGAGACAGATGGTAGCCTCCCATCAAGGCCATCCAGCATGTTCTTTAACGTGCACAAGGTATGACTCTCCCAAGCATGGGGCTACAGCTTAACATCCCATCTGATGGATGACAGCCTTTCCAAGCCAATCGGTGTCCCCTACTGACCATGGACAGGACAAGAAGTTTTGTGGAAATAAATCTCAATGCTAGCCCAGCTGGGACTCAAACCTGGGAAGTGCAGATTATGAGCCTGGATTGCTACAGACTCATAATCTGCATTCCCAGGTCTTCCCAGATTCACCCCTACTTCTGAAATTTAATTTTTTTTAAATCTACTCTTTCCTATAGTTGACAATCTTGTATTAGATATATTTTAAAAATCTTCCAAATATATTTGAGGACTCAGAAAATTTTCAAGAGCATAAAATCAGCATTCAATAATGGAAGCCAGAAATAAATACATACATACTTAACAAACTGTAAAAGTGGAATTTCAAGTTGTTAAATATTTTCCAATGAATAAAAACATGTAACACACAGTTAAATTGAACTTTTATGAAAAACCCTACACAAGCACAAAACAAAATGGTTATTTCACTGAAAGGGTTTTTTGGCAATTTTTATTTCCAGCAAATATAATATCAATACTCTATACACCATCTTTATAGTCTACCTATCATGTCTCTTAAATGTTTCAGAATATCACATCTGCATTAATCAACTATATTGGTGCAATACATTTCCTTTCCTGTCCTCTAATGTAGCTGCTATTAAAAAGCTTAAGAAAAAGTAGGTAGTTCAGTGATAGTGGAAGAAATATCATTGCTTTTTGATGTGAGTTCACCTGATTTTAATGGAAACTCAGTTCTTAACTGATGTTAACATGTTCTTTCTATATATATATATTGGTGCTCAAATTTAAAAGATAATACCTATGTCAAAAAATTTATAAGATAATGATATGAAATGAGGTGAATATGTAAATTTTACAATGTGGAAGAAGAAGAAAATAGCAATTTGAATTCACCCTGCTGCAAAGATGACATGTGGATGTCATGGATAGGATGGAAGCAAGTCAATCTCAGACCAAGTTATTCAGTGACTTAAATGTAACAAAAATATCTTCTCAAGAGTTCAGAGACAATCTCATGAAATAGGACAAGTTAATCACGGACCAAGACAAAGTTGTCCCAAGGCCATAACTGCTCAAGATGAATACTTATTTCTCTTTAACAGGAAGACAACTTATCAAAACAGCAGCTAGTGACTTGTGAGTTGTCAGCAGCTAGAGGGATGACAGTTTCAAAACATGCTGTGTACAAGAGACTTCATGAAGAAAGTCTATGTGCCCAAAAACCAATGGTTTATGTTACTCTTACTCCTTTCAATACAAGAGATAATTTAACATGCTGCAAACATTACTTAGCCAGTGGGAAAATGTGTTTTTCACTGAAGAATCCTGAATTCAGTTTGAATGCCAATTTTAAATTGATTATGAATTAAATTTCCTATCATAATAAGGAGATTAAATATGCTTACATTATTGCAGTGCAGAAAATCTGTCGAATTAAGAGAATGAATGAATCTCACTACAGTAATAATCATTTGTAGTAATTAGGCAAGTGTGAAAAAATTCACCCATCAGCCTCCCAAACTTGAACTTGGGATCACCTGGTTACATGCCATTTGCTCTACCATTTGAGCTAAGGCAAGGCAATTCACCCTTGCTTAAGAAAGATTATGATGATTGTGCTATGATATAAAGCTTTACCAAGTGATTCTTAGTGTCAAGACACTCATGCACTATTTATACTGACAAGACCAAGCTTTTATAACCACATATCAAGAAATATACCTTGGGTTATTTAGATGCATAACATTGAAGCTCTGGATGGAAATAACCTCTTGGCCATAGGCTGGAAATCAATGATTGGAAGGAATTTCACTATTGTGATAATCATTTAAATTAATCAGGCAAGTGGTAAAAACTAGAATCACATGGTAAAGCTTCATAGCACAACCATCATAACCTTTCTTAAGCAAGTGTAAATTGCTCCTACCTTAGCTCAAATGGTAGAGCATCTGGCCCATAGCCAGGAGATTCCAAGTTCAAGTCCAAGAGACAGAGGGGTGGATTTTTTCACACTTACCTAATTACTACAAATGATTATCATTGTAGTGATATTCATTACTTCCTTTCAAATTGGTTAACAACCAACAACAGAGATTATTTTTATCCAGAGCTTTGATACTCTGCATTAGGGTATATTACTTGATAAGTGGTTATAAAAGCTTGGTTCTAGTATGTATAAATAGTGTATGATAATTCCCCACCTCAACACTTAAATATGTGTATGATAACTCCCCCACCTCAACACTTAAAATCACATGGCAAAGCTTCGTAGCACAACCATCGTACCTTTTCTTAAATAAGTGTGAATTGCCCCCCACCTTAGATCAAATGGTAAAGCAACAGGCACATAACCAAGAGATCCAGAGTTCCAATCTGGGAGTGAATGGGTGGATTTTTCACACTTGCCTAATTACTATCTCTGGTATGCATAGCTTTCACATTAGCAAAATTCAACAAACATTGATAATTAATAATCAATACAGTGCAAAAAAATATAACACAGAGGAAATAGCAACAAATAACAATGCACCTCTTCTTCCAGTAATTTTTTTGAGAAAGTGGTTGAGCTGCTGGTAAGTGGCACAGGAAGCAGTGGCTTGCAGCAACAACAACCAATGCATGCTTCTTTTAATGAAATATTCAACTCTTAATCACTAATGATAAATACTTAGGCATCATTCCTTGATTAATAATCAATTAATAGATATATTTCATAAACTAACTACAGTAGTGAATGAAAACTGCATGATCTGAAGATAAACCAACTCAAATAATGATGGGCTTGCAAGAATCCCAATCCCATTAGATTGATTTTAAAAGTGAAAATGTCAGTTGGTCCAGTTGTAGCAACAAATGACTTCAGTTGGGTTAGGTTGCTGGATCCATTTTCATTGAAATGCCAAGTATGGCCACAAATAGGGTTGGAAGTTTGTTAATCTGCAAGTGTGACCTTTATCACCCTGAAGCTTCAAAGCATGGAGGTTCTAAGTAATCTGATTTGTAATTATTGCCCAGAACAAGGAACATGAGCGACAGGTTAAAGTTCTACACACCCGTTTAGATGCAATCTGCAGCCTTCAACTCTGTAAAAGCATTTAGGTATGTCATTTTCCCATTTTTTTTTGTCTGGAAATAGTCAGCAGAAGTCCTACAGACTTTTCTTCTGACCTGCAGTAAATTAGCATGCAGAACTGCCAACTTGACACATAATGAAAATTACAATGTGGAAGAATGAACCTTTGGAGCAATTATGAACACTTATGAGAACTAATAAATTTCAGTATTCGGAAATGTTAATGCACTATATTTATTATTAATCAATGCATAATAAATACACATTGATTACACTGGTCTGTATGAAAATCCTCCCTTGAAGAAAAATGGGTTTTTTGATTTGTGGGTGCTGAATCCAAATCTAGCATCCAAATGTTTATATTGGGTATTATTTTCGTGGGAGGGCATATAGAGTACTAGAATGTAATATGTTGTAAAACTGCATTTCTTACATTCACACCTGATTTTTTTTCCCCCACAGTTTATGGGAGAGATTAAGACATATCCAAAATGGATAAACGATATAGTGGCAAATGGAATGAGAGTATGTTGGTGGACTACTGCTGGGCCCTGCACCAAGAGGCTCCAGAGATAAAACATAAGCGACAGAAGACAACAAAATAATTTTTGTCTAAATACTTACATGTATCAGAATTTATTAGTGTTGGCTATAATGTAAATAAATATTTGGTAAAATATATTTATCTTCTCTGAGTAAAATAGTGTTTTTTAATTAAACCCATATCTCTAGAAAACTGTAGGTGATAGAACAAATCGGTTGTCAGATTCAGATTCAGCATGTTCAAAAACACAAAAATCATACAAAATTTTCAAAGGGAGGGAAAAACTTTTTTTTTTGCAAACCAATGTTACTGGTTACTAATTATTTGCAATTAAGTTAAATTTTAACAATATAAAAAAGTATGCAAGATACACAGATGCTGTTGTGTCCCTTTCTCCTGTTATTTTTTGAGTTCTTGCAAATGGAAGTGGTAGCTTGGCCACAGGAAGAAGTGACCAGCAGCTATGACCAAAATCTACAAGTTTTTTTTTTACATTAATGTAAACAGCAGAAACTACTATATGTACTTGCATATATACATATCACAGATAACAACTTGAAATTTTAAGCCTTAAAACGGAATAAAAAGTGCATGAATTGCATATAAACCAACCCAGATAACTAACAATAGATGTGTATGAGACCAACTCCCATTACAACACTAATCATGATTCACAGCTTGGGGAAGCTTTCTAGACTGTGAGCGTGTCTTGCAATCACCCTGAAGCTTCAAGGTACAGGAACTGGTTGGTTAGTTGTTTTACCTCTGAGCAGCACTTTTTTTTTTCACGTAATGGGGTAAATGGCCAAGTCACAAGGACTCCGAAGGCTTAGAGAAGGTTGGGGGAGAGACCCATGGAACAGATGTTGCGAGACATATGGTTGCCTCCCATCAAGGCCATCCAGTGTATATCTATCCATATTTATTTTTCCTCCTACAACTCAATACAAATTGGATTTAACAGAATGTTATCCATATGCATAAATGTGACTTATACAGATAGCTCTCCTTCAGCACAGAAATATTTCTTACATTATATCCTGTTAGTATCTCTCTCTCTCATTGCTTACTACTCCAGAAATGACACAATATCTTAAATCCTGTACAGTATGTGAATGCACATAACATGCACCAAAATATAAGCTTCCACTTCTGTCTTATGATGCAACCAATTAGTGAAATCCACAATGTGTGCCATATTCAACACAGATACGATTGCTCAAGATGTACAAAAATAGATTAGTTTCAGGAACCATCATATTCTCCACTAAGTGTAACTAAAAGCTGACCTTAACACTTCTCATGCATGATGCACATGAATTAGAACATTTGTTCACATTCAATATTTTTAAGTGTTATTTATTTTAATGTTATCTTGTGTGAGTAATGGTCTCATACAGGGTCCAATAATGGTCATCAGTGTCCCTTGCTAATGGTAGGCAGGGTGGGGGTTTTGCAGAAATAAATCTCAATGCTCGCCCAGCTGGGACTTGAACGTAAAAACTGCAGATTACGAGCCTAGCACAGTACTGACTAAGCCACCCCCACCTGGGTACAGTGGTTCTAAGTAATCTGATTTGGAAATTAGTTCTCCAGAATGGGTAGAGGGGGATAGATTCAAGTTGTACAATATCAACTTAAATACAAATGTGAGACCTTCAATTTTGAAAAAGAATTAAGCATGACCTTTACCTAGTGTTATGTCTGAAAATGATCAGCTAAAGTCCTATATGACCTGCAGGGTATTAGTGTGTATGTGAAGGTGAACCCATAATCAAGCAGGGACAGAGGCAATCTTTAGTGCAGTTAGAGATCAAAAATAAAAACAGTTCATCCCATTTATTACAATTTTTTTTTCGTAAAAAGGAAAAAAAAATGCTGTAAAATTTGGAAGCAGATTTTCTTTAAAAAAAAAAAGGTGGGGGGGGGGGGGGGGGATAAATTCCTAAACACAAAATTTGGATTTTCCAAGACCAATTCAGATTTTAAACCAATATTCAGATAAAATCTGTGTGTGTGTGTGTGGGGGGGGGGGGGGTCAGCAGTTGGCAGCTTTGCAAACTATTTACTAAAAATAATTGCATATTTTAAAAGTTCATTTAATAATTTTTTAATTTTTGCCCATTTTGATAAAAACTTTTTAAAGAGGAGTGATGATGATACTAAATAGTTCAGCTATCGTAACTCTTTAAATACTAAATGAATATTGCAAAAATTCATGATCATGATTTTATTTAGATCCTGAATTTACCTTTGGTCTCACTCCCATAAAAAAGTTAATTCTTCAAGATATTAAGTTTTTAATTTGGATTTTCACTGCTACAACATGGGAATTTTTTAATTATTTGGAAGGACTCTGAATAATTCCACTGAAATTAGATGAATTTAACACTGCTTATCTAAATCAGTGGAATTACATAAGGTTCACTATAATTGAGACAGTGACTTCATTAACATCAGAATGGATACTGAAATTTTATCCACAGATCAGGGATTCTATTCAATACTTTCTTAAGGAGTTGTGTGATAGCTTCTTTTATAATATGCATGAAAAAAAATTAGGTTTTAGCATTTTTTTTTAATTTACCATACTTTTGATGCTTCATTTCATACTTTTGATGCTTCATTTTACTTTTACTTTTATGTTTACATCACTATGTAATCACTTCTTTTTCAACAGATACATAAAAAAGAATTTTAGTACATCATACATTAACATTAGTATTTATTGGTTCATATATGTATATTGTGATTTTTAAAATACCTAACTTTTTTCATAGCGATGAGGAAAACTTTATCCAGAAGCAGTTTTAATTTAAACTTTAATACTTTGACTAAGCCTTATGTGCTGAGAAATATTACGCTGAGAATACACTTTTTAGAAGTTTTCTTTAGATCTTTTTATTTTTTAAATTAATTTTTAAATATTATATTGTTTTCAATGTCAAATAAATATTTTGTAGAATTGCTTTGCTAGACCTGGATTGCCAATAGTTAAAAATCAAATGCATATACATCATAAAGTGCAGTATATACACTGGTGTCCAAAAGTTAAGCTATAACTCCTCTACACTACACAATATGGAAATTGCAACACCACAAGTAGATGGTAGAGACATGAAAACTGTGTTGGGCATGATAAGCAAATGATTACATCTCCACAGTGAATGGTCACATGGAAGACTTATATGGGTGAAAAGAATATCATTGATGCATACCAGTAATTGGATTAAAAGTTTTGCAGTGTGTTCTCAGCTATGGGAAGAACAGAACAAGTTTAAGGTATAGCAATCATGCATACTGCCAAGTAATGAACTTCAAGCATACAAGATCAATGAAATGTGGCAGGCATGACTGTCCATAAAAGCCACTAACACACAAGTCAATCATTATATTAGAATTGCAAACACCACTGTTGTCATTGGTTGGAGCACACAAATCATGGAACTATACCAAAACACAAGTTCACAGTTCGTAAGGATCAACTCCATAAATATATAATCACACAACTGCCTTATAAGAAAATTTCTTTCATTGGAACAATTTATAAACAAATATTTAGGATGTTAATTGATATATTTTAAAAAAATGATAGATCAACAACAACAACAACAAAAAACTAATTATCTTTAAAGACTCTCTTAATTTCAAGATATTCTTTTGAGGCATAGTGTAGGAAATGAAGTCTACTGTTCTCTTAAACAAATTCTATGGGCAAAGATTTCCAATTATATAATTTTGATACAGCCACATTAAACTCAATGCATCACTTAACACACTTAAAACAAGATTTTAAAATGTTTAAATTCTTAAATGAACAAAAGACACAATCAACTGTCATTTGTTGACATCAAGACTAAACATTCTTAATAACTATGACATCAGGTATTCGTTTGAAACTGAACTGTATGTGATACCATGTTCCAAACATAAGATGTGCAGATGAGTTAGTAGAGACACTGCCATCAATTTTTATGGATCTTTCTTTTTTTATTATATATTGTATTACAGTAAGTTCATTTTATACATGCACATTTTCCAATAATACTTTTTTTAAATAAAATATCAAAATATTACAAATATTGTCTTTTTTTAATGAGAGTACAAAACAAAGCACATTAACATTAAAAAATCTGAAGTTTTTTAACATCAAAAGGCATTAGTAGTTGGACAAATTGTTCAAAATGTGCAATAAAAAAAAATTTTTAGGAACTAAATTTTGAAAGAAAAAACTGGCATGATTAGAGTATAATTAAATATCTGTTAGGTAATAATTCATGACTAAAAAGATGTACAACAATATGATAAGAGTTATTTTACAATTTCTTTTGTGTGTATGCATCTGAATTGCTATTTTATTTACAAAATATATTAACACTTATGATCTTTCCATAATTATTTCACCAATAAATAATAAGTTGAAAAAAATTGGTTCTGCTGTGAGTGGGATTTGAACTCATATCTTCCGGTAACCAGCCAGGTATGCTAAACATTACACCATCAATGGCTAATGTTTTCTTCTTCAGCTTGTGTGAGTTATAAACTTTTCAGGTTTTTTATTTGATTTGCACAGTGTCACCGTCTATCTAGGTATGGAGTTAAATCAACTAATCAGTGGTATACCACTAAATTATTGATATAACGCCATGAGCAACAAATATTAAATTCCATCTCTATGTGACAACACGTTTGTCCACTTCTCAGATAGATGGCGCTAGTGTGCAAAAAAAAATCGGGAAGTTTATATAAGTCACACAAGCTGAAGAAGAAAATGTTAGTCATTGATGGTGCAATGGTTTAGCATACTTGGTCAGTTGCTATGAGATGTGGCTTCAAATCCCACTCATGGCAAAACCAATTTTTCAGCCTATTATTTCATGTGTTCCATGTTTACAGGACATCACTTGTGATACTATACCACTGAATTTCACCAATATTCTAAAATCTGACCAGCTTTCACAAATAAGGTTATCACATCTCAATTAAAATTCCATGTTGGTTAACAATTATATAGGCAACACAGTAAGAATTTATTTCCAAAATGTTAAAAAAAAACAGAAAAATTCTGGAAATAAATTACTGGCAAACTAACATGTTTCAACTGCAATTAATGAAATCTTAAAATCCAGAATTTATATTCATTTTTGTTCCTACAAGTCAATATGAATTGGATTTAACAGAAAATTATCCATGTGCATAAACGTGACTTATACAGATAGCTCTCCTTCAGCACAGAAATATTTCTTACATTATATCCTGTTAGTATCTCTCTCTCATTGCTTACTACTCCAAAAATGACACAATATCTTAAATCCTGTACAGTATGTGAATGCACATAACATGCACCAAAATATAAGCTTCCACTTCTGTCTTATGATGCAACCAATTAGTGAAATCCACAATGTGTGCCATATTCAACACAGATATGATTGCTCAAGATGTACAAAAATAGATTAGTTTCAGGAACCATCATACTCTCCACTAAGTGTAACTAAAAGCTGACCTTTAACACTTCTCATGCATGATGCACATGAATTAGAACATTTGTTCATATTCAATATTTTTAAGTGTTATTTATTTCAATGTTATCTTGTGGGAGTACTGGCCTCATACAGGGTTTGAATTTTTCTATGAAAAACAAATGAAATTTTGATAAACTGACTTCAAAAAAATTGATTTTTTTTACCCAAAAATACCATTAAAATTTTTGTATGTTTTTTTTTTTCTTTCTCATGAAAATGTATGCATGTGATGGTTAAAGAGTTAATTTCAAGCCAAAAGTACTGAAATATAATATAGTAACATTAAAAAATAAATGCTGATATATTCATTTTTTCATACTGTAGCAAAACTGGGACTACATATGCAAAATTAAACAATTTGTTACTAAACTGATAGGAATTCTCTTTTTCCTTCATTGCTATTTCAACACTTCACAACATCTTAACACAAAATAGCTTTCGCAACATCCTATAGATATGAAATTTTTAGATTAAATCTGATTTCCAATCATTCATGCTTAAAAAGCATCTTATACTCAAAGGGTTTTATTATTTTATATTAAATAAGAAGGTCCTTCTGTACACAAAGGACAGAGATAACCTAGAAGCTATATTAGGCTTGTCCTGGTTTCTCATACAACATACAAACACTTACACAAGGACATACCCCACTGGTCTTAGTAGTCAGGTACACTAACCACTAGGCCAAGTAGAAGCTAATTTAATTATTATTAAATTATTTACTGGTTCTGTGAGGAAGTTAAAAAACTTCCATCAATTAAACACTTGATTTTGCATCCATTTGTATTCTATTCTGACATATTTCAGTCCAATTCTCATTCTATTAAATTAGTTACTGGAGATGTGAAGACATTAGATACTTTAATTAAATAATTCACTCAAATTCTCATCCATACAATTTAATTCTAACTTTAGATTTTGATCCCACTATCAACAATAACATTTATCTTAACACATGTACACTTGAGTTGATTTGGGTTGTTTTACCTCTTACCCCTGAAGGCTCAAAGAAGGTTGGGCAAAGGGACCCAATGGAACAGCTGTTGGGAGACAGATGGTAGCCTCCCATCAAGGCCATCCAGTGTTTTTTTAACATGCATAGGGTATGGCTCTCCTGCACATGGGGCCATGGCTTAACATCCCATCTGACGGATGACGGCTTTTCCAAGTCCCTACTGACCATGGGCAGTGAGGGGAGTTTTGCAGAAATAAATCATCAAATAAATCCCAGATGGGACTCGAACCTGGGAACTGCAGATTACAAGCCTGATGTGCTACCATCTGAGCCACCCTTGCCCCTTTACACTTGAGTTCAGGAGTTGCAAATCATTTATATACATATCTTATCCTAATTTCCCATTACAGTCTTTCTTGTATAATAAATTGTATTACATACTGGTGCATGTTTCAACTGTACACAACATGAAATTTTTAATTTCTCTTTCTATTAGCTCTTTGACATTGGAGAAACTTTACTTCTCTTGTGTCATAATAAATAAACAAATAAAAAATTTATAATATTAGTAAAGGAAAAATAACTATTATTGGCAAAATGCATATTCTTATTTTCTGATTATTCCAGGGGTCACATCTTTATGTGCTCCTTAGGAAGAGCTACCACTGGCATTGGATGTCCTACTGTTATTTTGTATTCATCCTAACATTTACTATGAACATTAAATCTTTCAAGGTCATTAAAACAAAAACTCCAGTGGATTCTAAAAAGCTAATGAACAGAAATCAACAGTTAGCCTGCTTGGACATGAAACAAAGGGACTTCAGCTCAAATCCTAGGTTATCAGTCACAAATGTTACTGTCATTTTAATGTCTATCCTTTCTGATTACATCTCTATGACAAGTTAAGACTGACAGGCTCCTGTCAAATATCTGTAAAAACATTCACCTATACACTGAATAAAAATTATAACTTTTACACCAAAAGTAAGATAGAAAACTCCTGAACATTACAAACATATCTTAAAGCTTGGCAACCCAAATTTCTGTATGTTAGGTATTACATATTAACTATTTATTGATACATTTTCTGCAGCTAACTAGAAAGCCACTAATCAGAACAATATGCTTTCATTAATGATAATGATTGCATTACTGATTTCTCTTTTTATGTTTCTGTGCATACCATCAAACTGTTCAAAAGTCCCAAAGTAAGATTTTTTTCTGTATTTTTTTCAGTTGTAAGTGACAAACCAATTTCTTTCTTACTGCTTTCTACACAAATCCTTGAACATAAAATTTGCAGACCTTTGTGGTAAGCAGCTGCTTGAGGGATAATTTATTTTTTTAGATATTATAGTTAATGGTGTTGACATTTGGGACATTTATGTGGCAATATTAATATTAAAATGCCCTCTGATATGTCCTAAGATTTCAATAGCCTTGGTTCCATATATGCCAAATAATAAAGGTTCTGATTACCTGTTATAATGAATGTTACCAGAATATTCAGGGTTCACATGCATTGTAGTTTTGTTTCAAGATGTGTATAAACAGTGGCCTCAATAGTCTCATGATATTCTTTCTCAGTCTTTCTTTTTCTGCATTTTCATATTTTCTTGTTTTCCAGACTCTAGCATCAACTATGTTATCATTCAATAATCACAAGGCTCTAATATTAAAAACAACCACAGATGATACGTAACATCCAAATACAAAAAAGTCTTCTTATTTTCTGATGAATGATGGTGCATTGTCCCACTAGCATTTAATTAGTTCACCCAGTGAGATAAGATTCTATCTTTTATTGACATTTGAGAGTATTTTTGGGATCATACATATTCTACTAGATTAAAACCAAATACATAAAGGTCACGTAATGGATAGGTAGAGCCCTGCAAGGATGCAGATATATGCAGTTAAAGTGCTCTGCAAATAAGATATTAATGCTAACTCAAATACTGAGGGTATTCAAACAGTTCTTAATGTGTGTCTATAGATTTGCACTTGTTCCTCTGAAGTTAGTGAGCTATGACTTGTTTGAAAGCTTGTCTAAACTTGTAATTAAGTGTTAAAAAACAAAGACCATATCATCATTTCTTTCTTCGCTGGCAGCGCACAAAGTTCAGTCTATGAAATGTGTGCATTGTTGCTACAGAGCTTACTAAAAATGGGGAAAGATTTTACATTTTAACAAGGATGCAGCTTGGGGATGACTAGAAAAAATCCATGTTGATTTATCACAAGTATATGAGGATCATGCCTGTTAATATGGCACTGTTAGAGGATGGATGCAGAAATTCAGAGAAGGACAGCAGAGCTTCAAAGACCTCTCTTGTGTAAGAAGACTGAAGGAGACTATAAAAGGGAGATCCATCACTGCTGTTTGTGAACTCATTAAGGAAAACCCACACATCACAGTTCAGGTAATAAGTTTATATGTCAGGTAACTATTGGCAGTGTGGAAACAACAATTTATCAACATTTAAAGTTCAGAAAGATCTATGTCAAATGGGTACTTCACAAACTAACAGAACAGCAAAAAAAGGATTTGGAGTCAACTCATGCAAGGAGATGGTGGCAATGCTTGAACCTAAAGTCCCAAACATTTAGCAGATATTGTCACAGGTGATAAGACATGGTTTTATTACTATACAAATCCCAGAAAAATTGACAGCTATGTTTGGGTTGATAATGGGAGAAAAACCTCATGATATTCAATTTAAAGAGAAAAATCCATGGAGAAAAATAATAATTCAGTTAATTAATAGTCATTAATAAAACAATACACTGATTCCTTTTGCTTGCAAACATACATCAGACCTCAAGTACTTGCAAAACCTTGATGGTTATTGCCAATACACAAACACAAATGTTGAGCAAGTTTTGCAGATATAGACATGGATAAGACTTTGCAAAGGCCGAGAGAGGTTTTGCTATCCATGCAGGGCTCTAATCATAGCATACCTGGCTGAAAATTAAATTTTCTGTTAACCACTATACAAGATTCTAATGAAACCAAATGTTTTCTTGGCAAAACAAGAAGAATAGCATATTATCTCTGCCAAATATAAAATGCTTGCTTTTAAAGAGAATAAAATGTTTTATTTTCAAACTTTTGAACCCTCTAACAGTGGAAATTTGACCAATGGATGGTTGGAAAAATGTAAATAGTAACATTTTATTAGCACCTATTAAAACACAAAGAATTTTTCATTTATCTCTTACAGCAAATAAGTTGCTTTGCCACTTGTGCCCTTGGGATAAGGGGCAAGCCATTGCTGCTAGTGTAAACCTCTTGTCTCCTCATACTCCACCACCAAAATTTCAAATTTGTAGCTTAGATTTCAATATCCATTTAAAATTTGGCCATTTTCAACTTTTCCACCATTAGAGGACACTATTAAAATTATTGGGAAATTTGGAAAGTGCAAATCCTAATGCACAGCCCCAATTTATGCAGGGGTTAGGGTTCTACAAAACCTTACAAATGTCAAATTTTACGCATGTAAAAAAATACCATAAGTATGTGCATTTGTCTTATATACTTGCTGGTATAAAACAAACAGTAAAAATAATAACTTCAATACGCACCTTATGTTGTGGTATGTTTAAAAAAAGATGCATACAGTAAGTACTTTTATTTTAAAAAGTAATATAGAATAAATAGTTATAAATAATTTAACATCAACATGTACTTAACATACCTTAATATGTAGTGGTAATTGTTCAAAAAAAAAAGATGGTAAATAATTTTGATTAACAAAAATCATGGAATAGATAGTTAAAAATAATTTACAATTGGACTTCGTGTAGCTTTATTCCAACTGTGAGCTTGCTCATATGAAGGGGCAGAAATGGTGGTAAGATGCTGACTTATATGATGAAGAGAAGGAATGGGATTGGGGAAGAGGTTGCAATCTCCTCCATTGGAGCTGCTGATGAAGTTGAAGGCTATGGTAGCTGTTCAATCTTCCTTATGAACTTGTAAAAAAGTACGCAAGAGTCTGCCACACATACAGTTATCCACATAAGTAATCTGCTTACGTTCTAACATAAAAATCACTACTCCAAATTTTCGAATTTTTGAAATACATTCTCAGAGATTTTTACGTAAAGTTAGATTTGCACCCGAAGAGTGTCTGTATTTCATCAATAACTATCCAACCTAAAATGAATTTTCTTATTTCTAAAAAACACAAAAGTTGAATATCTACAAACAAATGACAAAGTGAAACTGATGGCTTTTTTTTTTTAAATGAGCTAAAAATGACTATTGCTGATGAAAATAATTCAGAAAGATTGAAAATTTGATATGTCAAATGGAGTATCCCCAAGAGTGTGGAAAATACTACATTAGTTCCATAGAGCTTTTACCATAAACATACAATTTAAAACTAAATGACAGAACCTTAAACACAAGACTTCAATTGCATTTTGAGTTGTGTAAAATAGGATTGCCAAACTTAACAGTTGGGTAGGTCTCATTCCATGAACTGCAAGTGTCTGGGTGTCACATTTATGCATTTCAGGTGCTTATGGGCAATATTTAATTATTTTTTGGTATTTAATATTGTCCCATTTTAATAGAAATAACCTGAAAAAGTATAATGTTAAATAATATAACACTGCTGAAAATAACAATATGCTACTTGTTGTTGGCATAAAGTCTAACTTAAAGCATTTAAAAAGTTTGAAATGAAAATGATTGTTTGTCACAATTATGCTCATCAGATTTCGCTGTTGACCCACAGTAAAATGCCATTGCAACTCAACAACTTCTGTTGTGGTTCACAGACTCTGTTAGCAGCATTAATCTAGCATTGAGAATAAGTTTCCAGTGCTAGATAATCTGTGAGGCCTGCGATTTCAGACTGATGACAGTATGGACATGGAAACAGCAGTAAAATGATGGTTGAAAGCACAGCACACAGACTACTATTCAGAAGGGATAGAAAAACTCATTCCATGTATGTTTCAGTCTTCATGGAGTGGAAGTCATTCAGTGTTAATGCATTATTCATATTATATGTTCAGCAAGTCACTTCATGTATATGCTTTGTAAACTTACTTTCTGCCCACCTCTGGTAAAATTTCAAATTTAACTACATATTTTGAAAATTAAAAGCAAGCAGAATCATATTACATATTAGCAATAATTCCAAGCAAGCAAGTGAATAGATGGACACAAGTTTCTTGTACATCCATGGTGTGACATACTATTTCATGGTGTGACATAACTGGTGGCAGAAATTTTCAATTCCCTATGGTTCTATGGGTGATGGTCCTACTTATGTCTAACTGTTTTAGATTAAGAGATTGGGTTCCCAGCTGTCATCAGGCAGGGAGTAATCCTTCTGCAAGTGTCCAAATTTTATGGGGGAGAGGGGAACTGCCGATGCCTACTTTCTGAATGAATTAGTCCATTACTGATCAGGAGTTGTGAATGGAATAGTATGTTATCCAATCGAGAGTTGTGAATGGAATATATTATCGATTGAGTTGTGAATGCAGTATGTTGCTGATGGGGAAAAGTTACGAAGGGACTAATGTTTTGCACCAAATTTTTGGCTTTGGGTTGGGTTGTTTTACCTCTGAGCGGCACTTTTTTGCACACCATGGGCTAAATGGCCAGGTCACATGGACCCCGAAGGCTCAGAGAAGGTTGGGGGAGGGGGACTCACTGGAACAGCTGTTGGGAGACAGATGGTAGTCTCCCGTCAAGGCCATCCAGCGTGTTCTTTAATGTGCACAGGGTATGGCTCTCCCGTACATGGGGCCATGGCTTAACGTCCCATCTGATGGACGGTGGCCTTTCCAAGCCCATCGGTGTCCCCTACTGACGTGGGCAGAGCGGGGAGTTATGCAGAGATAAATCTCAACGCAGACCAGCTGGGACTCTAACCCAAATTTTTGGCAGAGTTTAACTAGTACATAACCTATTCTCTTTAAGCATTTATTATTGGCATATACTTGTGAGTTGTATACACGCCTCTTGTGATATGCACAGAACTGATCCACCTTCTTGTATTATGTTGCAGGCCATTAGTATTTTTAAAACTAAATATTCTCTTCTGGACAGAAATGGAAGGAGATGGTTGCCAGATCAGTTTAGGCTATTAATCTGGTATGCTATGTCTTTTTTCTCCACCCTGCTGAGGAGTGGTTAACTTTACAGGTGTTTCATGCTGACCATTTAAATTTAAACCCCAAGAATTGTCATTGAGCATATTATGTATCCTGAATGTACTGCAATGGTGGATTTCAGTTAAAAATCTAATGCTGTGTTTTCTGTCTGTCTGTGTGTTGCCAGCTTGAAGAGAAACTATGCACAAGATACCATATAACAACTGGTAGATAATCTTGATCAGAGGCAATCACAGGAAACTGAACCTTTGCTCCAACAGGCATTGCCAACCCTATATTGGATATACAGCCAGTAGCACATTAGGCTTGTGTTAATCTCGTTCCCAGATTTGACTAACATTTGTGCCAGCATTGAGATTTATCTCATTGAGAAAGAGGATATTGATGGGCTTAGAAAAGCCTCTGTCTGGTCAGAGGAACATTCAATCATGGTCCATGTGCAGTAGAGTCATATCCTATGCAAGTTAGAGAACATGTAGAATGACATTGACAGGAAATTAACATCGGTCTCCTAATAGTTGTCCAGTGAATCCCCTTCCCTGACCTTCTCAGAATCCTTGAGGTCCTTGTGACTTGAATATTTTTAGTCCATTGTATGCAAAAAAAAAAGTGCCATCCATAGGTAAAATAAACTAATAACTTTCAACAAACCTAGTTTATTTAAAAATTCTATTTACCATTTTCTTTCCATGGGAACCTGGAATGTGAGAACAATATAGAGAGAATATTTTACTGATTTCACACAGGAGTTCCACATTACACCTGGACAATTTGGACTGTTTGAGATCAGATGGACAGGTAGAGATGGGCAGGTTACCATTTAAAAATAATCTTAAAATTTTCCTTTCAGGATAAGAGAATACAAAGATCTGTAGGGTGTAGATTTGCTTCTCAGCAAGAATACCAATGATTCTCTTACAGCTAAATTTAAAAAATAGGGATTAAAGACTTCAATGCTATCTGTTGCTATGATGCTACTGATGACTGATGAGAATGAGGAAGACAGATTTTTTTACAGACAATTTCAGGATGTTTGAATTCTTTCAAGTAAATATTAATTTTGTGATGAGTTTTATGTCAAATTACATCCTGTGAGATGGGACAGCCAGGTACTATATACTTTAGAGAGTTTCAGATATGAGCAACACTGGGTAAATCTTCTAGTATATAAAAGAGGAACAGCAATGAGTGTAAAAACAAAATATTAGCAATAATACGCATTGTTAGATAAAATAAAAATCCAAGTGTAGAGGTCTAATATGGCAAATGATGAGAACTAAAATTTTATCATTCTGCTTTAAAAGCAATATAATTAAAATGTTTCATGGTTAAAATGGTGTCACAAAACTTGCACATATATTGGTTGTTTGTTCAAAGAAAAGAATGCATAATAAATCAACGATCTATGCACTGTTCAGCAAGTACAACTTACTCTGAAAAGACTACTATAGTTTGGCAACAAGCTTGATTAGCAGTAGCTACTGTTAACCTGTTCCAACCAGGATTCCTGCCACTGTGTCTGAAGCTTAGTGATAAAAACACTACCAAATCAGAAAATATTCTGATCCTATAAGGCATACAGTAAATACTACAGTTAAGTCATAGACATTTGAAACTTATCCTAACAACCATGAAAATGGTCAGAAATCTATCAGTACACTTGAAAAGAAGGACAAATGCATGGCAAACACTATTTCTGTACACAAGTAAAAAAAATATAATCAAGTGACTGACATCAAAATATAAAATAATAATTATTCAGTCTTGGTGTGTATATTGTGATGCTCAGACCTTGGAGGTGACATTAAACTCTAAGAACTGTTTCCAATGACTACTCTTAAGTAAACTTTAATAATGCTGTTACATATAATAAGAGGTGTACATACACATTACTTTTAGAATGAATTATCCTGGTTTTTTTATTTCAACATCAATATATACCAAGGGATAAAACTGCTAATTAATATTAAATATTTATCAGATAATATGATAATAATACTGACTTAGTGATACTTCCTTCATAAACATATCTATATTAACATGAATTTCAACTCTTCCCATATGGTATACATTAGTTTGCTGCATATCAAATGGCTGATTTTGCAGATGCATGATGTTTTCAGTGTTTTGAGGACTGAAAATGTTACCAAATAGTGCTTGTGATACCTTATATTAGATCATAAAGCCTGCTTACCATAACATAGTAGCCATTTCACCAGTAGATTTTGTGGTTAAGTGGATATTGTAAGAGGTTAAAGGGATCAATGGATCAGAGTCAAATTCATGTTCTTATAAGAGTTTCAACTGTGACACAATGCTGCAAAAGTAACTCGCAACATCAATGCAGCATTTCGAGAAGGCACAGCTAATGAACAAACAACATGATGTTGGTTTAAAAATTTTCAATCAGGAGACATCAGTCTTCAAAAAAAGTCATGTGGTTGACCTGAAGAAACGATTGATAATGATCAAAGGTTTTAACTGAATCTCACAGAGGGCAAACTGTATGAGACATTGCAGGCAAATTAGGCAAGCATTATTCAAAAGTTTCTAAGCACTTGGAAGCCACTGGGAAATTGAAGAAATTGAATAAATGTGTTCCACAAGAAATTAACGGATACTGATAAGGCATGCCAGCTTGAAGTTTGCACTTCCCTTCTCACATGAAACCAAAAGGATCTGTTTTTGCATAGAGTTGTAATGTGTGATGGAGAGTAGATCCTATACAACAATCGTTGACATTCTTTCAATGGCTGGACATAACAGAAAGCACCCAAACACATACCCAAGTCTATTCTTCACCCAAAGAAGTTTATGGCGACTGTTTGGTAGTCTGCAGTTAATGTTATCCATTATTCATTCCTAAAACAAGGTGAAACAATAAATGCAGATAAATACTGTGCAGAACTCCAAACAATGCATGACAAATTATGCAAGAAGCATTGGTCAATAGACATGTCATCCTGCTGCTCCACAATAATGCTTGACCTCACATCTCACAAATAATGGTCCGGAAACTCCATTAGTAACAATATGATATTCTTGCTCACCAGCATATTCACCACATCTATTGCCAACTGACTAACACTTCTTCTAGCATCTTGACCACATCTTAGATGGGAAAATATTCAGCAAAGAGACAGCAGTTCAAAACACCTTCAAAGAATTCATCGCTTCCAGGAACTAGATATTTTTACCAACAGTATAAATGCACTTGTTTCATGGTGGCAGAAGTATCTTAAATTTGTTGGTACATATTTTGATTTAAGTAAAATTATTTTTAATGAAGTTATAGCAGTTGAATGTTTTACTAACAACTCAGCCATTTCATTTGCAACAACCTAATAGTTGGTGGTGGTCATCATAACACCAGAAAATATTTTAAAGAAAGCCAGACCTTCCCAAAAGAAAAGTGATAACCTAGAAGCTTAATTTACACTTATCCTAGTTTCTCATATAACATACATATAATTTAAACACAATGTGAAATCCTCAGAAGTGCTATCATAACAAAGGTATATTTTTTTAGCATGTAACAAATATCAGAATCCATAACTACTTAACATCTTGTCAGCACAGTTTGAACATTTTAGATGCTTAATTTGAAATTCATATTGATAACTGCCAAGCAGACTCATATAGGAACACAGGGGCAGAAGCTGAATGTGATATTAAAGAATCCCAAGGAGATTAGGTAACAAACTATTGATTGTGCCACTGTGGTAAGTGTTACCATTATTCGGTGATGAGGAATGCTTTTATTGTCATGGAAGTGAAATGATAAATGATATACAAAGAAATTTCTTTTTTATTCACCAGCATGATTATTTTGCAAGTTTCATTTTGAATTTATATACATTAGGAACTATGCATTGCTTTCAATCCCTGAGAACTAGAATGGAGGAGGAAAAGAATATATCAGATGATATGGAATGAGATTTGGAGATCCCTGCATACAAATAATTTATATACTTGGTGTGTGGAAACCTAGGAAAGAAAATTAAAACATTCTTTCCTGTGTAATGAAAACTGAAAATCTTAATGCCAAAAACATTACACCAGTTTTTAATCTCTCAATGTATTATGCTCATTATTTTGATTGATAACTCTACATGCAATTTTTTTACTTATTTTAATAATTGTTTTTCACTTGATATTTTTCAAAACAATACTTTTTTTTGTATTTTTTAATCACATTGTTCCATTCTTTCTTTTCAAATACATCTATATGAATGTAGTAGTAAAAGGTCATTCTTTTTACTGCAAACTTTGTTGAAAAAAAATTCCTTTTACACTAATACAAAAAATGCTAGGAAGCAAATGAAATTATAGTAAATTTCTTAATTTAATGATAAACGTTCACTTTGGCATTTTACAACTGAGGTAGGGTACAAACATCTGAATGAATGCTGCAATGAGATGTTACTGTTGTTTCCCACTTATCACTTCTGTTGTCATTATTGTTTCATGCAATTTTATAAAATTTCTTATAATGCAAAATACGTTTTTTTTTTTAACATTATTTGCTTCTAGATGACAAAAATTTTCATTTTTAATTTAGTGAGCCTTTAAGGCAAATTTATTTTTTATAACTGTTAGTGGGGCCTTAAGAAATTAACAAAGCTGAATATATGTTATCCATGTTGTACTGTTTAGATGTATTTAATGAAGTATACACAGTGGTTCTGTTAACTATATGAATACAGCATTAAATAATATATTAATTATAATCTTTCGATATTTGCAACAATTATTGTGCTGGTTAATAACACTGTTTCTGACAATCAGCATATCTCTATACTTTTTGACAATGCTGCAAGAAAAAAATTTAAAATATGCAGATAAGACATACTAAAAATTTTAATATATTAAAAATATTCAAAAGGCAATTTAATTAAGGTAAAAAGGGACATGGCTACTATTTTATGCACAACAGAAATTTTCTTTGCTTTGGAAAGACAACAGAAAATACATAGCAGCACTGAATTTGATTGAGAATTATATACATGTTGAAAGGAAAAGTTCACCTAAAACTGATTTTTTAATAAATAAATATTGATAAAATGAAATATGATTTTAAAAAACAGATAAGCTTCATACCTCTTTTGGTTTGCTGTTGGCTTGTGCTTTACTTTTACTATTTCCTTTATTTTTTCCATTTTTGGAAGAAACATTTTTACTGGAAGAATCATTAATATGCTTTTTTGACCTGCTTGTGGAATTTTGTTGTGAAAGTGAAGAAACTTCTGTACCTGATTCACTATTTTCTATAGAATTTTTCTTTGAAGATGATTTTGATACTATATTCCCAGAGATTGAGGAGTTGACAGAAAGCAATGTCTGGACATTATTTAGTGTTGTCTTTGACTTTTCACTGACAAGGGGAAAAAAAGTTACTTTATTACCAATAATATACATTAAATTTATGCAATTGTTTCCATAAATTTCAAATACACTCTAAAAACTTTAATTCACATCCTGAATTTTTTAATTTCTGCAATTTATGTCTATTTTTTGTGTTGAATTTATATAATAGCTGAATTTATAATAGTTTTAAACAAACACATAAAAATCATAGTTCAACAAAAACACCTACAATGTTGTAAGTTAAATGGCTATCTTGACTGCTATTTTGTCAAAGATATCTATTGTTTTGCAGTTGATTCTCCTATATTGTATCATCTTGTTCATGGCTCAATGCCATTACACTTACATTCAAGTTACTGAAACATATTTACCAGCAACCATAATTGAAACACGGATTTGTACTTACTGTTATATTACCAACCTACTTCTGCACCTATTACATCTGAAAACTTTACAATGAAGCATATCATACACATTTCTTTACGACAATGTATCAGCTAACTTCATGCTGATATTCCATAACCAATGGATGCTAATATATGCAAAGCAATATTATGATAATGTGCTATTAGCATAACTTTTATCAAGTTTTTTCATGATGCTAATATATGCAAAGCAATATTATGGTAATGTGCTATTAGCATAACTTTTATCAAGTGCTTTTAATTTTTAACACCTTGTCGACTGGCAAAAACTGATGTTGAATTTTCGAGTTTCAGCCACTGTGTGTTCTATTGTTTATGAAGGCAAATTCCTTAATTTGGCAGCACATTGCCTTCATAAACAATAGCTCATCTACAATGTGTTAATGATGATATGGTGTATAAACTCTTTAAATTATGCTTTAGGGCCAATATTTCTGATTTTGTTTGTTCATCAATATCATGTCAAAATATCAACTAATAATGTTTCAGTTAATTCTGAGTCATAATTCAACCAAAAAGAAAAGTTGTAATAAGCAAAGTTAATTTAATGATTCATTTTTGAATTTTAAGAGATACTTTTGATCTACTCAGAAACATGTTATTCTCTTTCATTATTTAATTTATATCTTATGATATGTTGAATATTTGTCAACTGTATGAAACAGTAAGTATATTAAAAGCCTTTTTTGGCGTAATGCAATACTCTAAGGTACTAAATACCACAACATGATTGAAGTTACCAAAACAAGGGTACACACAGCACTGTAGAGAACTTACTAGAAGAACTTACTGGATTATGTGACGACCTCGCTTTATCAGCCCCATGTTTGGGTTCCAATTATGACATTATTTCCTTTCTTTGACTCTATATATATATACTATATAAATTCCATAAATACTCATATAAATCCTCCATAAATACTCCTCTATAAACTGCCATAAATTTTTCAAATATTCTCCTCGTAAATCCTCTATATAAACTTCCTTACAAATTTCTCAAACATTGGCTAATCATCTTCTATGTGGGCCTCTATGGGCTAGTAAATCTTCCAATACAACATTGTCACCAGAGAGGCCACATTATTAATCATGAAGTGGAAGGAAGCCATTTGAAGACCATTACCATACTATTTCTATTCTAGTCACATGCTTGTGACTTACCTCTTCTTCATCTACAAGATGAGTTCGTTTTTTGCCACTATCTATTGGCCATCATTAATCAATCCATCTTTTCTTTATATATCAACATAGACTTGTGTTGCCATCTAGACACAGAGCAGGGAACCAACATCTGAATTCAACTCATTATTTTTTTTTTCTCTTCTCACTGGCTCTATGAGAGAAAACCTTCTGAATCTAAAAACATCACTGCTTATCAGCCAAATCAGACTTAAGCAGCTCCATTCAGAGAGAATGCATCATCCCAAGATGAAGCTCCTACAACTGGGATTGAACTTTGGACCCCAAGAGAAGTCAGTAAGCACTGCTGAGAGGCAATGACTTAATCCACAATGCAAGAGGCTAGCTAGCCCCAAAAGGCATTGTTATGATTAAGTACATGTATGTTCTTGGTCCGTTACAATAACATCAAAGTGTAACAAATTACAGAGGCCAAACTCATCTGAAATACAACTGGGATTGAACTTTGGACTCCAAGAGAAGTCAGTAAACACTGCTGAGAGGCAATGACTTAATCCACAATGCAAGAGGCTAGCCCCAAAAGGCATTGTTACGATTAAGTACATGTATGTTCTTGGTCATAATGGCGAACCGTTACAATAACATCAAAGTGTAACAAATTACAGAGGCCAAACTCATCTGAAATACCCTCTTCAATAATGCAACACAACTGCTTTAAAGCAAAAACTTGCAAGTCACTTTACTAATGCTCTTCATGCTGCTACAACATGGGTCAATGCTAAATCTTTAACAATCATCTATTTGCCATCCAGCCTCCGTATTATTTTTTTTCCAGTCTCAGTATTTTCCACTTATTTAATCAATCTAATTTATTTTTATTTTCCTCCGATTTATACTTCTCAAATTTATTCACATTCTCCCTTTTTATTTTAAATGGCCAACCTTCCCTATTATCTTTTAATATTAATCTCCAATGCCAAGGGGCAGGGGTCGCTCAG